>CM062809.1:754579544-755779544 GCA_031772625.1 Pinus tabuliformis
GGTTTTCAACCTTATACATTATTATTATTATTATTTTTTATTATTGATAAAAAGAACAAATACTAAGTTGGTGGAGAAGAAGGATTCTTCTTCACCAACTTCATTTCAGAACTATTTTAAAAGATCTTGATAAACTCCTCCTTTGAGATTGGCTTTTGATAAATTTTCAACCTATGACCATTCACAAGGAGAGGAGTTTGATGCTCATCTATTGTTCTGATTCTTATTGCTCCATTACTGAAAACTTTCTCAACCTCATATGGCCCAAGCCAATGAGTTTGAAACTTTCCTTGAAAATGTTTAAACTTTGAATCAAATAGCAATGCCCAATCCCCTTCTTGAAATCATTTGTCCTTGATGTACTTTTCATGCCACTTAGCTCTCTGTTGTTGAACTAGACCAGTACTTTGAACAATTTCTTGTCTGATTTCATCAAGTTCATTCAACTGCTCCAGTCTATGCTTTTGAGCTTCTGATATATCCATCCCCAACTTGACCTCAATCTTGAAAGTTTTAACTTGGAACTCTATGGGGAACAGGACTTGCTTTCCATAAACAAGTTCATAAGTTGCATGTCTTATTGTGTTCCTCCATGTATTTCTATAGGCCCACAAGGCTTCAAGAAGCCTTTCTGCCCAATCTCTTCTATGTAGATGCATAGTCTTGGTGAGGATTCCTTCAATTACTTTATTTATGGATGCCACTTGACCATTTGCTTGTGGATGATAGGGAGTTGATTTCCTATGCTTGATCTTGTACTCTTCCATAAGACTCTCCATAATTTTGGATGTGAATTGAGTTCCCTAATCTATCAAAATTTTTCTTGGAACACCAAAGCGAGTAAAAATATCCTCAAAAAGAAAACTCACTACAATTTTTTCGTTAAAAAAAGTAATTCTCTGGCTTCTACCCATTTGGTGACATAATCACTACATACCAATATATGCTTTTTCTGCTTGGATGGAGGATTAATAGGTCCAATAAGTCTAAAGCCCATTTTTCAAAAAGTTCGATAAGTACCTGAGGTTGTAATGGAATTTCATTTTAGGGAGTAGGTTTCCATACCCTTTGGCAGCTGTGGCACCTTCTGACATATTCTTTAGAATCTTTGAAGATGGATGGCCAATAATATCCTAAAGAAAGGATTTTATAGGTTTTCCTCTTGTCAGCAAACTGTCCAACACATAGCTCATCATGACATCCTTTGAGAATATCAGGCATTTCATCTTCCTTGACACACCTTCTGATCATAAGATCTGGCCCTGTTTTATACAATATGTTAGATATCCATGAATATCTTGCACTATTTTGAATAATCTTTCTTTTCTCTCTAGGAAATAGATGTGAAGGTAACTTCCCTGTAACCAACTAGTTAGCAACATCTACAAACCAAGGAGTTTGAGTAGTTACTACAAATAGATTTTCATCAGGGAACTTATCTTCAACCAGAGAGTCTTCTTTGATATTCTGAATCCTAGACAAGAAATCAGCAACACTGTTTTGTTTTCCAAGTCTATCTAGCACAATAATGTTGAATTCTTGCAAAAGTAAAAGCCATCTTGTAACTCTGCCATTAGTAATAGGTTTATTCATCAAATATCTAATTGCAGAGTGATCTGTATGAACAAAAGTTTCATAGCCTGTTATATAGTGTCTAAACTTGTTAATTGCATGAACAACAACTAAGAACTCTTTTTCAGTCATAATATAATTCAATTCGGTGGGAGTCAAATTTTTATTTGTGTAGTAAATGGCATAAGGAATCAAATATTTTTGTTCCAATATAGCTCCTAGAGCTGTATTTGAAGCATTTGTAGAAATATGGAAAGGAAGTTTCCAATTTGGTCCTCTCCAGATAGGTGCTTCAGATATTTTTTCTTTCAAGGTTTCAAATTCTAGTTGGCAATCAAGATTTTACTTGAATTCACAATATTTTGTAAGCAATTTGAAGAGTGGAGATGCTACTTTGGTAAAGTTTTCTATAAACCTTCTATAATATCCAATAAATCCTAGAAAACTTCTAACATCTTTTTGGTAATTTGGAATTGGTAACTTTGAGATGACTTCAACTTTTTATTTATCTACTTTAGTCCCATCTCCTGAAATGTGATGTCCTAAAAAAATACTTTCTGTAAACATCATGTTAGAGCCTTGATCTACCTTAGGCTGAGAAGGCAAGTCTAGGGTAACATCAAACCACGCTTAACCTGGTAGCTAGCCCTACTAGGTCAGGAGAGGGATCTCTCCTTGTCAATGTCAATTAGGATATTGACAATTAGGGCTTGAGATGACTGAATTTAATGTATATTTAGGCTAGGTATAGTAGCTCAGGGTTTCTGGTTTGATTTTTTAGGTTTTGGTTGTTGGATCAATTAGAGAAGGCAGATTGGGTCCAGGAAATCAACTCAGGGATACAGTCATGTTCTGTGGGGCGAGGTAGACAAGGGTTTGTGTACTAGAAAGGATTAAGATGGTAGTTTAAGACATCTGAGGAGTTGAGGAGGGCATAAAGAAACTATGAGTCCTCTTCAAATTGTTGAAAACATAGAAATCCAAATGCATTCCCAAGACAAAGTACTGTAAATTAGCGTATTTTGTCTATTCACCTTGATTCATTTAGTTTAGAAGAGTGAGAGAGATATGGATACATATAAAACATAAAAAAAACTCATTACAAATAAGAAACAATAAATAAACTCAATATCACAAGAATCCCACAAAAATAGCTGTAAAACCTGGTTTTATTCCTTGCCAAAATGTTGTAGAGATATACAATAGAGTTCAGAGCTTCCACAAGAGTCCAACCTTTACAAATGACTAAGAAATTACATCATATAGGAAAGGAAACCACTCATGCTAGCTATCAGGGTCAAATCCATGAGAAGAGGGCTGGTTTCAACCATATCTAAACTAAGAACATGAATATAGGCAGTGGAACAGTTTGCCTCTAAAACCAAGGAAACCAATTCCTTACAGCTCAAAACCACTTGGAACATGATGTATCTACCCTATGAAGTGATTTTCATCCATATTTACATCGAATTCATCATTTACCATGCTTACATTTACCAAGAAATGAGGAAAACGTTATCTCCCAAGAAAACTAGGAAAAATCTGGAAAATCAAGGAAAATTGGCAAAATCAATTTAATGCGCCGTGCCAAAATTTTAATGCGAAGCACTTTTTCTAGTCCAATTTTAGGTGCCTTCCCAGAGTCCGAATTAGGTGCAAGGTAGCTTGCTACAAATCTTGTTGATTCTACATTCTGGAACAACTTGAATTTCTGAATTTGGAGTTCATTTGCCCCTTCAAAAATTGATTCTCCCAAGATTGCTTCTTGTGTGGGAAAAAAGTGGCAGAGAGGGCACTTTTTGGGTGTTTTTTTTACCCTTTTGGAGACCTATAACTTGTCCAAAATTCATCACTATTTCTGGGTTTATATATTTTTTCATGCTGATTCCAGATATGTAAGCCATTTTGCAAGAAGATGCCCCCAACAAAAGTGTAGCGCCACCGATTGGAAAAACCTGTTTTTCCAATTCAAAAATTCAAAAATGACAAAATTTTCTCCAAATTTCTTGAAATTTGGCATGAATGATCCTTTTTAGGTGCTTTGATGGGCCAATGATGCTTCAGCCAAGATCTTGAGTTTATCTTTCTCTATTTTGCTCCTTAGAGCTCTTTTTAGCTTGGCTTTTAACCTCTTTACCCTTGTTTTGCAAATATTGTTTCAGGTTAGGTAGTGATAGGCCATATGGCGCAACATTTTCTTCTCTTTGTTGGCTTTCTTAAGCAACTTCTCAAGGTGAATGTTCACCCTTTCCAACCATGTCTCTCGGTCATTCTCAATTTCTTTCTCGAGGGAGGTCATCTTGATCTTTCTTTTCTTTGCCTCTTGCCTATCTTCCCTAATCATCTGTAGCTCCATAATAGTTTGCTTATCTGTCAAATGTTTGTTTTCCTGCTCAAGAAAGTTGATGATCCATTTGGCCCTCTCAATGTTCAATGATAATGCTTGTATTTCAGCCTCCTTCTCTTTGATAATCATGTCCTTGAGTTTTGAGCTTTGAGAGCCCAAATCATTAACATCCTCTTCAATCAAAATAAACTCTGTATAATTTCCTTCAAGAGGGCTCTTTTCATGCATCTTTTTCTTTCCTTTATCTCTACCCTTTGACTGCTGGCCAACCTATATAGCTGGAGAAGAAGGTAAAGCCCCTTTCACCCCCAGTAAAGATAGCATTTGCCTGTGGTCTGGTGAAGAAAACAAGACCCATTCCACCCTTGGTGGAGATAGTACTCGCCTGGCTGTAGCAAAAAGCCTCCTTGTGCATCTCTCATAGGTGACAAACACCAGCACAGCTATAGTCTCGGTCTTATGAACACCTGGCTGTCTTGATGGCCCTCCTTCCTCTTGAGACACTGGTGGAATCACCTGAGGGCCTTTGAAAATCTCATGGGCAATAAAGGTATCCCATGGTATGTTCAACAAGATTAGCTAATGCAAGACAATAATTTTGATTAGTGAGAAGTGGTAAATACTGTTGAGTTGTTGAGGAAAAGGTTTCCTTTGCACATAGTGAGCCATCTTCTCAATATTCCTGTATATAAAGTAAGGGAGGTTCATCATCCTTACTCTTGTGAAGTGCATCAACAACCTGATATGATATGCATATAGGCGGGAAAACCTTCCTTCGCACGTAAAATACTTGATGATGAGTTTCACGAGAGGAGCATAAATGTTCTGCCAGTATTTGAAAGGAAAAACCCTGTTGATTTGACTGTGATATCCAGCCTTAATGTAAGGCTCGTAATGTTCTCTAACCACATACTGCCCCTTATTCCACTGCCCACCTACATTAGGGATGCTTGTTGCTGCTAGAATGGTGGCAGGTGTTAGAGTGAAAGAGACACCAGCAAGGTTCACCTGGCAACTATGGAGATGGATAACAAACAACCTACCAAGCTCATGATGAAATTTTATCATCTCTACCATTTCAAAAAACTGATAACAAGAATGGTGTTTAAAGATAGCTACAGCAAGAGGGCAAGTGAGCAATTCTGTAAGAGTGGTGCGATCCTCCCAGATAATCTTTCCCCCTTTGTGTGGATTTCTTGGCATATGAGCTTCTCTGGAAGAATCATTGAGAGTTTCCTCTTCCCTCTCATAATCTGAATCTCTCTCCATGCTTTCGATAATATGATGGGTGACGAAATTTGTAGTGAAAACAGATGAGTATGAAGAGATTTTGAAATAGAAAGTAAGTGAAATGTAAGGTGAGGATGAATGTTTGAAGGAATTAGGGTAAAGGATTTATGAAGGAATGAGGGAAATGGGGCAGGGAGTAGGGTTTTCAAATGTGAGATTAGGGTTTGTTAATAAAGTAGGTGTAATGAGGATGTAGGAGTTGGGAGTTTGGGAATGGGGAATTTGGGGCTAGGGTTTGAAGTAGAAATTAGGGTTTAATGGAATGAAGCTTAATGAGTGATGGATAGTGAAGATGAGTTGGAAAACTAGGTGTAAATGGAGGAGAATGGCCACAAATGATCCTTAATGACTTATGAAAGGTAGATTAGCTTATATAGGGTTTATGAGAGAAATCTCAATGCCAATAGGGTTTGCTATGAACTGATGACAACCACACTCAAGAAATCAAGCAACAACTTTCTTTTAGCAAGGAGGATGGTGAACTTACTTGGCACAAGCATCAAGGTGTTTTTTGAGAAGTTTGAGGGCGATTTGCAGTGTTTTGAGCTTCCCCAACAGGTGTGTAGTGCCTACTAACAGATGCACAACGCAATTTTAATGCACAGTGCCAGACCAAAAATACACTATCCAACTGCAATAGGTGTGTAGCGCTAATTTAATGCACAACGTCGGGGAAATAATGTTTAGCGCTGGGAAGATGCTACAAATTTTTCCTCTGTTTTCTCCCTTTGGCTCGAAATCGTGTTTTGGAGGTCTCCTTAACTCACAAATTCAACAATGAAACATTAGAACATATAAATTGGCCTTTTTATACTTTTCCCTCTTTTGATTTTCCATAAACAAAAACCCTCTTTCCTAATGTTTTGTCACTTTTGAACAATACTCTGTTTTTCTGAATTTTGGATATTTTGACTTTTTTGGCAGGTGGACTTACTCTCTTCATGGACCTTTTGTGGTGGCAAAAGCTGACATTGTTACCAAGTCACCAGGAGCACTTATTACATAGAACAATACAATTACATAATTTACATGAAATGAAACCATGAAGTACAAATGCTCTGTTTCACTTCAAAACAAATCTTTGAGGTGAAAGAGCTTTATTTCAGCATATCAGAAGCAAACTCATGACTATATGAAACTTTTTAACCTCCTCATGTGCCTGCTAACCTTTCTATTCAATCATGGATGACCATTCTGACAAACCCTAAGACCTAGTGAAAATAAACCCTAAAACTGGTTTTTATAAATGAAATGAATTGAAATGACTATAAATGACTGAAAAGAGGTTTGAACAAGCTAGCAGGTATATGATGTGAGGGAAACTGAAATGAAACCACTACCATCAGTTGATCCATGACCTAATGGAATGCAGTTGATTGAATTAGACACCTAACATGCATGCGAGAAAGAGCAATTTTGATCGTTGATGACAATGTGAAGATACTGACACTAACACATCATAAAGCATTTTTCATGGCTTAGTGAAAGGTTTGTTTCTTTACATACTTTAAGGAATTTTCCAAATTTTCCAAGGCTTCTTCAAATGTGTTACCATAGACTGTAAAATCATCCATATATACCTCTACATAATCATGTATTAGATCATAAAAAATTCCTAGTACTGCTCTTTGGAGTGTTGCGGGTGTATTACATAACCCAAAAGGAAGCACTCGGTAGGAAAAATTTCCCCATGGACAAGTAAATGTGGTCTTATCCTGATCCTCAGGTGCTACCTGAATTTGATTATAACCACCAAAACCATCGAAAACTAAAAAGTACATTTTACCCGCTAATGTATCTAATACCTGATCTATAAAGGGAAAAGGAAAGTGATCTTTCAAGGTTTCTTTATTCAATTCTCTATAATCAATGCACACCCTCCATTTACCATTCTTTTTAGGTAGAATTATCAAAGGAGAAACCCATTGGCTATCTGAGATTGGGTAAATGAAGTTTACATTGAGTAGTTTTTGGAGCTCTTCTTTCACAATCTCCTTAAGATTTGGATTCATTCTTCTCTGAGGTTGTCTGATTAGTCTATTGTTTTCCTCAATATAGATATGATGGATACAAGTCTTAGGGTCAATACCTTTCATATCAGTATACTCCCATGCAAATGAAATAGAATGTTTTTGTAATATCTTGGTTAGCTCTTCTTGTTGAAGTTTCTCCAAGTTTTTGTTTATGTTCAATGTCCTACCTGGAAAAATTTCAATTGTAGAGCTCCAAACTCTTCCATAGAATAGAGAGGCATCTGCCTAGATGAAAAGTATTCAACATTAGATTTTTCCTGAAATTGTGTATGATCATATTCTGAAGATGTTTCAAAATTTTCCAATGTGTTCAAAATTTGACTATCTTCACTAATTTCTGATATAGTAAAGATAGGTTGAATAACATCTTCATCATCGATCCATTACTTGTCATCTATTTTTGTGATTACTTTTGTTGGAGGATACAAAGTAAATTTCTTTGTTGAACTACCATCAGAAATATACATGTCACCAGTTCTACAACTAATAAAAGCATCAGTTGTGGCTAGCCAAGGTCTTCCTAAAATGAGTGGGTGTCCTCCTAAGTTATTCTTGGGAGTTAAAATCATGAAATCAACAGGATATTCCCAAGAATCTAAGGAGACTGAAATTTCCTCTAGCACACCATCTGGTTTGATTACTAATCTATCTGCAAGTTGTAGTAAGGTAGGTGTATAAAGAAGGTTAGGAAGTTTGAGCTGCTCCATATTCTGTCTACTCATAATGTTTATTGTTGCCCCTAAGTCAATCAATGTGTTTGGAATTTCAATCCCATTTATGTGTGTCTTGATAGTTGGGCTTCTTGGATCCACATATTTCTACATGGAAATATTTCCCATCATGATATCTGCTATTTTTCCTACCAGGTGAATTCTTTTGTGTCTCTTGGTTTTCTTCCTGGTCTTTTGATGCTCAACTCCTTCATTGTTTTTGCTAGAATTGGAATTTCTCTAATGGCTTGTAACAAAGGAATCTTGATACAAACATTTTTCAATTCATTTAGGAAGTCATAATTGGGCAAAAAGATCTGATTTTCCACTCCTCTATCAATTTGTAATCTCTCAGGAAAAGGAGGTGTAGAAATAGATGCAGGTTGCTCAATTATAGGAGTTGCATGTATTGACTTTTTTTGTTTTTCTTTTTGAATGTTTTGGTTTTGAAGGGATGTTCCCTCAAAAATTTTATTGACATTTAGAGAATCCTCCTTAGAAGCATCTTGTTCTTGAATATCTATAGAAGGCTTTTCCTTTTCTAATATCCTACCAAATCTAAGTTGAACATCATTAAGATGTATAGGAAAAATCATGTAAGTAGGAAATTGTTGTCCTTCTACCATGTAAGCATTCTGAGGGTTTTATTATTGGGGTTTGGTAATGGTTGGGCTGGTAGTTGGTTTGGTTTTTGTTGAAATGGAAGTAAGAGTTGAGGATTTTTGACTTTGTTGTGGAAATGACAATGAAAGATGCGGGCTTTGATTTGGAAGTTGTGATTGTTGATTTTGCTGTTGATTTTGTGGGTGAGAATAGATCTAATAAGATGGAGGATATTGATAATATTGAGCAAATCTCCCATAAGGATTTTGTACCTCTTGTTCCCATGGTTGAGATTGATACTGATTTTGAGTTTGAGGCCAAGGTTGTTGCCAACAATTCCAGTTTGGTGGGGTTTGAAAATTCATTGGATTATTAAATCCTTGATTTTGTGGCCCTTGCCAAGGTCTTCTTGCAACAAAACAAAGAGGTTCTACAAAATTTGGGACTACTTCCTCTTGAAAGATAGCCTTAAGACTTGGGATTGAACGACAACCCTTGGTCTCATGACTTGCTGAACAAATCATACAATTTTCTACAACTTTTGCATCTAAAGGTAATTCCCTTAGAGCATGTTTCTTTCTTCATTTTGGGAAAAAGATGGCTAAAGCATCAACTTATATTTTCTGCTTGTTTTTTATTTTGAGGGTGTCTAGCTACTCACTAAGGCTCCCTAAAATATTAGTTTTAAAATCATCAAGCATATTACCAACTTCTACCCTACTTACAAATCCAGTTGCAGATTTGTTTTCTCTAATAAGAGAAGGATCTCTTGGTCCCTTCCCAGTTTTAGATTTCCCTCTTGAGATATGGACACATATTTCTGCTATGTCACTCAATGGAAGTTGAAAGATGTCTCCCTTCCCCATCATGTTAAGGATATCTATCCATTCATCTCTAAAGGCCTTTAACAAAAGATCTTTCAAACTTTCTTCATATAAATTGTTCATTTTTTCTCTTTTCAAATTGTAGTTAAACCTCTCAATAAAATCCTCTAAGTTTTCATCTTCCTTTTCCATCATTTTGAACACTTAATCCTTATGGTTGGCAGGTATACAATAATCCAAGTATCTATCCAAAATTCCTGTTTCATATCATTCCAAGTCCTAATGGATTGAGTGAGTAACCCCATAAACCATTTCAAAGCATACCCTTTTAGTGTTGAAGGGAGCAATTTGAGTTTTTGAGAGTCTTCTAGATAGTCATAGGTTCTGCATAAGACTTCAAACTCAAACAAAAATGTTTCAAGATCCTCACTTCTCAACCCATAAAAGTTTGGGAGGACAGATGGTGAATTGTTTTTCATTGTTTTATGTGTTTCATCATCTACTATAGGGAATCCAAATGTGTTATCTCCTTCCCTATTTCCTCTGCCTCTTCCATTGTTACCTCTACCTCCTCCATTGTTACCTCTACCTTTCCCTCTACCCCCTCCTCCAAATAGTGAAAATTCTCCATCGTGTTCTCCTTCTGCCATGATAGTTTCCTCAGAATCTTCTGGTTCTTCTATTAATGGCTGATGAGAGAGAGTTTCTACTTATTCTTCCTCAATAGGTATTCCTACTTCTTCAACTACAATAGGCTCCCCTATAGAGGTGAAAAAGGTTTCCTATCCTAGATCTGGTTTAGTAGATGAAGTGGGAGAATCTTCCAATTGAGTTGTTGCCCCTTGAATTCCAAGAATCCTAAGGTTGGGAGTATGAGTCTTGGATGGAGGTGTGTCCTTTCTAACCCTTGGTGGAGTAGGTGGAGTTGTGGAAATCGAACTTTTGCCCCTAGCTATAAATCTACCCCTAGAATCTCTTTCTCTATGCATGTCATTGTTTCATTTGGTTGTTTTTGATTTTTGATTTTTGATTTATTTATTTATTTATTTTTTATGAATGTAAGAAGTAAGGCTACCTAGTTACACTTCCCTAGAAATGGTGCCAAAATGTTTAGTCAATTTAGTGTCCTAAATTGCTACATAAATTATCAATCTGGGTGTTGTAAACTAATGAAGTGTAGTGCACTATATGTGCTAGATAACCCTTCCTTACATCACTATTTTCAAGTTTATGTTTATTTTGGGGTTTTTTTCTTTTGATTCCTAATGTTCTACAATGTAATTGGAATCTTAATCTACTACTGCTAAGAGCCTAGGGAAATGAAGTGACAGTTAAAAGTTCTTTTAGGCCAAATTTGGAAGTAAGGTTTTTAAACAAGAAAGTGAAAAAAACAGAGTTTCTCTTCTTGCTATTGTAATTGTTTCAAAAACATGAACTGAAAGGAATCTTAAAACTATTATCTAATTTAATTACAAAACCAAAACTTAAATGAGAAAATGGAATTTGTAGCTACCTATGTTTAACTGAAAATGAAATACTGGAAGAAAAATTACTTCTGTTGTCTAATCTATTTGAAAAATTAAAGATTGATGAACAATTGAATATGAAATTGCAGCTAAACTAAGTGAAAAGAAGATTGCAACTATTCTATTTGTGAAAGCAAGACTAAATGAAGTATTGTTATCACTCTGCTAGATAATTCAGGGAGATTTACCTCCTTATGATAACAATGTTTGAGAGATTTCATTCTTCACATTCTAAGAGAAGTAAACATGAAAATGCAAGGAAAAGCTTAGTCATAAATAAAACATTTCACCACTTAGTCTGAGGATTAACCACCAATGAAGGGCTTTTGGAAATATCTATTTAAATCATGAGTTACTAAACTGATAAGAAAATAGCATTGAAAAACTAATGAACAACAAGAAATCTCATTCATAAACACAACATTTCACCATTTAGTTTGAGGATTAACCATCAATGAAAGGCTTTGGAAACATTCATTTATGTCATGAGTGACTACTCTAATGAGAAAAAGGCATTAAACATCTTGACTCAAAGACTAATGAACAACAAGAAATCTCATTCATAAACACAACAATTCACCATTTAGTTTGAGGATTAACCATCAATGAAAGGCTTTGGAAACATTCATTTATGTCATCAGTGACTACTCTAATTAGCAAAAGGCATTAAACAACTTAAATTTAAAAACTAAGAACTAAGGGACAACAGATGAAATAAATCTAGTTATGCTACTGAGATCAATTTAAAAACTATAGTTAAGAGGCTAGAAAATAATGGAAACTAGAACTACTCTACGCTAGCATAAAACTATCCCGAGTTAGTGGAAACAAGTGACACAAGCTGCAATAAACATAGTGTTAGGAAATGATTATGAGCATGATGTTAAACAAAGTAAATGTACTATTAAATGAGGAAAGACAACAAATGAAAATGTACAGAAACGAAACGTACCCTTGACGACGCAGGGGCCCTCCACCAGGTCTAGGATTAACAATGCATAATCAACTCTTCATACGCTTCAGGTATCCATAAAAAAATAGAGTTTCTATATTAAAAAATAGAGTATTGAAGTCTTCAAGCTACAAGCGGAAATTGCATTGTTTACATCAGTAAAAATATTAACATCTTCTACGTTCTAAACAATGATATTTATAGGAAAAAATACACAATTGTTTGAAGAGAGAAATTATCTACAACAAACACATAGACAGGTAGTGCATCCGGAACTTTTGTTTTTGGTTGGCCTGAAACATAAATCTAAAAATAGTGGCTACTGAATACTGGTTGTGCAAGTGGCAAACGACATCCTTGGCTTCAGGAGACTGCCTCAGATTCATTTACTAAGTAACGTGTAAATTTAGAGTTCTACTTGCTATAGGTTTCTTCCATTGACTCCGCTTTGACCGAGGTTCTCCTCATCGATTTTGGTCAAATGGATAGGACACCATCCATGATCAGACGTTTTCCCAGCTACCCATATAATTCGTTTCCTCTCTTGACACCTGTAACCTACAAAAGCATGGAGATGGTTGGGGAACAACCAATTAGCTGCGGAATGTGGTTGTGTTCGATAGCTGAAAAACAAAAAACTATCCAAATAACAAACATAACAATATAACTTGAAAATCACTTAAATATATTCCTTGAGGCAACATGCAATGGCTTTTGATGATATAGGATGCATTTCCATGGAAAAGCAAAGGAAGAAGGATGAAGAAATTTCTTAAGAAAGAGGTAGTTTTGGACATCAACAGTAGGTATCTCACGTTTCCATGTGCGGACATGATCCACTAGATGATATCGCATAATGATCGAAAAAAATGGTGTTGGGTAGTATCAATGGTGTTATCAGGAAAACTAGTGTCCATTCAGAGCCGCTAGTCCCACTAAGACGGGTAGCTATCTTAGAAACAAACAAACTAAAGTTGTGTTTTCCTTTATGAGAGATAGATGAGAGAGAAGCAGAGAGTACCAACCTCAGTCTTTCACTTGGCTCCTTTCTTGTTTCCTCCCTCCTTTGACAGAGCTTTGCCACTCCTTCCTTACTTGTCCCGCTTCAAAGAACACCTATAGAGTCAAAGCAGCATGATACCATCAAAGCATAGAGATCTATAACCATAAACAATATAGGGTCAGATGTATATTAACAATACGAATGCATATAACAATACAAGATTCAGAGATATACAAGAATATGGAGGAAAACTCAAATAGCTTTATTGATAGAAGTAGTAGAAGAGAGGATTACAACCCATTGGTGTTATCGGGAAATCTAGTGTCCACTCAGAGCTGCTAGTCCCACTAAGACTAGTAGCTATCTTAGAAACAAACAAACTAAAACTACTTTCGTTTTCCTTTATGAGAAGTAGATAAGAGTGGAATGAAGGACACCAACCTCCCTTCTGACAGATCCTTGCCGCTTCTCCTTCGTCTACCCAGCTTCAAAAAGTACCTGTGGAATCAAAACAGCATAATACTATCGAAGAACAGAGATCTACAATCATAAACAATATAGGACCAGATGTATATTGACCACACAAATGCATATATCATCAAACATACAAGAATGTGGAGGAAAAGTTGAATAGCTTTATTAATATCAGGAATAAGTAAAGGGGATTACAACCAATTGTTCTGACCCAATGTCACCCTCCAGCATGAAATCCCTTCTTTCACCTCATGAAAAGCTTAGATCACCCAATACTATGTTATTCCAACAAGAAACCAAAAACACTTCCTTACAAGATACAAAATCCCAGCCTCTGGATCTCTGGGATGAGGGATCCATATATAGATGATTGCAGGGGGGTGAGTCAGCTTCTGGGATTTTGATTAGTGTCCTCTCTCTGATAGTTCTGATTCCACTTGGAGATTGATGATCTCTTACTCATCCCTGGGTGAATTCAGAGAGGCAAGTGTCACAGAAGTTTCTGGAAGATTCCATGATCATCCACCTCGCAAACTATCTCTGCCATTTGTCGACTCTCGCCCATCGCACCCCATAGAAGGGATTTTCAGTATGCATCGCACCTCCTGTGTGCATTAGGTTGGATGCATCACACTTTGACCATGGAGCAGGTGAGATGGTCCAGTTTTGACCAGTTTTTCATGGAGAACTTCTGGGAGATGATGTAATCAGCTGACCTTGTTCTTTTAGGGTATGGAACAATATTTTTAGGGACTTAGGAGCCCTTGGTTTATGGACATGTTTGATTGGGGTTGCAGTGCCCAAAAATGTCTATAACAGTTGTCCCCTAAAGCATGAGGTTGTTAATCTTTTGATGTCAGGTGAAATGCTTTATCATGAGGATCCGAAGTTTTTTTGAGCTGGAAGACGACCTGTAATAAGATAAAATACAATACATTGTCTTCATAATATTTTTCATGATCTAGCTGAGGCGGGCATTCCCATGCTCAACTTTATAAATTAATTTTCATGTACATAAGACAGACAACTGTCTGTGCGGGAGACTGATTATTCTAATAGAATCATCATCCTTTGATTCTGTGCAGCAACAATGTACATTTGATGTCTTTATTTTTCTAAATATATTGTAGCCCGGATGGATGAAACTAGATCCAAGGTCTTAAAACTCATTCAATCTTCACTCGGAGTACAAGTCGATCCATGTGAAAGATGTTCTGGAGTCGAACATGGAAAGACATCACCTGATTACCAGCCAATGATGTAAGTTGTTAACAGGCGCGAGAGGAATCACCGATAATGATGATGATCCTCAAGGTACCATAGTACAATTTGCGTGGTGTGAATAAGGGACTTGGTGTCAAACACCGTGCAAAATCTTTCGGTCGAAGGCCATTGATGTAAACCTGTCGCCGGAAGTGAGAAACTTGCTGTTGAGGCATGCAAGCTTCAAAGTACTGAAAGGGTTGTTCCTAAGTCGAATTCTTGGATAATGAGCTGATGTCGACAAGAAGCGACTCGCCATAGGAGGGCCTTAATGGATCCCACATCTACGACACGTAACAGAGTAAATTATTTTGGAGGTGAAAACGATCTGATGATATAGGGTTCAGGGTGGCGGACATGAAAGAATGGAGCGTGAAGGTATTGCAGTGCGTGAATTCTCTGAGCGACTTCTCTTGAACATACCGGTGACACTGACCTGGATTGGTAGCGTTAACCCCAAATATGGATGGTGTGATGGACCAATGGTGATATGACTAGTGAACTGAACAACCCAACCCGACTCGGATGCGGAGTGAAAGTGTCAAGTTCAAGAGCGACTTGCTACCAATAAAGTTTCTTCAAGTTTTCTTCCCAATTTTTCCCCAGTCATTGCTGACCAGTACCTCTTTATTTTTTTCAAGCTTGAGGAGGATAACATATGCTTGTTCTATAATTTTCCCCTCGGGAAAACCCGTTGCTATATTTTAATGAGCCTAATGACAGTGAAACTCTTTCTTGTCTGTATGGACAAGTTTGTCGCTATTCAGTTTTAACGAGTTTAACGACAAAGATAACTCGGTACTTTTCAATTTTAGCGAGTCTGAAAGGGACGTAAAGGAAACTCCAATAATCCTTTTTCATCATATAATCCCTTAAGTTTGAAAAAGTATAAAATAATACAAAAGGGATGAATTTTTGGTAATTTTAACGAGCCGAACAAAACAAGCGCTCGATCTTTTTGTGTAATAATCCCTCAGGTCCAAAAAGATTAAAATCTAGAAGAGGGATAGCACTTCCGGTCACTTTAACGAGCTGGAGAGGCCAATCGCTCGACAATCTTTTCATGTTTTACGAGTCAGGTGAAAAGAGCTTAAAGGAGACTCATTTTTGAGGAACGAGTGATAATTTCGGGTAGCAGCTGATTCCATGTACGGTTTGGAATTTTCCAGTCATGGCAGTGTCACAAGGATGGCTAACAGGATCACTCTTCACAGTTGTTCCTCAAAAGGGGTAAACAATCAAATGGAGGTGAATGACCGGCTAAAACAGAGTGGAGGTGATGATGAGAACACGACAAGGACTCAAAAGCTGATGATAATGCATTCACAATGATTATTTATCGGAAATT
Organism: Pinus tabuliformis; assembly: GCA_031772625.1. Taxonomy (NCBI): domain Eukaryota; kingdom Viridiplantae; phylum Streptophyta; class Pinopsida; order Pinales; family Pinaceae; genus Pinus; species Pinus tabuliformis. The sequence goes on from CM062809.1 coordinate 754,595,490, forward strand.
GGTTCATGTTTTAATGAGCTTAAACTCTGGGGGAACATTTGCTCATTGCTTATGTTTAATTTTTAACGAGCTTGAACTCCACATAAAAACTGCTCGTGCCAGTCGTATAATAAGGATGTCTCATCGATAGGTTCAATTTTTAGGGAGCTTGCACCATTCGAAACTATGCTCTGGCGCCTCTCACATGCAAGCTAGGAACGACCAACTACGCCCCTCTACTTAACTACCAAGATCACTACCAAGGTTAGGTAGGAAACTTTTTCCTTTACTTTGCTAGTGCCATGGTGGCCCTACGAAGATGAATGGTCGATTTGACCACTCACCCGACTTAGGTGGTTGAAGTCAGCGGAATCATAGAGTTAATGTTAGTTGGTCGTTTCTCGCTTGCTCACAAGAGGTTTGCATGCCCCCAGGTATAACGAAGTAGAGTTTCTAGGTTACCTCTCAATTTGCAGACAAAACGTTTGTTCTATCGGGAAAGGCCTACCTTTTAACGAAGGTATCTTATCCAGTCTAATCCCCTCTTCCTATATGGATGGGGATCAGACCAGTCATATATCCTTCGCAGAAACCTAGCCTATACCCAGAGTTTTCCTACCGAAGCAGACCAGGGTACATGCCCCCTGGGTTTCAGTCATGTCCTCCCGAATCACTCGCGCTCTTCAGGTGGACGGACTGGAGATTGATGAGACATTACTTGCGTGAAAAGACCATTTAGGGATGGAATTTGACTATTAGCTATGTGTGAACTGGGAAACGACAGCTGGTCTATGAGCTTGACCACTCTGCCTTCATGCGGAAAACACATTACTCTAAAGAGCGAGGAGACAGTGGTTCCCATGCTATAAATATAGTCGCGTCGAAGGAGTAGATTATAATCTAGAGGTCCTCAGACTACCATTACGTTCATGTAAATGGTTTTCCTTCTCAATGTTATCGGCACATTGGGAAGGATCCCTAACGGTCGACTGGTTCCTTTGTCAAAGCCTGTCAGATTTCTCATCTTAGGCAAAAGTGATGGCGAACCAAGCGCTTTCCAAGCAGTCGAGGAAAGGATACTCATAGAAGCCCCTTCATCTATGATGGTACCAGCCATGACCATTCTGTATACTTCTGCAATGATGCAGAATGGTATACTAGCTGGTAGATAGGGTCTACCTAGTAGATTCCAATCGAAGGAAACCACCAGGTTGCTTGGAGGTGGGACCGAATAGATGGCCGGATATGATTCTGATGAACTTCCTTTCTACAGTAAAGGAACGGGTAGATTGTCCCCATGTTCATCGGAGTCTATGTTTATGAAAAGAATTTGAACAGTGTCATTCTCATTCTCTTCGGTGATTGTATCATCTAAAGATGGACCTCCCGGAGACAAGACCAGGTCAATCGCCGCCTCGACCTTTTGAAATTCGTCTAGTGTTGGCTCAGAGGGTTTATCTTCAATGATAGATGCTTCGACTGACCACAATTGCATGTCAGTTGGATTTTCAACCAGTGACGGACTCGGCAAGAGTTTCTTATATCCAGGAGGAAGTCGTAACGGTGAAGTTGGACGATCATACAAAAATCTTTTAGCTTCATCTAGGAAGGGACAATGGTGGAGGGCATGATCGCCTTCACACAGTCTACAAGGGAATTTACATTTTCCTTTTTGTCTAGGGACTTCATTTTCACTAGTTGATGGTGTACTCTCAACATGACCATCAGAGGTCGATGACATCGGATTGTGCAAAAGGGGAGACAAATCCCTTAAGATCCAAGGGATGCAAGGACAATCTTGATGATAGTGGTCTCCTTTGCAAATGACACATGGAGATTTAGGCCTGGACGGAGCAGTGTGTGGATTTTCGCTAGACGATGCATGTTTGCCCCTTTTCGCCTTTGGCTCCTTCTTCTTCTTCTCTTTTTTCTTCTTCTCCTTCTTCTTAGTTACTTGGTTTTTAGCTTTACCAGCTTCATCAAGCAAAGAGGAAGGAGGAGAGGGAGAAACAGACGAAGTAGAAGGTTGGGGGGTAACTCTAGTATAATCTAGTTGTTGACTTGATTGTTCAGGAATCGTGGTATTCTGAACGACGAAGGTCGAGAAGAGCCATACGGACAAGCCAATTGTCAATCCTGGAAGTGACAATGTGGCCATATGAGGTGCACAAACATCTCCCCAAGAGGAGAAAGGACTAGGATTTCCTCCAAGGGGAACTCCGTGGTTGGTGGACTCCATTTTCCTCAACCTAAGACCAATGCGAGAATGGTGATATTATTCCGATTAAAATAAATTTTAGATGCTTTGACACAACCTTTTTTTTCAATTTTTAAGAGTCGAGAAAAAACAAAATATGACTCTAGTCGCCTTCGATTTTTAATGAGCCTGAAGTGACAAGTGCTCAGATGGACCTTTTCCTTTAAGGAGTCTGAAAAGAAACGAAAGAGACTACTCTGGAAATCTAGATGGAGGGATTACCAAACTAATCGCAAAACTGCAGAATACTTTTTACGGTATGACAGTCAATCTTCCCGAATGCTGTGTTCAGTGCATTGCGATCGATAGGGCGGTAGACACAGCTTCCTATGGATAAAGGATATAGCCTATTGTGGTCTCCCAATATATACTCGACGGTACGTGGGAGCACAAGTCCGTACTGACACTTTTCGTCTCAAAGAGGAGGAATCACCCAACCAACAGTGAAAGCGACAGTTATCAGGCTTTATGACGCCAGAATACGTTTCTAGCCTAGACTTCTAGATGTTGTGCGTTCGGTTCCAAAGCGTTTTTAGGATCATTAAATTTATTTTACAGTTGATCTTTCTTAAGAAATTTGCCTTTCAGGTTCACCGCATGATGTAGATGTACAATTCCTAAAATGAAATCTAAGATGATAAACTATCATTTAATCTTCTTTTTGCAATGAAAATCCTAGCTACTAAAGAAAGAGAGATGATATTCTTTCAACATAGAGCAGAGAGCACACACTAGATGCACTATCCTAAATCAAACCAACAATTAGTCTAAATGAAAATGCACATGCATGTATTTGTTTTCAGCTTTCTTAATGTGTGAATGACAAGAAGAATGCTAAGTACAAATCTGAATTATCTTTTCAAAGTGACAGTACTAACAAATTTCTCTTCAAAAACGAGAGGAAGATAATGATGACACTTTACATTTTTGAATTGAAAACTGCTTTCGATACTTGAAAAAATACTAATTCAAATAAAATACAAGAGTAACTGTATAATCAACCATCAAGAACAATAGAAATATTTTCTTTGACTGAAAATGACACTAGCGACACTTTCAAATCAAAAGAAAACAGTTCGACTATGCTACTACTTTGTAAAAGAGAACTGAAAATGGCGGAACATACATAAAAACATTCACAGTTGTTTGCAAAATGGAGGCAGAATGATGGAAAGTAAGGGGGTTTCCATAGTGGTATACTGATCACAGACAACAAAACTCCTGAATAGAGCTGAAAAGAGTGAAGAAAAACCAAAACATGGAGGCAAAATTAGCCTTTTCTGATCACTGCACCTGTAACACAGGGAAACAGGGATGCATCCCACCTACTGCACACGGGAGGTGCAATGCATACTGGTTTCCTTGAAGAGAGGGTGCGATGGTACCAGGACGAGACTTTACTTGGCTCTTGGTCATAGTTTTCAGCTCAGTTCAAGGATTTAGGCCGAGCAAATGATGTACAGTAAATAGAAATCACGGGGGCTGATCTAATGAGGTTACTAGAGCCACCACTAGGGAAATTAGAAAGTTTTCAAATCGATTGTTCAGTTTATAAACAAAACCTGGAGATAGACTGAAGCAACATTGATCTACTTTGCACTTGCATAGAAAATGCAGTTCAAAGGCTAGCTGGCTTGACTTCAGGCTCCGTCTGTAAGTTTATAAAACTAACAAATATAGATAAAAAAACAATCTATTCTCTCCCACTGTGGTCACCATTTTGTTATCGGGAAATCTAGTGTCCACTCAGAGTTGCTAGTCCCACTAAGACTGGTAGCTATCTTAGAAACAAACAAACTAAAACTACTTTTGTTTTCCTTTATGAGAAGTAGATAAGAGTGGAATGAAGGACACCAACCTCAGTCTTGCGCTTGGTTCCTTGCTGCTTCTCCTTCGTCTACCCAGCTTCAAAGACTACCTGTCAAAGTAGCATAATACTATCGAAGAACAAAGATCTACAATCATAAACAATATAGGACCAGATGTATATTGACCACACAAATGCTTATATCATCAAACATACAAGAATGTGGAGGAAAACTTGAATAGCTTTATTAATATCAAGAATAAGCAAAGAGGATTACAACCAATTGTTCTAACCGAACATCACCCTAAAGCATGGAAGCCCTTATTTCACCTCATGAAAAGCTTAGATCACCCAACACTATGATATTCCAACAAGAAACCAACAACACTTCCATACAAGATACAAAATTCTAGCCTTTGGATCTCTGGGATGAGGGATCCATATATAGATGATTGCAGGGGGGTGAGTCAGCTTCTGGGATTTTGATTAGTGTCCTCTCTCTGATAGTTCTTGATTCCACTTGGAGATTGATGATCTCTTACTCATCATTGGGTGAATTCAGAGAGGCAAGTGTCACAGGAGAAGTTTCTGGAAGATTCCATGATCATCCACCTCGCAAACTGTCTCTACCATTTGTCCACTCTCGCCCATCACATCCCATAGAAGGGATTTTTAGTATGCATTGCACCTCCTGTGTGAATTAGGTGGGATGCATCATACTTTGACCATGGAGCAGGTGAGATGGTCCAGTTTTGACTAGTTCTGAGCAGTTTTTCATGGAGAACTTCTGGGAGATGATGTAATCAGCTGACCTTGTTCTTTTAGGGTATGGAACGACATTTTTAGGGACTTCGGAGCCCTTGGTTTATGGACATGTTTGATTGGGGTTGTAGTGCCCAAAAATGTCTATAGCAATTGGTCTGACCCAGCGCCATCGTCCCAACATGAAAGCTCTCTTCACCTCATGAAAAGCTTAGATCACCCAACAATACAATGTTGCACAAAGAAACCAACAACACTTCCTTACAAAATACAAAGTTCCAGCCTTTGGATCTATAGGATGAGAGATCCATATATAGATGTTTGTAGGTGCTTCTGGGATTTTGATTAGTGTCCTCTCTCTGATAGTTCTTGGTTCCACTTGGAGATTTCATGATCTGTTACTCATCCCTGGGCGAATTCAGAGAGGCAAGTGTCAAATGGGCAGTTTCTAGAAGATTCTCTGGGTTTCCACCTAGCCAACTGCCTCTTCCATTTGTCTACTCTCACTCATCACACCCTATAGAAGGGATTTTTTCAGTATGAATCACACTTTTTTCATGTGGTAGGTGAGATGGATCACACCATTAGCACTGAGCAGTCTGTATGGTCTAGTTTTGACCAGTTCTGAGTAGTTTTTCATGGAAAACTTCTGGGAGATGATGTAATCAGCTGACCTTGTTCCTTTAGGGTTTGAAACAACACTTTTAGGGGCTTAGAAGCCCTTGGTTTATGGACATATGAGATTGGGGTTGCAGTGCCCAAATATATCTATAACAGTTGCCCCCTAAAGCATTAGGTCGTAAATCTTCTGATGTCAGGTGAAATGCTTTATGATGAGGATCCGAGGTTTTTCGAACTGGAAGGCGACCTGTAATAAGATACAATAAAATACATTATCTTCATAATATTTTCATTATCTAGCTGAGGTGGGCATTCCCATGCTCAGTTTTATAAATTCATTTTCATGTACATAGGACAGACAACCGTTTGTATGGCACACAGATGATTCTAGTAGAGCCATCATCCTTTAGCTTGGATGATTATCTATGCAGCTATGATGTACATTTGATGTCTTTATTTTCCTGAATATATCATAGCTTGGATGGATGAAACTAGATCCGGGGTCTTCAAATTCGTTCAATCTTCGCCCGAAGTACAAGTCGATCTATGTGAAAAGATGTTCTGGTGTCGAACATGGAAAGACATCGTTTGATTACTAGCCAATGATGTAAGTTGTTAACAGGTGTGAGAGGAACCACCGATAATGATAATGACCCTCAAGGTACTACAGTACAATTCACGTGGTTTGAATACATGAGTCGATGTCAAACACCACGCAAAATATTTCAGTCGAAGGCCATTGATGTAAACCTATCGCCGGGAGTGAGAAACTTGCCATTGAGGCATGCAAGCTTCAAAGTACTGAAAGCATTGCTCCTAAGTAAACTTCTTGGATAATGAGTTGATGTCGACAAGAAGTGACCCATCATAGGAGGGCCTTAATGAATCCCACATCTATGACATGGAACAGAGCAAATGATTTTGTGGAGGTGAAAACGATCTGATGATACAAGGTTCAGGGTGGTAGTCATGAAAGAATGAAGCATGAAGGTATGGCAGCGGATGAGACATAAGCTGGGTTGGTTAATTCTTTGAGTGACTTCTCTTGAACATATCGCTGACACTGAAATGGATCAGTAGCATTAACCCCAAAAATGGATGGTACAAAGGACCAATGGTGATATGACCAGTGAACGGAATAACCCAACCCGACTCAATCATGGTGATGGAGTGAAAGTGTCATGTTCAAGAGCGACCTGCTACCAATAAAGTTTCTTCAAGTTTTCTTCCCAATTTTTCCCTAGTCATTGCTGACCATTACCTCTTTATTTTTGTCAAGCTTGAGGAGGATAACATATGCTTGTTCTATAATTTTCCCTTCAGGCAAACCCATCGCTATGTTTTAACAAGCCTAGTGACAGTGAAACTTGCTCTTGTCTGCATGGACAAGTTTGTCACTATTGTTTTAATGAGTTTAACAACAAAGATAACTTGGTCCTTTTCAATTTTAGAGAATCTGAAAAGAGATGGAAAGGAAACTCCAATAATCCTTTTTTGTAATATAATCCCTTAAGTCCGAAAAATTATAAAATAATACGAAAGAGATGACTTTTCGATAGTTTTAACAAGCCGAATAAGACAAGTGCTTGGTCTTTCTATGTAATGATCCCTCAGGTCCAAAAAGATTAAAATATAGAGGAGGGATGGCACTTCCAATCACTTTAGCGAGCTGGAGAGGCCAATTGCTCGACAATCTTTTCATATTTTACGAGTCAGATGAAAAGAGCTTAAAGTGGACTCATTTTTTAGGAACGAGTGATATTTTCGGATAGAAGCTAGTTCTAGGTAAGGTTTGAAACTTTTCAATCATGGTAGTGTAAAGAAGGTGGCTAATAGGATCACTCATCGCAAATGTTCCTCGAAAGGGGTAAACAATCAAATGGAGGTGTATGACCGGCTAAAAAAGGGTGGAGGTGATGGTAAGAACACGACCAAGGTTCAAAAACTGATAATTATGTGATCACAATGGTTATTTATCGAAGGTGGGTTCATTTTTTAATGAGCTTAAACTCTGGTGGAACATATGCTCATTGCTAGGTTTATTTTTTAACGAGCTTGAACTTCACATAAAACTGCTTGTGATAATAGTCAAAGATGTTCGATTCACCTTTGACATTATGTTCTCTTGATGGTCATACTACCTGTTCAATTGCTCCATCAAACTGATTAGAAATGTACACACATGGTTAAAAAATGAGCAAAAAATCAATACCTTACTTGAATTACATGAGTAATAACATAAAAGTAGTTTTTACTCCTCATTTTACCATTTCATTCAAATTTGGGATTGTTGGAGCTTTGTAGGTGCTTTTCCCCATCAATTTTCGTCAGTTGATTCTGGGAGATTCTGTGGATGATTTTCAGTGCCGTCTAGACTAGGTAGGAGCTAACCCTGAGCTGTTCAATTGCATTCTTTCCTTTTCTGATTCTGAGCATGATTTCCTACTTTTCTGAGCCTTTGCGGTTTGAACATTTCGTTCTCTCCCCATCACACCTTGTATATATCGAAAGGTGCAATGCATACTAGGCTGGCCATTGGCCAGTCAGTATGCATCCCACCCAATACACAGCTAGGGTGTGATGGGTGCAAGGAGGAAAGTTTGTGCATTGATTTTTCATGGAAATTTTGCCTGTTTTTTGCCAAATCAAGATCCTAATTCTTCTCTTGTTTGTTTTTCAGAGATTTATCAGAGCAAGATGGTTTTTACATGGCATGAACAAAAACATGAAGAAGAGGATATGATTGCCTTACATGAGCTGGGTACGCTAACTGCATTGCGGAACTGTGGCTTGCTCAAGTTCTTTCGCATATCTAGCATGAGGCAAAAAATCAACTTGTTACAATATTTCCTTGATGCATGGGATCTTACCAACCAATTGTTCCATATTAGAGGTAAATCCATCCCTTGACTATTGAGGATGTCTACTTTTTGACCGGTTTGTCGAGGCGTGGTGCCCCTCTCTCGCTATCAGGTTCCGCTAGTGGGGGCGAATTTGTGAGGGATTACATTCGTCGGTATTGTAGAGATGGATCTCAGTCGAGCAGGGATGGAAAAATCAGTATTAGAGATGTCACTAACTGGTCCTTAAGGACTATCTTATTTACCTTTGCTAGATTGGCTGGCAGCATGACCCTTCACTTGGCCAATAGGTCCTATACGCAGTATGCCTTGGAATGCCTTAAACCAAAGGTATTCAACTGGTGTGATGCAATACTTATGGTGATAAAAGAACAACTTACCAAGGTGAAGAACAGAAGATCTAAGAACTTTGGTTATGGTTCTATTCTGACTACTTTCGCCTTGGAGAAGATCCCACTGATGCAGCCACAATATATTTCACTCGGAGTGCCAGCACTGACAGAACCACGGATGCAGAGATGGGTTAATCTCATGGCCAGACATGCTGGTCAGTCGCAGATTTCATTCTCTGATGCCTTCTTTGAGTGGTTCAACCATCAGCAGATGGTTTATGCCAAGTATCCATATGCCGGGATGGATTTCCGGGGTGACCCAGATTTGGTGCTGCCGGCTGGCGAGCAGTGGGGTGTTATAGGTAAAAATATCTAACCATGTCTCTGTTCATTTCTTTTATAATGTTCTTGTGCTTTTTAAATGTTATCAAGACTAATCAAAACTCATGTGTTCGTGCAGATATTGGACTAGTGCGACCAACAGTGCGCCCGAGAGTAGCAGCTGCCGTTCCAGTAGGAGAGGTTGTAGGGAGGGTTGTCCTTAGCGATCTGGATGTAGCTGAGACCCTTGCAGTATTGCAGGATTAGATCGAGGGTCTCACCCTTGGTATTCAGGACGTGAGGACCAATGAGTTACCTCTCAGATTATAGCGCCATACCACTGGTGTGCTGAGCCGATGGACTAGGCTCTTATGTATGATCGCATAGGCGGTGACTTGTTATCACCAGCACCATTAGTCTAGGGTGCTTCCTTGCATTTTTGAGTTTTTGGGTCATATGACCAATTTTGTTCTAGACACAGAACATTATGTAAAAAACTATAAACAGTTATATATATTTTTGATTTTCGGAGCTTTATTTTGGTTAAGTTACATGATCCTGATGCAAATGTTGATAAAATTCTTTTCTTTTATAAATGTTGTAAACGTCTATCTAACACATAATTTGCTAATGAATCAGTTAATGTGTTTAAGCTTCTGGAAATGTGTTGATATTGACTAGAATCAAACTGTCTTTCCAAAATCCTGACCCTTAGGAACATACGATAGATAGCTGGATTCCGAACGGAATAGATGCCGGTAAGTTGTAGAATGACGAGTTGTGAGTCTAGCCTGACGACAAGTTAGCGTATGCCATGTGCGATGGCATCAGAGAGGAGCTCTATCAACACGCTATATTAAGTGATGTTGTTTGTTGACTGACCAATACATACCCCTCTGGAACTTACTTACTCGTTGCTTGGATCAAAGATGGCCCAGGTTGCAAAAGATAGGTTCCGCATACTACGACTAGCTCCGTCGGCGTATCCAACAAATGATTCCAATAGGTTCAACATCTGCAACAAATGAAAAAGTGCATTACCTACCCAAAATGATTGCTCTTGACAAAAACAAAAATGTAACAAAAGCATATGAAGAGATTACTACGCTTAGTCAAGCATATTAACACTTAAGGTACAACCCGTTTCGGGGTTGTGACAGTGGAATCCCATCATAATCTACTAGCTCATAGGCCCCTTTTGCTAATACATGCTTAAAAATATAGGGACCCATCCACAAAGACTGGAACTTACCTGCTCCCAATTTATCGGATTCCTGATCGTAAAGTAAGACCAGGTCATGTTCTGAGAAGACATGGGGTTTAAGATTATTGTCAAACTACACCTTGACTCATTTCTTATGCACTTCATTAGCTAAGGCGGTGTCACAACAGGTTTCATCCAGTTGGATTAATTCCAAGAAATGAGCCTCTTCCTCTGAAGTTCTGGGAGAAGGTAAACTGTGAGCTTGAGAGACGAAATTTCGCACTGAACTAGTAAGACTGCTTCCAAGCCATACACCATCTGAAAGGGTGTAAATCTGGTCGCATTTCTCACCGATGTCTGGTATGCCCACAAGGAAAAGTACAAGATTAGGTGCCAACTCTGTTTATGGACTCAAATCATCCTTTGCAGCATGCGCTTCAAGACTTTATTGATCACCTCAACTTTCCCATTAGCTTGCAGATAATACGGAGTAGAGCTATCGTGGGACAGTCCTAATTTGGCAGCCAATTCAACCATCATGTGGTTGCAGAAATGTGATCCATGATATGTGACTATATCTTGTGGAACACCGAATCTGGAGACTACATGATTGAAAAAGAAAAGAGCAACTGTTTTGCCGCTGTTGTTTAATGAAGGCATCGCCTCGGCCCATTTTGTAAAATAGTCAACTGCGACTATGATATACCCATGGACCCCACTTGAGGTGGGGTTACATGTCATTAAATCTATGCCCCATTTGGTGAATGGCCCAACAACAACTGCTGGATGCAGAGGTGCAGGTGGTATTTTGGTTTTGCAGTCGAAGATTTGACAAGCATGGCAAATTCTGACTGTGGTTATGCAATCTTTGAACATTGTTGGCCAAAAGTAACCTGCTTGTAAAATATTTTGTGCCGTAGCATAACTAAATTGATGCCCCCCACACGCACCTGAATGACAATCATTCAAGACTTTTTCGGCCTCCTCATGGGTGAGGCACCTTTGCAGAGCTGTATTGATACCACGATGATAAAGTGTATCACCGATGATCGTGTAGTATTTTGCTTGGTATCGAGTACGTCGTTGTTCTATGCGAGAGGTATTAGACCTATATGTTTGGGTTTGGAGATAGATGATTATATCTCCATACCACATATCGCTTGACGATATCAAAAACAAATATTCATCCATGATTGATGCTCTGGATGTTGAATCGTTGGACAACAATGGGAAGTCACATAGTAACTCGGCGAAAACTAGAGATTTCTTTGATTTTGATTTTACAAATTCCAAATCAAACTCTTGCAAAATAGCTATCCATTTTGAATATTTTCACCCAACCAACTGTCGCGACAAGATGTAAGTCATATGGTTGCAATCTGACAAAATGGTAGTTTTGCGAAGGAGGATATAGTGTCGAAATCTCTGTACTGCTTGAACAGCTGCGAGAGCCAGCTTTTCAACATAGGAGTACATGCTTTCTGTATCATTTAAGTTTCAACTTAAATAATAGATAGGATGTTCGATTCCATTGTCTTCTTGAACTAAAACCATTGCGATGGTCGTATTTTCCACAGCTAGATACAGGTTAAAGTCTTTTTGATAGTCAGGGGCATACATTAATGATGCTTTTATTAGGGATTCCTTTAGAGCATCAAAGGAAGCTTGCACAACTTGGTCCCAGCTGAAGGGCACTTATTTTTTCAAAAGACGCATATAACCTTTAGCAAGTTCGGCGTAATTTGGGATGAACCTCCTCAGAAAGTTTGCTTTCCCTCGGAGTTTCTAAATCTGAAGCAAATTTGAAGGTGTAGACATATCGATGATCACTTGAACCTTACATGGGTCGAGACGAATCCCGTCCTTTGAAACCACAAAGCCAAGTAAATGACTAGAACCGACACAAAACAAACATTTGTGTGGATTGAGTCGTATCTTGTAGTGTCGACAATGTAGAAATATAGCTCTCAAATGCTGCTGATGATCAGTCCACTTTCGTGAATGAGTTGAAGATCATCGAGATATGATTGAATGATGTTCTTGATGTCATGGAAGGCATAATTCATAGCCCTCTAAAAAGTTGCCCCTGCATTCTTTAAGCTGAAAGGTAGCTTGTGGTACGCGAATGTGCCCCATGGACAAATAAATGCAGTCTTTGACTGGTCCTATGGGTGGATATTTATTTGATTATACCCGGAAAATCCATGCACAAACGAAAAGATTTCACATCCGGCACATTCATCAATTATCTGGTCAATGAAGGGTGTAGGGTAGTTGTCCTTTGGACAAGCTTGATTTACATCCCTGTAATCGACGCACATTCTATTCGTTACCTACTTTTTCATCACAGGAATAATGTTTGATACCCAATCAGCTAGAGGAACCGGGTAAATGAAACCAGCATGTAGAAGTTTTTCAACTTCCACCTTGATGGCAGTGGCTTTCTTCAGGTGCACCTGCCGAAGCTGTTGTCGTACTGGTTTGACATCTGGATACATCTTAATTTCATGTTCAACTATGCTCGAGTCAATGCCTGGCATTTCTTCATATAACCATGCAAAGACATATCCGAACTCGTGAAAGAGTGTAATATACTTCCAGTTTTGAAGAAGAACAAGCTTTGCTGACATGAATATTCTCTACAACATTTGGTTTGATCGAGATATTTATGGCGATAGTTTCTTCAATATTGGATAGATTTTTCTTGGAATCCACCATATTTACAGTATTTGATAGAAAATCAAAAACTGAAGGATGATCAAGGTCGCTGGAATAATCTTCATTGTAATCCGAAAGATGGGAACGATGGTGATAATATTCCCATGGCACCTCTTCTATCATCATTGAATGAACAATTCCTTCGTTTGTAGAATGTACATGCGGCCAAGGATCTGAAGAGGTACCATATTCTTTAGACCTATCTATCCAAACACTCGATGAGCGTTGATTTGGGTTTGCCACCCAGGCCGAGAACATTGATTGCTACAATATTTCTATTGGGATTAGAGGCAATACCTGGCGATGATCCATGCTAACATCATGTTCATAAATCCTCTGAATAGAAGATACCATATTGCAGGTTCCCACTGTGGCCACTTCCACCATATTTTTTGGAGGTAGTAGGGAAAAAGTACCCATCAACGTAGGATCTTTTAGCACCCCTACTCCGATATTTTGAAGCGATTGAGAGCTTCCATGGATCATAAGGATGCTTCCCATAACTTGTGAAATGTTGGGGAGAAATGTTTGTTGGTCGACGATTGTAATTCCTCCTTGAAAAGGAAATGCAATCTTTCTGAAGTATGTTAACACAACAGCAGCCATAGCATAAATCTAGGGCCTTCCCAGTAGGATGTTGTAATCGAGGTTTCCATCGAGAACTTCAACATCAATTTCTACTGTTTTTCCCCCCAGTTCAACTTGCAAGTTACTTAAAATCCTGCATGGGGTGTATGTTCGTCCATCAAATGCTTTTAATGTCATTGATGATCTTGATAAGGGTGGTGATCCTAAAGTCTTCCAGCAACTAATTGACATAATGCATGTAGATGCCCCCTCATCAATAATTGTTCGATGAACAGTTTTGCTGAGGGCTTTCACTTGGATGAGGAAAGCTAGTTGAGCTGGTAACTGAGGTTCATATCCTTTATGATTAAAGGCCACAATATTGGAATCTGCTGGGTCAATCCCACCTATTGCTGATAATAGAGCCTGCTTTTGAGAGGGGCAACTTTCAAGTACTTCAAGTGTCGACATAGCGGACGATGATTGGGCCAAGTCATCTACTATATTATAATTATGTGCTGCTCTGGCACGAGGATTAAATGTCGATTTGTGTACTACTCCCTTTGTCGGATTTATCGTGAGCTCAGGAATGATGGGTGGCACAACTTCAGTTGAAGTTGTTGTGGAACTACTAGGTTGATCTGCAGCCTTGTTGTTTGACAGCTGTGGATTCCCTTAATCTTTATTCGTTATTGATATCAAATCATCATTTTGTTTTGAAATGGACAACATAAGCACTTGGGATAGAGAAAAATTGTCGCTAGCAACCAGATTGGTTTCTGGGTTTGGAAATGGTCCAGTCAATATCGCTGAGGTTTTTGAGTTCTTGAAGAATTTCTTAATCTCAGCTTTATGTGGAAAGTCTTTCGTCCAATGATCCTCATCGCATATAAATCATGGATGACCGGGTTTCTTTTGCCCAGAAGGGTTTGCAGAAGATTTTTCAGGAGACAAACCATCCTGTTTCTTCTTTTTTCTTTTCCCTTTCTTCTTTCCCCCTGGTTGCTTTGATTCTTTAACTTTGTCAGTAAACATGCCATTAACTTCCAAGGCAAGAAGATCTTCATTTGCATTTTGACTAGAAATCGTATGGGCTTTCTTAAATGTAGCCGTTGTAGTTTTCGTGCTGGTCATGCCTATCATGCCATCGTTCGCGTGAGAGTCTTTGTTTGATTTAGGAGGAGGAGGAATGGAAAAATCTGGTCTAGGAGCATCAGGGATATTGTCATAGAGCGTGCCAGACTGAGTGCAGATCAAGTCTAGATATTGTACATGAGCAATTACTTGCTCTTCAGTGACAACCCCCCCCCTTAGCCACATCTTCTGTAATAGAAGGTAATAATGACTTAATAAACCATTCAGCTAGCAGCTGATCAGGAACATATGTTTTCACCATTCAACGACGACGCTGCCACTCATGAATATGATCAGATATGTGAGTGGTTGTCATCTGCTTAAAATTGGTAAGAAGCTCCGTTCCTGTTTCGTACCTTATGGATAACTGAAAATGGGTTAGAAAGGTGGTGGAAAGGGCATTGAAGTTATCGAATGAAGCTCTAGGCAACTCGATGTACCATTTTGCTGCCAGACCAGTTAACATTCGCTGAAAAAGGTGAAGCCTAATCGAATCGTCATTGAGAGTGTTGGATAAACACCACAGATGAAAGGTCATCACATGATTCGATGGATCTTCACCCGGATTTTCATTGAATTTAGGAATATCTGATAGAAGTTTATGAGGAATCGCCGACCACCAAGGGGCGTAAGCAATTGGATCATTTGTTAGCCGGTTCAGATCTGGTAATTCTAAAGTCACAAGGAAAGGCAACTGTTGATTCAGGTTTGGCGAAGCATACCCAGGATAAGATGGGATCACCTAAGCAGTGGGTCTTTGCATACCATCATAATGTATTTGATGCTGATAACTTTGATAAGGTTGATGGGCATAACCATTATGATATGATTGATGGTGACTGTTTTGAATATACGGCTGCTCATTACCCACAAAGCTTTGTTGCTCAGGTCCTCGGTAAGCTTGTTGGAATTGTGGTTGTTGATATTGCACCAGCCATGGTTGTGAAGCCATTTGTCGTTGTCCAATACTAGATATTTGACCAAGAGGAGGGGTGATAGTACCCGTTTGAGCCTGAATCGCTCCAGTTAAGGAGCCACTAATCGACGATTGTGGTTGTGTCATGGAGACAAGAGGCTATTATATTACAACCTGAGAGACTTGAGGTTGACATACAACAGGCAATACTTGTCTTGCGACACCGTCACAATAGCCAGTGTAGTGGGGATATTCGACATAGGTAGATTTGGTTTTATTGAATATACAACTATTGGTTGTTGAGGCTGTATTGGTACCCAACCACTGGATGTGATTGCATCTTGACCCAAATTTTGTTGTGAACTCTCATATGGTTGTTCTCCCTGAGGGAATAATGAAAGGGCATAATTCCCCCCATATGGCAGAAATCCAGTGTTCAAAGGAAATATTGGCCTCTGGAGACCGGACTACCAAAATTGATACTGTTGCGAAGGATCAATTTGTTGAGACTCAATATAAGAAACTCTAGATATTATTCTGGATGAACAAACGAGAATAGACCATACTGTCGAAACAGTCCCTAGGTGGACTTCATCTAGTGGTTGAGAGCTAGTTGGGACAGATGGTATATCAGCGAACATTGTCAGAGTGGCGGTAGGAGGTTCTGCTGCTGCTGTGTCAGATGACATAGTCCTAGATGTCGATGGTTGTTTAGACATATCGAGTCTATCCAAAAGATTTCCTAGCGATTATACAGGAACTTGTGATGAAGGATGACTAAATTCTGTCGTAGAAGGATATAGGTG
This sequence comes from Pinus tabuliformis, assembly GCA_031772625.1. Taxonomy (NCBI): domain Eukaryota; kingdom Viridiplantae; phylum Streptophyta; class Pinopsida; order Pinales; family Pinaceae; genus Pinus; species Pinus tabuliformis. The sequence goes on from CM062809.1 coordinate 754,611,775, forward strand.
GATCCCAGTTCTAAAATGCAATGGGGTACTGGATGGAAGATCCTCCGTAATCTCTTCTATAACAATCAGTCCAGGTGGAAGAGGTAGACTGTCAGGTCTGTAAAATATTTCTGGTGCCGAAGAAGGTGTAGACTCTGCAAGGATAGATGTTGGAGGGGTGACACCTTCCAAATCAGCCCTAGATGGAGTTGGTTCAAGAATAGAAGTGTTTACCATTACACTAGGATCAGTTCTAATGTCCTCTTGTAACTACGGAACTTCTTCTGTAGAGGCAGGGATACCAGAAATAGTTGGAGTAACTGGAGTCTCTGAGGATGTTGAAACACAAGTTTCAAACAAACCAGGAGACTTTGACCCAGTTAAACAAGTTTGCTTGGCCCGGAATGGTTTCGTTTCCGGAGTCAAAGACGGTTGACTCGTTAGTCTCCACGAATGACGGGGTTTTGATTGACTTTCTTCCACGATTGCAGATTACTTGATCAACTCAAAATAAAAAGGGGAAAATGTTATTCCGAATTAAATGAATTTTATGACACTTTGACACAACTTGCTTTTTCAATTTTTAAGAGTTGAGAAAAAGCTAAAGATGACTCTAGTCACCTTCAATTTTTAATGAGCCTGAAGTGACAAGTGCTCAGATGGACCTTTTCTTTTAAGAAGTCTAAAAAGGAACGAAAGTGACTACTCTGGAAATCTAGACAGAGGGATTACCAAACCAATTGCAAAACTGTAGAATACTTTTTACGGTACAGTATTCAATCTTTCCGAGTGTTGTGTTTAGTGCATTACGATCGATAGGGTGGTAGACACGGCTTCCTAAGGATAAAGGATATAGCCTATTGTGGTCTCCCAACATATACTCGATGGTACGTGGGAGCACAAGTCCGTACTGACACTTGTTGTCTCCAAGAGGAGGAATCACCCAACCTACGATGAAAGTGATAGTTACCAGGCTTTACGACGTCGGAATACGTCTCTAGCCTAGACTTCTAGATGTTGTGCATTAGGTTCCAAAGTGTTTTTATGTTCATTGAAATTTAGTTTACAGTTGATCTTTCTTAAGAAGTTTGCCTTTAAGGTTCACCGCATGATGTAGATATACAACTCCTAAATATGCAATCTAAGATGATAAACAGTTGTTTACTTTCTTTTTGCAACGAAAATCCTAACTACCAATGAAAGAGAAGTAAAATCCTTTTAACATAGACCAGAGAGCACACACTAAGATGCACTGTCCTAAATAAATTTCCACAAGCAGTCTAAATACAAATGCACATGCATGTATTTGTTTTTCACTTTTTTAATGTGTGAATGACAAAAAGAATGCTAAGTACAGATCTGAACTATTCTTCTTTCACAACGATAGTACTAACAATTTTCTTTCCAAAAATAAAAGGAAGACTAAGACGACACTTTGCGATTTTGAATTTAAAATTGCTTTCGACACTTGAAATACTATTAATTCAAATCAAATACAATGGCAAAAGTGTAATCGACTATAAAAAAGAGGAAGACTCTTTTCTTTTACTGAAAACGACACTTGTAACACTTTCAAATCAAAAGATGACAGTTCAATTAAGCTACTGTTTTCCAAGGAGAATTGTAAATGACGAAAAATACATAAAACAAATTCACAATTCTTTATCAATGGACGCTGAATAATGCAAAGGAAGGAGTTTCAACAGTGATATACTGATCACAGACAGCAAAACTACTGAATAAAGCTGAAGACAATGAAGAAAAAACCAAAATTTGGAGGCAGAAACAATCTTACTTGATCATCGCAGCTGTAACATAGGGAAACAGGGATGCATCTCGCCTATAGCACACAGGAGGTGTGATGCATCCAGACTGCCAATGAGAGATAGTGTGATGGTCTAGGAACGAGATTGAGCTTGGTTTTTGCTCACAGTTTGTAGCTAAGTTCAGGGGTTTAGGCTGAGCTAATGATAGGTAGTAAACACAAAGTATAGGGGCTGATCTAATGAGGTTACTTGAGCTACCACCAGGGCACTTAGGATTTTTTCAAGTCAGTTGTTCAATTCATAAACAAACCGGGAGATTGATTGAAGCAGCGTTGATCTACTTTGCACTTGCATAGTAAATGCAATTCGAAGGCTAGCTGGCTTAACTTCAAGCTCCGTCTGTATTTTATAAAGAAAACAAATAGAAACAAGCAAACAAGCTATTCGCTCCCCAATATGGTCACCATTTTGTTATCGGGAAAACTAGTGTCCATTTAGAGCTGCTAGTTCCACTAAGACGGGTAGCTATCTTAGAAACAAACAAAATAAAGTTACTTGTGTTTTCCTTTATGAGAGATAGATGAGAGAGAAACAAAGAGTACCAACCTCAGTCTTTCGCTTGGCTCCTTGCTTGTTTCCTCCCTCCTTTGACAGAGCTTTGCCACTGCTTCTTTACTTGTCCCGCTTCAAAGAACACCTGTAGAGTCAAAGAAGCATGATACCATCAAAGCATAGAGATCTATAACCATAAACAATATAGGATTAGATGTATATTAACCATACAAATGCATATATCAATACAAGATTCAGAGATATACAAGAATATGGAGGAAAAATCAAATAGCTTTATTGATAGAAGTAGTAGAAGAGAGGATTACAACCCATCGGTCTGACCCAGCGCCATCCTCCTAGCATGAAAGCCCTCTTCACCTCTAGACTCTATCCCTACACAATAAAAATACATGGGGAGTGTTGGTTTATCCAATTTTCAATAGAGAAAACTCGCAGCTAAACCAATGGCTTGAATGTGTGGCTTTGTAAGTTCATACACATGCAAAAAGACAGTGAATAGACTCAACTTTAACTAGAAGCTAAATATCACTCTATCTGTTTGCTTCATGGTTTTCTTCTATATGTTACTTCTTTTTTTCCTAGTGGAGGACCCCAATAGGTATGGTTCCAAGGTCGCAAAGAGAAGAGTGTTCTATTATCGAAACACTCAATTGTGTTTGTACAGGTTTTCGTTCCCTTCCAATTTTCTAGCATGTCCCAAAAGGTCGTATGACAACTAGATCGAGGTCTGAATCAGTGGGATAAATCCAATAATATGGGTTCATAAATGTCGTAGTGTTCATCGATTCGGACTAAAACTCGCCCAGAACTCTGCAAAACTTGCTCGAAACTAGTTTCACGTGTCAAAATATAACTAGCTCGTAGGATGAAAATAAAACTCTTGGATTGGATGCTTCAGCATGTATAAATATGTATTGTAACATTGAAAGGAATATAATGAAAAATCAAGCTAGTAGTCCCGGTTTTGGGATGCAAGGGGAAATCTGTGTGTGTATGTGTTTTATGTGTTATGATCTCGCATTGTTTATTTTCTGTGTTTTAGAATTCGTATGCAGGTAATTTCTGTATGGGGTTAAAACCTTAATATTAAAGGAATAGTAGGGATGTAAAAGAGCCGTATACAACTGGGTCAATTTATATAATTAGCCATTAAATAGGTGTAATAGCAAAGTACAGTGAAGTATGATTTAAAGTCAGAGATCAAATCATGAGACTGTTAGGCATTAAGTAAGAAGGCATGGTGGAGTAATTACGACAATCAAATCACATGATGACAAGTCAAGGAGTAGTGTGATTATAAAAATTATACAACTTATGTTTCATATTGCTATTTGAAATAGGTTTTTATTCTCACCTATAGAACCATACCTTTCCATTTGCTAACGCTTTGTTGTTTGCTTTTTAGGTGCTTAGATGTTGATGTGCCTTCAAAAGTTGTTTTCTCCTTTAATATTTGCATATGACATTTATTATGAATTGGCATTTTTTTTTTTTTTTTTTTTTGAGCTAATAATCAGACTGTTACTGTAGAGTCATATTTATTGCAGAACTGGAACAACAGTGGAATTGGAACAACTGTGGAACTGGAAAACAGCTGCGGAATGTAAAACAGTGAATAAAATATGACTTAATGAATGAATTAAAATGGAAATGACTGTGTGGATGAAATATGGCAGAATGGAGATGAAAAATGGATATGGAAGAAATGCTGAAGAAGAAAGATTTATTGATGAAATATGGTGGTGAAGTGGAGTGAAACTTGTAGAAATAAAATGGAATGAAATGAAGTAAACCATGAATTTTCAAAATGCCTAATGAGTCACCATTTTTGGAAAATATAGGGTGTCAGAGTCTTCTGATTTTCACCCTATATTTTTTGTATAAGGATGCCAATATATGATTGGTTTTCAAAATTATACATTTATTTATTTATCTTTTATTATTGATTAAAAGAACAAAGACTAAGTTGGTGGAGAAGAAGGATTCTTCTTCACCAACTTCATTTCAGAACTATTTTAAAAGATATTGATAAACTCCTCCTTTAAGATTGGATTTTGATCAATCTTCAACCTATGACCATTCACAAGGAGAGGAGTTTGATGCTCATCTATTGTTCTGATTCTTACTGCTCCATTACTGAAAGCTTTCTCAACCTCATATGGCCCAAGCCAATGAGTTTGAAACTTTCCTTGAAAATGTTTAAACTTTGAATCAAATAGCAATGCCCAATCCACTTCTTGAAATCTTTTGTCCTTGATGTACTTTTCATGCCACTTAGCTCTCTATTGTTGAACTAGACCAGTCCTTTGAACAACTTCTTGTCTGATTTCATCAAGTTTATTCAATTGGTCCAGTCTATGCTTTTGAGCTTCTGATAGATCCATCCCCAACTTGACCTCCATCTTGAAAGTTTTAACTTGGAACTCTATGGGGAACAAGACTTGCTTTCCATAAACAAGTGCATAATTTGTATGTCCCATTGTGTTCCTCCATGTATTTCTATAGACCCACAAGGCTTCAAAAAGCCTTTCTGCCCAATCTCTTCTATGTAGATGCATAGTCTTGGTGAGGATTTCTTCAATTACTTTATTTATGGATGCCACTTGACCATTTGCTTGTGGATGATAGGGAGTGGATTTCCTATGCTTGATCTTGTACTCTTCCATAAGCCTCTCCATCATTTTGGATGTGAATTGAGTTCCCTAATCTATTGCAATTTCTCTTGGAACACCAAAGCGAGTAAAAATATCCTCAAAAAGAAAACTAACTACAGATTTTTCGTTAAAAAAAGTAATTCTCTGGATTCTAACCATTTGGTGACATAATCACTACATACCAATATATACTTTTTCTGCTTGGATGGAGGATTAATAGGTCCAATAAGTCTGAAGCCCATTTTTCAAAGAGTTCGATAAGTACCGGAGGTTGTAATGGCATTTCATTTGAGGGAGCAAGTTTCCCTACCCTTTGACAGCTGTGGCACCTTCTGACATATTCTTTAGCATCTTTGAAGATGGATGGCCAATAATATCCTAAAGAAAGGATTTTATAGGTTGTCCTCTTGTCAGAAAACTATCCAACACATAACTCATCATGACATCCTTTGAGAAAATCAAGCATTTCATCTTCCATGACACACCTTCTGATCATAAGATCTGGCCCTGTTTTATAATTTTCGTTAGAGATCCATGAATATCTTGCACTATTTTGAATAATATTTCTTTTCTCTCTAGGAAATAGATGTGAAGGTAACTTCGCTGTAACCAAATAGTTAGCAACATTTACAAACCAAGGAGTTTGAGTAGTTAGTACAAGTAGATATTCATTAGGGAACTTATCTTCAACTAGAGACTCTTCTTTGATATTTTGAATCCTGGACAAGAAATCAGCAACTTTGTTTTGTTTTCCAAGTCTATCTAGCACAATAATGTTGAATTCTTGCAAAAGTAAAATCCATCTTGTAACTCTGCCATTAGTAATAGGTTTATTCATCAAATATCTAATTGCAGAGTGATCTGTATGAACAAAAGTTTCATAGCCTGTTATATAGTGTCTAAACTTGTTAATTGCATGAACAACAACCAAGAACTCTTTTTCAGTCATAGTATAATTGAATTCGGTGGGAGTCAAATTTTTACTTGTGTAGTAAATGGCATAAGGAATCAAATATTTTTGTCCTAGTATAGCTCCTAGAGCTGTATCTGAAGCATTTGTAGAAATATGGAAAGGAAGTTTCCAATTTGGTCCTCTCCAGATAGGTGCTTTAGATATTTTTTCTTTCAAGGTTTCAAATGCTACTTGGCAATCAGGATTTCACTTGAATTCACAATCTTTTGTAAGCAATTTGAAGAGTGGAGATGCTACTTTGGTAAAGTTTTCTATAAACCTTCTATAATATCCAGTAAATCCTAGAAAACTTCTAACATCTTTTTGGTAATTTGGAATTGGTAACTTTGAGATGACTTCAACTTTTTATTTGTCTACTTTAGTCCCATCTCCTGAAATGTGATGTCCTAAAAAAATACTTTCTATAAACATCATGTTAGAGCCTTGATCTACCTCAGGCTGAGAAGGCAAGTCTAGGGTAACATCAAACCATGCTTAACCTGGTAGCTAGCCCTACCAGGCCAGGAGAGGGCTCTCTCCTTGTCAACGTCAATTAGGATATTGACAATTAGGGCTTGAGATGACTGAATTTAATGTATGTTTTAGGCTAGGTAAAGTAGCTTAGGGTTTCTGGTTTGATTTTTTAGGTTTTGGTTGCTGGATCAACTAGAGAAGGCAGATTGGGTCCAGGAAATCAACTCAAGGATACATTCATGTTCTGTGGGGCAAGGTAGACAAGGGTTTATGTACTAGAAAAGGATTAAGTTGGCAGTTTAAGACAGTTGAGGAGTTGAGGAGGGCATAAAGAAACTATGAGTCCTCTTCAAATTGTTGAAAACATAGAAAACCAAATGCATTCCCAAGACAAAGCACTGTAAATTAGCGTATTTTGTCTATTCACCTTGATTCATTTAGTTTAGAAGAGTGAGAGAGATATGGATACATATAAAACATCAGATAAAACTCATTACAAAGAAGAAACAATAAATAAACTAAATATCACAAGAATCCCATAAAAATAGTTGTAAACCCTGGTTTTATTCCTTGCCAAACTGTTGTAGAGATATACAATAGAGTTCAGAGCTTCCACAAGAGTCCAACCTTTACAAATGACTAAGAAATTACATCATATAGACAAGGAAACCACTCATGCTAGCTGTCAGGGTCAAATCCATGAAAATAGGGCTGGTTTCAACCATATCTTAACTAAGAAGAAGAATATAGGTAGTGGAACAGCTGTAGAGCTATAAAAAGGGTCTCTTTCACCTCTAGTTACCTCACATTAGTATGTCAATCTGGGAACGTCTTGCTATTTCAAAAGAGTGACTCAGTCTGAGGCTTAGCACTTGTCAGAGTAATGTACTACGAAAGTAAATGGCTGCATGTCTACAACTTAACTACTTCAAAAGGCTAAATCACACCAAGCATTGCATCATTTGAAGGTTCGATAGCAATAACCCATCCTTTTCATAACTGATGAGAACAAATATGAGGTCTGGGAGCTAGGTAGCAGATGCTGGGGCTCACTACAGCCTAAGATCGTCCTTGATGAATATAAATGAAACGGCAAGTAAAGGAAATAACGATGAAATAGAACAACACATCAGCCAAGGGTTTAGTAGCAATAACCCATCCCTTTCATAGCTGATGGGAGAAAATCAGAGGTTTGGGAGCCAAATAGCAGATGCTGACACTCACTACAGCCTGAGTCTGTCCTTAAGAAATGGCAAGTAAATGAAACAACAAATCAGCAATCTTGAAATAGACCAGCAATTGAAATGGAACAACAATTCAGAAATGGAACATCAACTGGAATAAGCAATAACCAAGTTCATCAAGCTGCGATTCTATCTAACCACTCCAATCAAAACATCAATCCTGCAGTCTTAAAAGATGTACACATACTATAGAACAATACTACCAATTACAACCCTAGAAACACAACGTGCTTAATCTGCTTCTGTTATTGATCTAAATAAACGCATGCGATTGCATCTCAAGATATAAACAGTAACATTCAATAATCATCTGAAATCAAACTTCTCAAGATAACTGTCATAATGCTAAAGCACAATCACAATGAACTCTGTACTGGAGTGATAATATCCTGTAGATATTAATCAACACTTTAATGAATTGGTAACATAATACAGTGTCAATATAAGACTTCAATTCGCAGGAACATTAAACATAATAGAGCATGTAATATAACATTCATAAAACACAACAGATTACCAGATTACGCCTATGAACAAACCACACAGAAACCACGCGTAATGGTACAAGAGAAAGTGTCCTCCAGCGCCGGGCCCTTAGCCTCCAGGGGTACACCGCTTAAGATTGATCCAGGATCAAAGATAAAAGAGTAACCAAGTCTGTATTAATGCATGAAATAAACTTACAGCAAAGAAAGTCTTAACAGGATAAAAAGATCATAGTCTTGATCTGTTAAAAAGGAATTACAACAGAACCTCCCCTGTAGCCAACAATGCTATCTCTTATATAAGGATGATGACGGAGATATCTAGATACAGAAAATAGATAAAATAGCGATCCCTCAGGATCTAAGATCCTGAGGGATTCGAAGAATCATTAACCCTGAGTCACTTCTTCCCTTTTCTGCTCCGAGCTGGTATCTCTGCTTCCTTTTCTGGGTTGGTCCGTTTTGATCTGGTCTGTTTGCAGTTTCCTGTCAAAGGGAAAACAGTTAGCTCCTCTTTGTCTTTCCCTTTGAGATGGCTAATTTCTGCTTTTCCTCCTTCCTGCACGTAGGAACGACAATTATCAGTTTTTCCTATTAACCTCACGTGTTTCATTATTATCTAAGTTTAAAATGCAAAAAGGTTTAAATATCCTAATGAAAAAGATAATGAAATAACCATCAAAACATACCTTCTTTGAGACTCTACACACCCCCCAGCTTACCCTTTTTCATGGCCTCATGAAAACATTGTAGTTGATATGCAATGCAGTGAGTGAGTAAGCTGGAGATGGAATCTCATGTGAGGGTCTACAGCTGTGATGCGAAACTAAATAATCAAAGAAGTGGCCTGTCTGACCCTCAGGCATCTCATATAGGGCTTGGTATCCGGGTGCTGGATGCCAAATGATTGGACTCCGGAACCTATATCCTAACCAGGATGGCCCTGCCCTCAAAACAATTTCGCCATAGAGGGGAAAACAGCTAGCAGCAAGTCTAAAGTTCTCGTATTTAAATGGTTCTCTGAACTGAATATTCGGATTAGATACTTGATATCAAAATTTAGCTGCATCAATGGCAGGGTCCTTAATAGAGGAAAAGTATTCAAGTCCCTGCCGAATGATTGCCTCATGCATGGGTCCTAGCGCTTCAATCACTCCTGGAGCCCTCATAAGGTTTCTATGACTCCTCCATAACTGCGCTGGATCCCTAGGCTCGGCTCTTACCCAACGATCTAATCTGTTCTCTTGTTTTTGAAAAGCGTTATAATATTTGAGCCATTTAATTTGATTAACTGCAAATGAGATAAATGCTTGCAATTGAATGTCCCCAACAAAAGGGCCTGGGTTCAATTCAGTCTCTTGTTCTAGTATAAGGTTATGCAAGTAAAATTCACATAATAATCTCTGCACTTTCACCCTGTAATGTTTACAGCAGTTTATGAAATCATCCATAGTGTTAATCTGCATAGGAGCGCCTGCTTTGACAGCCTTTATTTTCAATTGTAAATACCTCTCCATTAAAAATAGGGCATAATATTTGGTAGGGGCTCTACATGCTAGAACGTCATTATATAAAGAACACAAGGTATCCATTTGTTTGATAACTACATCTAATGTACGGGTTTCCTTGGCAACTTTCTCTTGTTCCCTTCGCCATCCTTCGAAAGCTTGGCTTTCAGATAAGTTGACGTTCCTTAGTTGCTGCTGTAACTCTTCATATTTTTCTCGGGGGACCATTTGCTCCCTGAGCTTTTCTACTTCTTGTTGGGCCTGCTTCAAATGTTTGTGGAGGGTTCTTGTTTTCGGGTCCTTTTTCCATGCATCCGTGGAGGCCGGGAGCTTTACTTGAACTTTCTTATTACGCTGCTTCGAGTTCAGAGCCCTTATTACTCCCAACGGTGGTGCCTCCATCTGAACCATATTATCATCCTTTTCAATTTTAACACGAACTCCAGCGCACTGCTGTTCCTTTTCAAATGGAACAACAGTTTGTTTTTCAGCTCCATTTGGAACAGCAGTTTGGCTTCTGTCAGGGTTTTGAGCAGTGGGACGGCTTCTGGTCCTCCGCCTCCTGCCCTTAAGGGGCCTTACTGGTGTGGTCAGACCTTTTCTTCTTGAAGTCCCCTTCACTCTTTGCCTTGCTTTTAGAATCCTAATCTGCTGGTGAAGCTGGGCTATTATGTTCAACAATGTCTGCGTTTCCCTTCGTAATTCCCTTATTTCCATCATCTCTTCGGAAGGAACAACAGGTTGTTCGCTGCGGTTTTGATTATGGCTAGCTTCCTGATTTTCTCCCTGAGGTAACTGTTCCGGGGTAAGAACCTTACTTGGCTCCGTTATTTCTTGGGCTGATTCCTCTTCTGCCCTTATTTCCTCCGGACTTTCCTCTGGTGGCTTCTGACTAGGAACGGGCTGTTCCTGCTCAGCATTTTCTAATATCTTCTCATTATGAACAGGCACGTTTTCTATTTCTGCCTCTTCTTCATGCAATTCCTCGGGTGCATCTTTCTCCTGGGTTTTCTCTTCGGCATGGAGGTTTGATGGACTCAGGGGTTGGCCATATTCGCCCATATTGGCCAAAATGTCGGCCAATTCATCTTCCCTTAATGGGTCTTGTAATGGGCTCCCTTCCTGCTGTTCCATTCCTTCCTCCTGCTCAAACTGCTCAACTTCTTTCTTTTCATCTCCTTCTTCTTCAGTCTTCTCATCTTGTTCTTCTTGTCTCCCTGCAGATTGCTCTGGCTCCTCCTCTCCTTCTTCTGTTTCTGCCTCTGCAGACTGCTCTTCTCCCTCAACGTATTCTTCTTCTGTTTCTGTTTCTACAGACTGTTCTTCTTCCTCGACGTCTTCTTATTCCGTTTCTGTTTCTGCAGACTGCCCTGTTTCCTCGCTGCCTTCTTCCTCTGTTTCTGTTTCGGCAGACTGCTCTGTTTCCTCACTACTTTCTTCTTCGATTTCTATTGCTTGGCTTGTGCCTACCTGGGGCTTCTCCAGCCCTCCTTGTAGCCCTGTGAGCCTTGCTGACTTTCTACGTTTTTCTGGATGTTCGGGTGTACTAGTGTTATGTTTTCGCTTTTCGGGTTGTTTTTCAGGTTGCACTTCTGTGTAAGTGTCTTGTTTTCGTTTCTCTGAACGTTGGGGTGTGTTATAAACTCGCTTTCATTTTTTTGGGCGTCCAGATGTGGCCGTCCCTTTATTGATAATAGCAATTAGTTCTTCCCAGCTGCTCTGCTGCTGGGTGAGACTGTAATTTACTATCAAGCGAATTAATCCATGGTGGCTAATAACTGATTCTACGTGCTGTGCCTTCTTCATACTTCGTGCGACATCATGCAATAGTGAATTCAACAATGCAGGCAAATTCACAGAACATTTTTGTTTTAAGACAGCTAGGAGTTTAAGATGTCGTGGTCTTACCACGTCTTTTCTGCCTTCGCAAGTGATGTAGATTTGGATGATTTTTGCCAATTCCGCCCATGGCTCTCCTAGCGTTGCTGGTAGCACCCCCTTTCCTCGGATTGTCAACTTCTGGCCCTCGTCTTGAAAGATTTCCAAAATCTTCTGCAGCCTTTCCTTCTTTATTGTCCATACTGGTCCCGTGGCCGGTAGTCCCGTGACTCTTGCTATTATGTCGTCGGTGACTTCTATTCGCCTTCCTCTTACTGTGGAGTATTCTTCTTGTAAGTTCTGTAAAAATTCTCTTGCTACTGTTTCATTAGACTCCTTCAGGTGGTTGAAATAGGTCAACCATCCTGCTCTTTTCAGGATTCTTCGGGCTGCAGCCGAAACAGTTAATGTTTGCGGTTCTCGGCGGACTGACCTTCCTCCCATAGTTTCACTGCCAATTTTCAAAGGAACAACAACTGTTTGTTGAAGCGCAGAGAAGCTGGTAGCGTATTCCTCGTTCAAATTCAAATGCAACAGTGTATGCAATGGAAATAGCTTCGAACGTCAGCAGAAGAAAACAAAAATAGCAAAAGATCATACCATTGAGCCATGCCGTGCTTGAGTACAAAATTTTCTCAAATAACAGACTGATACATACTCTGGGGAATGATGAGGTTACCTCCCCCCTGCAATGTGATAGGCTGTCCCAGCCGTCAAATAAAGGAGCAGCGTCTGTTCTGCTGCGAGGTCTTTATGGAACAGCTTATGGATATATGACATGTTCGCCAAAAACAACCTAATACTGAAATCGAGGTAAAAAGTTAGATCACTTTTAATATGTAAGGGGTTGCGGTGATTTGATGGAAGTTCGGGGATAAGACATTTGCCATAAATAGAGGGTCTCATGCAGTCACTGTCAGTAGCTTCGTAATGATTGGCGATGATATATAGTCATGCGCGATATGGTTGGGTAATATTATATAATTTAATTATCACGACATAAGAAGCAAAAGGATGTAATCTTCTTACCTATTGGTGTAAACATATGACTTCAATACCATTAACAATGCTCTACTGTCGACAAGTGTCCATAACCTTGGCAGAGTTGTTTGTTTCACCCCTGGAACCATAGTCCTTTGTGTAATGTCAAAATGTAGGCCACTATGCTGGCTTGGTGACTAGTTAGTCATAATGCCATTCACGAGGAAGGAGCGAATAGTGGGCAGGTCGGCTCGTCGTGAGACCTCCTGTTCCAAGGGTTATTTGTTTGATATACCTTTTGGACTATTTTCCAGGTGTGGTGGCCCTAATGGGAATGCCACTTCGCTTCCATCCTGATGATCATGGTAGGCCAACTCGTAATGAGACTTCCTATCCTGCAATTTGATAGTTTTTAGAAACTCTGTTTTGCTTCTTTTTAATAGAGAGCCTTTCCTGTTTATGCACAAAGGGTGGTTCAACACTCCTTAAGAGTAGGAATGGTGGAAGAAGTCTTAATATCCCAATAGAAAGGTATAGATCTTTTGATCCTATTGCCATATGATAATTAAAGAAAAAGAACCATCATAATACAGATAACCAATCAGAACGAAGTTAGTAGAACAATGGCAACAAAAGATGATAAATAAGCATGTCTTTCTCCACATCCTTTCACCAACTCAGGGCAGTTTCTTATAAAGATAGCGATTTATGATTTTCTGATTTCCGTATGCTGCATTTTTTCTTTAATCACATAAATGTATAGTCGTATTCCAAAAGACTTGAAAGAACATCAACAATAAACATCCTTAATTTGGAGTAGAAGGACCAAGCTGTTTCAAAATCGTATGAGTAATGTTCCTTTCAAGGAAGGTCATAACAACAGTTCACAGATGCTGTTCGTTTGGAGAAAGGAACAATAGTTTCAAAGAAATGTCGTTCCTTTTTTTTTTTAAAGATCGGCAGAAATCAAAAGTGCTGTTCCTTTTGGAAACAACAAAAACACACAAGTGCTGTTCCTTTTGAAAAAGGAACCGCAAAAATCGTAAGTTGCAAGTGCTGTTCCTTTTGGAAAAGGAACAACAAAAATCAAAAGTGTTTGTTCCTTTTGGAAAAGAAACAGCAAAAATCAAAAGTGCTTGTTCCTTTTGGAAAAGGAACAACAAAAATCAAAAGTGCTGTTCCTTTTGGAAAAGGAACAACAGAAATCAAAAGTGTTGTTCCTTTTGGAAAAGGAACAACAAAAATCAAAAGTGTTGTTCCTTTTGGAAAAGGAACAGTAAAAATCAAAAGTGTTGTTCCTTTTGGGAAATGAACAGCAAAAATCACAAGTGCTGTTCCTTTTGGAAAAGGAACAACAAAAATCAAAAGTGTTGTTCCTTTTGGAAAAGGAACAGCAGAAATCAAAAGTGTTGTTCCTTTTGGAAAAGGAACAACAGAAATCAAAAGTGCTGTTCCTTTTGGAAAAGGAATAGCAAAAATCAAAAGTGCTGTTCCTTTTGGAAAAGGAACAACAAAAATCACAAGTGCTGTTCCTTTTCCAAAAGGAACAACAAAAATCAAAAGTGCTGTTCATTTTGGAAAAGGAACAACAAAAATCATAAGTGCTGTTCCTTTTGGAAAAGGAACAGCAAAAATCAAAAGTGCTGTTCCTTTTGGAAAAGGAACAGAAAAAATCACAAGTGCTGTTCCTTTTGGAAAAGGAACAACAAAAATCAAAAGTGCTGTTCCTTTTGGAAAACGAACAGCAGAAATAACAAAACATATTGCAAAAATATGTACAAAAATAATTCGATAAGTTATATACAAATTATAAAGAAAAGTAGATTTTTTAGTGAGTTATAGGCGAGGAAGACTTGTCTTCCTCCCCTAAGATCTCCATATCTGAATCTTGGCGTAGTTGTTGGCAGAAGGACTCTCGAGTAAGTGGTTTGCGATAGAGACGGACTCGATGGCCGTTTGCCTTGAAGGTATATCTAGAACCATCGATAGTAGTCAGGGTAAGGGTCCCATTGTCATGCACTTTCTGAATTTCATATGGTCCCAACCAACGAGTCTGGAGTTTCCCGGGGAAGTCCTGAAATCTAGAGTCATACAAAAGAGCCCAGTCTCCTTCATGGAAGACTCTGTTTTTAATGAGAGCATCATGCCATTTAGCTCTCTGCTGCTGTATCAGAGCAGTGTGTTGAAGTGCAGAGAGCCTAATTTCATCCAGCTCATTAATCTGTTGTAGTCAATTAGTCTGTGCCTCAGTTAAATCTAAACCAACTTGTTGTGCTATTCGTAATGTCTGGATTTCAAATTCTATAGGAAAGATGGGTTGTTTTCCGAACATTAGTTGGTAAGGTGAGTGACCAATGGTGCTTCTCCATGTTGTTCTATAAGCCCACAGTGCTTCTGGTAGTTTGGCTGCCCAGTCGCGTCTATGTGATGCAACTGTTTTTGTTAGAATCGTCTCTATTATTTTGTTACTGCTTTCTACTTGCCCATTTGCCTGTGGGTGATATGGGGTGGTAATTTTATGTTGAACATGATAATTATTGAGTGTTGCCGCTATTCTGTTCCCAGCAAACTGTGGCCCTCCATCTGTAATTATCTCTCTAGGGAGGCCATAACGCACAAATAGATGGAGCAGGAACTGTATAACATATTCTTCTATAGCTCTGGGCAAGGCCTCTGCTTCAACCCACTTGGTGACGTACTCTGTTGCCACCAAAATGTATGTTTTTTGGTTTGATGGTGGGTTGATTGGTCCCACGAAATCAAGAGCCCAACGCTCAAATGGTTCGATGACTAACTGTGGTTTCAAAGGCATCTCATCTGAGTGACTAGGGCATCCCACTCTCTGGCAACTGTCACATGCTTGGACGAATTTCTTTGCATCTTTAAAAATTGTGGGCCAATAATACCCTGTGTGTAATACTTTATGTGCAGTCCTACGATCAGCGAAATGTCCACCACATGGTTGGTCATGGCATGCTTTCAATATATCAAAAATTTCATCTTGTCTAACGCATCTTCTGATTTGCATGTCTGCCCCTGTATGAAACAAATAACCCCCAATCTAGGAAAATATGGTACTTCGCTGGACAATCTATTTTCGCTCATTAGGGGTTAGATGCTTTGATAACTTACCTACTGCTAGGTAATTGGCGACATCCGCATGCTAGGGTGTTTGAACAGCAACAACAAAGAGATGCTCATCTGGAAACTGATCTTCAACTGCTGCTGCATCGACTGGTTTTGGCACTCTTGAGAGGAAATCAACTACCGGGTTTTCTTTCCCGGGTCGATCCTTGATTGTAATATCAAATTCCTACAATAAAATCAGCCATCTAGTTATTCTGCCATTTGTGACAAGCTTATTTGCTAAATATTTTATAGCAGAATGATCTGTGTACAGGATAACAGGATATCCAGTAATGTAATGTCTGAATTTATTGATAGCATGTATAATAGCTAGAAATTCTTTTTCAGTGACAGTATAATTCAATTCAGCAGGGGATAGATTTTTTCTAATGTAATAAATTGCATATGGTTTTCTATCCTCCTCCTGTCCAAGGACCGCTCCAATGGTTGTATCTGAGGCATCAGATGATATCTGGAATGGCAAATCCCAATTTGGTCCCCGAAGAACTGGGGCTGTAGATACGAGCTTCTTCAGATCGTTGAAGGCACGTTCGCATTTTTCTGTCCAAAAGAAATCAATATTACCAGTTAATGCATACAATGGTGCAGCAATACGTGAATAATGTTCTATAAATCTTCTGTAGTAACCAGAGAATCCAAGAAAGCTACGTACCTCTGTTTGAGTAGTAGGAGTAGGAATAAGCAAAAGTATTTGGATTTTGGCTGGGTCTACTTGAATGCCAGCTGCTGAAATGTAGTGTCCTAAAATAAGTCCTTCTGTCATCATCATGTAACATTTTTCATGGCTTAAACAAAGCCTGGTAGCTATGCAACGTTGTAGGACTTTTTCTAGTGTCTCCAATGCTGGATCAAACTCATCTCCGTATGGAGTAAAGTCATCCATATATACTTCCAGTCCTTCATTTATTAGATCTACAAAAATGCTAAGGATAGCCCTTTGGAATGTGGCAGGGGCATTACATAAACGAAAAGGTAAAACTCGGTAGGCGAATGTTCCCCAAGGACAAGTAAAAGTAGTTTTGTCCTGATCTTCAGGGGAAATCTGTATTTGGTTATACCCACTGAAGCCGTCGAGAAAAGAAAAAAATTTCTTCCCTGCCAAAGTGTCCAATACTTGATCGATGAACGGGAGAGGAAAGTGATCTTTTTGCGTTGCCTTATTTAGCTCCCTGTAGTCCACGTAGATCCTCCACTTCCCATTCTTTTTCAGTATCACCACAAGCGGGGAGACCCATTTACTATCAGAGATAGGGTAGATGAAGTTAACATCTAAAAGTTTTTGAAGCTCAGCTTTTACTACTTCTTTTAGGTGAGGGTTTAGTCTTCTCTAAGGCTGCCTAACAGGTCTTGGATCATTTTCTATGTAGATATGGTGTGTACATAACTGGGGGTCAATTCCTTTCATATCAGGGTAATCCCATGCAAATGCTTCTTTATATTTTCTTAAAATATAGATGAGTTTTGTTTCTTGTTCGGGTGTAAGGTCGGCGTTAATGTTTAAGGTCTTTCCAGGTTCGATTTCCACAATTTTACTATGTTCAACTGAAGTGATAGGGATTGTGTGATCATGTGCATCTTTCAGAGGTTCCTCTTCTACTTTGTTATCAAATGCTGCTTTTATCATATGACACTGGGTACGAGATGTGAGTTCAGTTTGACTAATGAAATTACTGATGGCATCATCTTCTGTTTGGTCTTTGAACTCTAGTGCTTCTTGTATAGTTAATGGAGATCTGATGTTGTCAGTAAGATATGATACAGGGTGCCTATTAGTTTTAACTATAGTGATACTTGGCTGCGCCGGGGTATATAGTACTAAATTCTTGATATCCGCCCCCTTGGTTATAATCATGTTCCCTTGCCGACAACCGATATAGGCATCAGTGGTAGCGAGCCAAGGTCTTCCTAAGATCAATGGATGTCCATCAAGTCGGGTTTTAGGGTTTATTATCAGAAAATCATTTGGGTATTCCCAGGAGTCAACCGAGACCATGAAATCATGCAGTATGCCTTCCAGCCTAACCACAGACCGATCGGCCAATTCTAGCAGAGTTGAGGTAGGTTCTGCAGATGTAATGCCTAGCTTTTGGCAAGTAGCAGTTGTCAATATATTGATTGCAACTCCAAGATCAACTAAGGCATTGGTTAGAGTTTGACCATAAATTTGAACAGTTGCTATTGGGTTTCCTGGGTCCTCATACTTAATAGGTGTTTCCTTTCCTGACAATAGGTCATATAAAGTACCGACTACTTGAACTCTTGGATTATCTATTATATTCCTCCTTGGCCTTTTTATGCACAATCCTTTAATAGTTTTTGCGTATATCGGGATGTCTTGAATGGCCTGAAGGAATGGAATTTTTATGTACAAATTTTGTAATTCTCCCAGAATGTCAAAATTAGGTTGTTGTATCAGTCGAGGTATGACTAAACGTTCTGGGAACGGGGGAGAGGATGTGGTTGCTTGATTATGAGTTTGCTGTCTATTCACATCCTCTTCTTGTGACAGATGTTCTCTAGGTAACTGATCTTCAATCTGAACTGTTTTATTTCCCTCTGTTTGGATAATACGCCCAGATCTTAGCTGAAGATCATTGCACTCCCTTAGATCGGGTCCTTCTTCTGGTGTTTCTAAAATTTGGAGTGCTTGGACCGGTCTGTTATTTGGATTGGGATTGGGCTGGACTAGGAGTTGCGGTCTCAGATTAGCCTGGGGATTTTGCTGTAAAGCTGGCAGTGTAGGTTGAGGGAGAGGGACATTTCCTACTGGTTGATTTGTTGGTCTCTGCCAGTTATTCTGCCAGGCCGAACTTTGTGAAGTAGGGGGAGTCCATTATGGAGGATATGGGCTGTTTTGCCAATATGGTGGGGGATAAGGAGGATTCGACCAACCGGATTGGCTCGTCTGATTTAGCCATGGATTAACAGAAGGATATGACTGTGGTGACCAGTTTGGGAATGGGGGTTGAAATTGGCTTTGCCATGTATTATACTGTTGAGCATTATACTGGGGATACTGAAAAGAAGAAGTTGGATCTGAAAACATACCAGTTTTTCGTGGCTGCCACTGACGACACTGGTTGAGCATATACACCGTTTCTGGTTCTTCTTCTGCCTCCTTATATACTGCTTTTAGTCCAGGTAGTGAGGGACAACTTTCTGTTGAATGATCCTTTGTACAAATGGCGCATGCTTGGACTGCATCTAGTGGGCATTCCTTATGGCTATGCTTCTTCCTACATCTGGGGCAGAAGATAGCTAAATTCTGTTCTGCCTCCATTTTCTTTTGCTTGGCCTACAAAACGTCCAATTGTGTAGTCAGTGTTCCTAGTATATCAGTTTAAATTTTTCCAATAAATTTCCGATTTCAACCCGCGTTACTCCTTCTGATGAAATTTTGTTTTCTCTTGCAAACCGATCATGTTTTGCTGGTTTGATTCGTGTACTGCCTCTCGAACTCTTGATACATAGATCAATTATGTCAGCAAAACTTTCCTGATAAATATCCCCTTTTCCCATAATGTTTAATGTTTCAATCCATTGTTCTTTCATGCCTCTTATTAATGCTGTTTTCAACACATTATCGGGTAAGGGTGGTTATGCATAGGGAGATCTTTGCAAATTATACTGAAAATGCTCCACATATTCTTCTAATGTTTCGCTTGGTCTAGCCACCATCTGCAATATTTCATCTTTTAGTTCTCTAGACCTGCAGTAATCTTGATATTTTTTTAGAAAAGATTCCTTCATTTATTCTCAATTATTTATAACCCCACCACCTAATCCCATAAACCATCTTAAAGAAGCCCCTTTCAGGGTCGAGGGAAACAGTTTTAGTTTCTAGGGGTCAGTGGTGTAGTCATATCCCCTGCATAGTACATAAAATTCAAATAAAAATGCATCCGGGTCTTCTGATGTAAGTCCGTGAAATGTAGGGATATGTTGAAGGGGAATTGCTTTCATGGGGGCATTTGCTGCAGAATCCACTATGGGGTATTGTAATGTAGAGGTTTGGGTGTTTGGTGGATTTTGAGCCATTGGGTCAAATATATGCCAATAACCTTCCGGAATATCTAGAAGAGTGTTCCTTGGTTGAGCGGGAATGGCTTTGATAGGATTAGTTTTAATAGCACTTCCTCTATCTGGAATTTCTATCTGAGGGGATTGGATCTCTTCAATAATAATTTTTACCGCACTTCCTTTGTCTGGGCTATTCAATGGCTGAGTTATCCTAGGAGGAGATCTCGGCTCTCTAATCTCCCCTGTTTCCCCTTCTCCTTCACAAAGATTACTGAAATTCCCTTCTTGCAATCGTTCTGGAATAGAATTTTCAATTTCTTGAAAGTCCTGTTCGTCAGTTTGACTATGCACCTCAGCAAAGGCTACAGATGGTGAACCTGTGGCCTGAAGGGAGCTAGTAGGCTGTCTGGAAATAACTTTCCTAGGTCCTACTGAAGGCTGAGATTCGGCTTTCTTATAGATTTCGTCTATGAATGTTGTTCGACCAAGGGTCACCGGCCCCTTAGCTTTTTTTGGCTTCGACAAAGGTTTGGGATTTTTCTCCGGCTTTTTCTGCTTAGTCATGCACTCAATTTAACTACTAAATCTTTCTTAAGTAGATAGCAGCAAATCTGCAGGAAAGCGGGCAAAGGAGCAGGGCTTTTACATGCTCCGCACGTAGGTTCTTACCTTCCGTTTTCAAAACCCAATTCTTCCCTAGCAGGTTCGTACACTACCCTGAAAAAGACAAATGTCTACACTCTTTCCCTGGCAACAACGCCAAAAGTTAGAGCTATAAAAAGGGTCTCTTTCACCTCTAGTTACCTCACATTAGTATGTCAATCTGAGAACGTCTTGCTATTTCAAAAGAGTGTCTCAGTATGAGGCTTAGGACTTGTCAGAGTAATGCTCATAGTACAGCTACTTAAAGGCTACGAAAGTAAATGGCTGCATGTCTACAACTTAACTACTTCAAAAGACTAAATCACACCAAGCATTGCATCAGTCGAAGGTTCGGTAGCAATAACCCATCCTTTTCATAACTGATGAGAACAAATCCAAGGTCAGGGAGCTAGGTAGCAGATGCTGGGGCTCACTACAGCCTAAGGTCGTCCTTGATGAATATAAATGAAACGGCAAGTAAAGGAAATAGCGATGAAATAGAACAACACATCAGCCAAGGGTTTAGTAGCAATAACCCATCCCTTTCATAGCTGATGGGAGCATATCAGAGGTCTGGGAGCCAAATAGCAGATGCTGACACTCACTACAGCCTGAGTCTGTCCTTAAGAAATGGCAAGTAAATGAAACAACAAATCAACAATCTTGAAATGGAACAACAATTCAGAAATGGAACAACAACTAAATGGAACAGCAACTGGAATAAGCAATAACCAAGTTCATCAAGCTGCGATTCTATCTAACCACTCCAATCAAAACATCAATCCTGTAGTCTTAAAAGATGTACACATACTATAGAACAATACTACCAATTACAACCCTAGAAACACAACATGCTTAATCTGCTTCTGTTATTGATCTAAATAAATGCATGCGATTGCATCTCAAGATATAAACAGTAACATTCAATAATCATCTGAAATCAGACTTCTCAAGATAACTGTCATAATGCTAAAGCACAATCACAATGAACTCTGTACTGGAGTGATAATATCCTGTAGAGATTAATCAACACTTTAATGAATTGGTAACATAATACAGTGTCAATATAAGACTTCAATTCGCAGGAACATTAAACAAGTTAAACATAACAGAGCATGTAATATAACGTTCATAAAACACAACAGATTACCAGATTACGCCTATGAACAAACCACACAAAAAACAAGCGTAATGGTACAAGAGCAAGTGTCCTCCAGGGCCAGGCCCTTAACCTCCAGGGGTACACCGCTTAAGATTGATCCAGGATCAAAGATAAAAGAGTAACCAAGTCTGTATTAATGCATGAAATAAACTTACAACAAAGCAAGTCTTAACAGGACATAAAGATCATAGTCTTGATCTGTTAAAAAGGAATTACAACAGAACCTCCCCTGTAGCCAACAATGCTATCTCTTATATAAGGATGATGACGAAGATATCTAGATACAGAAAATAGATAAAATAGCGATCCCTCAGGATCTAAGATCCTGAGGGATTCGCAGAATCATTAACCCTGAGTCACTTCTTTCCTTTTCTGCTCCGAGCTGGTATCTCCACTTCCTTTTCTGGGTTGGTTCGTTTTGATCTGGTCTGTTTGCGGTTTCCCATCAAAGGGATAGTAGTTAGCTCCTCTTCGTCTTTCCCTTTGAGATGGCTAATTTCTGCTTTTCCTCCTTCCTGCACGTAGGAACGACAATTATCAGTTTTTCCTATTAATCTCACGTGTTTCGTTATTATCTAAGTTTAAAATGCAGAAAGGTTTATATATCCTAATGAAAAAGATACTGAAATAACCATCAAAACATACCTTCTTTGAGACTCTACAACAGCTTGCCTCTAAAACCAAGGAAACCAATTCCTTACAGCTCAAAACCACTTGGAACATGATTTATCTACCCTATGAAGTGATTTTCATCCATATTTACATCGAATTCATCATTTACCATGCTTACATTTACCAAGAAATGAGGAAAAAGTGATCTCCCAAGAGAACTAGGAAAAATCTGGAAAATCAGGCAAAATTGGCAAAATCAATTTAATGCGCAGTGCCAAAATTTTAATGCGAAGTGCTTTTTCTAGGCCAAATTTGGACGCCTTCCCAGAGTCTGAATCAGGTTCAAGATAGCTCGTTACAAATCTTGCCGATTCTACATTCTAGAACAACTTGAATTTTTGAATTTGGAGTTCATTTGCCCCTTCAAAAATTGATTCTCCCAAGATTGCTTCTTGTGTGGGAAAAAAGTGGCAGAGAGGGCACCTTTTGGGTGTTTTTTTACCCTTTTGGAGACCTAGAACTTGTCCAAAATTCCTCACTATTTCTGGGTTTATATATTTTTCCATGCCGATTCCAGATATGTAAGCCATTTTGCAAGAAGATGCCCCCAACAAAAGTGCAGTGCCACCGATTGAAAAAACCTGTTTTTCCAATTCAAAAATTACAAAATTTTCTCCAAATTTCTTGAAATTTGGCATGAATGATCCTTGTTATGTGCTTTGATGGGCCAATGATGCTTCATCCAAGATCTTGAGTTTATCTTTCTCTATTTTTCTCCTTAGAGCTCTTTTTAGCTTGGCTTTTAACCTCTTTACCCTTGTTTTGCAAATCTTGTTTCGGGTTAGGTAGTGATAGGCCATATGGTGCAACATTCTCTTCTCTTTGTTGGCTTTCTTAAGCAACTTCTCAAGGTGAATGTTCACCCTTTCCAACCATTTCTCTCGGTCATTCTCAATTTCATGCTCGAGGGAGGTCATCTTGATCTTTCTTTTCTTTGCCTCTTGCCTATCTTCCCTAATCATCTGCAGCTCCATAATAGTTTGCTTATCTGTCAACTGTTTGTTTTCCTGCTCAAGAAAGTTGATGATCCATTTGGCCCTCTCAAGGTTCAGTGATAAAGCTTGTATTTCAGCCTCCTTCTCTTTGATAATCATGTCCTTGAGTTTTGAGCTTTGAGAGCCCAAATCAATAACATCCTCCTCAATCAAAATAAACTCTCTATCTTTCCCTTCAGGAGGGCTCTTTTCATGCATCTTTTGCTTTCCTTTATCTCTACCCTTTGACTACTGGCCAACCTGTATAGCTGGAGAAGAAGGCAAAGCCCCTTTCACCCCCAGTGAAGATAGCATTTGCCTGTGGTCTGGTGAAGAAAACAAGACCCCTTCCACCCTTGGTGGAGATAGTACTCGCCTGGCAGTAGCAAAAGGCCTCCTTGTGCCTCTCTCATAGGTGACAAACACCAACACACCTATAGTCTCGGTCTCATGAACACTTGGTTGTCCTGATGGCCCTCCTTTCTCTTGAGACACTGATGGAATCACCTGAGGGCCTTTGAAAATCTCATGGGAAATAAAGGTATCCCATGGTATGTTCAGCAAGCTTAGCTAATGCAAGACAACAATTTTGATTAGTGAGAAGTGGTAAATACTGTTGAGTTTTTGAGGAAAAGGTTTCCTTTGCACATAGTGAGCCATCTTCTCAATATTCCTGTATATAAAGTAAGGGAGGTTCATCATTCTTACTCTTGTGAAGTGCATCAACAACCTGATATGATATGCATATAGGCGGGAAAACCTTCCTTCGCACGTGAAATACTTGATGATGAGTTTCATGAGAGGAGCATAAATGTTCTGCAAGTATTTGAAAGGAAAAACCCTATTGATTTGACTGTGATATCCAACCTTAATGTAAGGCTTGTAATGTTCTCTACCCACATACTGCCCCTTATTCCACTGCTCACCTACATTAGGGATGCTTGTTGCTGCTAAAATGGTGGCAGCTGTTAAGGTGAAAGAGACACCAACAAGGTTCACCTGGCCATTATGGAGATGGATAACAAACAACGTAGCAAGCTCATGATGAAATTTTATCCTCTTTACCATTTCACAAAACTGATAACAAGACTGGTGTTTAAAGCTAGCTACAACAAGAGGGCAAGCAAGCAATTCTGTAATCATGGTGGGATCCTCCGGGATAATCTTTCCCCCTTTGTGTGGCTTTCTTGGCACATGATATTCTCTGGAAGAATCACTGAGAGTTTCCTCTTCCCTCTCATAATGTGAATCTATCTCCATGCTTTTGATAATATGATGGGTGATGAAATTTGTAGTGAAAACAGATGAGTATGAAGAGATTTTGAAATAGAAAGTAAGTGAAATGTAAGGTGAGGGTGAATGTTTGAAGAAATTAGGGTAAAGGATTTATGAAGGAATGAGAGAAATGAGGGAGGGAGTAGGGTTTTCAAATGTGAGATTAGGGTTTTTTAATAAAGTAGGTGTAATGAGGATGTAGGATTTGGGAGTTTGGGAATGGGGAATTTGGGGCTAGGGTTTGATGTAGAAATTAGGGTTTAATGGAATGAAGCTTAATGAGTGATGGATAGTGAAGATAAGTTGGCAAACTAAGTGTAAATGGAGGAGAATGGCCAAAAATGATCCTTAATGGCTTATGAAAGGTAGATTAGAGCAACTTCTCAAGGTGAATGTTCACCCTTTCCAACCATTTCTCTCGGTCATTCTCAATTTCATGCTTGAGGGAGGTCATCTTGATCTTTCTTTTCTTTGCCTCTTGCCTATCTTCCCTAATCATCTGCAGTCCATAATAGTTTGCTTATCTGTCAAGTGTTTGTTTTCCTCCTCAAGAAAGTTGATGATCCATTTGGCCCTCTCAAGGTTCAGTGATAAATCTTGTATTTCATCCTCCTTCTCTTTGATAATCATGTCCTTGAGTTTTGAGCTTTGAGAGCCCAAATCAATAACATCCTCTTCAATCAAAATAAACTCTCTATCTTTCCCTTCAGGAGGGCTCTTTTCATGCATCTTTTGCTTTCCTTTATCTCTACCCTTTGACTACTGGCCAACCTGTATAGCTAGAGAAGAAGGCAAAGCCCCTTTCACCCCCAGTGAAGATAGCATTTGCCTGTGGTCTGGTGAAGAAAACAAGACCCCTTCCACCCTTGGTGGAGATAGTACTCGCCTGGCAGCAGCAAAAGGCCTCCTTGTGCCTCTCTCATAGGTGACAAACACCAACACACCTATAGTCTCGGTCTCATGAATAGTTGGCTATCCTGATGGCCCTCCTTCCTCTTGAGACACTGATGGAATCACCTGAGGGCCTTTGAAAATCTCATGGGAAATAAAGGTATCCCATGGTATGTTCAGCAAGATTAGCTAATGCAAGACAACAATTTTGATTAGTGAGAAGTGGTAAATACTGTTGAGTTTTTGAGGAAAAGGTTTCCTTTGCACATAGTGAGCCATCTTCTCAATATTCTTGTATATAAAGTAAGGGAGGTTCATCATTCTTACTCTTGTGAAGTGCATCAACAACCTGATATGATATGCATATAGGCGGGAAAACCTTCCTTCGCACGTGAAATACTTGATGATGAGTTTCATGAGAGGAGCATAAATGTTCTGCAAGTATTTGAAAGGAAAAACCCTGTTGATTTGATTGTGATATCCAACCTTAATGTAAGGCTTGTAATGTTCTCTACCCACATACTGCCCCTTATTCCACTGCTCACCTACATTAGGGATGCTTGTTGCTGCTAAAATGGTGGCAACTGTTAAGGTGAAAGAGACACCAACAAGGTTCACCTGGCCGTTATGGAGATGGATAACAAACAATGTAGCAAGCTCATGATGAAATTTTATCCTCTCTACCATTTCCAAAAACTGATAACAAGACTGGTGTTTAAAGGTAGCTACAACAAGAGGGCAAGCAAGCAATTCTGTAAGAGTGGTGGGATCCTCCGGGATAATCTTTCCCCCTTTGTGTGGCTTTCTTGGCACATGATATTCTCTGGAAGAATCACTGAGAGTTTCCTCTTCCCTCTCATAATGTGAATCTATCTCCATGCTTTTGATAATATGATGGGTGATGAAATTTGTAGTGAAAACAGATGAGTATGAAGAGATTTTGAAATAGAAAGTAAGTGAAATGTAAGGTGAGGGTGAATGTTTGAAGAAATTAGGGTAAAGGATTTATGAAGGAATGAGAGAAATGAGGGAGGGAGTAGGGTTTTCAAATGTGAGATTAGGGTTTTTTAATAAAGTAGGTGTAATGAGGATGTAGGATTTGGGAGTTTGGGAATGGGGAATTTGGGGCTAGGGTTTGATGTAGAAATTAGGGTTTAATGGAATGAAGCTTAATGAGTGATGGATAGTGAAGATGAGTTGGCAAACTAAGTGTAAATGGAGGAGAATGACCAAAAATGATCCTTAATGACTTATGAAAGGTAGATTAGAGCAACTTCTCAAGGTGAATGTTCACCCTTTCCAACCATTTCTCTCGGTCATTCTCAATTTCATGCTCGAGGGAGGTCATCTTGATCTTTCTTTTCTTTGCCTCTTGCCTATCTTCCCTAATCATCTGCAGTCCATAATAGTTTGCTTATCTGTCAAGTGTTTGTTTTCCTCCTCAAGAAAGTTGATGATCCATTTGGCCCTCTCAAGGTTCAGTGATAAATCTTGTATTTCATCCTCCTTCTCTTTGATAATCATGTCCTTGAGTTTTGAGCTTTGAGAGCCCAAATCAATAACATCCTCCTCAATCAAAATAAACTCTCTATCTTTCCCTTCAGGAGGGCTCTTTTCATGCATCTTTTGCTTTCCTTTATCTCTACCCTTTGACTACTGGCCAACCTGTATAGCTGGAGAAGAAGGCAAAGCCCCTTTCACCCCCAGTGAAGATAGCATTTGCCTGTGGTCTGGTGAAGAAAACAAGACCCCTTCCACCCTTGGTGGAGATAGTACTCGCCTGGCAGCAGCAAAAAGCCTCCTTGTGCCTCTCTCATAGGTGACAAACACCAACACACCTATAGTCTCGGTCTCATGAACACTTGGCTGTCCTGATGGCCCTCCTTCCTCTTGAGACACTGATGGAATCACCTGAGGGCCTTTGAAAATCTCATGGGAAATAAAGGTATCCCATGGTATGTTCAGCAAGCTTAGCTAATGCAAGACAACAATTTTGATTAGTGAGAAGTGGTAAATACTGTTGAGTTTTTGAGGAAAAGGTTTCCTTTGCACATAATGAGCCATCTTCTCAATATTCCTGTATATAAAGTAAGGGAGGTTCATCATTCTTACTCTTGTGAAGTGCATCAACAACCTGATATGATATGCATATAGGCGGGAAAACCTTCCTTCGCACGTGAAATACTTAATGATGAGTTTCACGAGAGGAGCATAAATGTTCTGCAAGTATTTGAAAGGAAAAACCCTGTTGATTTGACTGTGATATCCAACCTTAATGTAAGGCTTGTAATGTTCTCTACCCACATACTGCCCCTTATTCCACTGCTCACCTACATTAGGGATGCTTGTTGCTGCTAAAATGGTGGCAGCTGTTAAGGTTTAAGAGACACCAACAAGGTTCACCTGGCCGTTATGGAGATGGATAACAAACAACATAGCAAGCTCATGATGAAATTTTATCCTCTCTACCATTTCACAAAACTGATAACAAGACTGGTGTTTAAAGCTAGCTACAGCAAGAGGGCAAGCAAGCAATTTTGTAAGAGTGGTGGGATCCTCCGGGATAATCTTTCCCCCTTTGTGTGGCTTTCTTGGCACATGATATTCTCTGGAAGAATCACTGAGAGTTTCCTCTTCCCTCTCATAATGTGAATCTATCTCCATGCTTTCGATAATATGATGGGTGATGAAATTTGTAGTGAAAACAGATGAGTATGAAGAGATTTTGAAATAGAAAGTAAGTGAAATGTAAGGTGAGGGTGAATGTTTGAAGAAATTAGGGTAAAGGATTTATGAAGGAATGAGAGAAATGAGGGAGGGAGTAGGGTTTTCAAATGTGAGATTAGGGTTTTTTAATAAAGTAGGTGTAATGAGGATGTAGGATTTGGGAGTTTGGGAATGGGGAATTTGGGGCTAGGGTTTGAAGTAGAAATTAGGGTTTAATGGAATGAAGCTTAATGAGTGATGGATAGTGAAGATGAGTTGGCAAACTAAGTGTAAATGGAGGAGAATGGCCAAAAATGATCCTTAATGACTTATGAAAGGTAGATTAGCTTATATTGGGTTTATGAGAGAAATCTCAATGTCAATAGGGTTTGCTATGAACTGATGACAACCACACTCAAGAAATCAAGCAACAACTTTATTTTAGTAAGGAGGATGGTGAACTTACTTGGCACAAGCATCAAGGTGTTTTTTGAGATGTTTGAGGGCGATTTGCAGTGTTTTGAGCTTCCCCAACAGGTGTGTAGCGTCTACTAACAGATAAGCAACGCAAGTTTAATGCACCGCGCCAGACCAAAAATACACTACCCAACTACAACAGGTGTGTAGCGCCAATTTAATGCACAGCGCCAGGGAAATAATGTGTAGCGCTAGGAAGATGCTGCAAATTTTTCCTCTGTTTTCTCCCTTTGGCTCGAAATCGTGTTTTGGAGGTCTCCTTAACTCTCAAATTCAACAATGAAACATTAGAACATATGAATTGGCATTTTTATACTTTTCCCTATTTTGATTTTCCATAAACAAAACCCTCTTTCCTAATGTTTTTTCACTTTTGAACAATACTCTGTCTTTCTAAATTTTGGACATTTTGACTTTTTTGGCAGGGGGACTTACTCTCTTCATGGACCTTTTGTAGTGGCAGAAGTTGACATTGTTACCAGGTCACCAGGAGCACTTATTACATATAGGAACAATAAAATTACATAATTTACTTGAAATGAAACCATGAAGTACAAATGATCTGTTTCACTTCAAAACAAAGCTTTGAGGTGAAAGAGCTTTATTTCAGCATACCAGAAGTAAACTCATGACTATATGAAACTTTTTAACCTCCTCATGTGTCTGCTGAACTTTTTATTCAATCTTGGATGACCATGATGACAAACCCTAAGACCTAGTGAAAATAAACCCTAAAACTGGTTTTTATAAATGAAATGAACTGAAATGACTATAAATGACTGAAAAGAGGTTTGAACAAGCTAGCAGGTATATGACAGGAGGGAAACTAAAATGAAACCACTACCATCAGTTGATCCATGACTTAATGGAATGCAGTTGATTGAATTAGACACCTAACATGCATGCGAGAAAGAGCAATTTTGATCGTTGATGGCAATGTGAAGATACTGACACTAACACATCATAAAGCATTTTTCATGGCTTAGTGAAAGGTTTGTTTCTTTACATCTTCTAAGGAATTTTCCAAATTTTCCAAGGCTTCTTCAAATGTGTTACCATAGACTGTAAAATCATCCATATATACCTCTACATAATCATGTATTAGATCTGAAAAGTTCCTAGTACTGCTCTTTGGAGTGTTGCGGGTGCATTATTTAACCCACAAGGAAGCACTCGGTAGGAAAAAGTTCCCCATGGAAAAGTAAATGTGGTCTTATCCTGATCCTCAGGTGCTACCTGAATTTGATTATAACCACCAAAACCATAGAAAAATGAAAAGTACATTTTACCCGCTAATGTATCTAATACCTGATCTATAAAGGGCAAAGGAAAGTGATCTTTCAAGGTTGCTTTATTCAATTCTCTATAATCAATTCACACCCTCCATTTACCATTCCTTTTAGGTACAATTACCAAAGGGGAAACCCATTGGCTATCTGAGATTGGGTAAATGAAGTTTACATTGAGTAGTTTTTGGCGCTCTTCTTTCACAATCTCCCTAATATTTGGATTCATTCTTCTCTGAGGTTGTCTGATTTGTCTATAGTTTTCCTCAATATAGATATGATGGATACAAGTCTTAGGGTAAATACCTTTCATATCAGTATACTCCCATGCAAATGCAGCAGAATGTTTTTGTAATATCTTGGTTAGCTCTTCTTGTTGAGGTTTCTCCAAGTTTTTGTTTATGTTCAATGTCTTACCTGGAAAAATTTCAATTGTAGAGCTCCCAAACTCTTCCATAGAATAGAGAGACATCTGCCTAGATTGCAAGTATTCAACATTAGATTTTTCCTGAAATTGTGCATGATCATATTCTGAAGATGTTTCAAAATTTTCCAATGTGTTCAAAATTTGACTATCTTCACTAATTTCTGATATAGTAAAGATAGGTTGAATAACATCTTCATCATCGATCCATTACTTGTCATCTATTTCTGTGATTTCTTTCGCTAGAGGATACAAAGTAAATTTCTTTGTTGAACTACCATCAGAAATATACATGTCACCAAATCTACAACTAATAAAAGCATTAGCTGTGGCTAGCCAAGGTCTTCCTAAAATGAGTGGGTGTCCTCCTAATTTATTCTTGGGAGTTAAAATCATGAAATCAACAGGATATTCCCAAGAATCTAAGGAGACTGAAATTTCCTCTAGCACACCATCTGGTTTGATTACTAATCTATCGGCAAGTTGCAGTAAGGTAGGTGTATAAAGAAGGTTAGGAAGTTTGAGCTGCTCCATAGTCTGTCTACTCATAATGTTTATTGTTGCCCCTAAGTCAATCAATGTGTTTGGAATTTCAATCCCATTTATGTGTGTCTTGATAGTTGGGCTTCCTGGATCCACATATTTCTACATGTAAATATTTCCCATCATGATATCTGCTATTTTTCCTACCATGTGAATTCTTTTGTGTCTCTTGGTTTTCTTCCTGGTCTTTTGATGCTCAACTCCTTCATTGTTTTTGCTAGAATTGGAATTTCTCTAATGGCTTGTAACAAAGTAATCTTGATACAAATATTTTTCAATTCATTTAGGAAGTCATAATTGGGCAAAAAGATCTGATTTTCCACTCCTCTATCAATTTGTAATCTCTCAGGAAAAGGAGGTGTAGAAATCGCTGCAGGTTGCTCAATAATAGGAGTTGCATGTATTGACTATTTTTGTTTTTCTTTTTGAATGTTTTGGTTTTGAAGGGATGTTCCCTCAAAAATTTTATTGACTTTCAGAAAATTTGTTGGGTGCCTATAATACTAGTGATTACCGCATTACTATTGTAGTTATACCCCGTATTAATATTGTTGTGCCCCTATTCCCCCCATATTGTTATTACTGTGCCCCATAGAATCCCTCTATTGTTATTTTTGTGGCTTTATATTATTATTGTTAGGTTAGTTGGATTATATTGTGACTCCTTAGACTCCTATATATAGAAAGGAGGTTGTGTCATTTGAATCATCCAAGAATTGTTCATTTATGTAATGTAAAGGAGGTTTCTCCATCGAAGAGGCTAAATTCTAAGGCGTTGATCTATATTTTCTATCTTTTCTTGAGCTGGTTTCATAACATTTGGTATCAGAGCTTTGGATTCTAGGGTTTCACTGCTCTAAACAGGTCATAGTGGAATTTTCGCTATAAATTTTTTTTTGTGATGTTTCAAAAGTTGCAAAAAAAACCCATTTGAGAAGAAATCCTGCTGAACCTCGGGTCCGAATTTCAGAGCTTGTTGTGCTATATTTGTGGAGATATGATCTGAGGAAGTTGGTCTTTTTGCAGACTCCTGAATTACATTCCAAACAGGTGACGTGGGGAAAATCATCATAACTTTCTCTCTGGGGATAAGATTGAAATTTCATAAGAAGGTACAGAAATAGGACAGGCTTTAGTTTCTTTTATGCATTTTTCAGATCGAAAGGTCGAAACAGTGACTCGTGGCACGTCGTACAAGTTAGCTCTACTGAACTAGTCTATAATCAAGTCACTGTGGGATATTTCGCATAACTCTTCCTTGGAGAATCCAATTTGGGTCAGACTTGTGGCATTAGAAAGAGGACACAGAAAGCTACTATAGATCACAATTTCAGAACTAGAGGATTTGAATTCAGTGAGATACATCAGATTCAATATCAGGCTTCTACAAAGTGAAAAAAGGTGTGTAGTTTTTTTTTTTTAATTTTTGCGTAAGCTTGGTTTGAAGGAATTCAAAGGGCATAGTAAAGCATTATTATCAGTAACTAATTCCCTGAGGAAAGAAAATGCAAACACCTAGTAAGGAACCTGAAAGCTCTAGCATGACTCATGAAGAAGAGGAAGAAATGCTACATGATATATCAAAATTACAAGAACAAGTGCAACAAATGTCACGCTCACAAAAGCTAACAGAAGCTAAGATAAATGGCGTGGAATCTAAGATAAATGGCGTGGAATCTAAGATAAAGGGCATGGAAGCTAAGATGGATGATTCGAAGACAGATTTGAAGAGAGACATGGAAGATTTGAAGACAGATTTGAAGACAGACATGGCAGATTTGAAGACAGATTTGACAAATTTTCTACAAGAAATACTTACTAATGGAGACAAGGTTGTAAAGGAAAATCATGACGTGAACAAAAGAAATATTAATCATGATTCCATAGACTCTAATGTTGGATCGGAGACCCACCATATTCCAAAAATCGATATGAGGAAGTTTGATGGCAAGGATCCCGCCACATGGATATTACAGATGGAGCAATTCTTCGATCTCAATAATGTGCAAAACACACAAAAGGTACGTATGGAAACTTTATATTTGGAACCAAATCAGTTTGTATGGTATCAATGGCTTTGCTCTCGTAAACAATTTATCACGTGGGAAATTTTTATGGAAGAATTGATAGCACATTATGAGGATACAAAAAGCAACACTTTTTTTAGCCAATTGATAAGTCTCAAACAAAAGCGTTCAATAATGGAGCACATTGAGGAATTCCAAAAATTGAACATAAGGGTAAAATATATTCCAGAGGAGCATAGGATTGATGTGTTCATAGGGTCTTTAAAGGATAATATCCAACATGATGCTCACCTTTGGGAACCTGAATCATTAGAGAAGGCATTCAGGTTAGCAAGAAAAATGGAAAGCAAAATTATGGCAACCAAGAAGCATACCACTCACAACTATAAATATGGAAGTGTTGTTGCCCCTAGTCTTCCACAACCTATAAGGTTGACACCACAACAATTGGAAGAAAAAAGAGAAAAAGGGCTTTGTTACAGTTGTGATAGCAAATAAATTAAAGGTCATAAGTGTGCTGAGAAGAAATTATTCTACATAAATTGTGAAGAGGAAGAAGAAAAGGAGCAAGAAAGGTCAAAAGAAGAGGATACACTCTAGGAACAAAGCCGAGATGAAGAAAAAATAAATCCGACCATATCTTGTAATGCATTGGTAGGAATTACCACTCCTCAAACCATCAAGATAGAAGGACAAATCAAGAAGAAAAAGGTAATAGTGTTGATTGATTCAGGAAGCACCCACAATTTTATTCATTGTAAGGTAGCAAAAGAATTGAATTGCTTCCTATATCCAGCACCGGAGTGTCAAGTGATGATTGCAAATGGAGGAACAATAAATTGCTCTGGAAAGTGCCATAATATCAAGCTATCCATGGGAGAATATGTATTGACTAGCCCAATGCTTTCCATTCCAATGGGAGGTGCTGATGTTGTACTAGGAGTCC
Source organism: Pinus tabuliformis (assembly GCA_031772625.1). Classification (NCBI taxonomy): domain Eukaryota; kingdom Viridiplantae; phylum Streptophyta; class Pinopsida; order Pinales; family Pinaceae; genus Pinus; species Pinus tabuliformis. The sequence goes on from CM062809.1 coordinate 754,645,461, forward strand.
AATGGCAACAATCCTTGGGTACAATAGCTTTTAATTTTCAAGAACTTTTCATCAAATTTTCTACAGAAGGATAGGAAGTTGAATTAAGGGGTATTGCAGGGAAACCAGGAAAGATAATCAGCTCTAATGGTATGACAAAGCTTCTAAAAAAGGAGCAAAGAGGTGTAATTGCATAATTATGTTCGCTAGATGTTTCCACATGGGAATCATCTATTTCTCTAGATCTCCAAAAAGTCTTGGACAATCATTCTATTAGCTACCTATACCAATAGGTTTCATATTTCATGATTGGCAAGAAAGTTCCAAATATGCTCTGCTTTGGTGATACAAAGATCCCATATTTCCAAAAGGAGACCAGGTGTGTATATAGCTTCATGTTGATTAAGTTTTGATGGGTGGTCCAAAAGCTTAATCTGGATCATGCCATGTTTCAATTTTTCTATTGTAGAATAGAGAAAGAAGTCTGTCCAAACTGTTTAATCTTGGCAGACCAGTAGCTTAGGTAGAGAAGTAAGGTTCCCAACTACTTAATCTGGGACCTTGGAAGCAATAAGGGTAGTTCTAGATAGAAAATCAAAAGGAAAAAGCCAAAGAAAAGAAAAGGCACATAAGGGTCTGCAAGTCTAAGTGCACCCTCCATGAAGAAGCAAAAAAATGCTAGGCAAATAGATGGGTAGGCAGATGGGGTTGCAGAAATGTCATTCCTTACAATTCAATGTGTGCTAACCTATTCACAAAGGAATATCAATGGATTGAGAAGGTCTTCTTCTCCATCATGTTGCAGAAAAATAAAGAAGCATGACTAACTTCCTGTTCCCCTTTTTTCACCTTAATTACTAACATCCCTTCATCAGTTGTGTTCATGAAAAAATTTGAGGTTTTATGCTGGTTCTTATTCCTTTAAAAGCCACATTTCTTGTCTAAAAATCTTTTTTTTTTTTTTTTTTTTTGATCTACTCCCTAAGCTAAGATATCTTCACATAAACTTAGTGATTTCACTCCTCATTCACCACTTCCATCCATATTAACCCCTAACTTCTATTATCTAAATCCCCTATGTTACCCTTTCCCTACTATTATAACACTATGGTGTATAAACCCCAAGCATTGTATAAATATCCCTCCCCTTGGCATTATAGCCCTATGTTCACTATCAGGGATTGAATTGACATCTGCTAAGTTTAAGAGCCCTAAGCCTTACCCCTCTTTCCCCTTCAAAAGTCGTTTAACCCACTAAACCCTTCATTTGCCAAGAAACCTTGTGATAAACCCCTTTTTTACCCCTAACCCGCTTCATTTGCAAAATACATACAAAAAACCCATCTTTTTCATTTACCCAAAGTCTTAGCGCTATCCACATTTTTATAAAAAAATATTGAAAAAACCATGTAAATTGCCAAAATTCCTAACGTTCCCACCGGGCGCAAATCTCAAAAGAAATATTATTTTAATCCCGCCCCCATTCGTATCGTCCGGCCACCTCAACGATCCGTCGACCGTCGGATTGGGCCCTTTTCATCTGACGACCCTCGTGCATTTCGGACTGGCCTCGACGTCCGAAAGATACCGTCCGAAATTTGTCAGAGGGTGACATCAGGCCTCTTCCATGCCTCACCCCCACATCGTATCGGAGGTCCCTCTGACAATTCCGCTTCCGTATGGAAGGCAGTGCGATATGAAACCGCTAACCACTTCCGGTTTCAGTGAACCCGCCCGCCAGCGTCACCGCCAGCGTCATCACCGCGTCGGCGCCCCCGTCTGCCTGTGCTCCACCTGTCTGCCACCTCACCATCCCCGTGGATCTCTCTTATGCCGCCACGTCACCCGACCTCACGCCAACCTGCTGAATTCGACCTGGAGATCGCTGGCGTGCCATTTCCACCTGCATTCGTGACCATTGTTAACAGTTGCCAGGTATTTATCCCTGTAAATCCCTCCTGCGCCTCGTTTTGTCTGTGAATCGCCAAAACTAGCTTAAAACAGTGAAAAAACACATAATTCACCGGCGAATCCCCTGTGCCTAGTCCCCATTTGCACTGTAAGGTCGAAATTCACCAGCTGAGCTTTATATTACCAGTGTTTTCATAAAATTTACATTCAGTTCGCGCAATCGTGGACTGGTAGCCTAAACTACACCAATTTGCTGTGAAAAAGAGTTTAAAGCCAGGCATTTGTCTTATCCATACTTTGAGCAGTATTTCAATTGCTGTAATTAACCATTTATTCTCTGTTCATCAGTAATTCACCTTTCTTTTAAAGAAAAACTCTTTGGTGTTGCTCTGCACAGTAACACCAGTTTATAAACAACAGAAATCCTAAAGGTGACCATGGATCCTCCAGTAGCACCTGTAGCCTTGAATGTTTCCCCTTTAAATGCCCCTCAGAGAGAATTGGACTGGCAACCTCTAGCAAACCTGGATTATCAAATAACAGAGGAAATGCTGATGAAGACCAAGTTCCACATCCACCTGCTAAATGAATTGAAGGCTAAACATGAGAGTGGAACAGATGTATTGGGCATATGGGACTCTTCTCTCCCTATCTTCAAGCTCCCTCAGGTCAACCAGTTTCCTGATTTAATCCATCTATGTGCTGAATGCTATGACCCTACTCAGAGGGCTGTGCTTGACCCTTCAGGCTCAGTTGTTTTCTTTATCACCCCTGAAGCTATCAAAGAGATGCTGAACTTCAAGACTGAGAAGAAATTAGTTCCTTTATCACTAATAGATTTGATAAATCAAGGAGCTAGATTGACAGATGCTCAGGTCACCAAACTCAATCAGCTGTACATTGGCTCTGACTCTGTGAAGTATCCTCCTATTAACCAAGTATACCTCAATCAATTGGGCAGAGATCTTGCAGACATGATTAGTCCCATTTTGGGCTATAATTCAATCGAATTTGTTGATGAAACTGTGCTGGTGATCATGCTCATGTTCGCTCCTGGCAAGTCTCCAATCTGCTATGACTATGCCACCTACATCTCTGATAAGATACATGAGCAATTCATGAACTTGGCAAGAGAAAAGGTGTTCAGATACGCCTCTTACATCTACCACCTAATCCTATATTATCAACATGAAAAGTTTTCTTTTGCTGTGAAAAGAGTGGATGCCCAAGGCAATCCAAGGTCAGTGGTCTATTGGTCCTCTGTCTTCCACTGTAGACCTGACTCTCCATATACCTACTGTGAGTTCATAGATCTCTTCATCCACCCAGCCATGTCTCTGATGATGAGCTCACCTCCTCCAAGACTAACTGATGAGATGCAAAGGATACTTCAGTTGTCTAAATCTTACAGCATTGGGGACTGGTACTTCTACCAGAACCACACAGTTATAAGGATATATGGGTGTGAGTTGCCCCCATACAGATTGCCCAAATATGTGCCCATGAGATTGTTTGCCCTGGAATACTTTAGGCAATTTGGGAATGCTGATGTGCTACACTTTTCAGGCAGAGGCAAGAAAGCACAGCTCAAGGTCAGGAACCAATTAGGCCACTTTATCTACAACAAAAGGGAGGAAGGCTGGCAAGAGGTGGATAGAATGTTAGAATCCCTTGGCTTGAAAACTAGTTTCCTTTGGAAACCTTATGACCCCAATCACTTCATAAGCCTAAGAAGGGTCAAATATAGGCTGGCCAGTTATGACCACGTAAGACTTCCTCATATAGAAAAGTATGCAAATCAAACAAAGTGGAGGAGAGGAACCTTAGAGGAGCCTATCACACAAGAAGAGTTAAATCAAAGAGCACTAAGAAATCTGAAAAAGGTGGCTGACCTAGAGCTTTGTTCACAGGTGTTTACTCTTCCAAGCACTCAAGTGGGAACAGCTGCATCTTCCTCCACAGCAAATCAGCAAGCAACCAAAGCAACTGAGCCAACTTCTACCAAAGGCCAGGAAAAGGAAATGGAACCAGAACAACCACCTCATGAGGAGGTACAACAGCAACAACAACAGGTACAACAGCCACAAGAGGGGCAGCAAGAGAAAGAGCAGCCACTGCAGCAAGAAAAGGCAGCTGAGGCCCCAATTTTAACTGAGCAACAACCACCACAAATTGTGCCTCCTAGGCAGGAAACAACAGCTGAAGCCTTAATCCTCCAAACCCCACAAAAGGAGGATATAAGCAGAAAGAGGGACAGAGAGACTCCCCTCACAACGACAACAACTCAAGGGGTGAAAAGACACAGAATGAATCCCCTTTCAGAAGAGGAAATGCCTATGGGGCAATCTTTGGGCATGGGCCCACCAAGTATGGAGGCCTCAGTAAGTTCCTTCCAGCAGGAACAAGAGAGGATAGTGGGAGGAGAAGTCAGCTCCTCAAGCCAGCAGAGAGAAGGTGAACTGAGCATTAAACAACAGTTCATTGACATAAAGAGAAGGAATGAGCCAATAAAAATACAACTATATAATCATTTATTGAAAATGGCTCCCACTAACCAGCAAAGACTGATGTCTGCATATGATGTTAATGAAGGCAAAATGATCATGAGTCACTTCATGCCAACTGCATTGCAACCACAGTCCCCTTCAAACTACTTGAGGACCAATCTTGAGGTCCTTGCCAAGGACATCCACCCAATGGACAAAATCGAATTGCATAAGCAAACGGGTGAGATGGTGTATGCCTCCTTGGCAGATAAGACATTGGATAACTACAGGCTAGAAAATAGCCTAAATAATACAGCTGCCCAACTTGAGTTGGAGAGAGCATCCTCTCAAGCAAAGGACAACAGGATCAGGGCCTTAGAAGATATAATCATAGAGATTGGGCATGACCCCAAGGACATCAAGGGCATACAAGAAATATTGAAATTAAGGGATGCAGACATGGCAGCTTTGAGGAAAAAGATCAAAATCCCAGCAACTATTCACCCTCAAACGGAAGAAGTTGCCCAGCTGAGACATGATCAAGATGCGACAGCTTTGCTGGTGTCTTTATACAAACAACTGATCCAGACTCAAGAAAAGTTGGGAGAATCAGAGGCTGCATAGGCAGCATTGCAAGCAACATTACAGCAAAAGGAAGGAGGTCAAACATCTCAGCCTCCTCCAGAAATAATTAACCTTGAGGAAGCTCCTCCAACTACTGCTCCCCTCACTCAACAAACAAAACAGGCAGCACCTTCTACCTCAGCACCACCACCAACAACAGAGCAGGCCCCAAGCCTGGACATGCAAAAGCTGAGAAATGAGATTCAGGCCCTGGAAGCCCAAATGACAGAATTAAATGAGGCCAGGGAGAATTTAGCCAAGGTAAATGAAAGATATGATAAATCCACGCAGACTGTGGCAGAAAAGGGCAGGGAAATAAAAGCCCTCAAAGACAGGATAAAGGAGCTAAAGAAGGAGCTCAAACTGGATAAAGTAGTGGCTGAGCTCAAGACAGTGCTATGGGCCAATATTGGCCAATCCATCACTGATCAATGGCAGTATATTGAGACAATTCATGAACAGTTGGAGCTCATTGCAAAAGCACAGAGGGAAATTCAGAGATCAAGGGCCTCTCTAGGCAATATGCCTGAGGTTGCCAATAGAATGATCAATGTGCTTAATAATAGAACAAGTGCTCAGTTAGCAACTATGGGAATCTCCAACAGGACTGAGACTATTTTGTTAATAAAGAGGGTCCTAACACTACGAAACCTGGTGCAGACACTAGAAAGAAGGACCCATGACATGCAGACAGAGGTCAATAGATTCATGGACAAGTTTGTGGCATTGAAAAATAGAGGTCTCACTGGCTTACTGAACAGCGTAGGAAGGCTACTTACACATGAGCAGTATGCCAAGAGGGTCAACACATTCGCCACAAATCAGATCACTGAAAGGCCCAGCACCTCAGAGGAAACAGGGCCAGCTACAGGACAAAGTCTCTACAACAGGGTGGAAAACTTATTTTTTATCATGCATGAGATCAAACACCTGTTTGAAGTGCCTCCCAACTTCTACAAATACACAGAGGCAGATGAGACTTTGGATGCAATTCTGAGACATCAATTGCCCACACAGGAATGGTGGACTAAGGCAATACAGATGATATTATAAACCAAAGCCTGTAAATCAAATTTCCGTTTAAATTCATAGGTGATCATGCATAACACCAGCATGCATGAAAAGGAAAAGGCTGGGCCAACTCAGCAGAGCTAATCGGCCAATAAAGCAAGATTGACAGCTACAGGTGACAGGGCCAAAAAACTACAGCACGACAGCCATAAAGGCGCATTTTTCCAGAGTTAAAGCAGAACGTTCAGACCGACTCAGTGGCCTTCAAAGGTCAAAATATCTTCTGACATACATAAAGAGCACTTATTTTGTATTCAATGATGTAATAACTTTCTTATCTACTATCTTGAAAAGTGGGTGAACGTATTCATTTCTAGAATGACTCAAGACTCTAGATATTTTGTATGACCAATTGTATATATTCCCCCCTCGCATAATCTTGCAGGGGTGGTTGTTGATCTCTCTTCAAGAGTTTCTTATGCTGTAAATTTTCCAGACTATTTATACAAAAGCTGATGGAATTTCCAAAGCTCTGCGTTATTTGAGTCATTGTGGTGTTTTGGTGAATGTTACAGGATTCCTGCATGTTTCATGAATCAATAAGTTTTCTTCAAACTCTTAGTTATGTGTTTTGTCATCTTCTCATAGCTCATTCATGTTCCGTGTTTTACAGTTAATGGCAAAGAAAATGAATAGTTCTAGGATTTAATCACAGATTACCCTAGACTCAATCTATGCTATTATAAATGTTTTCTTCAGTTACAGTTATAAAGGTGTAATTCTTAATTACTGCACTTTCAAACTATATACTTTCACAGTGACTGTTGTTTCAGGAATTCAGGTTTGCTCATGTGCAACATATCTCTTTCTCACACCCAGCTTAGTGGAAAATTCTTAATTGCCTTTCACTGGTTGAACACACTTCACCATCACAATTTCAAATTTGTTTCATGAAGTACTTAAACGGCCCTGTAATTTCAGTAACTCAACTCAATATTCAGTCAACCTGTAGCCACAGACTCCATTGCCCAATGGACTAATGCTGCCTGAAAACTTACACCTTAGATGCAGAAGACATCCCTCAACCAAAACATAAAACAAAACCCTGAATATTATAGCTAGCCTAAAATACTATCAAAACAGAGACAAATCATAAAGAGAGAGCCCTCTCTGATTACAATTTGGCTAGAAACTGTAATCCAAAGATTGGTTAGTGGTTACCCCGGCCGTATTCCCTTGGGAGTCAAAGGGAACAACCTGGGAGTTAACATAATTCGCGACTCCACTGGGGAACATCTTATTTTTCAACTATTGTCTGTCTATAGACAGTGGTTCTAAAAGTTTGAGCAGTCCCTTGAAACAGTTCTAAAAATATCCTAAAATATCAGAAACAAGTTCAGAAGCTGGCTCCTAAAAGGGAAGCTAGACACATTAGGTCAAACCCTGACCCCAATCCACAAGCTATTTTTGAAAATCCTAATACAATCCCCAAGATCATTAGGAAGCAGCGGGAACAGGAGACCCTTGCTGACTCAAGTCCTGAGACAGCTCATCCAAACCCTGTTCCAACTCCAATCAAGGTCCTATTTCGGTCTACCCTTGGTTCCCCAAGTTCACCATCCACATCTCAAAGCCCTCCTTTCGCACCTCCATCCACTGCACATATTCCCTTGACCAACACTCTAGTTTCCACCTTTCCCACTACCCCTGTTGTACCAGTCATTCATGCTATCCCAGTTATCCCTGTTAACCCCATAAATCCTGCAAGTATGGCTAATAGATATGCACCCCTGCAGTTACCTGCCAATGCTCCAGCTCTACCTCAGGACTATCAATCCAAGATCTCATATTTTGACTCCACTGGCCCTTTCACAACAATTCAGCATGCCAGAAGGATGCAAGACCACTTTGAGAACTATGAGATAGATGATGACAATGTGAGAATGAGAATCTTTGTTCAGAGCCTCACAGGGGATGTAAGAACTTGGTTTAGATCACTGGCTGCAAATACCATCACAACTCCTGATGACCTTTATCAAGCCTTTACTAACAGATGGGAGAAAAAGAAAGATCCCTTGCACATACTTGGTGAATATGACACAATCAAACGAGGTCCTCAAGAGACCGTGTTGGAGTATTGTGCAATATTTAATAATGTATATAATGCAATACCACAGAATTTAAGACCTCCCCCTGATTTGGCCTTGTACAAATTTCCTGATGGTTTTGACCCTGATATGGCATATCAATTAAAAGAAAGGGCACCTGAAACCCTTGAAGAAGCCCAAAAGGTTGCTGTCACAGTAGAAGCTAACCTGATTGCCAAAAGAAACAGGGCAAGATTGGAAAAGAGAACCACCTTCAAAGAAGAACCCTCAGCCTTTGATCAAAAACTAGATGCAATACTTACTGGTATGAAGAGATTGGGTGATAGAGTAGAATCAGTTGAGAGAAAGTCATCATGGGAAGCACCACAAAATAACCCTATCAGGAATCCAAATTTTAGGAGAAATCAAAACCCAAACACTGGCAAAACCGGTTCTGATCCAGACATAAGGCCTCCTTTCCAGGAAAACTACACTGAGGCATCCTCTTCCAATGAGCAAACAGATGACACCCACATTAACCTAATGGGCCTAAATTATGAGCAGCAAGTATTCTTGAGTCAAGAGGATCATAAAGATGATGACATTAAGCAATTCCAAACCAGGTCAAGTGAGTCATTTGACTTTAAAAAAGGATATGATACAGCTGTTTATGAAGTTCATAAACAATATAAGCTAAGAAGCAGAACTATAAATGTGACACAGCCTGACAAGACAAAGGACACAACACAGCCTAAGAAAGCTATTATCACAGAAGCTAGTGACAAAACTGGTCCAATTACAGATGAGGTAACAGTTGAGGAAATAGCTGAAACTTCTCCCTCAAAACAACAACCAATAGATTCATCACCCTTGCAGCCCAATCCAAGTATCACTCCTCAAGAGATGAGTAAGAAGGACAAGCCGCAAGACCGAGATAAGAATCAAGAAGAAGACTTAGTGAACAAGGAAAAGACTGTCATCCACAACCCCAAAATCCAATCTGAAAAACCCTTTGACTTAGAAGCTGAAATTGGCAAACTAAAAGTAGCTATTCCTCTTTTAGAACTAGCCAAGCATGACATTTATGTTGGAAATAATACTGAGAGGGGGGGGGGGTGAATCAGTATTATCATATTAATAAAACTTTTTCAATTCCATAATCAGATTCATATATGCTACTTCCACAACTTCTTAAGATTAAGTAAATCGATCTTCAATGAGTGCATTAGGACATTATCAGTTAACAGATGCAGTAACATAAAGTAGATCATCACACATAAGGCACACACATGAACACAATGATATAAGGTGGAAACCCAATGCGGGAGAAAACCACCTGCTGCAAGTCATCTCAATCTTCTTCTTAATAAGAAAATCCTTTTACAATATTTGTACTGGTGCAGCCTCATACCAGTACGGGAGCTACAACCCCCTTTGCTCTTGTACTAGCCGATCCATTTACTAGTACGCAGGCTACTACCTACTACAATGCTCCAAAGATTTCCTTTAGCTCTTGTACTAGCTTAGATACTAGTACGTAGGCGCCGGCCTACAATCTTCTCTCCTCCAAGTACCACGTTTCATCTATTTTCATACTGGATACACTGAAGCACAACCCATAATCTGAAAGGCCACATTTCATCCAATTTTCATACAAGGACCACTTTTCATTAATTTTCAAACTGGATCCATAAGCATCAATTGATTATCAAGTGTAAGAGAATCACCCAATCAACTGTAGTAACCAGATCAACAATAATAGGACCAAACCCAGAACACCATAATGATAAACAAAGATTTCAAGAGAAGTAAGCACCCTGCTCAACTGCTAGACTGAGTCCGGACTCACCCTGCTCAACTGCTAGCCTGAGTCCCGGACTCACCCTACTCAACTGCTGGCCTGAGTCCCTGGACGCACCCTGCTCAACTGCTAGCCTGCGTCCCGGACGCACCCTGCTCAACTGCTAGCCTGCGTCCCGGACGCATCCTGCTCAACTGCTAGCCTGCGTCCTGCTCAACTGCTAGCCTGCGTTCCTCGCACTGAGTCTATTGAACTGCCTGCGTCCCGGCGCACCTGAACCCTCCTTCGCCTGCGTCCCGGCGCACCTGAACCCTTCTGCGCCTGCGTCCCGGCGCACCTGGACCCTTACTGCACCTGCGTCCCTCCGGGCATAGATGATTTCAAGACTTCAGAAGTAACCCAGACAGTCAGATCTACAGATCTGAACATGCGCCGAAGAGATCTTGGTCCATCAGTAGATTCGCCTTGTTTAGATCTAGACCAGATCTAGCCCTCATAAGATCTTCAACCAAAACCATGCCCAAGCCAAATGATCTCCTTTGCTTTATATAGGCAAGCTCCTCCTAAAATCATGGGACAATACCACGAGCCGACACCATAATAACCCAAAACCGTCGGCTAAATACCAAGAGTAAAACATAAGAAACCCCCACGTGGGCTTTTCTCTGCCTTGAAAAGTGTGCACTAGGTGGACGCACCTCCTGAACGGCTGGACTGCGTCCCTGGACGCGGTTGCTGCTTGGTTTACCTGCGGGTACGCACTTTCTGTGAGGTGTACCTGCGTACCCCTTATTTTCTTCAATATTTGAACCTCTGCTTACTAAGAACTTGCCATTTGATTCCTTTGAGCTATCCTGTATTATGTCACATTTGATATCTCTTCTGTAGATTCATCTGAATGTATATAAGTGAGATGATCTTCTATGAGAGGGTTGCCATCAAGTACAACACATGCATCATAATGCCAACAATCTCCCCCTTTGGACTTGATGGCAACAACACCAAATCACTCTCCCCCTTTGACATCAAGGGCAAAGGGGTATGCTCCCCCTAAGGACATGCTCCCTTTGACTATAAACCAGATCTGCTGAAGTCTCTGAAAGATCTCCCCCTTTGTATATGTCATGGTGCTCCAATCTGATAATGGTCTTTCTGAGAACAAGCTGAGATGTCTGCTTTGCTATATAGTGCTGTTCATGCTCAATCTCCCCCTGACTGTAAACAAGGTCTGCAAAAAGATGTTCTACAAAAAGAACATGACTCTATATATCATAAATGACCTTCCTATCACCAAAAGACTCAATACATACATTCATCACCCATCAATAAGGATCATCCATTCAACCAAGTGAGAATATATCAGAAATATGAAAACCAAATACATTACATCTTTATCCCATAGATAGTGGGGGGACATAGGCCGTTACATGACCTGAAGAGATGACTACAATAGATAGACCATTACAACATGAGTCTTGCTATGACCTTCCAAACATCTAAAGATCATGACAAACATCATCAACAACACTGTATAATCTGCTCCATAGTATCTGTCAACATCATCAAGAGCCATCAAATGAAAGCATCAACATCAATCAACATATGTATGAATAATCATTCCTGTATCCAGCCAACAGTTCTCATCCATTTGTGCCAAGAAAGAAATCATGCATCATGCTCATGTCAACATCATCATGAAATGCATATGAGTGACCCATCATTATCATGTCTCCAACAATGCGACTTTGAATAATCATCCATGAAATCAGCCAACCTTATCCATATATGTGCCAAGGACAATAAAGACTTCATGCAAGCATCATTAGAGAATCAACCATAAATCTGATCATGTGACCAACTCATAATAGCAAGATGAATCATAAGCATTGTCACCAAGGACCATAATGCCAACAATGCATTCAGTGCATATGCTCCCCCTGAACCAGTGCCATCTGTCAAATCTGATCATCAATAAGAAGAATCAGCCAATAAATGCCTTGAGACAGGTACGCACTTTATCTTCTGCTTTCCTGCGTACTGTTGCTGCAGGGACGCACCCAAAAACACTATCGCGCCGCGTACTTTGCTGGGGGGACGCACTCCATAATACTATCGCGCCGCATCTTTTTGCTGCAAGGACGCACCTGAGCCTTATTCTGCTCTGCGTCGCCACGCAGAACTCCAGTTACTGAACTGCGTCCTGGACGCACCTGAGCTTCGTCTGTACTGCGTCCGCATGCAGGTCTCCTGTTACTGCACTGCGTCCCCGCACAGCTCTTCAGTTAAACACCTGCGTCCTTCTGATTAGGGCCAAATTTAACAGTCCTCCTTTGTGTCACTGACAGTCAGATTCCCAGATCTGATAGACTCATTTCCAACTTCACTTACCTACTGCCTTCAAACAAGCATATACGCGATTGTGCAGTATCCAACTCGCGTATATATATATATGCGACTTTGCCTTTATGAAGTATGAGATTTAGGAATCTGAAGTTTTGTACTTCCAGCTCCCTCTGATTCTGGTATGTTTGTATATTGTGCTTTGCCATCCTTTTCTCACTGAACTTCCTTTTTCCTCCATATCTTCAAACGTGATGATGACATTTTCTCCTTTTGACATGGTGCCCATACTTTGTTCCTGCATTCCTTAGCTATATGTCCAGGCTTGTTACATGCATAACATCTTCCATGTTTCATATTCCTCCTATAACAATCAGCAGCTTTGTGACCAAACGTATTGCAAGCAAAGCAATATCCATAAAAATACCTTGAGTGTGATGATCTTTTTGCATAATGATCTTGAACACTTCTTTCTCTACATCTAGCTGCAACATGTCCAAGGTTATGACATACATAACATTCAACATTATTCATAGAAGGGGTAAAGAATTTTCTTTGAGGAATTTCTTTCCTTGGTTGATGATGAGATTGATCTTTCATTCCTTCATTGATCACTTTAGATTTCTCTTTAGAATTTCTTGCCTCACCTTGTGAACTAGATTCACCTTCAACAGATTTATGAAAACCAAGACCAGTCTTTATAGCAGGGGACCTTTGACTATTAAGAATATCATCCAATACTTTAGAGCTATCTTGAAATCTTAAAAGCTTATCCTTTTCCTCTAGTTTACCTTTCAAGATATCTACCTCAACCTGAAGCTGTTCTTCCTTTTCAGGGGATTTCTTTTTCAAAACTTCTTCAGCTTTCCTTCCTTCTTCCATTTGTTCCCTTAGTTTGAGAATTTCTTTTTCTTGTTTTTCATACAGATCCTGTTGTATTTGACGAACTCGGAAGGCACATTCTAGTTGAGATTTTAAGCTGGTGACTTCATTTTCTTGTTTTGCAATAGCTTGGAGTAGATCTGTATTCTGCTTCTTTGACTCTTCAAGATCTCCTTTTAGTGAGAGGATTGTAGCTTCAAGATTTTCATAGTAGCTGGATCAATCTTTGAGTTTCTTGATGGTTGTGCTTCTTTCGTTGACTTCTTTTCTTAATGATGTCACTTCATGCTGCAATTTTTGACATTGGTCTTCCTTGTCCTTGAGTAGCTTTCTTACCTTGTTTCCTTCTTCTAGTTGGGCCCTTAGTTTGGTTGCTTCTTCTTTGAAATCACATTCCCTTTTGTTCAATAGATCTTGTTGATCTCTAATTTTGTCTGTCAGCCTTTTAAATTCTGCCTCTATTTGATATCTTTCTTGTTCACCCATAAGAGCAAATTCAGTAGTTTCGCTATCACTTTCATCTCTTTCACAAGGAAATATAGCTGGAACATCAGAGGATAACACATTCATACCTGATAATGATTCTGAATCTGATTCTGAATCTGAAGAGCTTCTTATGCCTAATCCCCAATCGATTCTTCCACCGTCATAGTTCTTGTGAGATGACTTCTTTTTCTTATTAGCTTTCTTCTTAAGCTTCTTTCCCATTGTTCCACGGATCTCCTTCAAGCGATCAAGCTTCTATCAAAGGACCTGCTCTGATACCAACTGTTGGAAATAATACTGAGAGGGGGGGGGGGGGGGGTGAATCAGTATTATCATATTAATAAAACTTTTTCAATTCCATAATCAGATTCATATATGCTACTTCCACAACTTCTTAAGATTAAGTTAATCGATCTTCAATGAGTGCATTAGGACATTATCAACCACATTATCAGTTAACAGATGCAGTAACATAAAGTAGATCATCACACATAAGGCACACACATGAACACAATGATATAAGGTGGAAACCCAATGCGGGAGAAAACCACCTGCTGCAAGTCATCTCAATCTTCTTCTTAATAAGAAAATCCTTTTACAATATTTGTACTGGTGCAGCCTCATACCAGTACGGGAGCTACAACCCCCTTTGCTCTTGTACTAGCCGATCCATTTACTAGTACGCAGGCTACTACCTGATACAATGCTCCAAAGATTTCCTTTAGCTCTTGTACTAGCTTAGATACTAGTACGTAGGCGCCGGCCTACAATCTTCTCTCCTCCAAGTACCACGTTTCATCTATTTTCATACTGGATACACTGAAGCACAACCCATAATCTGAAAGGCCACATTTCATCCAATTTTCATACAAGGACCACTTTTCATTAATTTTGAAACTGGATCCATAAGCATCAATTGATCATCAAGTGTAAGAGAATCACCCAATCAACTGTAGTAACCAGATCAACAATAATAGGACCAAACCCAGAACACCATAATGATAAACAAAGATTTTAAGAGAAGTAAGCACCCTGCTCAACTGCTAGCCTGAGTCCGGACTCACCCTGCTCAACTGCTAGCCTGAGTCCCGGACTCACCATGCTCAACTGCTGGCCTGAGTCCCTGGATGCACCCTGCTCAACTGCTAGCCTGCGTCCCGGACGCACCCTGCTCAACTGCTAGCCTGCGTCCCTCGCACTGAGTCTATTGAACTGCCTGCGTCCCGGCGCACCTGAACCCTCCTTCGCCTGCGTCCCGGCGCACCTGAACCCTTCTGCGCCTGCGTCCCGGCGCACCTGGACCCTTACTGCACCTGCGTCCCTCCGGGCATAGATGATTTCAAGACTTCAGAAGTAACCCAGACAGTCAGATCTACAGATCTGAACATGCGCCGAAGAGATCTTGGTCCATCAGTAGATTCGCCTTGTTTAGATCTAGACCAGATCTAGCCCTCATAAGATCTTCAACCAAAACCATGCCCAAGCCAAATGATCTCCTTTGCTTTATATAGGCAAGCTCCTCCTAAAATCATGGGACAATACCACGAGCCGACACCATAATAACCCAAAACCGTCGGCTAAATACCAAGAGTAAAACATAAGAAACCCCCACGTGGGCTTTTCTCTGCCTTGAAAAGTGTGCACTGGGTGGACGCACCTCCTGAACGGCTGGACTGCGTCCCTGGACGCGGTTGCTGCTTGGTTTACCTGCGGGTACGCACTTTCTGTGAGGTGTACCTGCGTACCCCTTATTTTCTTCAATATTTGAACCTCTGCTTACTAAGAACTTGCCATTTGATTCCTTTGAGCTATCCTGTATTATGTCACATTTGATATCTCTTCTGTAGATTCATCTGAATGTATATAAGTGAGATGATCTTCTATGAGAGGGTTGCCATCAAGTACAACACATGCATCATAATGCCAACAATCTCCCCCTTTGGACTTGATGGCAACAACACCAAATCACTCTCCCCCTTTGACATCAAGGGCAAAGGGGTATGCTCCCCCTAAGGACATGCTCCCTTTGACTATAAACCAGATCTGCTGAAGTCTCTGAAAGATCTCCCCCTTTTATATGTCATGGTGCTCCAATATGATAATGGTCTTTCTGAGAACAAGCTGAGATGTCTGCTTTGCTATATAGTGCTGTTCATGCTCAATCTCCCCCTGACTGTAAACAAGGTCTGCAAAAAGATGTTCTACAAGAAGAACATGACTCTATATATCATAAATGACCTTCCTATCACCAAAAGACTCAATACATACATTCATCACCCATCAATAAGGATCATCCATTCAACCAAGTGAGAATATATCAGAAATATGAAAACCAAATACATTACATCTTTATCCCATAGATAGTGGGGGGACATAGGCCGTTACATGACCTGAAGAGATGACTACAATAGATAGACCATTACAACATGAGTCTTGCTATGACCTTCCAAACATCTAAAGATCATGACAAACATCATCAACAGCACTGTATAATCTGCTCCATAGTATCTGTCAACATCATCAAGAGCCATCAAATGAAAGCATCACCATCGATCAACATATGTATGAATAATCATTCCTGTATCCAGCCAACAGTTCTCATCCATTTATGCCAAGAAAGAAATCATGCATCATGCTCATGTCAACATCCTCATGAAATGCATATGAGTGACCCATCATTATCATGTCTCCAACAATGCGACTTTGAATAATCATCCATGAAATCAGCCAACCTTATCCATATATGTGCCAAGGACAATAAAGACTTCATGCAAGCATCATTAGAGAATCAACCATAAATCTGATCATGTGACCAACTCATAATAGCAAGATGAATCATAAGCATTGTCACCAAGGACCATAATGCCAACAATGCATTCAGTGCATATGCTCCCCCTGAACCAGTGCCATCTGTCAAATCTGATCATCAATAAGAAGAATCAGCCAATAAATGCCTTGAGACAGGTACGCACTTTATCTTCTGCTTTCCTGCGTACTGTTGCTGCAGGGACGCACCCAAAAACACTATCGCGCCGCGTACTTTGCTGGGGGGACGCACTCCGTAATACTATCGCGCCGCGTCTTTTTGCTGCAGGGACGCACCTGAGCCTTATTCTGCTCTGCGTCGCCACGCAGATCTCCAGTTACTGAACTGCGTCCTGGACGCACCTGAGCTTCGTCTGTACTGCGTCCGCACGCAGGTCTCCTGTTACTGCACTGCGTCCCCACGCAGCTCTTCAGTTAAACACCTGCGTCCTTCTGATTAGGGCCAAATTTAACAGTCCTCCTTTGTGTCACTGATAGTCAGATTCCCAGATCTGATAGACTCATTTCCAACTTCACTTACCTACTGCCTTCAAACAAGCATATACGCGATTGTGCAGTATCCAACTCGCGTATATATATATGCGACTTTGCCTTTATGAAGTATGAGATTTAGGAACCTGAAGTTTTGTACTTCCAGCTCCCTCTGATTCTGGTATGTTTGTATATTGTGCTTTGCCATCCTTTTCTGACTGAACTTCCTTTTTCCTCCATATCTTCAAACGTGATGATGACATTTTCTCCTTTTGACATGGTGCCCATACTTTGTTCCTGCATTCCTTAGCTATATGTCCAGGCTTGTTACATGCATAACATCTTCCATGTTTCATATTCCTCCTGTAACAATCAGCAGCTTTGTGACCAAACGTATTGCAAGCAAAGCAATATCCATAAAAATACCTTGAGTGTGATGATCTTTCTGCATAATGATCTTGAACCCTTCTTTTTCTACATCTAGCTGCAACATGTCCAAGGTTATGACATACATAACATTCAACATTATTCATAGAAGGGGTAAAGAATTTTCTTTGAGGAATTTCTTTCCTTGGTTGATGATGAGATTGATCTTTCATTCCTTCATTGATCACTTTAGATTTCTCTTTAGAATTTCTTGCCTCACCTTGTGAACTAGATTCACCTTCAACAGATTTATGGAAACCAAGACCAGTCTTTATAGCAGGGGACCTTTGACTATTAAGAATATCATCCAATACTTTAGAGCTATCTTGAAATCTTAAAAGCTTATCCTTTTCCTCTAGTTTACCTTTCAAGATATCTACCTCAACCTGAAGCTGTTCTTCCTTTTCAAGAGATTTCTTTTTCAAAACTTCTTCAGCTTTCCTTCCTTCTTCCATTTGTTCCCTTAGTTTGAGAATTTCTTTTTCTTGTTTTTCATACAGATCCTGCTGTATTTGACGAACTCGGAAGGCACATTCTAGTTGAGATTTTAAGCTGGTGACTTCGTTTTCTCGTTTTGCAATAGCTTGGAGTAGATCTGTATTCTGCTTCTTTGACTCTTCAAGATCTCCTTTTAGTGAGAGGATTGTAGCTTCAAGATTTTCATAGTAGATGGATCTATCTTTGAGTTTCTTGATGGTTGTGCTTCTTTCGTTGACTTCTTTTCTTAATGATGTCACTTCATGCTGCAATTTTTGACATTGGTCTTCCTTGTCCTTGAGTAGCTTTCTTACCTTGTTTCCTTCTTCTAGTTGGGCCCTTAGTTTGGTTGCTTCTTCTTTGAAATCACATTCCCTTTTGTTCAATAGATCTTGTTGATCTCTAATTTTGTCTGTCAGCCTTTTAAATTCTGCCTCTATTTGATATCTTTCTTGTTCACCCATAAGAGCAAATTCAGTAGTTTCGCTATCACTTTCATCTCTTTCACAAGGAAATATAGCTGGAACATCAGAGGATAACACATTCATACCTGATAATGATTCTGAATCTGATTCTGAATCTGAAGAGCTTCTTATGCCTAATCCCCAATCGATTCTTCCACTGTCATAGTTCTTGTGAGATGACTTCTTTTTCTTATTAGCTTTCTTCTTAAGCTTCTTTCCCATTGTTCCACGGATCTCCTTCAAGCGATCAAGCTTCTATCAAAGGACCTGCTCTGATACCAATTGTTGGAAATAATACTGAGAGGGGGGGGGGGGTGAATCAGTATTATCATATTAATAAAACTTTTTCAATTCCATAATCAGATTCATATATGCTACTTCCACAACTTCTTAAGATTAAGTTAATCGATCTTCAATGAGTGCATTAGGACATTATCAGTTAACAGATGCAGTAACATAAAGTAGATCATCACACATAAGGCACACACATGAACACAATGATATAAGGTGGAAACCCAATGCGGGAGAAAACCACCTGCTGCAAGTCATCTCAATCTTCTTCTTAATAAGAAAATCCTTTTACAATATTTGTACTGGTGCAGCCTCATACCAGTACGGGAGCTACAACCCCCTTTGCTCTTGTACTAGCCGATCCATTTACTAGTACGCAGGCTACTACCTGCTACAATGCTCCAAAGATTTCCTTTAGCTCTTGTACTAGCTTAGATACTAGTACGTAGGCGCCGGCCTACAATCTTCTCTCCTCCAAGTACCACGTTTCATCTATTTTCATACTGGATACACTGAAGCACAACCCATAATCTGAAAGGCCACATTTCATCCAATTTTCATACAAGGACCACTTTTCATTAATTTTCAAACTGGATCCATAAGCATCAATTGATCATCAAGTGTAAGAGAATCACCCAATCAACTGTAGTAACCAGATCAACAATAATAGGACCAAACCCATAACACCATAATGATAAACAAAGATTTTAAGAGAAGTAAGCACCCTGCTCAACTGCTAGCCTGAGTCCGGACTCACCCTGCTCAACTGCTAGCCTGAGTCCCGGACTCACCCTGCTCAACTGCTGGCCTGAGTCCCTGGACGCACCCTGCTCAACTGATAGCCTGCGTCCCGGACGCACCCTGCTCAACTGCTAGCCTGCGTCCCTCGCACTGAGTCTATTGAACTGCCTGCGTCCCGGCGCACCTGAACCCTCCTTCGCCTGCGTCCCGGCGCACCTGAACCCTTCTGCGCCTGCGTCCCGGCGCACCTGGACCCTTACTGCACCTGCGTCCCTCCGGGCATAGATGATTTCAAGACTTCAGAAGTAACCCAGACAGTCAGATCTACAGATCTGAACATGCGCCGAAGAGATCTTGGTCCATCAGTAGATTCGCCTTGTTTAGATCTAGACCAGATCTAGCCCTCATAAGATCTTCAACCAAAACCATGCCCAAGCCAAATGATCTCCTTTGCTTTATATAGGCAAGCTCCTCCTAAAATCATGGGACAATACCACGAGCCGACACCATAATAACCCAAAACCGTCGGCTAAATACCAAGAGTAAAACATAAGAAACCCCCACGTGGGCTTTTCTCTGCCTTGAAAAGTGTGCACTGGGTGGACGCACCTCCTGAACGGCTGGACTGCGTCCCTGGACGCGGTTGCTGCTTGGTTTACCTGCGGGTACGCACTTTCTGTGAGGTGTACCTGCGTACCCCTTATTTTCTTCAATATTTGAACCTCTGCTTACTAAGAACTTGCCATTTGATTCCTTTGAGCTATCCTGTATTATGTCACATTTGATATCTCTTCTGTAGATTCATCTGAATGTATATAAGTGAGATGATCTTCTATGAGAGGGTTGCCATCAAGTACAACACATGCATCATAATGCCAACAATCTCCCCCTTTGGACTTGATGGCAACAACACCAAATCACTCTCCCCCTTTGACATCAAGGGCAAAGGGGTATGCTCCCCCTAAGGACATGCTCCCTTTGACTATAAACCAGATCTGCTGAAGTCTCTGAAAGATCTCCCCCTTTCTATATGTCATGGTGCTCCAATATGATAATGGTCTTTCTGAGAACAAGCTGAGATGTCTGCTTTGCTATATAGTGCTGTTCATGCTCAATCTCCCCCTGACTGTAAACAAGGTCTGCAAAAAGATGTTCTACAAGAAGAACATGACTCTATATATCATAAATGACCTTCCTATCACCAAAAGACTCAATACATACATTCATCACCCATCAATAAGGATCATCCATTCAACCAAGTGAGAATATATCAGAAATATGAAAACCAAATACATTACATCTTTATCCCATAGATAGTGGGGGGACATAGGCCGTTACATGACCTGAAGAGATGACTACAATAGATAGACCATTACAACATGAGTCTTGCTATGACCTTCCAAACATCTAAAGATCATGACAAACATCATCAACAGCACTGTATAATCTGCTCCATAGTATCTGTCAACATCATCAAGAGCCATCAAATGAAAGCATCACCATCAATCAACATATGTATGAATAATCATTCCTGTATCCAGCCAACAGTTCTCATCCATTTGTGCCAAGAAAGAAATCATGCATCATGCTCATGTCAACATCATCATGAAATGCATATGAGTGACCCATCATTATCATGTCTCCAACAATGCGACTTTGAATAATCATCCATGAAATCAGCCAACCTTATCCATATATGTGCCAAGGACAATAAAGACTTCATGCAAGCATCATTAGAGAATCAACCATAAATCTGATCATGTGACCAACTCATAATAGCAAGATGAATCATAAGCATTGTCACCAAGGACCATAATGCCAACAATGCATTCAGTGCATATGCTCCCCCTGAACCAGTGCCATCTGTCAAATCTGATCATCAATAAGAAGAATCAGCCAATAAATGCCTTGAGACAGGTACGCACTTTATCTTCTGCTTTCCTGCGTACTGTTGCTGCAGGGACGCACCCAAAAACACTATCGCGCCGCGTACTTTGCTGGGGGGACGCACTCCGTAATACTATCGCGCCGCGTCTTTTTGCTGCAGGGACGCACCTGAGCCTTATTCTGCTCTGCGTCGCCACGCAGATCTCCAGTTACTGAACTGCGTCCTGGACGCACCTGAGCTTCGTCTGTACTGCGTCCGCACGCAGGTCTCCTGTTACTGCACTGCGTCCCCACGCAGCTCTTCAGTTAAACACCTGCGTCCTTCTGATTAGGGCCAAATTTAACAGTCCTCCTTTGTGTCACTGACAGTCAGATTCCCAGATCTGATAGACTCATTTCCAACTTCACTTACCTACTGCCTTCAAACAAGCATATACGCGATTGTGCAGTATCCAACTCGCGTATATATATATGCGACTTTGCCTTTATGAAGTATGAGATTTAGGAACCTGAAGTTTTGTACTTCCAGCTCCCTCTGATTCTGGTATGTTTGTATATTGTGCTTTGCCATCCTTTTCTGACTGAACTTCCTTTTTCCTCCATATCTTCAAACGTGATGATGACATTTTCTCCTTTTGACATGGTGCCCATACTTTGTTCCTGCATTCCTTAGCTATATGTCCAGGCTTGTTACATGCATAACATCTTCCATGTTTCATATTCCTCCTGTAACAATCAGCAGCTTTGTGACCAAACGTATTGCAAGCAAAGCAATATCCATAAAAATACCTTGAGTGTGATGATCTTTCTGCATAATGATCTTGAACCCTTCTTTTTCTACATCTAGCTGCAACATGTCCAAGGTTATGACATACATAACATTCAACATTATTCATAGAAGGGGTAAAGAATTTTCTTTGAGGAATTTCTTTCCTTGGTTGATGATGAGATTGATCTTTCATTCCTTCATTGATCACTTTAGATTTCTCTTTAGAATTTCTTGCCTCACCTTGTGAACTAGATTCACCTTCAACAGATTTATGGAAACCAAGACCAGTCTTTATAGCAGGGGACCTTTGACTATTAAGAATATCATCCAATACTTTAGAGCTATCTTGAAATCTTAAAAGCTTATCCTTTTCCTCTAGTTTACCTTTCAAGATATCTACCTCAACCTGAAGCTGTTCTTCCTTTTCAAGAGATTTCTTTTTCAAAACTTCTTCAGCTTTCCTTCCTTCTTCCATTTGTTCCCTTAGTTTGAGAATTTCTTTTTCTTGTTTTTCATACAGATCCTGCTGTATTTGACGAACTCGGAAGGCACATTCTAGTTGAGATTTTAAGCTGGTGACTTCGTTTTCTCGTTTTGCAATAGCTTGGAGTAGATCTGTATTCTGCTTCTTTGACTCTTCAAGATCTCCTTTTAGTGAGAGGATTGTAGCTTCAAGATTTTCATAGTAGATGGATCTATCTTTGAGTTTCTTGATGGTTGTGCTTCTTTCGTTGACTTCTTTTCTTAATGATGTCACTTCATGCTGCAATTTTTGACATTGGTCTTCCTTGTCCTTGAGTAGCTTTCTTACCTTGTTTCCTTCTTCTAGTTGGGCCCTTAGTTTGGTTGCTTCTTCTTTGAAATCACATTCCCTTTTGTTCAATAGATCTTGTTGATCTCTAATTTTGTCTGTCAGCCTTTTAAATTCTGCCTCTATTTGATATCTTTCTTGTTCACCCATAAGAGCAAATTCAGTAGTTTCGCTATCACTTTCATCTCTTTCACAAGGAAATATAGCTGGAACATCAGAGGATAACACATTCATACCTGATAATGATTCTGAATCTGATTCTGAATCTGAAGAGCTTCTTATGCCTAATCCCCAATCGATTCTTCCACTGTCATAGTTCTTGTGAGATGACTTCTTTTTCTTATTAGCTTTCTTCTTAAGCTTCTTTCCCATTGTTCCACGGATCTCCTTCAAGCGATCAAGCTTCTATCAAAGGACCTGCTCTGATACCAATTGTTGGAAATAATACTGAGAGGGGGGGGGGGGGGGGTGAATCAGTATTATCATATTAATAAAACTTTTTCAATTCCATAATCAGATTCATATATGCTACTTCCACAACTTCTTAAGATTAAGTTAATCGATCTTCAATGAGTGCATTAGGACATTATCAGTTAACAGATGCAGTAACATAAAGTAGATCATCACACATAAGGCACACACATGAACACAATGATATAAGGTGGAAACCCAATGCGGGAGAAAACCACCTGCTGCAAGTCATCTCAATCTTCTTCTTAATAAGAAAATCCTTTTACAATATTTGTACTGGTGCAGCCTCATACCAGTACGGGAGCTACAACCCCCTTTGCTCTTGTACTAGCCGATCCATTTACTAGTACGCAGGCTACTACCTGCTACAATGCTCCAAAGATTTCCTTTAGCTCTTGTACTAGCTTAGATACTAGTACGTAGGCGCCGGCCTACAATCTTCTCTCCTCCAAGTACCACGTTTCATCTATTTTCATACTGGATACACTGAAGCACAACCCATAATCTGAAAGGCCACATTTCATCCAATTTTCATACAAGGACCACTTTTCATTAATTTTCAAACTGGATCCATAAGCATCAATTGATCATCAAGTGTAAGAGAATCACCCAATCAACTGTAGTAACCAGATCAACAATAATAGGACCAAACCCATAACACCATAATGATAAACAAAGATTTTAAGAGAAGTAAGCACCCTGCTCAACTGCTAGCCTGAGTCCGGACTCACCCTGCTCAACTGCTAGCCTGAGTCCCGGACTCACCCTGCTCAACTGCTGGCCTGAGTCCCTGGACGCACCCTGCTCAACTGATAGCCTGCGTCCCGGACGCACCCTGCTCAACTGCTAGCCTGCGTCCCTCGCACTGAGTCTATTGAACTGCCTGCGTCCCGGCGCACCTGAACCCTCCTTCGCCTGCGTCCCGGCGCACCTGAACCCTTCTGCGCCTGCGTCCCGGCGCACCTGGACCCTTACTGCACCTGCGTCCCTCCGGGCATAGATGATTTCAAGACTTCAGAAGTAACCCAGACAGTCAGATCTACAGATCTGAACATGCGCCGAAGAGATCTTGGTCCATCAGTAGATTCGCCTTGTTTAGATCTAGACCAGATCTAGCCCTCATAAGATCTTCAACCAAAACCATGCCCAAGCCAAATGATCTCCTTTGCTTTATATAGGCAAGCTCCTCCTAAAATCATGGGACAATACCACGAGCCGACACCATAATAACCCAAAACCATCGGCTAAATACCAAGAGTAAAACATAAGAAACCCCCACGTGGGCTTTTCTCTGCCTTGAAAAGTGTGCACTGGGTGGACGCACCTCCTGAACGGCTGGACTGCGTCCCTGGACGCGGTTGCTGCTTGGTTTACCTGCGGGTACGCACTTTCTGTGAGGTGTACCTGCGTACCCCTTATTTTCTTCAATATTTGAACCTCTGCTTACTAAGAACTTGCCATTTGATTCCTTTGAGCTATCCTGTATTATGTCACATTTGATATCTCTTCTGTAGATTCATCTGAATGTATATAAGTGAGATGATCTTCTATGAGAGGGTTGCCATCAAGTACAACACATGCATCATAATGCCAACAATCTCCCCCTTTGGACTTGATGGCAACAACACCAAATCACTCTCCCCCTTTGACATCAAGGGCAAAGGGGTATGCTCCCCCTAAGGACATGCTCCCTTTGACTATAAACCAGATCTGCTGAAGTCTCTGAAAGATCTCCCCCTTTCTATATGTCATGGTGCTCCAATATGATAATGGTCTTTCTGAGAACAAGCTGAGATGTCTGCTTTGCTATATAGTGCTGTTCATGCTCAATCTCCCCCTGACTGTAAACAAGGTCTGCAAAAAGATGTTCTACAAGAAGAACATGACTCTATATATCATAAATGACCTTCCTATCACCAAAAGACTCAATACATACATTCATCACCCATCAATAAGGATCATCCATTCAACCAAGTGAGAATATATCAGAAATATGAAAACCAAATACATTACATCTTTATCCCATAGATAGTGGGGGGACATAGGCCGTTACATGACCTGAAGAGATGACTACAATAGATAGACCATTACAACATGAGTCTTGCTATGACCTTCCAAACATCTAAAGATCATGACAAACATCATCAACAGCACTGTATAATCTGCTCCATAGTATCTGTCAACATCATCAAGAGCCATCAAATGAAAGCATCACCATCAATCAACATATGTATGAATAATCATTCCTGTATCCAGCCAACAGTTCTCATCCATTTGTGCCAAGAAAGAAATCATGCATCATGCTCATGTCAACATCATCATGAAATGCATATGAGTGACCCATCATTATCATGTCTCCAACAATGCGACTTTGAATAATCATCCATGAAATCAGCCAACCTTATCCATATATGTGCCAAGGACAATAAAGACTTCATGCAAGCATCATTAGAGAATCAACCATAAATCTGATCATGTGACCAACTCATAATAGCAAGATGAATCATAAGCATTGTCACCAAGGACCATAATGCCAACAATGCATTCAGTGCATATGCTCCCCCTGAACCAGTGCCATCTGTCAAATCTGATCATCAATAAGAAGAATCAGCCAATAAATGCCTTGAGACAGGTACGCACTTTATCTTCTGCTTTCCTGCGTACTGTTGCTGCAGGGACGCACCCAAAAACACTATCGCGCCGCGTACTTTGCTGGGGGGACGCACTCCGTAATACTATCGCGCCGCGTCTTTTTGCTGCAGGGACGCACCTGAGCCTTATTCTGCTCTGCGTCGCCACGCAGATCTCCAGTTACTGAACTGCGTCCTGGACGCACCTGAGCTTCGTCTGTACTGCGTCCGCACGCAGGTCTCCTGTTACTGCACTGCGTCCCCACGCAGCTCTTCAGTTAAACACCTGCGTCCTTCTGATTAGGGCCAAATTTAACAGTCCTCCTTTGTGTCACTGACAGTCAGATTCCCAGATCTGATAGACTCATTTCCAACTTCACTTACCTACTGCCTTCAAACAAGCATATACGCGATTGTGCAGTATCCAACTCGCGTATATATATATGCGACTTTGCCTTTATGAAGTATGAGATTTAGGAACCTGAAGTTTTGTACTTCCAGCTCCCTCTGATTCTGGTATGTTTGTATATTGTGCTTTGCCATCCTTTTCTGACTGAACTTCCTTTTTCCTCCATATCTTCAAACGTGATGATGACATTTTCTCCTTTTGACATGGTGCCCATACTTTGTTCCTGCATTCCTTAGCTATATGTCCAGGCTTGTTACATGCATAACATCTTCCATGTTTCATATTCCTCCTGTAACAATCAGCAGCTTTGTGACCAAACGTATTGCAAGCAAAGCAATATCCATAAAAATACCTTGAGTGTGATGATCTTTCTGCATAATGATCTTGAACCCTTCTTTTTCTACATCTAGCTGCAACATGTCCAAGGTTATGACATACATAACATTCAACATTATTCATAGAAGGGGTAAAGAATTTTCTTTGAGGAATTTCTTTCCTTGGTTGATGATGAGATTGATCTTTCATTCCTTCATTGATCACTTTAGATTTCTCTTTAGAATTTCTTGCCTCACCTTGTGAACTAGATTCACCTTCAACAGATTTATGGAAACCAAGACCAGTCTTTATAGCAGGGGACCTTTGACTATTAAGAATATCATCCAATACTTTAGAGCTATCTTGAAATCTTAAAAGCTTATCCTTTTCCTCTAGTTTACCTTTCAAGATATCTACCTCAACCTGAAGCTGTTCTTCCTTTTCAAGAGATTTCTTTTTCAAAACTTCTTCAGCTTTCCTTCCTTCTTCCATTTGTTCCCTTAGTTTGAGAATTTCTTTTTCTTGTTTTTCATACAGATCCTGCTGTATTTGACGAACTCGGAAGGCACATTCTAGTTGAGATTTTAAGCTGGTGACTTCGTTTTCTCGTTTTGCAATAGCTTGGAGTAGATCTGTATTCTGCTTCTTTGACTCTTCAAGATCTCCTTTTAGTGAGAGGATTGTAGCTTCAAGATTTTCATAGTAGATGGATCTATCTTTGAGTTTCTTGATGGTTGTGCTTCTTTCGTTGACTTCTTTTCTTAATGATGTCACTTCATGCTGCAATTTTTGACATTGGTCTTCCTTGTCCTTGAGTAGCTTTCTTACCTTGTTTCCTTCTTCTAGTTGGGCCCTTAGTTTGGTTGCTTCTTCTTTGAAATCACATTCCCTTTTGTTCAATAGATCTTGTTGATCTCTAATTTTGTCTGTCAGCCTTTTAAATTCTGCCTCTATTTGATATCTTTCTTGTTCACCCATAAGAGCAAATTCAGTAGTTTCGCTATCACTTTCATCTCTTTCACAAGGAAATATAGCTGGAACATCAGAGGATAACACATTCATACCTGATAATGATTCTGAATCTGATTCTGAATCTGAAGAGCTTCTTATGCCTAATCCCCAATCGATTCTTCCACTGTCATAGTTCTTGTGAGATGACTTCTTTTTCTTATTAGCTTTCTTCTTAAGCTTCTTTCCCATTGTTCCACGGATCTCCTTCAAGCGATCAAGCTTCTATCAAAGGACCTGCTCTGATACCAATTGTTGGAAATAATACTGAGAGGGGGGGGGGGGGGTGAATCAGTATTATCATATTAATAAAACTTTTTCAATTCCATAATCAGATTCATATATGCTACTTCCACAACTTCTTAAGATTAAGTTAATCGATCTTCAATGAGTGCATTAGGACATTATCAGTTAACAGATGCAGTAACATAAAGTAGATCATCACACATAAGGCACACACATGAACACAATGATATAAGGTGGAAACCCAATGCGGGAGAAAACCACCTGCTGCAAGTCATCTCAATCTTCTTCTTAATAAGAAAATCCTTTTACAATATTTGTACTGGTGCAGCCTCATACCAGTACGGGAGCTACAACCCCCTTTGCTCTTGTACTAGCCGATCCATTTACTAGTACGCAGGCTACTACCTGCTACAATGCTCCAAAGATTTCCTTTAGCTCTTGTACTAGCTTAGATACTAGTACGTAGGCGCCGGCCTACAATCTTCTCTCCTCCAAGTACCACGTTTCATCTATTTTCATACTGGATACACTGAAGCACAACCCATAATCTGAAAGGCCACATTTCATCCAATTTTCATACAAGGACCACTTTTCATTAATTTTCAAACTGGATCCATAAGCATCAATTGATCATCAAGTGTAAGAGAATCACCCAATCAACTGTAGTAACCAGATCAACAATAATAGGACCAAACCCATAACACCATAATGATAAACAAAGATTTTAAGAGAAGGAAGCACCCTGCTCAACTGCTAGCCTGAGTCCGGACTCACCCTGCTCAACTGCTAGCCTGAGTCCCGGACTCACCCTGCTCAACTGCTGGCCTGAGTCCCTGGACGCACCCTGCTCAACTGCTAGCCTGCGTCCCGGACGCACCTGCTCAACTGCTAGCCTGCGTCCCTCGCTCTGAGTCTATTGAACTGCCTGCGTCCCGGCGCACCTGAACCCTCCTGCGCCTGCGTCCCGGCGCACCTGAACCCTTCTGCGCCTGCGTCCCGGCGCACCTGAACCCTTACTGCACCTGCGTCCCTCCGGGCATAGATGATTTCAAGACTTCAGAAGTAACCCAGACAGTCAGATCTACAGATCTGAACATGCGCCGAAGAGATCTCGGTCCATCAGTAGATTCGCCTTGTTTAGATCTAGACCAGATCTAGCCCTCATAAGATCTTCAACCAAAACCATGCTCAAGCCAAATGATCTCCTTTGCTTTATATAGGCAAGCTCCTCCTAAAATCATGGGACAATACCACGAGCCGACACCATAATAACCCAAAACCGTCGGCTAAATACCAAGAGTAAAACATAAGAAACCCCCACGTGGGCTTTTCTCTGCCTTGAAAAGTGTGCACTGGGTGGACGCACCTCCTGAACGGCTGGGCTGCGTCCCTGGACGCGGTTGCTGCTTGGTTTACCTGCGGGTACGCACTTTCTGTGAGGTGTACCTGCGTACCCCTTATTTTCTTCAATATTTGAACCTCTGCTTACTAAGAACTTGCCATTTGATTCCTTTGAGCTATCCTGTATTATGTCACATTTGATATCTCTTCTGTAGATTCATCTGAATGTATATAAGTGAGATGATCTTCTATGAGAGGGTTGCCATCAAGTACAACACATGCATCATAATGCCAACAATCTCCCCCTTTGGACTTGATGGCAACAACACCAAATCACTCTCCCCCTTTGACATCAAGGGCAAAGGGGTATGCTCCCCCTAAGGACATGCTCCCTTTGACTATAAACCAGATCTGCTGAAGTCTCTGAAAGATCTCCCCCTTTCTATATGTCATGGTGCTCCAATCTGATAATGGTCTTTCTGAGAACAAGCTGAGATGTCTGCTTTGCTATATAGTGCTGTTCATGCTCAATCTCCCCCTGACTGTAAACAAGGTCTGCAAAAAGATGTTCTACAAGAAGAACATGACTCTATATATCATAAATGACCTTCCTATCACCAAAAGACTCAATACATACATTCATCACCCATCAATAAGGATCATCCATTCAACCAAGTGAGAATATATCAGAAATATGAAAACCAAATACATTACATCTTTATCCCATAGATAGTGGGGGGACATAGGCCGTTACATGACCTGAAGAGATGACTACAATAGATAGACCATTACAACATGAGTCTTGCTATGACCTTCCAAACATCTAAAGATCATGACAAACATCATCAACAGCACTGTATAATCTGCTCCATAGTATCTGTCAACATCATCAAGAGCCATCAAATGAAAGCATCACCATCAATCAACATATGTATGAATAATCATTCCTGTATCCAGCCAACAGTTCTCATCCATTTGTGCCAAGAAAGAAATCATGCATCATGCTCATGTCAACATCATCATGAAATGCATATGAGTGACCCATCATTATCATGTCTCCAACAATGCGACTTTGAATAATCATCCATGAAATCAGCCAACCTTATCCATATATGTGCCAAGGACAATAAAGACTTCATGCAAGCATCATTAGAGAATCAACCATAAATCTGATCATGTGACCAACTCATAATAGCAAGATGAATCATAAGCATTGTCACCAAGGACCATAATGCCAACAATGCATTCAGTGCATATGCTCCCCCTGAACCAGTGCCATCTGTCAAATCTGATCATCAATAAGAAGAATCAGCCAATAAATGCCTTGAGACAGGTACGCACTTTATCTTCTGCTTTCCTGCGTACTGTTGCTGCAGGGACGCACCCAAAAACACTATCGCGCCGCGTACTTTGCTGGGGGGACGCACTCCGTAATACTATCGCGCCGCGTCTTTTTGCTGCAGGGACGCACCTGAGCCTTATTCTGCTCTGCGTCGCCACGCAGATCTCCAGTTACTGAACTGCGTCCTGGACGCACCTGAGCTTCGTCTGTACTGCGTCCGCACGCAGGTCTCCTGTTACTGCACTGCGTCCCCACGCAGCTCTTCAGTTAAACACTTGCGTCCTTCTGATTAGGGCCAAATTTAACAGTCCTCCTTTGTGTCACTGACAGTCAGATTCCCAGATCTGATAGACTCATTTCCAACTTCACTTACCTACTGCCTTCAAACAAGCATATACGCGATTGTGCAGTATCCAACTCGCGTATATATATATGCGACTTTGCCTTTATGAAGTATGAGATTTAGGAACCTGAAGTTTTGTACTTCCAGCTCCCTCTGATTCTGGTATGTTTGTATATTGTGCTTTGCCATCCTTTTCTGACTGAACTTCCTTTTTCCTCCATATCTTCAAACGTGATGATGACATTTTCTCCTTTTGACATGGTGCCCATACTTTGTTCCTGCATTCCTTAGCTATATGTCCAGGCTTGTTACATGCATAACATCTTCCATGTTTCATATTCCTCCTGTAACAATCAGCAGCTTTGTGACCAAACGTATTGCAAGCAAAGCAATATCCATAAAAATACCTTGAGTGTGATGATCTTTCTGCATAATGATCTTGAACCCTTCTTTTTCTACATCTAGCTGCAACATGTCCAAGGTTATGACATACATAACATTCAACATTATTCATAGAAGGGGTAAAGAATTTTCTTTGAGGAATTTCTTTCCTTGGTTGATGATGAGATTGATCTTTCATTCCTTCATTGATCACTTTAGATTTCTCTTTAGAATTTCTTGCCTCACCTTGTGAACTAGATTCACCTTCAACAGATTTATGGAAACCAAGACCAGTCTTTATAGCAGGGGACCTTTGACTATTAAGAATATCATCCAATACTTTAGAGCTATCTTGAAATCTTAAAAGCTTATCCTTTTCCTCTAGTTTACCTTTCAAGATATCTACCTCAACCTGAAGCTGTTCTTCCTTTTCAAGAGATTTCTTTTTCAAAACTTCTTCAGCTTTCCTTCCTTCTTCCATTTGTTCCCTTAGTTTGAGAATTTCTTTTTCTTGTTTTTCATACAGATCCTGCTGTATTTGACGAACTCGGAAGGCACATTCTAGTTGAGATTTTAAGCTGGTGACTTCGTTTTCTTGTTTTGCAATAGCTTGGAGTAGATCTGTATTCTGCTTCTTTGACTCTTCAAGATCTCCTTTTAGTGAGAGGATTGTAGCTTCAAGATTTTCATAGTAGATGGATCTATCTTTGAGTTTCTTGATGGTTGTGCTTCTTTCGTTGACTTCTTTTCTTAATGATGTCACTTCATGCTGCAATTTTTGACATTGGTCTTCCTTGTCCTTGAGTAGCTTTCTTACCTTGTTTCCTTCTTCTAGTTGGGCCCTTAGTTTGGTTGCTTCTTCTTTGAAATCACATTCCCTTTTGTTCAATAGATCTTGTTGATCTCTAATTTTGTCTGTCAGCCTTTTAAATTCTGCCTCTATTTGATATCTTTCTTGTTCACCCATAAGAGCAAATTCAGTAGTTTCGCTATCACTTTCATCTCTTTCACAAGGAAATATAGCTGGAACATCAGAGGATAACACATTCATACCTGATAATGATTCTGAATCTGATTCTGAATCTGAAGAGCTTCTTATGCCTAATCCCCAATCGATTCTTCCACTGTCATAGTTCTTGTGAGATGACTTCTTTTTCTTATTAGCTTTCTTCTTAAGCTTCTTTCCCATTGTTCCACGGATCTCCTTCAAGCGATCAAGCTTCTATCAAAGGACCTGCTCTGATACCAATTGTTGGAAATAATACTGAGAGGGGGGGGGGTGAATCAGTATTATCATATTAATAAAACTTTTTCAATTCCATAATCAGATTCATATATGCTACTTCCACAACTTCTTAAGATTAAGTTAATCGATCTTCAATGAGTGCATTAGGACATTATCAACCACATTATCAGTTAACAGATGCAGTAACATAAAGTAGATCATCACACATAAGGCACACACATGAACACAATGATATAAGGTGGAAACCCAATGCGGGAGAAAACCACCTGCTGCAAGTCATCTCAATCTTCTTCTTAATAAGAAAATCCTTTTACAATATTTGTACTGGTGCAGCCTCATACCAGTACGGGAGCTACAACCCCCTTTGCTCTTGTACTAGCCGATCCATTTACTAGTACGCAGGCTACTACCTGCTACAATGCTCCAAAGATTTCCTTTAGCTCTTGTACTAGCTTAGATACTAGTACGTACGCGCCGGCCTACAATCTTCTCTCCTCCAAGTACCACGTTTCATCTATTTTCATACTGGATACACTGAAGCACAACCCATAATCTGAAAGGCCACATTTCATCCAATTTTCATACAAGGACCACTTTTCATTAATTTTCAAACTGGATCCATAAGCATCAATTGATCATCAAGTGTAAGAGAATCACCCAATCAACTGTAGTAACCAGATCAACAATAATAGGACCAAACCCATAACACCATAATGATAAAACAAGATTTTAAGAGAAGTAAGCACCCTGCTCAACTGCTAGCCTGAGTCCGGACTCACCCTGCTCAACTGCTAGCCTGAGTCCCGGACTCACCCTGCTTAACTGCTGGCCTGAGTCCCTGGACGCACCCTGCTCAACTGCTAGCCTGCGTCCCGGACGCACCCTGCTCAACTGCTAGCCTGCGTCCCTCGCACTGAGTCTATTGAACTGCCTGCGTCCCGGCGCACCTGAACCCTCCTTCGCCTGCGTCCCGGCGCACCTGGACCCTTACTGCACCTGCGTCCCTCCGGGCATAGATGATTT
Organism: Pinus tabuliformis; assembly: GCA_031772625.1. Taxonomy (NCBI): domain Eukaryota; kingdom Viridiplantae; phylum Streptophyta; class Pinopsida; order Pinales; family Pinaceae; genus Pinus; species Pinus tabuliformis. The sequence goes on from CM062809.1 coordinate 754,678,986, forward strand.
CAAGACTTCAGAAGTAACCCAGATAGTCAGATCTACAGATCTGAACATGCGCCGAAGAGATCTTGGTCCATCAGTAGATTCGCCTTGTTTAGATCTAGACCAGATCTAGCCCTCATAAGATCTTCAACCAAAACCATGCCCAAGCCAAATGATCTCCTTTGCTTTATATAGGCAAGCTCCTCCTAAAATCATGGGACAATACCACGAGCCGACACCATAATAACCCAAAACCGTCGGCTAAATACCAAGAGTAAAACATAAGAAACCCCCACGTGGGCTTTTCTCTGCCTTGAAAAGTGTGCACTGGGTGGACGCACCTCCTGAACGGCTGGACTGCATCCCTGGACGCGGTTGCTGCTTGGTTTACCTGCGGGTACGCACTTTCTGTGAGGTGTACCTACGTACCCCTTATTTTCTTCAATATTTGAACCTCTGCTTACTAAGAACTTGCCATTTGATTCCTTTGAGCTATCCTGTATTATGTCACATTTGATATCTCTTCTGTAGATTCATCTGAATGTATATAAGTGAGATGATCTTCTATGAGAGGGTTGCCATCAAGTACAACACATGCATCATAATGCCAACAATCTCCCCCTTTGGACTTGATGGCAACAACACCAAATCACTCTCCCCCTTTGACATCAAGGGCAAAGGGGTATGCTCCCCCTAAGGACATGCTCCCTTTGACTATAAACCAGATCTGCTGAAGTCTCTGAAAGATCTCCCCCTTTCTATATGTCATGGTGCTCCAATCTGATAATGGTCTTTCTGAGAACAAGCTGAGATGTCTGCTTTGCTATATAGTGTTGTTCATGCTCAATCTCCCCCTGACTGTAAACATGGTCTGCAAAAAGATGTTCTACAAGAAGAACATGACTCTATATATCATAAATGACCTTCCTATCACCAAAAGACTCAATACATACATTCATCACCCATCAATAAGGATCATCCATTCAACCAAGTGAGAATATATCAGAAATATGAAAACCAAATACATTACATCTTTATCCCATAGATAGTGGGGGGACATAGGCCGTTACATGACCTGAAGAGATGACTACAATAGATAGACCATTACAACATGAGTCTTGCTATGACCTTCCAAACATCTAAAGATCATGACAAACATCATCAACAGCACTGTATAATCTGCTCCATAGTATCTGTCAACATCATCAAGAGCCATCAAATGAAAGCATCACCATCAATCAACATATGTATGAATAATCATTCCTGTATCCAGCCAACAGTTCTCATCCATTTGTGCCAAGAAAGAAATCATGCATCATGCTCATGTCAACATCATCATGAAATGCATATGAGTGACCCATCATTATCATGTCTCCAACAATGCGACTTTGAATAATCATCCATGAAATTAGCCAGCCTTATCCATATATGTGCCAAGGACAATAAAGACTTCATGCAAGCATCATTAGAGAATCAACCATAAATCTGATCATGTGACCAACTCATAATAGCAAGATGAATCATAAGCATTGTCACCAAGAACCATAATGCCAACAATGCATTCAGTGCATATGCTCCCCCTGAACCAGTGCCATCTGTCAAATCTGATCATCAATAAGAAGTATCAGCCAATAAATGCCTTGAGACAGGTACGCACTTTATCTTCTGCTTTCCTGCGTACTGTTGCTGCAGGGACGCACCCAAAAACACTATCGCGCCGCGTACTTTGCTGGGGGGACGCACTCCGTAATACTATCGCGCCGCGTCTTTTTGCTGCAGGGACGCACCTGAGCCTTATTCTGCTCTGCGTCGCCACGCAGATCTCCAGTTACTGAACTGCGTCCTGGACGCACCTGAGCTTCGTCTGTACTGCGTCCGCACGCAGGTCTCCTGTTACTGCACTGCGTCCCCACGCAGCTCTTCAGTTAAACACCTGCGTCCTTCTGATTAGGGCCAAATTTAACAGTCCTCCTTTGTGTCACTGACAGTCAGATTCCCAGATCTGATAGACTCATTTCCAACTTCACTTACCTACTGCCTTCAAACAAGCATATACGCGATTGTGCAGTATCCAACTCGCGTATATATATATGCGACTTTGCCTTTATGAAGTATGAGATTTAGGAACCTGAAGTTTTGTACTTCCAGCTCCCTCTGATTCTGGTATGTTTGTATATTGTGCTTTGCCATCCTTTTCTGACTAAACTTCCTTTTTCCTCCATATCTTCAAACGTGATGATGACATTTTCTCCTTTTGACATGGTGCCCATACTTTGTTCCTGCATTCCTTAGCTATATGTCCAGGCTTGTTACATGCATAACATCTTCCATGTTTCATATTCCTCCTGTAACAATCAGCAGCTTTGTGACCAAACGTATTGCAAGCAAAGCAATATCCATAAAAATACCTTGAGTGTGATGATCTTTCTGCATAATGATCTTGAACCCTTCTTTTTCTACATCTAGCTGCAACATGTCCAAGGTTATGACATACATAACATTCAACATTATTCATAGAAGGGGTAAAGAATTTTCTTTGAGGAATTTCTTTCCTTGGTTGATGATGAGATTGATCTTTCATTCCTTCATTGATCACTTTAGATTTCTCTTTAGAATTTCTTGCCTCACCTTGTGAACTAGATTCACCTTCAACAGATTTATGGAAACCAAGACCAGTCTTTATAGCAGGGGACCTTTGACTATTAAGAATATCATCCAATACTTTAGAGCTATCTTGAAATCTTAAAAGCTTATCCTTTTCCTCTAGTTTACCTTTCAAGATATCTACCTCAACCTGAAGCTGTTCTTCCTTTTCAAGAGATTTCTTTTTCAAAACTTCTTTAGCTTTCCTTCCTTCTTCCATTTGTTCCCTTAGTTTGAGAATTTCTTTTTCTTGTTTTTCATACAGATCCTGCTGTATTTGATGAACTCGGAAGGCACATTCTAGTTGAGATTTTAAGCTGGTGACTTCGTTTTCTTGTTTTGCAATAGCTTGGAGTAGATCTGTATTCTGCTTCTTTGACTCTTCAAGATCTCCTTTTAGTGAGAGGATTGTAGCTTCAAGATTTTCATAGTAGATGGATCTATCTTTGAGTTTCTTGATGGTTGTGCTTCTTTCGTTGACTTCTTTTCTTAATGATGTCACTTCATGCTGCAATTTTTGACATTGGTCTTCCTTGTCCTTGAGTAGCTTTCTTACCTTGTTTCCTTCTTCTAGTTGGGCCCTTAGTTTGGTTTCTTCTTCTTTGAAATCACATTCCCTTTTGTTCAATAGATCTTGTTGATCTCTAATTTTGTCTGTCAGCCTTTTAAATTCTGCCTCTATTTGATATCTTTCTTGTTCACCCATAAGAGTAAATTCAGTAGTTTCGCTATCACTTTCATCTCTTTCACAAGGAAATATAGCTGGAACATCAGAGGATAACACATTCATACCTGATAATGATTCTGAATCTAATTCTGAATCTGAAGAGCTTCCTATGCCTAATCCCCAATCGATTCTTCCACTGTCATAGTTCTTGTGAGATGACTTCTTTTTCTTATTAGCTTTCTTCTTAAGCTTCTTTCCCATTGTTCCACGGATCTCCTTCAAGCGATCAAGCTTCTATCAAAGGACCTGCTCTGATACCAATTGTTGGAAATAATACTGAGAGGGGGGGGGGGGTGAATCAGTATTATCATATTAATAAAACTTTTTCAATTCCATAATCAGATTCATATATGCTACTTCCACAACTTCTTAAGATTAAGTTAATCGATCTTCAATGAGTGCATTAGGACATTATCAGTTAACAGATGCAGTAACATAAAGTAGATCATCACACATAAGGCACACACATGAACACAATGATATAAGGTGGAAACCCAATGCGGGAGAAAACCACCTGCTGCAAGTCATCTCAATCTTCTTCTTAATAAGAAAATCCTTTTACAATATTTGTACTGGTGCAGCCTCATACCAGTACGGGAGCTACAACCCCCTTTGCTCTTGTACTAGCCGATCCATTTACTAGTACGCAGGCTACTACCTGCTACAATGCTCCAAAGATTTCCTTTAGCTCTTGTACTAGCTTAGATACTAGTACGTAGGCGCCGACCTACAATCTTCTCTCCTCCAAGTACCACGTTTCATCTATTTTCATACTGGATACACTGAAGCACAACCCATAATCTGAAAGGCCACATTTCATCCAATTTTCATACAAGGACCACTTTTCATTAATTTTCAAACTGGATCCATAAGCATCAATTGATCATCAAGTGTAAGAGAATCACCCAATCAACTGTAGTAACCAGATCAACAATAATAGGACCAAACCCATAACACCATAATGATAAACAAAGATTTTAAGAGAAGTAAGCACCCTGCTCAACTGCTAGCCTGAGTCCGGACTCACCCTGCTCAACTGCTAGCCTGAGTCCCGGACTCACCCTGCTCAACTGCTGGCCTGAGTCCCTGGACGCACCCTGCTCAACTGCTAGCCTGCGTCCCGGACGCATCCTGCTCAACTGCTAGCCTGCGTCCCTCGCACTGAGTCTATTGAACTGCCTGCGTCCCGGCGCACCTGAACCCTCCTTCGCCTGCGTCCCGGCGCACCTGAACCCTTTTGCGCCTGCGTCCCGGCGCACCTGGACCCTTACTGCACCTGCGTCCCTCCGGGCATAGATGATTTCAAGACTTCAGAAGTAACCCAGACAGTCAGATCTACAGATCTGAACATGCGCCGAAGAGATCTTGGTCCATCAGTAGATTCGCCTTGTTTAGATCTAGACCAGATCTAGCCCTCATAAGATCTTCAACCAAAACCATGCCCAAGCCAAATGATCTCCTTTGCTTTATATAGGCAAGCTCCTCCTAAAATCATGGGACAATACCACGAGCCGACACCATAATAACCCAAAACCGTCGGCTAAATACCAAGAGTAAAACATAAGAAACCCCCACGTGGGCTTTTCTCTGCCTTGAAAAGTGTGCACTGGGTGGACGCACCTCCTGAACGGCTGGACTGCGTCCCTGGATGCGGTTGCTGCTTGGTTTACCTGCGGGTACGCACTTTCTGTGAGGTGTACCTGCGTACCCCTTATTTTCTTCAATATTTGAACCTCTGCTTACTAAGAACTTGCCATTCGATTCCTTTGAGCTATCCTGTATTATGTCACATTTGATATCTCTTCTGTAGATTCATCTGAATGTATATAAGTGAGATGATCTTCTATGAGAGGGTTGCCATCAAGTACAACACATGCATCATAATGCCAACAATTTATAGACAACAAATCAAGAAGTCCCTTCAAATTACTCGTAATAAAGATAATGTCAATGTGTTGGATGACACCCCAGAATTACTGTTCGGTCCAGAAGTTGATGGAAACACAGCAGTCACAGGTGTCTTACCTTTCTATGTCAGCCTGCATGTTCATGACAAGATACTACACAACGCAATGTTTGACTCAGGTGCCTCTCACAACTTGATGGCTAAATCAGTCATGGAAAGATTGAATCTAGATATTACAAGACCATACAAGGACTTATTCTCATTTGACTCCAGCCAAGTTAAGTGTTTAGGTCTGATAAAATATCTATGTATGTCCCTAGTTCAATACCCCAATAAAACAATCCTCATGGATGTGGTGGTTGCTGATATCCCACCCAAATATGGGATGCTGTTGTCTAGGTCATGGGGAGCTAAACTCCAAGGTTCCCTACAACTAGACATGTCATATGCAACCATCTCAGTCTTTGGTCAACCCAAGAGGTTATATAGAGAGTCACTCATGAAATACATGGTCAGCAGTGAAGAAAAACCTCAAAACTTTCCCATATATGCTGTCCATTCCGATATAGATTCATATATTCTCTTCAATGATAATTCAGGGCTTACAAATGATGAAGAAACCAAAACACTTGAACAAGATCAGGACATTAATGAACGAGCTGCTGCCCTAGAAATAAAGCTGATCCAAACAAGTGATGAAACTGTCCTAAAAGACAAAATAAATGAAAACCCAGAGCTTCAACTCACTATCCCAGATCACAGAGAAGTTATTAAATCTCCCCTAGAAAAAGAGAACCTATGGTTTCTAGAATTTGATGGGTCAGTTAACAAATTAGGGGCAGGAGCTGGGGTTTGGATACATAACAAGCAGAATAATCATGCAGAAGGCCGAGCCTATAGACTAAGTTTCAGATGCACTAATAACATGGCAGAATATGAAGCTCTCTTGCTAGGCCTTAAGTTAGTAAAATCCTTACAAGCCATAAAAGTTTTAATTATGGGAGATTCAGACTTGATTATCCAACAGGTAAAGGGAAATTTTGTTACTAATGATAAAAGACTGAGATCTTATAGATTTGCTGCTGCTGAACTACTACAGTCCTTCACTGAATTTCAAATTACCAAGATTCCCAGGACCCATAACCTGCATGCTCATAGCTTGGCCACATTTGCAAGCACCTGCAAGTTACCTTTTGAGCCCCATCATTGCTTTACAGCTAAGGTAATGCACAGACCTTCTGTCCCAAACAATGTCAAAGACTGGCAAGTATTTGAAGATGATGCACAAATAAATAATTTCTTGACCTTGCAACAAGAATTTGCAGGACTAAATATTGACACTGAGGGAGCAAGTCAATCACAAATACTTGAAAAAGCAAGTCAATCACAAATACCTGAGGGAGCAAGTCAATCACAAATACTCGAAAAAGCAAGTCAATCACAAATACCTGAGGGAGCAAGTCAATCAAAAATACTTGAAAGAGCAAGTCAATCACAAATACAGAGTAAACAGAATAACAAGCCAATATCACCTAAGACAGCTCACCAAATCCTACATCCAACAATTTTCAACAAAGACAACATACAAGAAATTCAACAAATCAGTTGTGAAGAAGTGGCTGATGCTGAAGCTGAAGTGATACAATTGAAAAATAATTTTTTTCCAACAGACCTAACTCCACTAGAGGATATTTTTGATTCAAATGATGTCCCTAGAAAACCAAAAATGCAGCCCCTTAACTCTGCCATTGAAGAATGCAACATTGGAACCATGGAAAATCCCAAGATAATAAAATTGTCTGCATCCCTACCTCCTGATCAGAAGCCCAAATACATTGACCTTTTCAAAGATTTCCAGGATGTCTTTGCATGGAGTTATGAGGACTTAAAATCCTATGACACCTCTGTTATCCAACACACAATCCCTCTCAAGCCAAATCAAAAGCCATTTAAACAAAAATTGAGAAGAATAAACCCTATGCTCCTCCCTGCAATTGAGAAAGAGGTACAAAAAATGTTTAAGGCTGGTATCATAGCACCAATCAGGTTTTCTTATTGGATCTCAAATTTGGTACCTACAAGAAAGAAAACTGGTGAAATAAGACTTTGTGTTGATCTTAGAAACCTAAACCAAGTATCCCTCAAAGACAACTATCCCCTACCTAAGATGGATCACATTCTCCAAAGAGTGGTAGGAGCATCAAGGATCTCATTACTGGATGGATTCTCAGGTTTTAATCAAATCCTAGTGCACCCTGATGATCAAGACAAAACTGCATTCACAACCCCATGGGGAACTTTCAAATATGTAAAAATGCCTTTTGGATTGAAAAATGCAGGGGCAACATTTCAAAGAGCAATGGATATTGCTTTTGCCAAAGAAATTCATGACTTTCTTGTCATTTATTTGGATGACCTTACACCTTTCTCAAAATCAGACCAAGAACACTTGAAGCACTTAAGGCAGATTTTCTTAACATGTAGGAAATATGGAATTTCCTTGAATCCCAAGAAATCTCTATTTGGTTTGGAAGAAGGTAAGCTGTTAGGGCATATTATTTCAAAGGATGGCATAAGAATTGACCCGGACAGGATACAAGCTATCTTACAAATGCCCCACCCAAGAAACATCAAAGAATTGCAAGCCTTCTTGGGTAAGATCAACTTCTTGAGAAGGTTTATCCCAAACTTAGCAGAATTGATCAGATTACTGAATAACATGCTAAAGAAGGACTCAAAAGTGAAATGGACAGTTGAAGCAAATCAAGCCTTTGAAGGTATAAAATTAGCCCTTACCCAAACCCCAATCCTAACAAATCCTCAATTTGACAGAGAATTTATCATTTTCTCTTTTGCCTCCTAGCATACCATTGCTGCTGTTTTATTACAGAAAGATGACCAAGGAAATGAGAAACCCATTGCCTTCTTTAGCAGAGCTCTTAGAGATGCCCCTCTGAAATATCAAATCATGGAGAAAAAAGCTTATGCTTTGGTCAAGGCCATTAAAGACTTTAGAATTTACATCCTTTATTCTCATGTTATAGCTTATGTGCCAAGTCCCATTGTTAAAGACATTCTCACTCAAGAAAACTTAGAAGGTAGAAGAGGAAAATGGATTTCCAACATCTTGGAATTTGATATTGAGATAAAACCAACAAAACTAATAAAAGGGCAAGGCTTGGCCAAACTAATGACAGAAGAAAACTCCTAAGCCCTAGACATAAACCAGCTGGACAATGAACCGGAGCTGGCGACTCCAAAGATCAATATAGCCTTTGAACAATCCCCTTGGTACTCTGATATATGTTATGTGTTACAAAACCTGTGTGCTCCACCAGGATTGTCCAGAACTAAGTGTAGGTTCCTAAAAATGAAAGCTTCAAGATTTTGTGTCATGGAAGGCAATTTGCTTTGGAAAAACCATGAAGGTATACTGTTAAACTGCCTTATTGAAAATGAAGCTAACAATATCACCAAAGAATTTCATGCAGGTGACTGTGGTGGACACTTGTATTGGAAGTCCACTGTGGATAAGATTTTGAGGGCTGGTTATTATTGGCCCACTGTTTTCTCTGATGTCAGGAAATTCACCACCTCTTGTCACAACTGTCAGGTGTTTGAGGGAAAGAGAAAGCTACTGCCACTTCCTTTGAGGCCTATTGCAACAGAGAGACCTTTTCAACAATGGGGCTTGGATTTCATTGGGGAAATTCACCCTTCATCTTCAGGCCAACATAGATGGATTCTGACAGCTACAGACTACTTTACTAAATGGATTGAAGCTGTTCCATACAGACAAGCAAATGATTCCACTATCATTCAGTTCCTTGAGACTAATATTCTTTCTAGATTTGGTTGTCCTGATAAAATAATAACAGACAATGCTGCTGCCTTCAGATCTAAGAAAATGGTGAATTTCTGCCACATATTTCACATTACCTTGGGCCATTCTACTGCATATTATCCCCAAGGAAATGGCCTTGCTGAATCATCAAACAAAAGCCTTGTGAACATCATAAAGAAGGTATTGGAAGAAAATAAGAAGAATTGGCATAAGAAGCTTGTGAATGCCTTATGGGCAGATAGACTAACAACCAAAAGATCAATTGGGATCAGCCCATATGAGTTAGTTTATGGATTAGAAGCCAAATTTCCTTCATCACTCGGAATCCCTGTCATGAAATTACTTCAAGAGAGTCAAGCTGAGCCAAATGATATGCAAAGAAGGATAAATCAAATAATATGTTTGCAGCAAACTAGAGACCAAGTTTACAACAGAGTTCAAGTTTTACAAGAAAAGTTAAAGAAAGCCTTTGACAGAAGGACCAAGGCAGAAGATTTTAATGTTGGAGACAAAGTCCTCAAGTGGGACTCAAGAAGAGAAGATAAGGGAAAACATGGAAAATTTGATTCCCTTTGGAGAGGACCATTTGCTGTTCAAGCAGTACAAGGAAACAATACTTATTTCCTTAAAAGTCTTAATGAAACTGATTTGGATGAAGGTCCTGTGAATGGCAGGATGTTGAAGCACTATTTTGACTACTACCCATGAGTGCAGCATAATTTTTCCTTGTACATATTCAGGTGTATATATTACCTTCTGTTAAAATGTAAAAATGCAGTTTCTCAAGTTTTATTAGTCATCAGCAAAAGGCAAATGAGTTCAGAGATCTACCAAGATGGGAAGAGTACAATTTGGCATGTCAAAGCAGCATACTTTAGGATTTAGTAAAAGCAGTCAAGGGCCCAGGCATTCTGACCTGCTGTTCTTGGCTTTTCAAAATGGAAAAACCATCCCCATGTGGAGCCACTGTTAGCTACCTATACCAATAGGTTTCATATTTCATGATTGGCAAGAAAGTTCCAAATATGCTCTACATTGGTGATACAAAGATCCCATATTTCCAAAAGGAGACCAGGTGTGTATATAGCTTCATGTTGATTAAGTTTTGATGGGTGGTCCAAAAGCTTAATCTGGATCATGCCATGTTTCAATTTTGTTGTTGTAGAATAGAGAAAGAAGTCTGTCCAAACTGTTTAATCTTGGCAGACCAGTAGCTTAGGTAGAGAAGTAAGGTTCCCAACTGCTTAATCTGGGACCTTGGAAGCAATAAGGGTAGTTCTAGATAGAAAATCAAAAGGAAAAAGCCAAAGAAAAGAAAAGACACATAAGAGTCTGCAAGTCTAAGTGCACCCTCCATGAAGAAGCAAAAAAATGCTAGGCAAATAGATGGGTAGGCAGATGGGGTTGCAGAAATGTCATTCCTTACAATTCAATGTGTGCTAACCTATTCACAAAGGAATATCAATGGATTGAGAAGGTCTTCTTCTCCATCATGTTGCAGCAAAATAAAGAAGCATGACTAACTTCCTGTTCCCCTTTTTTCACCTTCATTACTAACATCCCTTCATCAGTTGTGTTCATGAAAAAATTTGAGGTTTTATGCTGGTTCTTATTCCTTTAAAAGCCACATTTCTTGTCTAAAAATCTTTTTTTTTTTGATCTACTCCCTAAGCTAAGCTATCTTCACATAAACTTAGTGATTTCACTCCTCATTCACCTCTTCCATCCATATTAACCCCTAACTTCTATTATCTAAATCCCCTATGTTACCCTTTCCCTACTATTATAACACTATGGTGTGTAAACCCCAAGCATTGTATAAATATCCCTCCCCTTGGCATTATAGCCCTATGTTCACTATTAGGGATTAAATTGACATCTGGTCAGTTTAAGAGCCCTAAGCCTTACCCCTCTTTCCCCTTCAGAAGTCATTTAACCCACTAAACCCTTCATTTGCCAAGAAACCTTGTGATAAACCCCTTTTTACCCCTAACCCGCTTCATTTGCAAAATACATACAAAAAACCCATCTTTTTCATTTACCCAAAGTCTTAGCGCTATCCGCATTTTTATAAAAAACATTGAAAAAACCATGTAAATTGCCAAAATTCCTAAGGTTCCCGCCGGGCGCAAATCTCAAAAGAAATATTATTTTAATCCTGCCCCCCATCCGTATCGTCCGGCCACCTCAACGATCCGTCGACCGTCGGATCGGGCCCTTTTCATCCGACGGCCCTCGTGCATTTCGGACCGGCCCCGACGTCCGAAAGATACCGTCCGTAATTTGTCAGAGGGTGACGTCAGGCCTCTGCCACGCGTCACCCTCACATCGTATCGGAGGCCCCTCTGACAATTCCGCTTCCGTATGGAAGGTGGTGCGATATGAAACCGCTAACCACTTCCGGTTTCGGTGAACCCGCCCGCCAGCGTCACCGCCAGCGTCATCACCGTGTCGGTGCCCCCGTCCGCCTGTGCTCCACCTGTCTGCCACCTCACCATCCCCGTGGATCTCTCGTATGCCGCCACGTCACCAGATGACGTCATGATGACGTCATCCGACCTTGACCCCACCTGATGACGTCATGCTGACGTCATCCAAAAAAGCGCCAATGTTCCAAAAAATCCATATTTTGGCCAAAATTTCGCGTTTTTTGCACTTTTTGCAAAAACGACTGTCATTTTCTCTGCATGTTTTTCACGTCCAAACTCACGCCAACCTGCTGAATTCGACCTGGAGACCGCTGGCGCGCCATTTCCACCTACATTCGTGACCATTGTTAACAGTTGCCAGGTATTTATCCCTATAAATCCATCCTGCGCCTCGTTTTGTCTGTGAATCGCCAAAACTAGCTTAAAACAGTGAAAAAATACATACTTCACCGGCAAATCCCCTGTGCCTAGTCCCCATTTGCACTGTAAGGTTGAAATTCACCAGCTGAGCTTTATATTACCAGTGTTTTCATAAAATTTACATTCAGTTCGCGCAATCGTGGACTGGTAGCCTAAACTACACCAATTTGCTGTGAAAAAGAGTTTAAAGCCAGGCATTTGTCTTATCCATACTTTGAGCAGTATTTCAATTGCTGTAATTAACCATTTATTCTCTGTCCATCAGTAATTCACCTTTCTTTTAAAGAAAAACTCTTTGGTGTTTCTCTGCACAGTAACACCAGTTTATAAACAACAGAAATCCCAAAGGTGACCATGGATCCTCCAGTAGCACCTGTAGCCTTGAATGTTGCCCCTTTAAATGCCCCTCAGAGAGAATTGGACTGGCAACCTCTAGCAAACCTGGATTATCAAATAACAGAGGAAATGCTGATGAAGACCAAGTTCCACATCCACCTGCTAAATGAATTGAAGGCTAAACATGAGAGTGGAACAGATGTATTGGGCATATGGGACTCTTCTCTCCCTATCTTCAAGCTCCCTCAGGTCAACCAGTTTCCTGATTTAATCCATCTATGTGCCGAATGCTATGACCCTACTCAGAGGGCTGTGCTTGACCCTTCAGGCTCAGTTGTTTTCTTTATCACCCCTGAAGCTATCAAAGAGATGCTGAACTTCAAGATTGAGAAGAAATTAGTTCCTTTATCACTAATAGATTTGATAAATCAAGGAGCTAGATTGACAGATGCTCAGGTCACCAAACTCAATCAACTGTACATTGGCTCTGACTCTGTGAAGTATCCTCCTATTAACCAAGTATACCTCAATCAATTGGGCAGAGATCTTGCAGACATGATTAGTCCCATTTTGGGCTATAATTCAATCGAATTTGTTGATGAAACTGTGTTGGTGATCATGCTCATGTTCGCTCCTGGCAAGTCTCCAATCTGCTATGACTATGCCACCTACATCTCTGATAAGATACATGAGCAGTTCATGAACTTGGCAAGAGAAAAGGTGTTCAGATACACCTCTTACATCTACCACCTAATCCTATATTATCAACATGAAAAGTTTTCTTTTGCTGTGAAAAGAGTGGATGCCCAAGGCAATCCAAGGTCAGTGGTCTATTGGTCCTCTGTCTTCCACTGCAGACCTGACTCTCCATATACCTACTGTGAGTTCATAGATCTCTTCATCCACCCAGCCATGTCTCTGATGATGAGCTCACCTCCTCCAAGACTAACTGATGAGATGCAAAGGATACTTCAGTTGTCTAAATCTTACAGCATTGGGGACTGGTACTTCTACCAGAACCACACAGTTATAAGGATATATGGGTGTGAGTTGCCCCCATACAGATTGCCCAAATATGTGCCCATGAGATTGTTTTCCCTGGAATACTTCAGGCAATTTGGGAATGCTGATGTGCTACACTTTTCAGGCAGAGGCAAGAAAGCACAGCTCAAGGTCAGGAACCAATTAGGCCACTTTATCTACAACAAAAGGGAGGAAGGCTGGCAAGAGGCGGATAGAATGTTAGAATCCCTTGGCTTGAAAACTAGTTTCCTTTGGAAACCTTATGACCCCAATCACTTCATAAGCCTAATAAGGGTCAAATATAGGCTGGTCAGTTATGACCACGTAAGGCTTCCTCATATAGAAAAGTATGCAAATCAAACAAAGTGGAGGAGAGGAACCTTAGAGGAGCCTATCACACAAGAAGAGTTAAATCAAAGAGCACTAAGAAATCTGAAAAAGGTGGTTGACCTAGAGCTTTGTTCACAGGTGTTTACTCCAAGCACTCAAGTGGGAACAGCTGCATCTTCCTCCACAGCAAATCAGCAAGCAGCCAAAGCAACTGAGCCAACCTCTACCAAAGGCAAGGAAAAGGAAATGGAACCAGAACAACCACCTCATGAGGAGGTACAACAACAACAACAACAGGTACAACAGCCACAAGAGGGGCAGCAAGAGAAAGAGCAGCCACTGCAGCAAGAAAAGGCAGCTGAGGCCCCAATTTTAACTGAGCAACAACCACCACAAATTGTGCCTCCTAGGCAGGAAACAACAGCTGAAGCCTCAATCCTCCAAACCCCACAAAAGGAGGATATAAGTAGAAAGAGGGACAGAGAGACTCCCCTCACAACGACAACAACTCAAGGGGTGAAAAGACACAGAATGAATCCCCTTTCAGAAGAGGAAATGCCTATGGGGCAATCTTTGGGCATGGGCCCACCAAGTATGGAGGCCTCAGCAAGTTCCTTCCAGCAGGAACAAGAGAGGATAGTGGGAGGAGAAGTCAGCTCCTCAAGCCAGCAGAGAGAAGGTGAACTGAGCATCAAACAACAGTTCATTGACATAAAGAGAAGGAATGAGCCAATAAAAATACAACTATATAATCATTTGTTGAAAACGGCTCCCACTAACCAGCAAAGACTGATGTCTGCATATGATGTTAATGAAGGCAAAATGATCATGAGTCACTTCATGCCAACTGCATTGCAACCACAGTCCCCTTCAGACTACTTGAGGACCAATCTTGAGGTCCTTGCCAAGGACATCCACCCAATGGACAAAATCGAATTGCATAAGCAAACGGGTGAGATGGTGTATGCCTCCTTGGCAGATAAGACATTGGATAACTACAGGCTAGAAAATAGCCTAAATAATACAGCTGCCCAACTTGAGTTGGAGAGAGAATCCTCTCAAGCAAAGGACAACAGGATCAGGGCCTTAGAAGATATAATCATAGAGATTGGGCATGACCCCAAGGACATCAAGGGCATACAAGAAATATTGAAATTAAGGGATGCAGACATGGTAGTTTTGAGGAAAAAGATCAAAATCCCAGCAACTATTCACCCTCAAACGGAAGAAGTTGCCCAGCTGAGACATGATCAAGGTGCGACAGCTTTGCTGGTGTCTTTATACAAACAGCTGATCCAGACTCAAGAAAAGTTGGGAGAATCAGAGGCTGCACAGGTAGCATTGCAAGCAACATTACAGCAAAAGGAAGGAGGTCAAACAACTCAGCCTCCTCCAGAAATAATTAACCTTGAGGAAGCTCCTCCAACTACTGCTCCCCTCACTCAACAAACAGAATAGGCAGCACCTTCTACCTCAGCACCACCACCAACAACAGAGAAGGCCCCAAGCCTGGACATGCAAAAGCTGAGAAATGAGATTCAGGCCCTGGAAGCCCAAATGACAGAATTAAATGAGGCCAGGGAGAATTTAGCCAAGGTAAATGAAAGATATGATAAATCCACGCAGACTGTGGCAGAAAAGGGCAGGGAAATAAAAGACCTCAAAGACAGGATAAAGGAGCTAGAGAAGGAGCTCAAACTGGATAAAGTAGTGGCTGAGCTCAAGACAGTGCTATGGGCCAATATTGGCCAATCCATCACTGATCAATGGCAGTATATTGAGACAATTCATGAACAGTTGGAGCTCATTGCAAAATCACAAAGGGAAATTCAGAGATCAAGGGCCTCTCTAGGCAATATGCCTGAGGTTGCCAATAGAATGATCAATGTGCTTAATAATAGAACAAGTGCTCAGTTAGCAACTATGGAAATCTCCAACAGGACTAAGACTATTTTGTTAATAAAGAGGGTCCTAACACTAAGAAACCTGGTGCAGACACTAGAAAGAAGGACCCAGGACATGCAGACAGAGGTCAATAGATTCATGGACAAGTTTGTGGCATTGCAAAATAGAGGTCTCCCTGGCTTACTGAACAGCGCAGGAAGGCTACTTACACATGAGCAGTATGCCAAGAGGGTCAACACATTCGCCACAAATCAGATCACTGAAAGGCCCAACACCTCAGAGGAAACAGGGCCAACTACAGGACAAAGTCTCTACAACAGGGTGGAAAACTTATTTTTTATCATGGATGAGATCAAACACCTGTTTGAAGTGCCTCCCAACTTCTACAAATACACAGAGGCAGATGAGACTTTGGATGCAATTCTGAGACATCAATTGCCCACACAGGAATGGTGGACTAAGGCAATACAGATGATATTATAAACCAGAGCTTGTAAATCAAATTTCCATTTAAATTCATAGGTGATCATGCATAACACCAACATGCATGAAAAGGAAAAGGCTGGGCCAACTCAGCAGAACTAATCGGCCAATAAAGCAAGATTGACAGCTACAGGTGACAGGGACAAAAAACTACAACACGACAGCCATAAAGGCACATTTTTCCAGAGTTAAAGCAGAACGTTCAGACCGAATCAGTGGCCTTCAAAGGTCAAAATATCTTCTGACATACATAAAGAGCACTTATTTTTTATTCAATGATGTAATAACTTTCTTATCTACTATCTTGAAAAGTGGGTGAACGTATTCATTTCTAGAATGACTCAAGACTCCAGATATTTTGTATGACCAATTGTATATATTCCCCCCTCGCATAATCTTGCAGGGGTTGTTGTTGATCTCTCTTCAAGAGTTTCTTATGCTGTAAATTTTCCAGACTATTAATACAAAAGCTGATGGAATTTCCAAAGCTCTGCGTTATCTGAGTCATTGTGGTGTTTTGCTAAATGTTACAGGATTCTTGCGTGTTTCATGAATCAATAAGTTTTCTTCAAACTCTTAGTTATGTGTTTTGTCATCTTCTCATAGCTCATTCATGTTCCGTGTTTTACAGTTAATGGCAAAGAAAAAGAATAGTTCTAGGATTTAATCACAGATTACCCTAGACTAAATCTATGCTATTATAAATGTTTTCTTCAGTTACAGTTATAAAGGTGTAATTCTTAATTGCTGCACTTTCAAACTATATACTTTCACAGTGACTGTTGTTTCAGGAATTCAGGTTTGCTCCTGTGCAACATATCTCTTTCTCACACCCAGCTTAGTGGAAAATTCTTAATTGCCTTTCATTGGTTGAACACACTTCACCATCACAATTTCAAATTTGTTTCATGAAGTACTTAAACGGCCCTGTAATTTCAGTAACTCAACTCAATATTCAGTCAACCTGTAGCCACAGACTCCATTGCCCAATGGACTAATGCTGCCTGAAAACTTACACCTTAGATGCAGAAGACATCCCTCAACCAAAACATAAAACAAAACCCTGAATATTATAGCTAGCCTAAAATACTATCAAAACAGAGACAAATCATAAAGAGAGAGCCCTCTCTGATTACAGTTTGGCTAGAAACTGTAATCCAAAGATTGGTTAGTGGTTACCCCGGCCGTATTCCCTTGGGAGTCAAAGGGAACAACCTGGGAGTTAACACATTCCAAGGTATTTGAGACTCCCAAAGGTCTCCCACCTATGCGTGATCATGATCATGCTATTCATCTGATTCCAGGAAGTGTTCCTCCAAACATCAGGCCGTACAGATATCCCTATGTCCAAAAGAGTGAAATTGAATGTATGGTTGCAGAAATGCTAGAGGCTGGTATAATTCAACCAAGTCAAAGTTCTTTCTCTGCTCCAATAGTATTGGTGCACAAGAAGGATGGATCATGGCATATGTGTCCGGATTATAGGGAGCTCAACAAGCTCACTATTAAAGATAAGTTCCCCATTCCTGTCATTGATGAATTACTAGATGAATTGCATGGATCAATTTACTTCACCAAGTTGGCTCTTTGTTCAGGATATCATCAAATCAGAATGAAGATTGAAGACATTCTGAAAACAACATTTCAAACTCATGAGCGTCATTATGAATTTTTGGTCATGCCTTTTGGCCTTACCAATGCACCTTCAACATTTCAAGGTTTGATGAATTCAATTTTCAAACCATTCCTTAGAAAATTTGTGTTAGTATTTTTTGATGATATACTAATCTACAACAAGTTTTGGAAGGATCATGTTGAACATGTTGACAGGGTGCTACAACTATTGTAGGAGAAACAATTATATGCAAAAAGATCCAAATGTTTCTTTGGAGTCCAGGAGGTGGAATATCTGGGTCATATTGTATCTCATGAAGGAGTTAAGGTAGACCCTAGCAAAATTAAAGCCATTAAGGAATGGAAAATCCCCACATCCATAAAGCATCTGCGAGGATTTCTCGGGTTGACAGGGTATTATCGCAAGTTTGTTATTAATTATGGGAGAATAGCAGCACCTCTAACAACATTATTGAAGAAAGATGCATTTTCATGGATTCCGGAAGCAACAAAGGCCTTTCAACATCTTAAAGAGGCAATGTGCCAAGCACCGGTCTTAGATACACCGGACTTCACAAAAACCTTTACTGTGGAATGTGATGCTTCAGGAAATGGAATTGGTGCTATTCTAATGCAAGATGAAAGACCCATTGCTTTTGATAGTCATCCAATCAAGGGAAAGTTTTTAAGCAAAGCTATTTATGAGAAGGAAATGTTGGCAATACTCCATGCACTTAAGAAATGGTGACCCTACCTAATGGGAAGACACTTCAAGGTAAAACGGATCATGATAGCCTTAAATACTTTTTAGAACAAATATTATCCTCTGAAGAGCAACAAAAGTGGGTCACAAAGATGTTGGGTTATGACTTTGAAATCATCTACAAAAAAGGGAAGCAAAATTTGGTGGCAGATGCACTCTCAAGAAAGGATGAGGATGTGGAAGCATTGTTGTGCGCCATTTCTATTATCCAACCGGATTGGATAAACGAAGCAAGGGAGGAATGGAAGAATGACGAAGAAGTGTGGGCACTTATTCGAAAGTTACAACAAGATTCCAGTATGTCTGATACATTTAGCTGGCAAAATGATTCGTTATGGTACAAAGATCGCTTATACCTTTGTAAGAATTCCCAACTAAAACAAAAGATTCTTATGGAATTGCACACTTCTCCCTTAGGAGGGCACTCAGGATTTTTAAAAACTTACCACAGGGTTAAGAAGAACTTCTTGAGCTGGTTTCATAACAAAATCCTCCTCAGAAGGATCTTGTTCTTGAATATCTATAGAAGGATTTTCCTTTTCTAATATCTTACCAGATCTAAGTTGAACATCATTAAGATCTAGAGGAACAATCATGTAAGTAGGGAATTTTTGTCCTTCTACCATGTAAGCATTTTGAGGGTTTTTATTATTTGGGTTTGGTAATGGTTGGGCTGGTAGTTGGTTTGGTTTTTGTTGAAATGGAAGTAAGAGTTGAGGATTTTTGACTTTGTTGTGGAGGTTGTTGTGGAAATGACAATGAAAGATGAGGGCTTTGATTTGGAAGTTGTGATTGTTGATTTTGCTGTTGATTTTGTGGGTGAGAATAGATCTAATAAGATGGAGGATATTGATAATATTGAGCAAATCTCCCATAAGGATTTTGTACCTCTTGTTCCCATGGTTGAGATTGATACTGATTTTGAGTTTGAGGCCAAGGTTGTTGCCAATAATTCCAGTTTGGTGGGGTTTGAAAATTCATTGGATTATTAAATCCTTGATTTTGTGGCCCTTGCCAAGGTCTTATTGCAACAAAACAAAGAGGTTCTACAAAATTTGGGACTACTTCCTCTTGAAAGATAGCCTTAAGACTTGGGATTGAACGACAACCCTTGGTCTCATGACTTGTTGAACAAATCATACAATTTTCTACAACTTTTGCATCTAAAGGGAATTCCCTTAGAGCATGTTTCTTTCTTCATTTTGGGAAAAAGATGGCTAAAGGAACTTCTATTTTCTGCTTGTTTTTGATTTTGAGGGTGTCTAGCTACTCACTAAGGCTCCCTAAAATATTAGTTTTAAAATCATCAAGCATATTACCAACTTCTGCCCTACTTACAGATCCAGTTGTAGATTTGTTTTCTCTAATAAGAGAAGGATCTCTTGGTCCCTTCCCAGTTTTAGATTTCCCTCTTGAGAGATGGACACATAGTTCTGCTATGTCACTCAATGGAAGTTGAAAGATGTCTCCCTTCCCCATCATGTTAAGGATATCTATCCATTCATCTCTAAAGGCCTTTAACAAAAGATCTTTTAAACTTTCTTCATATAAATTGTTCATTTTTTCTCTTTTCAAATTGTAGTTAAACCTCTCAATAAAATCCTCCAAGTTTTCATCTTCCTTTTCCATCATTTTGAACACTTAATCCTTATGGTTGGCAGGCATACAATAATCCAAGTATCTATCCAAAAATGCTTGTTTCATATCATTCCAAGTCCTAATGGATTGAGTGAGTAACCCCATAAACCATTTCAAAGCATCCCCTTTTAGTGTTGAAGGGAACAATTTGAGTTTTTGAGAGTCTTATAGATAGTCATAGGTTATGCATAAGACTTCAAACTCAAACAAAAATGTTTCAAGATCCTCACTTCTCAACCCATAAAAGTTTGGGAGGACAGATGGTGAATTGTTTTTCATTGTTTTATGTGTTTCCTCATCTACTATAGGGAATCCAAATGTGTTATCTCCTTCCCTATTTCCTCTGCCTTTTCCATTGTTACCTCTACCTCCTCCATTGTTACCTCTACATCCTCCATTGTTACCTCTACCTTTCCCTCTACCCCCTCCTCCAAATAGTGAAAATTCTCCAACTTGTTCTTCTTCTGTAATGATAGTTTCCTAAGAATCTTCTGGTTCTTCTATTAATGGCTGATGAGAGAGAGTTTCTACTTATTCTTCCTCACTAGGTATTCCTACTTCTTCAACTACAATAGGCTCCTCTATAGAGGTGAAAAAGGTTTCCTATCCTAGATCTGGTTTAGTAGATGAAGTGGGAGAATCTTCCAATTGAGTTGCTGCCCCTTGAATTCCAGGAATCCTAAGGTTGGGAGTATGAGTCTTGGATGGAGGTGTGTCCTTTCTAACCCTTGGTGGAGTAGGTGGAGTTGTGGAAATCGAAATTTTGCCCCTAGCTATAAATCTACCCCTAGAATCTCTTTCTCTATGCATGTCATTGTTTCGTTTTGTTGTTGTTGTTGTTGTTGTTGTTGTTTTTTTTTTTTTTTTTTTTATGAATGTAAGAAGTAAGGCTACCTAGTTACACTTCCCTGGTAATGGTGCCAAAATGTTTAGTCAATTTAGTGTCTTAAATTTCTACATAAATTATCAATCTGGGTGTCGTAAACTAATGAAGTGTAGTGCACTATATGTGCTAGATGACCCTTCCTTACATCACTATTTTCAAGTTTATGTTTATTTTGGGGTTTTGTTCTTTTTATTCCTAATGTTCTACATCGTAATTGGAATCTTAATCTACTACTGCTAAGAGCCTAGAGAAATGAAGTGACAGTTAAAAGTGCTTTTAGGCCAAATTTGGAAGTAAGGTTTTTAATCAAGAAATTGAAAAAAACAAAGTTTCTCTTCTTGCTATTGTAATTATTTCCAAAACATGAACTGAAAGAAATCTTAAAACTACTATCTAAGTTAATTACAAAACAAAAAATTAAATGAGAAAATGGAATTTGTAGCTACCTATGATAAACTGAAAATGAAATACTGGAAGAAAAATTACTTCTGTTGTCTAATCTATTTGAGAAATTAAAGCTTGATGAACAAGTGAATGTGAAACTGCAGCTAAACTAAGTGAAAAGAAGATTGCAACTATTCTATTTGTGAAAGCAATACTAAATGAGGTATTGTTGTCACTCTGCTACATAATTCAGGGAGATTTACCTCCTTATGATAGCAATATTTAAGACATTTCATTCTTCATCATTCTAAGAGAAGTAAACATGAAAATGCAAGGAAAAACTTAGTCATAAATAAAAAATTTCACCACTTAGTCTTAGGATTAACCACGAATGAAGGGATTTTGGAAATATCCATTTAAATCATGAGTTACTAAACTTATAAGAAACTAGCATTGAAAAACTAATGAACAACAAGAAATCTCATTCATAAACACAACATTTAACCATTTAGTTTGAGGATTAACCATCAATGAAAGGCTTTGGAAACATTCATTTATGTCATGAGTGACTACTCTAATGAGAAAAAGGCATTAAACATCGTGACTCAAAAACTAATGTACAACAAGAAATCTCATTCATAAACACAACATTTCACCATTTAGTTTGAGGATTAACCATCAATGAAAGTCTTTGGAAACATTCATTTATGTCATGAGTGACTAATCTAATTAGCAAAAGGCATTAAACAACTTAAATTTAAAAACTAAGAACTAAGGGACAACAGATGAAATAAATCTAGTTATGCTACTGAGATCAATTTAAAAACTACAGTTAAGAGGCTGGAAAATAATGGAAACTAGAACTACTCTATGCTGGCATAAAACTATCTTGAGTTAGTGGAAACAAGTGACACAAGATGCAATAAACATAGTGTTAGGAAATGATTATGAGCATGATGACAAACAAAGTAAATGTACTATTAAACGAGGAAAGACAACAAATGAAAATGTACATAAACGAAATGTACCCTTGACGACGCAGGGGCCCTTTGCCAGGTCTAGGATTAACAACACATAATCAACTCTTCACACACTTCAGGTATCCATAAAAAAACAAAGTTTCTGTATTAAAAAATAAAGTACTGAAGTCTTCAAGCTACAAGCAGAAATTGCACTGTTTACATCAGTAAAAATATTAACATCTTTTGCGTTCTTAACACTGATATTTATAGGAAAAAAATACACAATTGTTTGAAGAGAGAAATTATCTACAACAAACACATAGACAGGTAGTGCATTTGGAAATTTTGTTTTTGGTTGGCCTGAAACATAAATCTATAAATAGTGGCTACTGGATACTGTTTGTGCAGGTGGCAAATGACATCCTTGGCTTCAGGAGACTGCCTCAAATTCATTTACTAAGTAACGTGCAAAAATAGATTTCTACTTGTTGTAGGTTTCTTCCATTGACTCCGCTTTGACCGAGTTTCTCCTCATCGATTTTGGTCAAATGGATAGGACACCATCCATGCTCAGACATTTTCCCAGCTACCCCTATAATTCGTTTCCTCTCTTGACACTTGTAACCTACAAAATCATAGAGATGGTTGCGGAACAACCGATTAGTTGTGGAATGTGGCTGTGTTCGGTAGCTGAAAAACAAAAAACTATCCAAATAACAAACATAAAAATATAACTTGAAAATCACTTAAATATACTCCTTGAGGAAACATGCAATGGCTTTTGATGATTTAGGATGCATTTCCATGGAAAAGCAAAGGAAGAAGGATGAAGAAATTGCTTAAGAAAGAGGTAGTTTTGGAACTCAACAATAGGTATCTCATGTTTCCATGTGCGGACATGATCCACTGGATGATATCGCATAATGATCCAAAAAAAATGGTGTTGGGCAGTATCAATGGTGTTATCAGGAAAACTAGTGTCCATTCAGAGCTGCTAGTCCCACTAAGATGGGTAGCTATCTTAGAAACAAACAAACTAAAGTTATTTGTGTTTTCTTTTATGAGAGATAGATGAGAGAGAAGAAGAGAGTACCAACCTCAGTCTTTCACATGGCTCCTTTCTTGTTTCCTCCCTC
The DNA here is from genome assembly GCA_031772625.1 of Pinus tabuliformis. NCBI lineage: Eukaryota > Viridiplantae > Streptophyta > Pinopsida > Pinales > Pinaceae > Pinus > Pinus tabuliformis. The sequence continues at coordinate 754,702,391 of CM062809.1, forward strand.
CTTTGATAGAGCTTTGCCACTCCTTCCTTACTTGTCCCGCTTCAAAGAACAACTATAGAGTCAAAGCAGCATGATACGATCAAAGCATAGAGATCTATAACCATAAAAAATATAGGATCAGATGTATATTAACCATACAAATGCATATATCAATACAAGATTAAGAGATATACAAGAATATGGAGGAAAAATCAAATAGCTTTATTGATAGAAGTAGTAGAAGAGAGGATTACAACCCATTGGTCTAACCCAACACCATCCTCCCAGCATGAAAGCCCTCTTCACCTCATGAAAAGCGTAGATCACCCAACAATACAATGTTGCACAAAGAAACCAACAACACTTCCTTACAAAATACAAAGTTACAGCCTTTGGATCTCTAGGATGAGGGATCCATATATAGATGTTTGTAGGTGGGTGAGTCAGCTTCTGGGATTTTGATTAGTGTCCTCTCTCTGATAGTTCTTGGTTCCACTTGGATATTTCATGATCTCTTACTCATCCCTGAGTGAATTCAGAGAGGCAAGTGTCAAATGGGTAGTTTCTAAAAGATTCTCTGGGTTTTCACCTAGCCAACTGTCTCTTCCATTTGTCTACTCTCACTCATCGCACCCTACAGAAGGGCTTTTTAGTATGCATTGCACTTTTTTCATGTGGTAGGTGAGATGCATCACACCCTTAGCAATGAGCAGTCTGTATGGTCCAGTTTTGACCAGTTCTGAGTAGTTTTTCATGGAAAACTTATGGGAGATGATGTAATTAGCTGACCTTGTTCCTTTAGGGTATGAAACAACACTTTTAGGGGCTTAGAAGCTCTTGGTTTATGGACATATGAGATTGGGGTTGCAGTGCCCAAATATGTCTATAACAGTTGCCCCCTAAAGCATGAGGTCATAAATCTTCTGATGTCGGGTGAAATGCTTTATGATGAGGATCCGAGGTTTTTCGAACTGGAAGGCGACCTGTAATAAGATACAATACAATACATTATCTTCATAATATTTTCATTATCTAGCTGAGGTGGGCATTCCCATGCTCAGTTTTATAAATTCATTTTCATGTACATAGGACAAACAACCGTTTGTATGGTAGACTGATGATTATGGTAGAGCCATCATCCTTTAGCTTGGATTATTATCTATATAGCTATGATGTACATTTGATGTCTTATTTTCCTGAATATATCGTAGCTTGGATGGATGAAACTAGATTTGGGGTCTTCAAACTCGTTCAATATTCACCCGAAGTACGGGTCGATCCATGTGAAAAGATGTTCTGGTGTCGAACATGGAAAGACATCGGTTGATTACTAGCCAATGATGTAAGTTGTTAACAGGCGCGAGACGAATCACCGATAATGATAATGACCCTCAAGGTACTGCAGTACAATTCATGTGGTGTGAATACATGAGTCGATGTCAAACACCACGCAAAATATTTCAGTCGAAGGCCATTGATGTAAACCTGTCGCCGGAAGCGAGAAACTTGCCATTGAGGCATGCAAGCTTCAAAGTACTGAAAGCATTGTTCCTAAGTCGACTTCTTGGATAATGAGCTGATGTCGATAAGAAGTGACCCATCGTAGGAGGGCCTTAATGAATCCGACATCTATGACATGGAACGGAGCAAATTATTTTGTGGAGGTGAAAACGATCTGATGATACAACGTTCAGGGTGGCGGTCATGAAAGAATGAAGCGTGAAGGTATTGCAGCGGATGAGACATAAGCTGGGTTCATGAATTCTTTGAGTGACTTCTCTTAGAAATATTGGCGACACTGAAATGGATCAGTAGCGTTAACCCCAAAAATGGATGGTACGGAGGACCAATGGTGATATGACCAGTGAAGGAATAACCCAACTTGACTCAGTCATGGTGATGGAGTGAAATTGTCATGTTCAAGAGCGACCTGCTACCAATAAAGTTTCTTCAAGTTTTCTTCCCAATTTTTCCCCAGTCATTGCTGACCATTACCTCTTTATTTTTGTCAAGCTTGAGGAGGATAACATATTCTTGTTCTATAATTTGCCCTTCGGGCAAACCCATCACTATGTTTTAACAAGCCTAGCGACAGTGAAACTTGCTCTTGTCTGCATGGAAAAGTTTTTCGCTATTGTTTTAATGAGTTTAACAACAAAGATAACTTGGTCCTTTTCAATTTTAGAGATTTTGAAAAGAGATGGAAAGGAAACTCCAATAATCCTTTTTCGTAATATAATCCCTTAAGTCTGAAAAAGTTTAAAATAATACGAAAGGGATGACTTTTCGATAGTTTTAACAAGCCGAATAAGACAAGTTCTTCATCTTTCTGTGTAATGATCCCTCAGGTCCTAAAAGATTAAAATATAGAGGAGGGATGGCACTTCCAATCACTTTAGCGAGCTGGAGAGGCCAATTGCTCGGCAATCTTTTCATATTTTACGAGTCAGATGAAAAGAGCTTAAAGTAGACTCATTTTTGAGGAATGAGTGATATTTTCAGATAGCAGCTAGTTCTAGGTAAGGTTTGGAACTTTTGAATCACGACAGTGTAAAGAAGGTGGCTAATAGGATCACTCGTCGCAACTGTTCCTCAAAAGGGGTGAACAATCAAATGGAGGTATATGATCGGCTAAAAAAGGGTGGAGGTGATGGTAAGAACACGATCAAGGTTCAAAAGCTGATAATTATGCGATCGCAATGGTTATTTATCGAAGGTGGGTTCATTTTTAATGAGCTTAAACTCTGGCGGAACATATGCTCATTGCTAGGTTTATTTTTTAACGAGCTTGAACTTTTCATAAAACTGCTTGTGATAATAGTCAAAGATGTTTGATTCACCTTTGACACTATGTTCTCTTGATGGTCATACTACCTATTCAATTGCTCCATCAAACTAATTAGAAATGTATATACATGCTTGAAAAATGAGTAAAAAATTAATACCTTACTTGAATTATGTGAGTAATAACATAAAAGTAGTTTTTACCCCTCATTTTACCATTTCATTCAAATTTGGGACTGTTGGAGCTCTGGAGGTGTTTTTCCCCCTCGATTTTCATCAGCTGATTCCGGGAGATTCCGTGGATGATTTTCGGTGCCATCTAGACCATGTAGGAGCTAACCCTGAGATCTTCAATTTAATTCTTTCCTTTTCTGATTCTGAGCATGATTTCCTACTTTTTTGAGCCTCTGGGGTTTGAACATTTAGTTCTCTCCCCATCGCACCTCATATACTAGGCTGGCTCAGGATAATAGTTCCTAGATGGTATCATTCTTGTTGAGAAAATTATTATCCTCCATTTGGACTCTAAAAGAACCTGAAGCTGAGCAGGAACAAGGAAAGCAGGTGCCTAAGGAAGCTCAGAAGAGCTTCGTGGATGGTTCTTCTCTAGGTTGGAGGGACCCGATGGAGAAAGGTACGGATCCCTCCATGATAACTACCTTTCTAGAATCTTGCATGAAGCTGTTATGCGATAGCAAAGATGTTAAATCATTGCAGGAGCTGATTACTAGGTGTGCTGGATCGGGCGAGCCACATGTTGTATGGAAAATAGGAAGACATGCTCTGCACATCGGTTGAGAAATGGGACTAACAGCGCAAATCGGCGACTATGACATGGATCAGGTCATCCTGGACTTAGGCTTGGATGCGAATGTATTACCTAAACAAACATGGGAGCACATGGGCAAGCCCACACTACAATGGTCCCCTATTTAGCTACGAATGGCCAACCAACAAAAGATCTTGGCCATGGGCCGACTGCAAGGAGTGACTGTGGACCTCGACAGGGTAAGTACACAGACCAATTTTGAAGTCATAGAGATTGTTGATGACAGTAATCCTTACTCTGCCTTACTCGGAATTGATTGGGCAACGGACATGAAAGGGACCATCAATCTAAAGAAGCGGAAAATGACGTTCGAAAAGAAGTCACTACAAGTAGTAGTTCCGTTGGATCCAGCAGAAGGAGATAATATCACTGAACCCATGCGCGATGAGGAAAGTGACGACAAACTAGATTGTATCTATCAAATAACAGCGCAAGACCCAGATCGGGTGCATCCCATAGACGGTAGAAGAATATCGTGGGAACGCAATAACACATGCATCAAGGACTCCGATGAGGAGACAGAGCGCTAGGAGAACTGATTGCAGGAAATTACAACACTTAACTGTAACATGATGACTCAGTCAATACGACACATCACCACAGAAGAAAGACAATAGCCAACAGAGAGCGATGAGGCAGCTGAGGGGCAGCTTATCGAGCAGGGCATGATATGTGTAGCACAGGAGCAGCATAATGTGTCGCAAGACGTGTTGTGCGCACCAGAAGGGGAGTCGCAGAAGCTGCAATGTAGGCGGCGATTCCAGGTGCAGCTTCGTGGACATTCGTGGCAACCAAGGTGGCATAAAGTGGTCATTCATTAACAATGAGGGGTGCGGCTCAGACAAACAGCAACCCAAATGGATCTGCATGAACTGCAGGTGTGCACGACCAGGAAGGGATATCTCGTAGATGTCTCTCTATGTCTGAACAAATCACCACAGATAAAGCTCACCCTACCGGTGATAACATTCATGAAAGGATTCAGTAGCTCTGGCTAACCATTTTGCATGGTAAAAGGCAACTTGCTAAATTAGAAGAAACAGAGGCTAGGCTCCGAGCACAAAGTATGAATCTAGATGAAGCAATTGAGAAGCTGCAATTAGAAGTCACCTATACGGACTACGCAAAGAAACTAATGAAGGGAACAGACATGGCTAGCTCTCCTACCCTACTACAAGTAGCAACCCCGCTAGCATGGCCGCGACTGCATCTGGGAGGACAGGGATGCGCACACTGCCCGACGCTAGTGGAATCAATGAAACATGAAGGGTGCTCGTGGCCCGTGCTATCTGGGAAATGGAAGGCCCGTATGAGGGGGTCACCCACTTGACTAACCTTAGGAGGCCTAGTCCTAGTGCCCCATGCAGTTGGAAGAGGGTGCAAGACTATAAAACAAGCTGCTGCGAAGTTGCACGACACGGCCATAGCATACATACAAAAATCACACCTACGTCTCTGGGGTTACGGTGCCGTGAAGGAAAGATGGAAAGCGACCATTGCTAGTACTATTCAGGATATGATGGACCATTTAAGGTGAATTGGAGTAGGTAATGGGCAGTTAAGACAGAGGGGTAACTGCCAAAGTCGCATTTATGAGCTACAACAAGGGTGAGCAGCCAATCTTAAATTCAAAATCTTTTATAATTATAGCAAGAATCAGACCACCTCACTTTACCATTCCACAAGAAAGCCATCATGGGTTCAGATCTAGTATAGGATGAGTGACGAGCAGCTGGAAGACATTCCATGGTTTCAGGCCTTACCAAAGCATTACCAAGAAACAATCCTTAAGGCAAAAAAGCCTACCGCAGACAATCCACAGAAAGCTCCACCACAGACAACCGAGCTCCCTAAATCCCCTCGAATGCCATGAACCAAGAAAGATCCCCAGAGTCCAAACCCAATACGAAGGTTGCCATGACACCTGCAATCTCGAAAATTCACGATGGAGGAAAAGGATAAAACTGTCATAATTGAAAGCAAGGAAGAGGATGAGGTTTCTCCTACATAAATCGAAGAAGTCCTCCCTGAAGAGGATCCCATCCAGCCAGTCCAACGGCCCGACTATGTGGCCTCAACCAAGGGGAAGGCAAACGTACCTACAAATTTGGATGATGTCAACACTACCCTTATCACTCCCTCCCTCCCAAAAGCAATCCCAGTAGAAGGCTTAGTGGTTGGCTGTATTGCGACAATGAAATTCGAAGACTGTGACCTAGCAGATATAATCAAGTTTCCCCACTTGGAGACCAATGAACTAATGGAGCAGAGTGTCAAAGGAATGGTGACCATGCTACAACCAAAGGAGTGGCTGCGAAAGGTGGAAAAAGCTGGGCTACTCTGTCTTTTGTCTATTCGTCACTTTTACCGGCCCCTTATCACAATATTGGTCATAAGGCAGTTGCTCTATTTGGTCCATGAGTAAATATTATGGGTCAACAAGCCCGTTCTCATCATAGTAGAACTTATTCATCAAGTTTTGCACCTTCCCTGCGAAGGAAGAGATCCCTACGAAATTACTAATAGAAGTGGTGATGTTGCGATGATAGAGAATCTGAAAAAGAAGTATAACCTCATGAAGGGGCAGTGAGGATACATCATTGACAACATTTCAGACAACGCAGTTTGTGTCGCCACCCAGCCATTGGCATGGAAGGTGATGTAGAAATGTTGTGCCACCAAGATTCCTGCAGTAGTCATTGCACTCGCTAAGGAGCACGCAGCTGGAGCGAGGTTCAATTGGTCACAATTGCTCTGTGAAGAATTTCTGACCAACTGCCACGAGGTTCAGGAGGAAGGCAAGACTTTTCATTATGCATGGCTGCTCCTATCCATTATGTTGGTCGCTACTGACTTGCCCGAGGACAACTAGTTTTCGGATTTGGACCTGATTGGCTGGAAGCTACCAAATATGCTTCACTTTGGGTGACAAGGGACGCGGGATGAATCCAGAACATAAAAATATTTTTGATACTGATGGACACAAATGTGCACCAATGGATTAATGAGTTATCCTGCCTATCCAATGGGATTTATGAAAGCATGAAGCATATTCCCGAATTTAAAGTAGACATGCATCGTATATACATCTGGGCACGCAAGGACCCGGCCCATAAATGGATTGCAGTTTGATTTATCGCCATTGATGATGTCATTGACGGGGTTGTGGATACTTGGCCAGCGACATGGTGCGGACCCGAGGTAGTAGAGCATAACGAGACTACCATTCAGAAACAAAAGGAGGATGCTAAGCATGCCACATAACAAAAGTGGAATGAACATTTCACCACGGAAGTTCAGGTAGCTCGGGAGGTGGCACTAGCAACAACAGGAAAGACACCACTGGGTGGGATGTGCCAACAACCGACAAAAGTAGTCAGAAGGCACCTACTCAGAAGGCTGCTAATGAACCACCATCAACTGGCACAGGTTCGCCCTTGAAGCGATTGCTGCAACCAGAACGATCCAAACCACGAAAGAAGGAAAAGGCATCTAAATGGGATAGCAGAGCGACAACCCTCACCGAAGGCAACCTAAATGACATAGAAAACACCATTTGAGATGCCAATCAAGATGCAGTCGACGAGGCCATAAACGAGCAGTAGATTGTAGAAATTTTGAATAATATGACACTTATTCACAGAGATTATCCCGATTATACACTATTGTGGATACATGCATAATGCATAACCTCCTTTACGTTGATCATCAATTTAGCGGCATTAAAAACAATGAAACATCAATCGCATGTGCACATTAACACAGTATGTAACCCGAGGAAAGCATACAGCTGAAAACCCCACACTATCTGTATATTATAATGATTGATAACATGTAACAATACATAGTACAATACTCCTCACAAGTACTCAGTACTCTCTCCACATGTTACACACAAACTAGCTCAGATCTGATGCCTCAAATCTCCTCCACTGTTTGCCTGCCTCCACTGCACAATCCTGCAAGAGTATAAATTATAATGAATGGCTGAAGCAAACTCGTATTTCTTTGGCTGAACCACGCAATCCTCATTGACATTACTCAATCCCATTGATTGTGCAAGATCTCATGCACAAATATAGTCACAACTGATAGCAATCTCAACCTCTAACACCTGTCTCCACTGAATTGTCCATGCACTGAGTTAACTGATGTATTCTTTAGTTGCTTTATGAGTTAATAATTAGTGAATTAATTAAAAATTAATTCACATCACTCATCACTAGTGTATTCTGCAGTTAGACTAAATACAACTAGTTTAACCAAGTCAAATTGAACACAACTCCATCAACTCCTCAATCAACTCCACCAAACTCAACCACATGAGTTCTAACTGAAGTCCACCATGCAATAGCTCAACTGAATCATAAGAAAAGCGTATTTCCTTCTAACAATTGCATGTGCCACATCTATAGCTCAAACTGAAGTGCTCCAAGAGGATAACATAATGTTTATAGTCCAAATATTATTATGAGCTAATAATATCCGACTGTTCTATTTTTAGCCTGGCAGTCTAAAAATAGAATCCACCCATATGTCTAAAAATAGAAGTCCATCTATTGTTACCAACATGACCAATCATCCACAAATAGCATCCTGCAACTTATAGACCATGATCCATATGTCTAAAAATAGACTTTGCACCAAAAATAGCCTGCGGGCCCACTTAGTGAAGGCGACTCCTTTCCACTAAGCTCCATCATCTTGTTGCATTTTCAACACTCCTTCTCAACAAGATATGGATTATCGACAACCCCTATCCTACAACTTTGGAATGTTCTGCATGCAACACATTTGCTCGGTCCACTTGCTCCAAGAACACTTGGAACAAAAACACTCCCAACTGACCACTCTGTTGGGCTAGGAACATACTCTAATGCTGAAGCTCTACCTGCTGCTGACAAGTGCTCCCTCTTTGACATCTGTGCTACTGAAACATCTCCATGCATCTCACACCATTACACACTTCTATGTGCCACCTAGCATTGTGCAAAACACTTGTGCCTCTCGCATTGCTGCAGCCTGCTAGCAATGCACTGTCCGGGGATTCCCTACACTGTCGCTTTCTTTGCCACTCCATCCGCATCTGTCTCTACCCAATCAGTCAGTTCCTGCTACTCCACATCGGGGCTCCCGTAGCAAGGTCTCATCCAAGAGGTTGGGTACTGTTACACAAAAATATCGTCACCATGACTATTTGCAGTCAGTATGGGTCTATCATCACTTGTACTGTCCTCCTAAGCAAGTCTCAGACCTCAGCTCTTCAAGTCAAGCTTTGAAAATGAGAGAAAGACATTGAAAATCAACAAAGCTCTGGTTCCGCACTTTCTCTCACTGTTTCCTGTGGTCCCGCACCCCCTGTTCACATTACCTGCAGACCTGCCTGCTCTGTCCCTAAAGGAGTGGGTGTAGACCCCTGTGAAAGTAAAAAAGGCGCAAGTTTATTCTAAAAAACTCACTTTGGGTTAATTCTAGATGATTCTAGAAGGAATTTTGACGTGGATTGTTCGCTCTTAGGTGGTTCATGCATCCCAAAAGAGAAGAAGCTAATCCCTTGATTAGAGGAGCTATCCCTTTAAGGAGGGCTTTATCCCTTTAAAGGAGGACCTAGTAACTTCCCTCCATTGCACTATAAATTAAGGCATTGGGCTGGTTGCTAGGGAGGTTAGAAGATGAACATTTTTGAGGGTAAATGCTGGTGGAATTGAGACTTCCTAGTTAAGCTTGAGAGGAGAGATCACATACCTTTTTGGATTCATTGGGAAGAGAGTGAAACTTGTCAAAGTAGAGGAGACTTCTTGTTGGACCCTGGGGGGAGCTTGTACAGCATCAAGGCAAAGGTTGTAAAGTTATTCTTCTTTTTGAATTAATACAATCAGATTCATTTTTCTCAACAAATTGTCTTATGTCATTTGTTTCATCAATTCCTTGATCATCATGATAAGTATGCTTTATGATATTGGCTTTTTAGGTGCTATTTAATTTGTTTGCTTGTTTGTGTTTGCAGATTCGCTACATTTGGATCAAAGGAGTGAGGCTTCCACAAACTTGCATTGGACCCAAGGTAGGCCTAAACCACTTGTTTGCCTTTGTTTATAATTACATATTTAGAGAAAGATAGTTTTTGATTGACTTGCTTATCACTAGATATCGTTAGATTCTAGGAAGGTCTATCTTGTCTGCAAGATCGACTCATTCCGTGTGACAAAATGGTGACTCCGCTGGGGACTTGATTTTTTCCTTGTTTTTACTTTGACCTGAGAAACTGTGTTTTTGTTTCTGTTTTTGGCTTGTTGTGTGTGGAATTGGGTAGATTTAGTAGATCTAGGATTATTTTTGTTTTTCATAAATTTGGGCGAGGACCGCACCCTCGGCTTGGAACATAGTGTGGACCTATCTGCACTTTTGCTTTTAGCACAGAGCGGTACTGCACCTGTGAACGGTGGGCCTGCGGACCCTGTTAAAATTTTGAAAAACTTAAGATTTTCTCTTTCAGTCAATATAGTTTTTGTTTAGATGTTATTATCCCATGCCCAGACCTGCATGTAACTTGTCAGAAGCTTTTCTTAGGTTAATTCCATTGCTGCTAGGGTTTTAGGTGAAATTCCTAGAAGTTTTGGTTTTCGGGCTTGGTTTTCATTATGGTCTTGTAGTAGCTCTGAGCTTAGAAGCTGTAGAAGCCTCAGATCACCTTGGTTTTTACTGGCCTTCTTATGAGTTTGACCATTTGCAAAATCTACCTTTGTTGAGGAATCCACCTTGTGTTTTCTCTTTGCGAAACTTTGAAAAGACTTGTGTTAAAAGTTTGGATTTCATTTTTAGAAAAGAAAACAAAAATTGGTTGTCTTTTGACTGATTTGTGATTTTGGACAAATTAGTCCTTGGTTTGTTTATAGCTAAGTAAAACATCCTTGAAAAATACATCTTGTAAGCTTTGACTTCAAATAGTTTTTTTTTTTTATAGTTTATAGATCTCAAGATTAGTTAATTCCATAGTTTTGAGTGTTTTATAAAAATAAAAAATCTCTTTTGGAAAAATTTTGTTTTTGTAGTATTTGAGTGTTTGAAAGAAAAGGGAAATTTTTGTGAAAATAACTAGTTGTCTCGTTTCGAGTGCATTGGAAAAGACAAAAAGCTCTTCTTTTAATTTGTTGGTTAAGAAAGATTTGTGTTTACAAGCATTTGCATTCTCAAACTCTTTCCTAGCTAGAAGTTCATTGAAGGTAAAAGATTGCTTAATCATCTTAAGTGCATTTTTTAGTGATTTTGAGTCGACTCTTCACACCACGAGTTTCATCTCCGCACCTCTTGACTTAAACAAAATCCAATAAAAATAAATGCTTAAAGTAAAATCTATCTATTAATCTTTTTGTTTCTAGGGCTCTAATAAACCAACATAGCTTAGGCTAGTGTCTTGGAGTAGGGAGTAATTAACCCTTCAAGACAGTAAAAAACGCAAGTAGCTGTATCTTGCAGTAGGAGAAAAATCCAATGGTTGCATCTATGCTCTGGGAAAGCTCCTCTTAAAGGAGAAGCACGAGATCGTGTCTGAACCAGTGTGGGAATCAATCCTTCCTCATTGGGAACAACGCCAGATATTCACGTATTAAAAACGGTAAACCTCGGATTAACCATTGTCGAGGAACCTGGGGTCACTTGTTGGTAAACCTTCGATTATTTCAAGGAGCCTTCAAGGGGATTGAGCTTGTTACTCTGCCCTTGCGTGCGTATCGGATCGCAGACTGTTCCCCCAGGTATATTTGTTTCCATTGGTAACCATAGTGACCATATTCTATAGGATTCTTCCGCAGGTGACAGTGGTGGAAGATCCCACTGTACCTGGAGCAGACGTCGGCTAGACTTACCCTGATTTTCTGGGGGGTTCTCTTCACTCGAGATGATTTAGTGGAGGAACTTGTGCCAGTCTATTAATTAAGTAGGTTACCGGGGTAACTGTTCCAACCGCCATTTTTGTATTGAACTCTGCGACGTTGGACTTCATCACCAACTAGTGTTTTCAGTACGAAAAGTTACTGTTTCTGTGTGGTTTGATCTCCTAGATTCTTTAGGCATGTGATTCAAATTTGTTTGGTTCTTTAGAGGCTTTAGGTGGTTTTCATTGAGATTTTACTTTGTTTGCGTGTGAAGTAGTTAAAATTTTTAATCGTTGCTGAATTACGGAGGAAGTCTCGTAGACTTCGGGGCCAACCTCTTGAGTTTTCACCGAGCCAGCCTGAAGGGTTAAGAGCCCTCGTAACTCCTAGAGAAAGTAGAGTTGGGTCACCTGAGGAAGGAGAGTCTTCTTTAGTGGTACATCCTGATTTTCAAGCTTTAGTAGCAGATTATAATCCACAATCTGTGTTTGTTTCCAAAATTACTAGTAGCTTTTCATCTACTAGTGATATAGGTGAGGAACCTGAAATATCTGAACCTGAAAGTGAATTTGCTGCTACTCCAACATCGGGATTTACCTCTCCAACTTCTAGTGGTCCTGGTTCACCCAGGGTAGGAAGAATAATTACCCAAAATCTTCCTTCTAGACTTATAGTTATTGAAGAACTTGCTACTCCGGAAGAAGAAGTAGGCATCCCTATCCCTGAAAATCAACCTGTTATAGAACTTAGGGAGCGTGAATCAATCTTTTACAGTCCACCTAGGAGCAGTGCTTGGTATCTTTCATTGACTAAATTTTTGGAAAACCCGGGACTAACTTTTTCACCACCTCATATTCCTTATCACCCAACACCTAGAGGTTACTATCCTCCGTTAAATATGTCAAGACAGTCGTCCATGTTTTCTCAATCTACAGAATCCTTTTTGTACGACCGTCCTTCTATTCCCTCTGGGTATCAGTCACTTACTAGTACTTTTTAGGGAGCATCTCCTCAACCCATTGAACAAGGGTTATTAACTGGAAATAATGGTACTAAGCCGTTGAGTGTAGAATATATTCTCATGATGTCAAGTACTATTCCTAATCCTCAACCTCAAGGTGGCCAGTTACTGCCTAGGGGGCAGCCTCAAAATCCTCAATTATTGCCTGGGGGGCAACCTCAAGGTACCCAATTTGCACTTGGGGGGCAACCTCAAGGACAGTACATACCTACGGGACAGTACGTTCCTCAAGGTCAACCCCAGACTCAATATGTACCTCAAGGTCAACCCAGTATCAATATGTACCTCAAGGTCAACCCCAGTATCAGTACGTGCCTCAGGGTTATCAACCCCAAGGTCAGTACTCGAACCAAGGTTTCCAACCACCTTTCGGTCAATCATATGTTCAGGGAACTGGAAATGTACCTCTGAATTATCAATACCCTCAACCCGGTTATGGTCCTCAATATTCTCAACCTGTTATGGGTCCGTACCCCGGAATGAGCTTAGTGTGGGATCCATCACAAACTCAACAGGTCTTGCAACCGAATGTACAGTTGTCATCTCAAACTAGATAACCCTTAGTTTCTGGTTCACCCCAGCAACCTGTCCAGTCTACTATTCAAACTTCTGTACCTTCGGTAGTTTCTCAGCCTGGGCCTAGTACACCTTGTACTTCGCCTCAAACAGCTGCTCCAACTGCTACAACATCTGTTCAATCTACCCCACCTACTTCTGGAGTATCGATAGCTCTGGTTTCTATTGTTCCTGTATCAACTCCTCAGACATCTTTATCTCAGTCTGGATCCACAATTCAAACTTCGGTTCAGATGCTTGTAGGACAACCTGGTTCAAGTACGGTTGTCACAAGTCAACCTCAATTTACTTATCAACCGTACCAGGTACAGTACCAATTCAGTCCTACTGTGCAGCAGCCAGTCTATCAGTATCAACCGTACCCTGGATATACATATCAACAACCTCAACAACCCCAGTACGGTCCGGTTAATCCTGGTTTTCCGGGAGGATATAATATCCCAAATGCAATCCCAATTCCTAGTTATCCTGGATATCCTCCTCCTAGGGCTGGTCTCATGACCCAGAGTTTTAGGGACCCTAATCGTCAGTTACCGTTTATCGCAACTTTGGACTTTCCTGACTTGTCGCGCCTAACGAACGATCCCATTAACTATCTTCCGTTTTGGCCGCCAATGCCGAATAAGTTGCCTAGTGATATTCCTAAGTTTGAAGGCAAATCAGGAGAGGACCCGTCGAACCATGTGATGACTTATCACCTCTGGTGTGCATCTAACTCCATTTCAGATGATTCAATCCGTTTAAGGCTTTTCCAGCGCACTCTAATTGGTCTTGCGGCCAAGTGGTACATTGAGTTACCGCGAGCCACTTTTTATAACTTTAGTCAGTTAGCTACTTCGTTTTTAACTCATTTTCAGTTGCCAGTCAGATATGACAATGGCACGAAATTACTAACGTCATTAAAGCAGTCAACGTCCACTTACATTTCAGATCACATTCATGAATGGAGACGTCGACGACGTTTAGTGAAGGTTTTTATTCCGGATCAAATCTTAGCTGAATGGTTTGTAAAATCTTTATTGCCAAAGATCACTGAGGATGTAGCTAAGGCCGGAGTCGTTACTGAGGAGCAAGTAATTGCTCAAGCACAGTACCTTGACTTAGTTTATACTCAATCAGGTACGTTACACGAGAAAATCCCCGATCTTCCTAAGCAAAATCAAATCGCTGTAGCTCCTTCAGGGTCTCATGCCGCTGACGGTATGATTGGTACGGTTAACACCAAAAGTAAGAAGAAGTCTTCCAAGAATTCTTCTCCTATCATAACCTTGCCAAATTCCCCGATAGGAGATTCTTCTGTGGAAGTTTCTGCCGATATTCATGTTGTAGAGTCATCTACAGCCAAATCAAAATCCGGTGGTAAGAAGAAAGTGAAGAAGAAAAATAAAACAGATAAAAATTCGAAAGAGAAACCAGAAAAAGCAGAATCAAATGATGAGAAATACAAACCTCGTTATCCTTGTCTCATTTGTGACAAAGAGCATTTTACAAGAGACTGCCCTCATTGTGCAGAGGTTGCGAAAATTGTCAAAGGTTCCCAAATGCCTACTGTTTTGAAGGATCCTTTTCCAAGTCAAGACAGTAAAATGATAGGTTCTTCCTCAAATGCCAATGAAGAACCCATTCTGATGATGTCCCATGTTAGGATTGCGACTAGATCGCATGATTATGGTAGTAAAAGTCCTGTTGATGGTAAAGAAGCAGAATCTTCTCATTCTAACCCATCAACCTTAGCTCCCGGTTCCGATCCACTACAGATCTAGAAACCTAATCCAGACTTAGTAATAAAACCGCCCACCAAGGGTATACTTCGAAATTCAGCTTTCAATCCACATGCGAGAGCGACTTAGAACTATAACATTGTTGAAGATTTAGCTATTTCACCTTCAAAAATGTCGGCTTTGGAAGTGCTGCAATCATGCCCAACGCAATGTAAATTACTATTGTCGGCTATAGGAGTTGTTGACATTCAGGACTCGAACCTTATAATTTTCGATCTAGAAAATAGTACACCGCGCTTACCTCATCAAATGGCTTTCTAGATCCCAATGTTAGTAAAAAACAGACCTATTTACAGGACTGTGATTGATGAGGGAGCCTCAACGTGTATTATGTCGATACAGTGTTGGAGATCGCTTGGTTCTCCGTCACTAAATCAATCCCCGACGATTCTAAAGGCCTTTGATGGTCGTGGGTTTCATCCTTTTGGCATTCTATAGGATCTACCTATAGGGGTTGAAGGATAAAATGTTAATCTAGATGTGGAGGTGGTTGATGCCCCTCTAGATTACAACCTTCTCTTGGGTCATAGTTGGTCTTACGCTATGACAATTGTCATTTCATCGGTCTTTCGGCTTATAAAGTTCCCTCATAATGGAAAGATCGTAACTATAGACCAGCTGACTTACTTTTCATCCGACTCAGCCTCTTCTGAAAGTATTCAGCATGTCGGTAAAACGACTATCCCGTATAAGGATGTTGGAGTAGGACTAGTTAAAGATGTCGGTTTACTGGGAACTTTTCCTTTTCCTCCTATCAACACATCGTCTTCTACTGCAGCCATTCATATGATTTCGTCAGGCACCATTGTTTATGATGATCCTTGGATCGTACCTTCTGAATCTGAGATAGACTCATTTGGCGATGTTATGCCTTTGAGTCCATATGAAATTGCGTATCAGGCCGTGCAGTCATTTTCTGACCCATCTTTAACCAAAATTGACTTAATGAATGTGGTCCATGAGGAATCACTTTTCACATCAAACTCGGATTCAACAACGTTTTCTGAACTTGTTCACACTGATGAGCAAATTCATGAAATCCTATGTGTCGATGATTTACCATGGGAAGATCTTCATCATAGATCTTCGTTTTTACCCGAGAGTGATTGTTTTTAAAATGATTTTTCATCAATTTTTACGACTGAATATGTCAAGGAACCTCAGAATCCAATGAAAAATCTTGATTAAGAGTTAAATTTGGGAAACATTTCTCGAACTATTCCTATTGACATTTCGGTTAAGCCTGGAATTGTTGAAAACATTCATATAGGTGCCTCGTGTACAAAAGATGAAATTCAAATATATAAGGCCCTATTTCAAAAATTCCGTGACGTGTTTGCCTGGTCATATGAGGAAATGCCAGGAATTGACCCTGCAATTGTTGTTCATGAAATCAAAACTTACTCGGGCGCTAAACCCGTCCGGCAACGTTTGTGTCAGATTCACCCGAGAAAAGCTGCTGCTATTAAAGTAGAATTTGAAAAATTACTCAAAGTAGGTTTCATTTATCCGATTCCGTTAACAGATTGGGTATCGAATATTGTTCCGGTTAACAAAAAGCAAGGGACAACAAGAATATGTATCGATTATAGGGACATTAATCGAGCCTGTCCAAAGGACAATTACCCAACTCCCTATATCGATCAAATCATTGATGATTGTGCCGGCAGCGAAATATTCTCCTTCATGGATGGTTTTTCCGGATACAATCAAATCAATATTCTACCTGCCGATCAACCAAAAATGGCTTTCATTTGTCCATGGGGGACATTTTCTTATTGCAAATTATCTTTTGGGCTCAAGAATGTCGGGGAAACTTTTCGAAGGGCCATGTCTTATGCGTTTCATGACATCAAGAACATTGTGCAACCCTATCTCGATGATTTGCTTGCTGATTCATTACATCGAGTTGATCATCTCATCCATTTACGAGCAATATCTATGAGGTGTAGGCATTATTGGATTAGGTTGAATCCACACAAGTGTGTTTTTTGTATAGAAACAGGTCGGTTACTGGGGTTTTTTTGTTTCGAAAGCCGGCATTCGCGTTGATCCCTCGAAGGTTGAAGCTATTGTCAAATTGCCTCCTCCTTCGAGTCTTCACCAACTCCAAAGTTTGCAAGGGAAAGCAAACTTTTTACGACGATTCATTCCTAACTACGCCGAGATTACAAAGGGTTTTACTCGGTTGTTGAAATAGAATACTCCATTCTATTGGGATGAGATAGCTCAGAAATCTTTTGATGCACTAAAACACGCGTTGACCCATGCACCATTATTGCATCCTCCCAACTACAACCAGGACTACTTCTTGTATCTCGCCGCCTCCCATTCCACCATTGGAATGGTGTTAGTTCAGGAAGATGAATTCGGTACTGAACATGTGATATATTACCTTAGTCGAACTTTAAATCCAACTGAGCTAAAATACTCACATGTGGAGAAATTGGCATTGGCAGCTGTTCAAGCTGTCCAATGTTTTCGTCATTACATTTTACTACGTAAAACTACAGTAAGTTATGATTGCAACTCTATGATCTATATTTTGACCAAGAAATTGCTAGGGGCCAAGTACTGCAAAGGGATTGTCATCCTACAGGAGTTTGACTTGGAATTTGAAAAGTCTAAGTCGAAGAAATATTTAGTTTTTGCGGAGTTAATGTGTGACTTCCCGCGTGCTGACACGGAAACTGTGGCAGAGGAGCCCATTGAGGATGAATCCTTGTTTCTAATCAGCACTTTAGATCCATGGTATGGGGATATCATTGTTTATCTCTAGACCCAATCCTTTCGGCCAGAAATTTTAGGGTCAGAACGTCAAAAATACAATTCCAGTCCCAACAATTCAGAATTATTGGAGATACTCTTTATCGCCGTGGGGTAGACTCTGTTTTTCAACGTTGTTTAACTCACGAGGAAGCTGAAAGGGTTCTAAATGACTATCACTCTGGAGCGTGTGGCGGTCATATGTCTGGGTATGCCACAGCCCAAAAGATATTGCGCGCTGGCTACTTCTGGCTGTCCTTGTTTAAAGATTGTATTAACACGGTCCGAAAATGCCACAACTGCCAAATTTTTGATCGAAAGATGCGCGCTCCACCTGCTTCTCTCCACCCATTAATTTCCATCGGTCCATTTGCAAAATGGGGTATCGATTTTATTACATGTAACCCTCAATCGGCCGGGGGGCATGCGTATATCATCCTTGCGGTAGATTATTTTACCAAGTGGGCCGAGGCGATGCCTACATTTGAGGTAGACGGCAAAACAGCTGTGATTTTCGTGTTTAATCATATAATTGCTAGGTTTGGTTTTCCACAAGCGATTATCACTAATCATGGGCATCATTTTTGAAACGTTATGATGACTGAACTTATAGGCCAGCTTGGCTTGCGTCACGATAGTTCAACTCCTTATTATCCACAAGCTAATGGTCTGGTTGAAGCCATCAACAAAGTTCTAGTCATCATGATCCGACGGATCATCGAGATTCATCGGTCGACTTGGCATAACATGCTATTTTCAGCGCTTTGGGCGTATCGAACCTCAGTAAAAACATCAACATGGTTCACTCCTTTCCAACTAGTTTATGGTCTGGAAGCTGTGTTACCCATTGAATGCGAAATCCCATCATTGCAAATGGCCATCGAGTTACTTCCAGCCACTTCCGAAGAGGAAAAACGTTTTTTATACTTGGCTCAACTAGATGAGAATCAACGTGATGCCGCATTGGTAATCGAAACTCATGCAAAACATATTAAAGCTCAATATGTCGAAATGTGACCCCTCGAAATTTTTCAGAAGGAGACCTAGTCTTATTGTACGATCAAGCTAATGATAAATTAGGCGCTGGAAAATTCGTTCCTATGTGGCATGGTCCCTATGTTGTCAAGTGAAAGCTAGCAAAAGAGGCCTATGAATTGGTAGACTTTGACGGGGACTCTTTAGGTAAACCCAGAAATGGTCTTTACCTGAAGAGGTATTATGCTTAAAAATGGGTGTGGATATTTTTAGTTAGGTTAGTTTTCTTTCTAGCTGGTGTCTTTTAGTTTTAAAAGTGTGCTTAGCTTAGAGAGTTTTTTTCGTCATTATTCCTGCCTATCTTGGTTTTACTCTTGATATTGCAGATGTCGATGCCTCTCCAAACATACATTGGTTTTGCTGATGGTGCTTGTCATAATACACGGAACATTTCTTCCGCAGCTTGGGTTATTTATTCACCCTCTGATGAGTTGGTATCTATGCACGGGGTAAGCCTCGGTCAAACAACGAACAACATTTCCAAGTATAGTGTAGTGATTGAGTTATTATCTAAATCTATTTCATTTGGGATTCGGAGTTTGATAGTGAGGTTAGATTCTGAACTAATTGTATTACAGCTTAATAGAGTATATGCCATTAGAAATCTAGTGTTGTTATTGAGATTATTTTTGAGAGTGCATCTTTTGGAACGTGAATTTGATTATATTGAATATTAGCATATTCCAAGATCTTTAAATACATTAGCAGATGCAATTGCTTCTCGAATGTTAAGTAGACATTTACAATAATCATACATGTAAATTTAAAAGCATTTCATAACATGTTTTACAAGATAAGCCGGTGAGAGTGATATAGTATAATATAGGAGTGTGTCAAAATATACATCGTCCTCAATCATAGGTTGAAAAACACCTTATGATCGGCAAAAATGATATACAAAAAACAAAAATGTCATATGTGTCTACAATAGGCGATCATCCTATCACTGGTGATGATCTCGATAAGAAACCACTGTATGGGCCACCTTACAAAGGAACCTCCTAAAAGGTCCTGGGACCCCAATCACATAGCGCTGTAGTCGATGAGGAATGTAATCTATGTTGGTCTCTGGAATGTCTCCCGTCAAACGTTCTAGATGGCTCTCTAATTCGGCCAAGGTCTCTGCTGATTCGTCCTGTGGGGTTGGTGCCGCTGCAGCTGGTTTTTTCCTCTCGTAAGGCTGGAGAGTGGCTAGTCGCTGTGGACCCACGTCTGCATTTGAAACTTTTACTATCAGTTTTGAAACGAGATAAAAAAAAAAAAAAAAATTAAAATAGGAAAATGTTGAAAATGATTTTACCTGAGTCATCCCATTGCTCTCTTGGTGGAAGAGCCATGTCTGGGCCACCACGAAAATCTACCCCAGCGTAAGGGAAGTCCTGAATAGCAAAAACCTGGTTTTCCAACCAATGGAAATACTCAGGTTTGAATCGAACGACCTCTGTCCCCTCATTAGGATGACGGGCCATAACTGCAACCCATCGCATCAGTTTGGGCTCTCGAGGAAGTCCAGCTCCAACAGTGAGGTGTTGCGGGACCAACATTGGGACCCTCTCCAGACCAAAGCTCACAACTAAAGCACCATATCCAAAGGTCTTCAGTTGTTCATTCTTGGCTCTGGTCAGTTGGCCTTTTACATTAGCCAACACAACATCGTACCAGTTGAAGATGGTGCCTCGAAAGCAGTCAACTGCCATCCGCATCTGGGATCCAGTGGCTATATGTAGTGCGGCGCTCCCATAGAGCCTGGTAACAGTAAACGCGATCACCATGAGTTTAGGATGGGATATGGTTTTGATGTCTATCCCTTTGTCTCTAGTTTGGTTGTTGCAGAACTCTAGCCGGAGGCTATCGACAGACTGGCCACCTGGCCTAGTCCCGAATAGAGTCAAGTCTTCGCCTCTCTTACGCAAACCAATCAAAAATTATATGTCTGCCGGCTCAATTTCGAGCTGGTGGCCACCAATGAAGAAGCACTGGTCCTGTTTGCTCCACCTGTCTACCAGCCACTGCAAGAAGTCCACCTGGGCCGTCATGCCAGGTATGGCCCAGAATTTGTACAAGCTGCGTGCCTTCAATGCATCGATCGAAGGTTGGTGATTTAACGCGGCAAGATCTACGTCCTCATGCTCCCGTTCTCGCCAATAAAGCATGATGTATACTCTACATCCAACAAAAAGGCGAATTAGAATGCAAAAAATTGAATTGTTTGGGTGAATTTTGAGAAATTTAGGGTTAAAAACCCTTGCTGTGGGGACCGCACCCTCTCTCTTAGAGACAGTGCGTGGGTCCACACCTTGCCTTCATGGCAGGTGCGGACCCCTGACTTTTTCCCCATTGAGAAAAAGTCAGGGTCCGCAGGTTACCTGTGTTGTGCTTGTGGGCCCCCGCGCGCGGGTTTCTAGCCTAAAAATCCTCTAAAAAATGAAATGAAACCCTAAAAAATGATTTGAAACGGATAAAATTGAAGAGTAGGATGATGTGGATTACCTGGAGGAGACGGCGCTCGATTCCGACGGATGGATTTTCCGCAATCTTCACGGGAAGTTTCTAACCAAAAGCTCTATTTTCTCACCCAAATCTCAAACGGTAAAAATGAATTGACGAAAGCCCTTTTTATAAGTTTTTTGAATAAATGAATTGTAAATTTGTTTATGTTTCACTTTAGAAAGGTAATTTTTGCAGCATTTTTATCCATTTTAAACAAGTAAGAGTAATGTTTGAAGTTTTTGTTCAGGATAACGGATTTTTCAGGTGAAATCGGTCATTTTCGACGGAAAAACATTAGAGTCACCTTTAAGCTCTTTTCTGACTCCTAAAACATGAAAATATTGCCGAGTTTTTCTTTTTAAACTTATTAAAACGAAACTAAAAATACGGTCCACTTACAGCTCTTTTTCTGACCGTAAAAACATGAAAAGATTGCCGAATTTTTATCGTTTCAAATTCGATATTGGTTATAAAATGATGTGTCATTGATCGCTTTTTAACTTTTTCGGATCAGAGGCACTAATTACGAAAAGTACTCCTTGTTTGTAACAATCAAGTGGTTCTCTCAAGTATTATTTTATACTTTTTCGGGCTTGGGAGACACAAATTTATGAAAAAGGTCAACCCTGGAGTCTTCTTAAGTTTTTTCAGACTCTCTAAAATTGAAAAATGTTGAGTTTCTCCTATACTGGACTCGTTAAAATTTAACAGTAAAGGACCTGTTCAATTACAAATAGGAACGGACCACTCCTTCTTAGGGTTCGAATTTAAACTAAGTTGGACTCATCCGAAGGATGAGCTTATAATCAAGCAAATGTTATCCTCCTCAAGCTTGTTAAAAATAAAGAGGCAGAAATGGTGGGGGAAAAGAGAGAAAAATGAGCCTGTTTGTCATACTTTGTAACCACTCTTGAACACGACACTTTTATTCACCTGGGTTGGGAAATCCTTTGCCTAGCAGTTGATCAAACCACATTGAAATTCTTCAGCCGGTTTCTGGGTATTAACTTTGGGTCAATTGTCACCAAACCATCTGCCGTGTCGTTATGTGTTCAAGAGGTCAGTACCAATAAGCCATTCATTTGTGAAATATCTGTCATCCATCTTGACCATCCCTGAGTCAGTCCTTGCAACTAAATTTCTTCAAACTTGATCTCTGATTTCGTGTTATGGGCTTGCCTATGATGGATCGCTTTCTATCAACTCCAGCTCATTATCTAGAAAGATGATCTAGAAATCGTCAGTACCTTGGGATCTGCATGCCTCAATGGCAGGTTTCTCACCTTCGACGACAGGTTGCATCATTGACCTTCAATCAAAGGATTCCGTGACATGTTCGACATCAACACATCTATTCACATCTCATGGATTGTACTGAGTACTTTGAGAGCCATTGACATTACTGGTGGTTTCTCTCACACTTGTTAATAGTTTACATCATTGACTGGTACTCAAGTGGTTTCTACCATGTTCGACTTCAACACATTCATTCGCATGGATAGAATCGTACTATTTCGGGAAGTAGAAATGAAGACCCTGGATTTAGTTTCTGCCATCCAGGCTGCGACGAATTTTGTATTCGTTATATTGTGGACTATTCATACACAGATGGCTGCATCCATACTATGTCTACATGTGTCTATACTTGTGATGTATTACAAGATCATTCCTATATCAGAGTAGTAGTTAGCTTTCTAGTCAGTTTTGATCTGAGTATGGGAATGCCTACCTCAGCGATGATATGATATCATATATATATTTTGCATTGAAAGTTTTTATAGGTTCCAACCAGGCTCTCCACAAGATGATCCTCGAAATTATAAAGTACTTCACTCTTCCTAAATGGAAAATAAAATCTTCATCTACTACAGACTTCGCACTTTAGGGGGCAATCTGTTACACAAAAATATCGTCACCATGACTATTTGCATGCAGTATGGGTCTATCATCACTTGTACTGTCCTCCTAAGAAAGTCTAAGACCTTAGCCCTTCAAGTCAAGCTTTGAAAATGAGAGAAAGAAATTGAAAATCAACAAAGCTCTGGTTGCGCACTTTCTCTCACTGTTGTCTGCAGTCCCGCACCCCCTGTTCACATTACCTACGGACCTGCGGACCTGCCCGCTCTGTCCCTAAAGGAGTGGGTGCAGACCCCTGTGAAAGTCAAAAAGGCGCAAGTTTATTCTAAAAAACTCACTTTGGGTTAATTCTAGATGATTCTAGGAGGAATTTTGACGTGGATTGTTCGCTCTTAGGTGGTTCATGCATCCCAAAAGAGAAGGAGCTAATCCCTTGATGAGAAGAGCTATCCCTTTGAAGGAGGGCTTTATCCCTTTAAAGGAGGACCTAGTAACTTCCCTCCATTGCACTATAAATTAAGGCATTGGGCTGGTTGCTAGGGAGGTTAGAAGCTGAACATTTTTGAGGGTAAATTCTGGTGGAATTGAGACTTCCTAGTTAAGCTTGACAGGAGAGATCACATACCTTTTTGGCTTCATTGGGAAGAGAGTGAAACTTGTCAAAGTAGAGGAGACTTCTTGTTGGACCCTGGGAGGAGCTTGTACAACATCAAGGCACGGGTTGTAAAGTTCTTCTTTTTGAATTAATACAATCAGATTCATTTTTCTCAACAAATTTTCTTATGTCATTTGTTTCATGAATTCCTTGATCATCATGATAAGTATGCTTTATGATATTGGCTTTTCAGGTGCTATTTAATTTGTTTGCTTGTTTGTGTTTGCAGATTCGCTACAAGGGAGCTCATTTGGATGAAAGGAGAGAGGCTTCCACAAACTTGCATTGGACCCATGGTAGGCCTAAATCACTTGTTTGCCTTTGTTTATAATTTTATATTTAGTGAAAGATAGTTTTTGATTGGCTTGCTTGTCACTAGATATTGTTAGATTCTAGGAAGGTCTATCTTCTCCGCAAGATCGACTCATTCCGTGTGACAGGTACCTCAAGGATCCTACCCCTCCTCCTTGGGACGATCACTCTATATCGCCCCACCTCCTACCTGGAGGTATGGCTGCATGTGATCTCTCAGCCCACCTGGCTCGAAGTTTCCCCCTACTGGAGGTCTCTGCATGAGTAGATGTCTCTACTCGATCTCCTCTCAGCTTCCCTTGTTGTGGCTGCTCCACAACCTCCTAAAGCTGCTATACCAATCGTGGCTCCTCCACAATCGTCTGAGACTTCTTCTGGTTCTGCATGTTGAGAGGTAATATACGCTCCCTCTCAACCACCATTCTCCATCAGTTTCCTCGCTGCTCAAGGCTTTGCATGCATCTTGAACCTCAAGAGCATACAGGTTCTTGACCCGTGAACCAATCTGCTTCACTTGTCTAGTGATGATGTGTCTAAGGAAAACCTTTCCCTTACTGAAGACTACACCATAGCCTCTGTCTTCCAGCATCGTGATCGACACTAAGTTTCTCTTCAGTCCTGGTACATACTTGACATCGGTCAAGGTAAGGTGAGCTCCATGCTCCCTCTGAAAAATAACCGTGCCTACACTTGAGACACTATACTTCTCATCATTACCCATCGCTATGAGTATCTGGAGATCTTTCTCCTCCAAAGTACTGAACAAACTCTTGTCATCGGTCATGTGGAAAGAAGCTCCATTGTCAAGAAACCAACCACTTCCCACCATGGATGAAACCATGCATGCAAAAAGTGTGAAATCCAACTCAAACTGTGAAGCAAGTGCATCACCTTCAGATCCTTCCCCGAATCCCTTCTTAGATTTCCTCCATGGACAATTTGCAACATAATGGCCCACCTCATGACAACGAAAGCATCACACTTTCTATTTGTCAACCTTCTTCCAATCATTGGAAGAACTGGATTTGGAAAGAGAACCCTTCTCCTTCCCCTTCTTTTCTTTGGCAGCCAAAGCACAATTTTCTTCATCAAATGCCTCTGATGAAGATCCGTCCGTGGTATTCCGCCTGATCTCCTTGTGCACAAGATCCGACCAGAGTCTCTCCCATCCTGGAAATTTCTCCCGACCATTGACAGAGTCTTGATAGGAATTCCAACTCTTCGGAAGAGCAAGGAGATCCAAGCTCACCAAGTCCTCATCATCGACAGTCACCCCCACACTTCCCAGCTCATCTCGACATTGGGTGAACTTCGTGAGATACCTGGGCATACTATCTCCATTCTCACACTTAATGTTTCTGAGTTTATCCTTGAGCGCCAACTTCCTCTGGTTGCTCTTGCTTTGGAATATATCTATCAACACTTTCCACATCAAGTATGGAGAAGCCTTTCCATGCAGGCTGGACACAATGTGATCCTTCACGCCCTCCAACAGAATCCTTTGACACTTTGCTATCTTCTTTTTCCAAACCACAACTTCAGTAGCATCAGTAGGTTTTGGGACCTCATCCGAAATCCTTCAACCCATTATCATCTAACACTGCCTCCATCCTGTCTTTCCATGCAATATAATTCAAGCTGCCCTCAAGGGCATACTCCAATCACAATCCGTTGAAAGACATTTCAACTTTGACACCAAGAAAACACTGCTGCAAATTCGAATTCCACCAGATCAAGACTCAACCCCTTCTGATCTAAAATTCATGAGAACAAAGTGATTCTCATACAGAGATTGACTGTATGGGCTTTTACCAGATATCTCACCTTCCAAAAGAAGGATGAATCCAGAGGTTACCTGGCCTGATTGCAGACTCTGCCTGAAGAGATAAAATGTAAACACTTTCTGAATAATAGATCTGATGATCAAAAACTCTGATACCATGTAGAAATTTTGAATAATATGACACTTATTCATAGAGATTATCCCGATTATACACTATTATGAAATACATGCATAATACATAACCTCCTCTACGTTGATCATCAATTTAGCAGCATTAAAAACAATGAAACATCAATCACATGCGCACATTAACACAATATATAACCTGGGGAGAGCATACAGCTGAAAATCCCACACTATCTGTATATTATAATGATTGAGAACATGTAACAATACATAGTACAATACTCCTCACATGTACTCAGTACTATCTCCACCTGTTACACACAAACTAGCTCAGATCTGATGCCTCAAATCTCCTCCAATGTTTGCCTACCTCCACTGCGCAATCCTGCAAGAGAATAATAATGAATGGCTGAAGCAAACTCGTATTTCCTTGGCTGAACCACACAATCCTCATTGGCATTACTCAATCCCATTGATTGTGCAAGATCTCATGCACAACTATAGTCATAATTGATAGCAATCTCAACCTCTAACACCTGTCTCCACTGAATTGTCCATGCACTGAGTTAACTGATGTATTCTTTAGTTGCTTTATGAGTTAATAATTAGTGAATTAATTAACAATTAATTCACATCACTCATCACTAGTGTATTCTGTAGTTAGACTAAATACAACTAGTTTAACCAAGTCAAACTGAACACAACTCCATCAACTCCTCAATCAACTCCACCAAACTCAACCACATGAGTTCTAATTGAAGTCCACCATGCAATAGCTCAACTGACTCATAAGAAAAGCATATTTCTTTCTGACAACTGCATGTGCCACATCTGTAGCTCAAACTGAAGTGCTCCAAGAGGATAAGATAATGTTTATAGTCAAAATATTATTATGAGCTAATAATATTTGACTGTTATATTTTTAGCCTGGCAGTCTAAAAATAGAATCTGCCCATATGTCTAAAAATAAAAGTCCATCTATTTTTACCAACATGACCAATCATCCACAAATAGCATCCTGCAACTCATAGACCATGATCCATATGTCTAAAAATAGACATAGTCTAAAAATAGACTTTGCGCCAAAAATAGCCTGCGGGCCCACTTAGTGAAGGCGACTCCTTTCCACTAAGCTCCATCATCTTGTTGCATTTTCAACATAGATTGTGTTGGGGGAACTTCGCATGCAGTTACAGGAACTTGGAACAAGGATCGCGCCACTCAGTCCCAAGGATACATAGGGGATTTCTTGGATGACAACCACTGAGCCATTGTTGAAGGCCCAAATGGCTCATTCCATCGCGATTCTAGCAGCAGCATTGATAGCTGCAAATTCATAAGACTGCGCTATGCTCAGAAAACTTACAGGGCTGGGATTAAACGTGGCTGCTTTACCACGAGAAAGTCTGCAGCAACTCCAGGACATTGCTACAATGGAGCTCCGCGCCTGGGCCGACCGCGCCGAAAAAGTACTCCATGAGCAGAAAGTTAATCTTGAACAACTGCGCCTCCAATGGGATGAAGCCATCACACAAAAACAACAGGTGGAGAAGCTAGTCGCGGAAGCCTACTCGAGTGTCTGTGAGCTAGATATTGGGGCGGAATTGCCTATGGAGACACAAATCCATAAATTGGCCACTGGGTTCTGACATGCAAAGGAGGAGGCCGCACGGATCCAGCTGGATCTTAGTTTGTAGATCGCGGACTTAAAACTGTAGACTCAGCCATCAACACCACCCGAGATCATCGAGCAGTGCAAAAACACCCTTACCATTGGGCTCGTAATGCTCATGAAGTCAATGAAGGAAGGTACCAAGTTGTTAACTCAGTCGATTGTCACGCTCACTTCCCTCCAAAAGGATCCAACCCTTCAGTGACTGGAAACCGAGGCCAGGGAGCTTCAGAAAGCCTATGATAAAATCAAAGGAACCATCCTGATTGTTGCTATTATGCAGCGCCTGGCTAAGATTAGGGAGGCCCGGGACCTAAAGATTCAAGCTAAAATGGCTTGGAAAAAGGAAACAGTATTAAAGCTCGTTTCCAGCCATGGTTGGATGAGGCGTTTGCAATTTCGACCACCATCGAGTGCAAGGTAGCCCACATGCAGAAAGAATATGCCACCTTGGAAGTAGCAATAGTAGAGATTGAGGTGACAACCACACACGTGGAAGAAATATAGCGGATGACAGAGGAATTTTCTATAGAGACTAGCGAAGCATAGAGGCTGCTAACCAACCTCCGTGAAAAGATTGTTGCAATAGCTGAGTGACTCGAGATGAGTCACGATGATTGTGTTGGGGGACTGTTGGGTAGCAGAAGCCTTATGGGACACAAAGCCAGAAATTTTGGGAAAAGATAGGGTAAAGACTTCGTGGAATGCATAGAGTGTGAAGTATAATCAGTTGAGTCAAAGGGTAGTCTGCCCAGATATAATGTAAAAAAATGTAAGTAAAGTCAGCTCGCCCTTGGATCGTGAGCCAAAGAAATGTATAAATAGAGCGAGGCTCTATGGGTATAGGTAGCTAAGTTTTGGATATGATTTTGATCTAAAATGTAATGGGTTTTTGAGGAGCGTAGTCAGAAAGCGTCTGTAAGTCCAAGTCAAGGGTTTGAGAAGTGGATAGATATTCTGTAGCTATGTGCAAAGAGGCCTAGTAGAGTCTGTAGCTGTGTGCATATACCCTTGTAGCTCAGTGTGTAGGGCAGATCTGGATGTATTGGTGAAGAAAGTAAATAAGATAAGTTCCTTCTGTGGTTCTGTGTTTTCACGAAACTATGATTGATATGACTATTTATTCTATGCGCATATGGGTGTATTTTGAATACATATGAATCTAGGCTAAATATAAGTACGCGAACTAGTTAAATCTATTAAATGTTTTCTTAAGACCCTGCTCAGTAGGTTTAATTTACAAAACTTCATCCAATAATAGTAGATCTGTAAACAACGTGCTAATTGAAGGCCAGGGTTATCCTGGATCTGTGTGAGTACAGAAAAGCGTGAAGCTACAAGCCTGTGTGCAAAATCCCCAAACCACATCTAGATATCCCAAGGGTATAGAAACCTGGTTCCAGCGCCGTCCTTGCTACCTCGGGTGAGACTTTAGTCCGCGCTCCGCGGGCTGTTGCTGAAAGGGCTGGTAGCTACGGGATTTGTTTGGCTAAATAATTCTTCCAAACCTGGGTCCGACCCATATAAGACAACAGTAGCCAAGGCCATCCAATGGCCCAGCCATATCGCCATGGCCAGCTACCCAGTAGTGTTGCCAAGTTGCAGAAAGAAAAAAAATCAATCAATAAATTAAAAAAAAATTAAATAACAAAAAATATTAATTATTAAAAAAAAAATTCTTACTACAAAAATTTCCAGAAATGATATTTTCTCCATGCTTACAACCTGCAACAAAAACATATATATATATATATATATATATATATATATATATATATATATATAATAAAAAATCATAAACATTTCCCAAGCTTCTATAGAATAAAAATTGGTTTAAAAATCCACTTTTTAGGAAAACAAGATGAGTTCAAAAGATATGAAAAATGATTTGGCAAATATTTTGGAATCATATTTTCCGAAAAATCTTGGATTTAGATTGGCCACTTGTCAAATTGTTGTTTCAATTTTCATTTTTAGAATAATTAAAATTTCCAAAATTCCATTAATTTCATAAATGTGACTTGTGATCTATTCGTAAGTCATTCAAATTGAATAATGGAGGTCATTAGCTCAAATCTTGTGAGGATTGGAATTTGTTAATTATTCTACAATTTTGACACAACATTAATTAAACAACAATTTTGCCACCACATGGTAGCACAACATTAATTAAAAAACAATTTAGCCACCACATGGCAGCACAACATTGGCCAATATTGCACATTCATTGCCACATCATCAGTCAAATAGTCACCATGTCACATCATCCATTTGCCATATCACCCACTGCCACATCACTATTACATAGTCACCCTCCATCTTCCAGCTCATTTTTCAACATTGAAAATGGATAAAAGAGAACAATGATAAGGGTGCTTCATCTACAGGATTATTGTTTTGCAAAATGCCTTGAAGAGAATCCTGTAGATGGAAGATTGAATCCTGTAGACATGTGTTTTCTTTTCATAAAGTAGTTTTATATGATCATGTTTCTTTGAGTCTTGCAGGTACAAAAGCCAATGGCATCACAAACTCGAAAATCTTATGCCATGGCTCATATAAAGAAGATCGACAAGATTTTTAGATGCAGGAAGGGCACAATCTTGCAACTGAGAAACCTCATGACAATATTCATTGTTTCACCCAAATTTCAAATAAGCACAAATTTCTCATACGACATAGGATTTCGACTATTCAAGCATCGTTGGAAAGATTTCGACAAGATCTACACAATGAGAAATATATGATCAAAAATTGAAACAATTAAAGAATGAATTTAAATTCTTGACAAGATATAATAGGTAAAATGAGGCACTAGTTTCGACACAAGTATAAATTCTTTCGGTTTTTCTTTCACGAATTTGTTTTATTAGTACCAATTCTCAGTTTTTTGTAAATGTCATAAATAGAGAGATTGATCACCTCCCTCTTATGATAAACTTACATTTCATTACAGAAAAAGTACTAAATTTTTGGATGTTCCACGAAGATAAACAAATGACCACAAGCAAACATTGTCTTTTAAAGACCCCATTTCAAGCATGAGGACATGATTTTGGGTAAGCCAAGGGGAATAATTTCATCATATCCATCACATCATTGAAAATCCTCTCGAATACCACATTTCTTTCACAAGAAAATGATCAAAGCAGC
The DNA here is from genome assembly GCA_031772625.1 of Pinus tabuliformis. Taxonomy (NCBI): domain Eukaryota; kingdom Viridiplantae; phylum Streptophyta; class Pinopsida; order Pinales; family Pinaceae; genus Pinus; species Pinus tabuliformis. The sequence continues at coordinate 754,733,084 of CM062809.1, forward strand.
AACAAAGATGAAACATCAATGCATGAGCACATAATGTCAGATCAGATCCATCACTTGCAAGCCTTTCAGATGCCAGTGTCTCCATTGCATCCATGCTTCTTAAGCCAATAAAACTTTCACCTCATTTCCCTTTACATTCATCATTGTATTCCTCCTTTTTCAGTAAATAAAACCTTCATTGCATTCTCACTTTTTCAGTCAATAAATTTTCCTTCATAGTCATTTTCTTGCCTCACTTTCACTAACCTATAACCCATCAATAAAAACATTCATCTCCTCTACAAAGTTGATTAATTCCATTTCCTTTTCATTTTTTTAAATAAATCTTGATCCACTGCAAAATTTCTCATCCATAATCCTTCAAATTTTTTTTTTCATGCTCGAGTTAGATGATGGAGGATTCCTTAATGCCTCCCTTCTAACAAGTCTTGGCCTATTGACATCAACATATTATCTAGGTTCAAGTCTAGAGTCCTTAGTAGTACCTTGAGACTTGTATGCCTTAATGACAGGCTCTCTCACCAGCAACCATAAGAATACACAAATGTCCCTTGATAATTGGATCTTGCAAGTGGCTGGACATCAACTCATCTATTCACCCTTCGCAAGATGTACTTAGGTGCATTGGCACTCATTGACATTAATCGTGAGTTCCTTCGCATTGGTTAATGAAATGCATTAATGGTCAATAATCCAATGACTTCTCTTCATGCTCGACATCGACACATTTACTCACATGACTAGAATTTTACTATTGGTTTTTTAATGATTGAAGACTACATATTTCAGATGTTTGCAATAGATCAATTTGTCATAACAACAATAAATATTCAAACCTTGTCTTCAACAAAAAGAACATAGAAGAAGATCCAAATTCCTTTGTTTACATACTCCATGATCAAACAACATCAGGTGCTACACTCTTCAGTATAGATAACACATGCACATTGAGGGTAAGTGAAGGTATGTGGTTTTCTAATTTTTAGCCATGAAATTCCTTAAAATGCTTAAAATTGTAACTTTGGAAAGTTCCTCACTTCCTTTTTCACATTGTCATATCTCTAGTTGGAGGGGGAATTCATGTTCATACCTCATATTCACATTTCGCAATATATATCACATTCATATTCAATTATCACCTTTCATATGTCATATATGTCCTTTATAGACATGCCATCCTAACCAATATACTTTTCCAAACAACTACTATTGCATTATGATTCAAAACGTTACATGTTTTGCAAATGACGATCATACAATGAATGGTTGATTAAATGTTTTCAAAGTATTTTGATGCAACACAAAAATAACAAAAGTATTGTTACACAAGAACCAATACTAGTAAAAGTTGGTTGCCACACAAGAACCAACGAAAGTAATATGTTGCAATCAAATATTTTTCAAAACAACACTTTGCAAAAGGAACAAATATATGAAATGATCATGAAGATGAAAGAAGAATTAACATAAGCCAAAGTTCATATAAAAGGAAGACAATTCAAAAGATCAAATAAAGATTAAAATGCAACAAATTGCATGAGGACATGCAATAACTTAAGTTGGGGGGTATGTTGGGCCGCCAAATTAGCATACATTTTCACTCCATCTTCACCTTTCTCCTCATTTTGTCACCTCATTAATCATCGTATTTCCATTACCATATGGGCTCATATTTTCATTTTCCGAAGTTATTTATTTTATTGATTTAAAGTGAATTTATGATTAAAAGTTAGAAAAATAACATGTATTTGCTTATACCTTAAGGTGGAATGAGTTTGGTGACATGTGTATGTGATGTGGAAGGTTCCAAGACACTCTTATGTGGCCTCCAAGACTCGAATTAGAATTCTCTTGAAGATTTGAAGGAGATTTGAGATAGGGGTCAAGCATATATCATGGAGAAAAATCATGGATAAAGGAATATGTGTCTCATATTGGTTGTAACCATATGAATGATTTGTGGAACTAGGAGGGATTAGTGGATCTCCATTAATGAGTTAGTTGCTTATGTTTTTGTATAAATAGGAGTACCTCCTCCATTCCAAGAGAAGACTCTTGTTGCATGTATCCTAACTTATGATGGAATAGAATAAAATTTTATTTCTACAATTTTAGATATGAATTGTCTTAATGTAGTATATGAATTTATGGAATAGTTTGTCACTTTGTTCTTAAGAGAATTGAGCTCACTCTAAAAGGATCAAAGAAACATTTTATTTCATTATAGATTTTATTTTCATTTAATTACTTAGATGTTTGAAGATTTTTCATTATTAATGAATGAATTTTAGTTTAAATCTTATCAGCATATGAAAGGACAAACAAGGGTCTAAGTTAGGCTCTCTTCCATTTGATATGAGTAATAATTGAAATTCATTCTCTTTTTCTAGTTTCAAGTGATTTTATGAATTTCCAGTTTTCCAACAATGGCATTAATGATGAATGAATTTGTAATGAAGAACAACAAGGACCTCCTTAGTTAGGAGCCTCTTCTATTATTTGTTTATGCATCTTAAGCTATTGTCCATTAGTGGTTTTTGATTTCTGTTCATGAAGTAGTATTCTAGAAGAAGGACAAATCTGGTTCTCCTAAGTTAGGAGCCACTTCTCCTGCTTATTACATAATGAATTAGAAATTACTTAAATTTTGTATTTGTAATATGCACTTCTAATTAGTTTATAATTGCATTCCCTTCAGTTTCCATAACTTATCTTCTAAAGCTAATTATAGTTGCATCTGAGGTCCCATATATTTTGGTTTTCTTCTAAGTTTTACGAAACCCTCGAGTTCACAATTAAATAATAGGGATTTAACAAACAATTAAATCACCCAACAAGGTGATTGAAACTCTCTCACACCTTCACTACTCAATATTACACCCTCATAATGTAGATTGGTTTCTAGGTCCCTATTGTAATAATTTTGACTATTCAATTATAGAGAAACCCTTCATTGTGAGAAAATTCTTTATTTAAATAAAGAAATATTAGTCTAATTTAGTGAAAAAAATGACTAGTAGAAATCTTCCTTTAGGATCTCACATTTGTGGTTGAGACTTTTCTAGAAAAAAAGTTTCAGTGGTAACACAACTCTCTATTTTCTTCTAACCATGATATTAACCATAAATTCATTCTAATAAGCATAGACCCATGCTAACCCTTACTGTATCAACTAGTGAGAGAAATCAATTTTCTTGAAGTGCAAATCTATCAAAGTGAAAAGCTTGAAGAAAGGTTTGCAACGCAATCCAATTTCTTGAGGTTCAAACATATCAAAGAGAAAAATTTGAAGAAAGGTTGGCACATCCAAATATTGATCTCTCTGGGAGCCTAATACATCTTAGATTAACATGGATATATGTTGATTATTTCTATATAAATGTCATGTGTCAAATCCATTTATTTCCTTCATCTTATTAAAGAAAAACACTTAGAAAATGCTTTAACCATATTTTTTCATTTGCATTAGACAATATAGGCATAGCCCCTCTCTGTCCAAATAAATAGATATTTACATTGAATTTTTTCTTATTAATATTTTTTTTAAATGTTACATATGAACTAATTAAAAAACGCATAGCAATAGGAGAAATTACACATCACATTTATCTTTAGAAACATATTAATAAAATGTTTTAAGCATCAAAATTCTTTTATTTTCAGTTCCTTTAGATACTCTCTCTATTTACAAAATATTTTTTGATAATTAATATATGTTTTTTAAATATTTCATGTAAACTTCATATTAAATAATTTCCAAATCATTTGCATACACTCAATTAGAAAACAATTGTTAGTGGAATAATATATATATATATATATATATATATATATATATATATATATATATATATATATATATATATATCTCTGTGTGTGTGTGTGTGTGTGTGTGTTTTGATATATTATATATATATATATATATATATATATATATATATATATATATATATATATATATATATGTATATATATATAATATCAAAACACACACACACACACACACACACACACACATATATATATATATATATTTCTTTGCAAAAGCAAGAGTAGGTCCTTCTATTATCTTGTCACAAAAAATATATTACATAAAATACATCACACCTAAAGAGGAAGCGACCTGGCAAATAAAGAAGTTTCTTATAGCTTAGGGAAGAGAGTTAACTTTTGGAGAACTAGGCCTAGGGCCCAAGAAAACCAAAACACCCGGCTTCCACCGCTTGAACCCTAACTTGAGGTCAAGCGGTCGAGGGCAAAACGGAGCGAAAACAAGAGAACCCGAAAAACTTTAAGCAGACACAAAGAGGGGAATAAAGACCTTAACAAAAAGACTTCGGGTCCGTTGGGGTTCACCCGGACCCACTAACTTGGTCATCGATCCTAAGTCGTTGATCAATAGCTACATGATCCAACGACTGAGGGAAATATCGGGCGGAGAAGAAGTAGGAGGAATACCCACCCGACGAGGGTGGTATTCTCTCTCCTCTGATAGTCATTTTTTGAATGCTGAGTGGCATCGAATACTTTTCTAGGAAACCACTTTAGGTTTTGAGGATGCCCGATAAACCGGAAACCGCTTTGACGCCCGATAACCAGAAAACCACAGATACTTTGCACCTACTGCCATCCATTCGACTGAGGCACCTATAATAATGGATTATCATAGTTTTCCTAGCTTCTCGCTCACTAACCGAGCCCCATGTAGAACCAATGAGAAGGTGATCTATGATATCCAACTACGACACCCAAATATGCCAAATCTCAGGTTGTCTTTCTATCGAACCCCTGTCGTCCATTGATTAGAGGTTAACTGGCAGATTCCCTTCCTGTGCTGATACTGCTCCTTGTCTATGAGGGCCAGAGTATAACAACCCTCACGCAATTGACCTGTGAGTACCGACTCCTACAAGAAACACCTATTGTTTCTTGTGCATCTCACCCCTTCATTAGCTAGCCAGTCCATTACTCCGTTGGCATCTCTGCGCACATGTACAAAACTAAGCGTTCTTAGAATTTTGAGATGCGATTGAATTCGGTAATAGACCTACAAAAGTCTCCAGTGTCTCGAGACTTTGTCTGGTGCAGTGCCTGTGTCTAGCCTCTTGACCAAATTAATAATTAATTCCAAGTTAGCCTCGATGATTATATTATGTAAATTGTACTCTATCAGAATCTCCAAGCATTGCTCCATGGCCATGAGTTCAGCCATATTGTTGGTGGTCCTCCCCAGGTGACTGTGAAAGATGACTTTTATGTTGCTTTCTTCATCTCTTATGACTCCTCCATCACCAACATCCTTAGCGTTACCTTTTGAGGCTCCATCTATGTTGAATTTTAAAAATACATGGGGAGGGGGTTGCCAGAAAGCCTTTCTTTCTGAAATGTGCTTTCCTATCGTGTTTAAGCCTTGAGGGACATGTGACTAGAGTCCCAATAGTTCCAGAATGTGAGCATCCCGATGGCCCCGAGGCTTCTCAGGAGGTTGCTTCTGAAGGGAATTGACAGTTTCTTTGAGCTATTTTAGGATTTGTGATATGATGCTTTGAGCCGGGCCACATTTGTCTTTGAAGATCCTATTGTTACGTTCTTTCCAAACATTCCAAACCAAGAATCCTGGAATCAGAGTCCAGGTTGTATTTATTGTCTCATTGTTCGAGAAATCCTTCCTCCAGTGATTTAAAGTATCCGAGATGTCATTTTCGTTCCTGTCTGTCTGCTTGAAGATTTAAGCTACCCAATTCCATAAGGATGAGGTGAAAGATCAGAGGTTGAGAAGATGATTCATAGTTTCTTCCTGTAGGCCACATAATTGGCATCTTGATGGGCCAGCAAAACCTCTCTTTCTAATATTTCCCCAAGTAATAATCTTTTCGTGCTGAACCAGGCACCTGAACAGTTTGATCTTCGTCTAGCGTGGGTTTTTCCATAGGTCTTTCCATGTATTATGAGGGATTGGGAAGTTAAGTCTTGCGGCTATTATTTTTTCTTCTTTGATGTTGAAGATGCCCTCGTTATTTCTACCCCACCTTAGTAGATCATTCGAGGTTGAGGTAAAAATTTGTCTCTTTTCTAGAATAGCTTCCAGAACATTAGATTGGGTCTTCAACGGGGTCTCATCATTGTAATCTGGAACCTTCCAAATTCTCCATTTACTAGTGTCCCTTGATTGATCCCAATAGTCACTTACTTTTTTCAATCCTTTGTTAATGGTGTCATTTTTTATGATTTCCAGTCCTTCTCTACAAAGGTTATTTTCTTGCCACTAGTTGCCCTCCCAAAACCAGGCAAGATTCTCATTTCTGATCTCACAGAAACTATGTTTCTTAACTAAAGCTCTATTCTCCCAAGCTTTGATCCAAATATGGGAACCCTTGATGTGTCTGGTCATTCTTATGTGGTCCATTTCTTGCCAATCCATTGTATATTTTTGTTTCCATAGTTTAGCCCAGGGGTTTCTTATTTCCTTTAGCCATCTCCACCAAAGCTTTTCCCCCAAAACTTTGCTTAGAATATCCAGGTCATGGAGACCCAAACCACCTTGGGATTTGGGTTTGTAGAGCTTGTCCCAAGCTACTAGAGCCCATTTCTTTTTCTCTTCCCCTTTACCCCAAAGAAAATCCCTTTGAATATTCCTGATTTGTTGTAAGACTCCTGATGGTGTCGGAAGGGCAGATAACATGTAGATTGCAATGGTTTGTAGTACTACCTTTGTAAGGACTAGCCTCCCGACTAATTTCAAGGATTTGCTTGTCCACTTGTTGACTTTGTCCTTCAATTTATTAGTTACATACTCCCAGATTTCCTTTCTTAGAGGTTTGTCAGTGAGGGGTATTCCTAGATATTTTGAGGGAAGATGATCTCTTTGAAAGCCTAGAATTCTGGAGAGATTTATTTGAATTGAAATATCAGTATTGAAAAAGAAAACCTTTGATTTTGTGAGGCTTACCTCAGTATCAGTAGCCATTGCGAACTCATGCAGGATTTGTTTGAAAGCTTTGGCTTCCTTGACTGTGGGTGTGCCCAGCAACATAGTGTCGTCCACAAATTTTTAGTGGGTTAATGTGTCCCCATTCTAAGTGAGTCTAAGTCCTTGTATTCTTCCTTCCTCCTTGGTTGAAGTGATCTCTCTACCCAATCCTTCCATCATGAGAATGAAGAGGAAGGGGGAAAGAGGATCTCCTTGTCTGAGGCCTCTTGATGGCCTGAAGGTTCTGGATGGAGAGCCATTAAGAAGAATAGAACAACTAGTAGTGGTAACAAGAGCCATGACCCATATTATCCAGTTGTGCTCAAAGCCATATGCTTTAAGCACTTCCCTGATGTAAGACCAGCTTAGCTTATCATAAGCTTTCGCTATGTCCAACAGCATTATCATACCTGCTTGCTTATTGGTCTTGAGGGAATGCACCACTTCATGAGCTTGAATGATATTATTGAGAATTTGTCTACCTTCCAAATATCCAGTCTGCTCCTCTGACACAAGTGTTGGAAGAAGGTGTTTGAGTCTGTTAGCAATTACTTTGGAAATGATTTTGTACACCACATTGCATAAAGCGATGGGTCTAAATCTGTCTGGAGTTATGGATTTTTCCTGTTTGGGGATTAAGGCAATGAAGGATTCGTTAAGCGCTCTCAGAACTATTTTATATTTCCTCGAGTCCTCCACCACCTCCAGAATGTCATGTTTGACTATTTCCCAGCATGTTTTGAAGAAGTCTACATTGAAACTATCTGGGTCTGGAGCTTTCCCATTGTGCATCTCTTTAATTATTTCGTTGACCTCTTCCTCCATCACTAACCTATTGAGATTATAATTGTCTTCAATGGTTACCAGTTTAGGAATATGTTGAGTAAATCTTTTATTAAATTGAGATTTGTCTACCATGGTCTCCTATACAATACTTTGAAAATGTTGAACCAGTACATCTTCCATTTCCTTGTGAATATCTTGCTCTATACCTTGAGGATCTATAATTTTTGTGATCCTATTATGTGCCCTGTGTTCTATTATCACAAAATATGACCTTGATAGGTTGTTGATCAAGTAAAATTTGAGTAACTCTTTCAAGCCAATCTTTTGGTGGAGGCTTAGCCTCCTCAACCAGAGAGGGCTCTCTCACTAGGTTTAGGGTTTTTGATTAATGATTAGATGGCTAACTCTAGGAACAATATGAATAAAAGTATAACTAGTTGACTGGTTGAAACTATGATTAGAAAATATATATTGGGCTATGGAGTCAAAATGGTCTTCAAGAAAACAACATGATCACCAAAACATGGAAGTCAAGGCACTTGGAGTTTAGGTTTATAAGTAAAACAGTAACTCAGTGAATCAACACAGTTTATAAGCATGTGAAGGAAGTTAGAGCATTTTCCAATGCATTCTAAGTATCACAAGCTCATAACACTGCAAATAAGTAATTGAAAATTCCATAAGAACATCAAACACATAAACCCCTTATGAATCTTGAGTAGTAAAATTGATCTCTGTATTAATTTTGAAAAACACACAGTTTGCTCACATAACACAGCTTCTTTTGCTAATACCAATGCCCCTCTTGAGGAATTCGACCTCACGCTTCATATAGAGTCTTTACAACCTTGGATTATATGATCCATCCTTAGGAGAATTAGAATTTGACACGTATCTACTCATAAAACAAACTCTTAATTACAAACTGACAACTGACTGTCTTTTAGGAGTCCTAATACAAATAGGAGTGAAACTCCTAAAACATGTTTAAAAAACCTTATCTAAGACTTAAATACATTATTTGATAGCTACTAATCCATGTATTCGACATTTATGATGCCTCCAACATCGTTACCAACCCTGTTGATCCGTGACCTAACTGTCCAGAAACTATCTTTGAACAACCTGTGTAAAACTGGAAAATTTTGATTTCTGAAAATATGGCTTCAAAGAAATCCTTGTTTCTCTCAACTGGTAAGACTTTTGAGGAAAGTGAGAGAGGTTATTGTATCTGGCGATTCGTTGAAGATAAACCTCTTTCTAAATTCTAAAATAATTTTTCCTTTGGCTAGCAACTGATCATGAAGTGAAGTACTAAACCAGAAAACAAAGTTTTTCTCTCAATGACTTTTAGCAGTTTTGTAGCGCAAGTTGGGTCATCCATTTCTCCCACCTCATAATGAATTTAAAGAAACTGAGAGAGGTTTTTGTTTGTAATTATGTTAGGAATAAAAACCTCTTTTATTTTTCACAAATGAGTTTTATATTTCTCAGGAACCCCCTTGTAAGTTGACTTCTAAAAACAGAAAAACAGGGCTTTTGCCTCATTAGCTTGTTTTCGTAGTGCAACTTTTATGTCATTTATGAAATAATTCCTGGGACTTTGATTTCCACACCACTACCATCTAAGACTTCATACATGATCCCATGTCCACTAACAACTTCAAAATTTGGAACTAATCAAACCTTACCTCTGGAAAGCATCCATAAGTGTTAAATGATCATGTTCAACAGTTTCATAACGTGCTACAAAACTGCTGTCTATGCTCTTTTTTAACACGAACTTAAAAAAAAAATGTATTTTGGGAGTTTCCCAAAATTCCATGAAGACTGATATGATCAACCAAAAATCAAAATCACTTATCCTTATAGATGTTCTTCTTCACAGCTGTTCTTCCTTTTATATGCCAAAACTCTTTTTATGTGCCAAAATTGTTTTTGATATATTTCATTCACTACCCCTTTTCAACACCCTGTTTCATTATTGTTGTAGACCCTTTTCCAAATTTGATTATTTGTATTTCTAGATCTTCAATTTGCCTCTTCAATCCCCTGTTTGTAGCTCTCAGTTGAGCATTAATCTTCCTTGCAAATCTAGCTTCTTTGATTGCAGGAACAATCCAGGTAAAGTGTTGAGTTTCACTGCTTACTATTTCTGATTTGGACACCTTTTCAACTTCTCAAAGAGCCTTCATCCTTTTGAAATTTGTCCTTTCAGTAGCATGCTCTCCTACTCTCACTCTTAGTCTAGAAATTTCGTTGTTCGCAACCTTTAACCTTTCTTCCATAACCTCATAACTGGCTTTTTCTTTTTTGAGTGGCAGGAACTGTGCTTTTGTCACCTTCAGGTCTTGGAGATGAAATGTCAATCAAATCTTCTTGAACAACAGATGTTTCTTCTATTCTCCCCATCTCAATATTGGACTCCTGCATCTTATTGGATTGCCTGGTTAAGGGATTTCTAGGTTTAAAAACAAATGTTGTAACATCATCTTCAAATTCCAGTTTCTTGGAGGGTTTCACTTTCTTCGACTTCCTTTGATCAAATTTTGTCACATCTCCCTGCACCAAAGGGGATTCTATAATGTCAATGGTCTTTAAGATATCATTTAAATCATCTTTCAAGCTTGAACCTTCTCCCAAGATCACTGTTTTGCCTTTCTCCTTTGAAATTTGGCTTTTAGCCAATCTCTTTTGAACTGGTTTGCTGGTTGACTGCTCTTGTGTCTTTCCTTTAACCTCAGATATCTTTTCCTTGGTAGATTTAGGAGTTTCAAGATTAACTACTGGGGTTTTGCTTGCTTGCGCTTTCACCTGCTTCCTAGGCTTTAACTTAATATACCTTTTTTTTGCCCTAGACATTGCAGACTTGCTGGTTTTTGCTGACAGAGTTCCTTTAAACCTAGGGCTAGTGTCTGCACCTTGTTTTTCTGTTCGAAAATCACATACAAACAAAAAAAAAGACCAAGCTTTGTTGACCCTTTTGAGCTCATGTAGAACTATCAATTTAATTAGACCATGATGAAACAAGGAGGTCTCACATCCTTGAGATTTTAACTGTACTTTATCTTCCATCTTAGCTGTACTTCGAAATAAGAAGTAAGGCAAATATAGAGAAATCATACCAATAAAATGTAAAAGGAGTTTAAAATGATATGAAAATGAGACTTTTGAGACTCTTACCCCTCACCTACCTATTAAAACATAAAATGACTTGTAGACCTCCTTGAAATTATGACCAAAAGCAGAGTTGACACAATGGTGTTTTGAGAATTTTTGGGTGATAAAAGTGGCTCGACTAGGGATAGTGTGCCCCAGTGGTACACTAAGAACCAGTAGCTCTAGTGCTGCTATCCATCCTTTAGAATAAAACTTTGAAATTCTTCCAAATCTTCTGCCCAGGCTTTAATGATTTATGAAAGAAGGACTCAAACTGCACCTACTAAAATGCTCAGTCAACCTACCCTGAGCTTATTTGCACATTCCTACCTACCTTATGAGCTGCAATTTCCACTTTAGGTTAGGCAAAAAGGTATTTTCAATAAAGCCAATCAATTGTCTTTTCTGATATTTGAGGCTCTTGACTACATTCGACCTCAAAATAACCATGATAGTGAGATGACCAAATCAACTTATAATATATTTGATCTTCATAATGAAAATGAAAATGAAATACTAGTGTGTAAAGATTTGCCATGTATTCAGTTATGTTGACACCTAATCATCAGGATTGGGTGAATGTAATTAATGTAAATAGATAATAAGAAATATGAACAGTCATTGGGAGATGAAGTGAATAGTCTCCCCCTCATGTATATAATAAAGACCAACCTGAAGGAATAATATACGAATTGATTTTTTTGAGGAGTTACTGCCTGGCCTGACATGGTATCAAAGCCAGCTCCCAAAATTAGTTGTAACTCCCTTCTGCCAGTTTCTTGCAGTCTGTCCACTACCCCCTGTGGAGTCTGTCTACTACACTCTCTGTACCCTCCAGATTCGTTGCCATTGTCTAAATGCTACATTATCTACATGGCTTCTGTGCATAATCATTGTCTGCCATCTTCTGTGCATAATCATCGTGACTTCTAGAATTGAATGTGAGTTTTCTCTTGATGCCTAAATTCAGAGACCATTCCGCCCTTTGGATTTTTCAGTTACCCATGCCTCAATATTGATCCACAACTATTCTGCGTTGAATGATATTGTGGTGAACCCGAAGTGAACAAATCTTGCAATTTTTAGTAACTGTGAACTGGTATGTTGAGTATGGCAAGACTGTTGAACACTGTTCCTAGAGGTCGATACGTATTCTGCATTGAATGATATTGTGGTGAAACCAGTGGGAGCATAAGAGATAGGAATGGCTTCGATGTATTTTCAAATCCATTGTAATGGCCTCAACTTCGAAAGAAACAACGATATGCTTCTAGTCAGGCGCATCCTCCACGGATTTGGTCGCTAAGGCCTGAGCATTTTTGAAACCTTAGCTACGCTACGGTAGTAGCCAGGTAAGAAACCTTCTGGTTGGAGAAGATTACAGTCCTGTCTATTATATGGCCTCGGCCCATTTTGGACTCTCTATTTATCTTTAAAGGCATGCTATAGTCGTTTTTTTTTAAGGTTCTGTTTGTTAAATAAGAGCGTTCCTTGGTTTCTTAAGGGTTTCACTTATGTGGGTGGAGGGCTGAGTACCCACTAAGACCTCTGAGCTTCCTGATAAACCTCTCTATTAAAATTCTACTTTTTTGTGCTTAAAAGTGTAAGGGGTTATAGCCTCACTGCCTTCGAGCTCAGAGTCCAGCGGCAGCCAAGTCTGCTTCAGGGATTCTAGTCACCGGTTTGGGATTCGTATCTGGACTGACGGGAACGAATTCAATGCTCTCCATGTTTGTCGTAATTTTCAAAAATAAAGATTATTGTGTATGTGAAGCGCATATGGTGTAAGTACTCGAATGTTTGCAGAGTTTAACATTCACAGATGGACAACATCAGTGTTGAAATTTCTAATGGTTCTTGACTTTAAGAAACGTCTGGTACTCGCTTACAATTCAAACAGCATAGAAATTCAAACACTGGTGCCTCCACGTAGGAACGAGGAGTGAGGCTGTGATATGGTTGAATGTTTTTTAAGAATTTTTTTTTGTACATGTGCATTTCAGACTCACTGGCTGATTTCTTGAACGATGCCCAGATATATTGAAGTCTATTGTATTTAAACTACCTTAATACAAAGTCTTGATGTATTCCAGTCTTTGTGTTGTACATTTGCTGTCCAGTTGAATTTGTTGTCGAGTCATATCAGAATTATACTTTTTTCCCATTAAGAGTAAAATTTTGCAACATAAGTTTTTGTTACAGTATGCATTCAATCATATCCATTGTGGGAATAGTTCTCACTGGCAGAGAGAACTATCCTGAGTGGTCTGGATTATAAAACACACCCTCATTTTTAATGAGTTGTAGAAAGGAGTGTGCATTGGAGACGGAGACAAACAACCAAAACAACCTACATAAGACAAAGAGCTCACCATTTTGGAAAACAAGAACAGCAAAGCCTATGCATTAATTGCAGCATCTATAAGTGATTAGGTTAGTCGCCATATTACACCATTTTCAACTACTTTCGAAGCCTTACAAAACCCGGAAGAACTTTATGACTCACATTTTTCACTTGAAGTTGTTCAACTCATGATTAAACTCTTCACTCTTGAATTGCAAAATAATCATCCTCTTACTCTTACATCTGAAGTAAATTCTATAATGCATGATATCCAAGCCACTAAAATTGATTTGGATATTCCTCTTATCGCTTTTCTCAAGGCACTTTATCCTACTTACTCCAATTATCTTGAGTCATTACAAGCAAATGGAAATCCTAAAGAGTCATTACAAGCAAATGGAAATCCTAAAGACATTACTTTTGAGAAAAGCGATAAGAGAAATATCCAAGTATGCAAATTGGAGTGACAGATTTAGAATCTAAAAGTCTAGTTTTGACCGTGTGACTTCTTAAGCAGAAACACATATCGCTTTGAAAAATCAAACAAATGGAGAAGACCCTAAGAGTCTAGTTTTGGCCGTGTGACTTCTTAAGCAGAAACACATAGTCTTAACCATGAAATCCACTTAATGTTAATAATTAAGTTTTTTTATTTATTTTTCTCATTGAAAAAAATAAATTTTATGATTAAATATCACCGCAACAAAACAAAATATGTAATGATTTAAATAATGTAGATGCAATAAACAAAATTTAAGCAAGTTGTAATGAACATGATTAAGATTAAGCATCCATTTAAACCTAAATAAATGGTTATTGTAAATATAGCATTTTAATTTAAACCGTTATATTAAAATATAAGGTTGAAAATATTTACATTTATGCTTTATGTTTTAATGAGGAATATGTTGTATAATAAAGTTATATTTAAAAATATTAAATAATATTTATATTAATAAATTAATAATAATAATTTGAATTTGGTTATCAATAAATAATATTTTAATTTTAATCTTAAAATGATGTCAATTTTAAATAAAAATATAAAATAAATGTTGTATCATAACATTATATTTAAAAATAAAATATAATAATAATAATAATATATTGACTTTAGTTATAAATAATTAATATTTTAATTTCTACTTTAAAATGATGTGAATTTAAATAAAGATATAAATAAATTAATTGGTGTAAAAAAAAACCTAATTTTTTTTAGATAGTTTCTTATTTTTTTAGGATGAAGATGTGTAATTCTTATTACTTGTATATGGAATTGACATGTAACATCACATAGATATTGATATTTTAGCTGTGGAATTCAATTTTATTCAATTAACATGTAAAATATAAATAAATTATATTAATACCATTTTTTTAATGCCAACAACCATAAATAAAATGCTTTTCCAATTTTATCCCATTAACATGTGAAATATAAAGAAATTATATTAATAACATTTTTTTAATGCCAATAATCATAAATAAAAATGTTTAATGTTCATATAATTAGTTAATTTTACTAGCCCCAAGGGTTAGTTCAATTGGTCAAATAAATGCCTCGTCATTCCAAGAAGTCACTCAAATAATCGTGTGACTTCTTGTTGCATGTATGACTTCACAAGAGGAATGATACCATAGAGACTATCATTTTACGATCAGAGAGAAATCAAATATTGATATTCATTTGCATTGATGTTAAATTTCATAGTTATCATAAAATTTACATTAAAAAGAACATCTCGCTTTTTGTGTTTTTGGACTTCTTGTATATTACAACATATCAGTACTAGAGTAAAAAAAAATTGCGGAAGGAGGTAAGCTAGTGTTTAGTGCCTAAAGTTTGAAGTAATTTTTTGTGACCATGTTAATCTTTCATGGTAATTTTTAATTTTTATGGGCGGTTCATTTTTTCATGATGTTATTTCGTATACATCGAAAGGTGCGATGCATACGAGGCTGGCTCATCACTACTACTCAAGGAAAAGCATGCCACCTGGATTGACCCACTGGTAGTCTAAAAAGGGGTAGGCTTTCACTCCTGCAAAATGCCTCTGGGTTTGTTTCGTTACATCTAAGGAAGACAAGCTCTTAACCAAAAGAATGCAATTTTAGGGTATACTCTAGGCCCAATCACATCATCTTCAAAAAATAACATTTAAAAAAATTAATTATATTTATTATTTTATGTTTTTTCATATTTCTAACATTTTTATCTAAACATGAGACAATGTAAAGAACAACTCTTTAGAATCTAATATTTTACAAATTGACCTACTCAAATGCCTAAAATAGCTCATTCAAATCGATTCAAATTTAATAAAATTAGGAATATCAATAATAAATCTTTTAAAATAAAATTACAATAAATCTTCTGAATCAAATTATAATAAAGGAGGTATTAACATATATTTCCTTTCATCAAATACTACCTAAAATCTCTCAATAAAATCATTTCAAAATTAATAAAATTAGGAATATCAATAATAAGTATTTTAAAATTAAATTGCAATAAATATTTTAAAATCAAATTACAATAAAGAGAGGTATTAAAGTATGTTTCCTTTCGTCAAACACAATGTTCAGCAAAAGGAATGACACATTTCCATCCATATTCCATCCACCATTCACCCAAATTATTATTATTAATTCAATCACATGATTAATATAATTATGGATTAATAATATGAATTCATTATTTTTGAATTATTATTAATTCAATCACATGATTAATATAATTATGGATTAATAATATGAATTCATTATTTTTGAATTTCATGTTACTTTATATTTGAGAGCTTCTTTTATGGACTTTAATCAAATTAAAAGTTCTGGACATCATAAAAATTCTATTGGACCAAGTTAAGTTTTCATCTATCATATAAATTTAAGAATTTCGACCAATAATCTAGGTTGCCCACTTTCTTTCCTCTAGAATTTTGGTTTTTTTTTGTTTTCATATTGAAGCAAGCAAAAACAAACTTAGTTGAATCAACTGATCACTCTATGGAGTGAAAGGGAATATTAAATTAGTTTCCTTCCATTAATAAATTTCTCAATGCAAGATTTTTCAACCTAGTTCATAGATTTGTGCAACGTTATTTCTCTCATCTCCTACTTGCACTGAAGACAATTCAAGAAATATATGTAGGAAAATTTGATCCGATACACGAAAATTTCATCCGAATTGAAGTGGGCATGGATCTTGCACTCTCGACTAGGGGTTTTTCCTTAATTCATGCCCTCAAATGTGAATTATAGGATAAAAGAGCAGATCTATCAATCCATAATACAACAATCATGAAAGTCTTGGGAGAATACTGCAACGTACAATCAACGTGCTTGGAGGAATTTATAATGTCAACGTGATTTTGGGGATTGTTAAATCGGACAAGGAGTCGACAACTTATAGCAAAATTTGACAGAATGAGGGACCCCCACCCCACAGAAGTTTAACGAAGGGTCCCTCATCTTGATTTGTGCCAAAACTACCCTTGTCAAATTGATGGATCTAATTAAATAAGGTACCCCCTCTCATTAAATGCCTATAAATATAAATATATCTCTTGCGACCTTTCATGCTCACTTTTCAATCTCCTCTATGAAATTATGATCCTTTCTTAGCAGTGGAGAATTGGCGAATTTGATTTGGGAGCATCATAAATGGTAAGATAAGGTTGTTTCGGTTCCCAAGATACATTCCCATCTCACTCTAGGAAGCCACTCTCAGTGGTTCAAAGGCCTTCATCATCATTTCTATGCTCTCCTCCACTTCTTCAAACATGTCTTTCATGCCTTCATCATCATTTCTATGCTCTCTTCCACTTTGTCAAACACACCTTTCACTTCCTTTATCCATCCACCTTCACTATTCATACTCTCCCCCTCCTCCAACCCCTCCACATTGCCACAAACACAAGCACCACCATAATTACGACTATAGATATGAGCACAAATACAAGATCCAATGTAAGAGAAAATTCAAGCACCACCAACCTCATCATTTTCCACACAAAAAACATCACAAATTTCACCATTCCACGACAAACACCATAGATGTTACCATTCTCCACACCATCATCGTATAACCAATTATAATTTAGGCCCTATCCATCATAAACATCATGTCAAGTTTTCCTGTCATGCTCAACCCCACCACAACTTTTTTAGTCATCCCATTTCTACCACTCCACATGAGGGATTTTAAGTTATGTGACTCGCCACATTTTTATAATATTATATACTACAACTTGTTTCTCTACAAGAAATGGGTAATCAATACTTTTAGGCTTTCGTTGCTTCTCTATGGGAAACTAAAATCAATACTTCTAGAGTATAGTTGCTTACGCGGAGATCATAGTCGTAGATACTTCAGAGCATTAAAAACATTTCACTAATTTATATATGTATTGGGCATGGAATTATATATGTTTCTCCAATACTTTTAGGCTTTCGTTGCTTCTCTAGGGAACTAATATCAGTACTTCTAGAGTATAGTTGCTTACGCGGAGATCATAGTCGTAGATACTTCAGAGCATTAAAAACATTTCACTAATTTATATATGTATTGGGCATGGAATTATATATTTTGCTTACTGATCTATGGACATGAATGGATGTCTTAGTTACTTATGTGGAAATTGTTGATAAATCCATTGATAACCCCATTTTCTAGCACCTATTCTTTATTATTTTGTGCGTAAGTGTAAACAAAAAGAACAATAATGTTAATATGATTTAGGATGCTTCTATTTAAAAACTATTACAATTTTGCAAAATTTAATCGCAATCCAATTTATTTTCAAGTGATAAACTCACAACTAAAAAGGAGGCAAGGTGACAATTTTACTCAATATTTGCAAGTTGAACAATGTTGTTTCAGGTACTGATCAACGAGAATCAATCACACATAATTTTACATATAATAAAATATTTGACACTCAATAATATAACTAAACCATAAAGATATGAAAAACAAATGACTTGCACTTCACAAGTAAAATAACTTTGAAATTTCGTCGAAGCTTCAACTTTGGCGCCAGATAAGGGAAACATCTTTATTAAAACTTGAGTAAAAGCTTGGAGGAGAAAAATAAAATATTAAAACTTAAGTAAAAGCTTGGAGGAAAATACTAGAATATAGAGGGGTCCCGGGGTAGCCCAGGGTAAGAACCTTTGAGAAAGTGGGTTGTATATAGTACATGCAAGTGGGTTGAATATAATAGATAAAAGCATGCACATATTTTCCTTGAAGGATGATCTAGTTACTACAATAATTTGAAGTGGATGTTTGAAGGATGATCTGGTTACTACAAGTATTTGAATGGGATGCTTGAAGGATGATCTGATAGCTAATTAGTTCTGATTTATAATAAATTCAAAATTAGAGATTGGGATTTGAATTTTTATCTAAATTTAGCTTTGCTCACCTTTTGATGTTTTCATTTGTTGCACAGAATGACATAAGGGACATGCCTGATTTTAGGTTTAGCATGGATTCGGATGAAGAAAAATTTATACTTGTTAAAACAAGGTAATTACTCCCACATGAAGAGTTGGCTTAACTTAGATAGTCAGTTAACTTAGTATTGAGCATTGAGTGTTTGAGTGTTGAGTCAAGTCAAGTTATAGATGACTTTTAGTGTGTGGTTGCAAGTGGTTACTTGTAAGATATTTTAGGCAAATCGCTAGTTAGAAAAGGTTAAATACCCTTCACGTGGTTCATTGTAAGTATCATGTTTGTGTGATCAATAAAAAAGCCGCATCTTGTGTGATCTGTGTGCGAATTATTTGTTTTGTCTCCTTCGCCTTTCCAACAAATTGGTACCAGAGAGAAGTTACAAAGAGAAATGGAGAACAAATTAACAACCATCCATATGAAAGGAGAGAAACATTTTTTTTCGTGGTCAGTGCTATAACGCATCTTGTAGGTTATCTACAGAGTGTTATAACACGTTCAGACTTACCAGAGAGCCGCGTTAATCATAGTGGACTTACACTGATCTGCATGCACACGGGTCCCTTTCATTTGTGTATCGTAAGTGGATTAACGCAGAGGATAGTAAACGTGGAAGGCGTTAGCAAGCTTTGCATCACCGCAATGGAAGCTTTAATAAACCAAACATACGTTTCGTTTTTATAAGTTGTGAAGTTATTTCACGTGGTGTTATTCAAGTTTATGAGAGTGCCTTTTTAGAAGGCCTTTTAATATATCAAAGGAGCCATGTGAAAAAAAAAAAGTGTTTTTTGAATTCGTGAAAGCTGTATTATAAAGGTTTTTGTTTTTTATATATAACGATTTATTTATTTTTAAGATTTCTTTTATATAATTAAGAGATTTTCATAAAGAAGTTTTTTTTTGTTTTTTTTGTTTTGTTTTTTTTTGTTGGAAAATAAGCTTTGCAAAAATTAAAAAAAAGAAAAAAGAAATTTAAGGTTTCTAAAGAGAAGTTTTGAAGAAAGATGGATTTCTCAAATTTCAAGCCCCAATGTCCACTGTTTACAAGGAAATATTATGATGTGTAGTCCATTAAGATGGTGACCACATTGCAGGCACATGCTGTTTGGGATTATGTCCAGTTTGGGTTTTCAGAACCTAAGGATGAAGCAAAAGCATGAGCTCTAATGAATGCAAAGAGAGAACAATGGAAGACAGACACAAAAAGGAATGCACAAGCGTTGCATTTTATCCAGCAGGGAGTGGACTGAGCAGTGTTCAAGAGGATCATGATCACGTCTTCAAAAAAGTAGCATGGGATATTTTGGTGACAAACTATACAGGTATGGCCAAAGTCATCATTGTTAAGTTGTAGAATCTAGGAGAGATTTTGAAAGTCTGCGGATGAAGAAGAGAGAGGACATCGATTCTTTCATGAATCGGGTCATAACTATCATCAATCAGTTAAATATTTATGGTGAAGAAATTAAAAATCAAACAGTGGGTGAAAAGTTCCTCAGATCTTTGTCTACCAAATTTGATGTTGTGGTAGCTACCATAGAAGAAGCCAAAGATTTGGAATCATTGACAGTTGATGAGTTGATCGGATCAATTCTATCGCATGAGGCAAGGATAGATAGAAATGAGGATTCCACTTTAGAGACCACTTTCAAAAGTCAGGTTTCTATTTCAAGAGACAGGGGTCGAGGAATAAGTAGATCGAGAGTCAGTGGATGAGGTGGAAGATATGGTGGTCAGACAGATGGCCGAGAAGAGCATGGAAAGGAAAACGGAAGAAACTACAAAAATTTCAACAATAATCAAAGAGTTGAAAAAGCAAAAGTGAGATGTAATTATTGCTATAAATTTGGTCACTATGCTCGTGATTGCAGGAAGAAGATAGTTGATCAAAGGAACCAGAGATCTAATGTCATTATAGAGAGTACTAATTGCATGTTCCTAGCTTGCCATACTATGCATGAACCTTCTATTCGTGTGTCGCTATTAGACAGTGTTTGCAGTAACCATATGACAGACAACAAGGATTTGGTTGCAATTTTCAATCAATCTATGAAAACAGAGGTAAAGTTGGGCACTGAAAATACTATCAAAGTAGATGGCAAAGGACTGGTCAACATTCTGATGAAGCAAGGGGAGCCAAAGACAATCTCAGAGGTATATTATGTTCCTAGTCTCAAGCATAATTTGATAAGTGTTGGTCAATTGACATAGAAATGATACATAGTTATCTTTCCATGTCAATAATGTGTTACATATGATAAGCCTCTAAGCAAGCAGCTGATAGGAAAGGTGTAGATGATGAGGAAGAAACTATTTCCTCTAATTGTGAATTACAATGATCAGGTCAATTATTTTACAGTTGCATATTCTGATGATTATTGGTTATGGCACTTTCAGTTTGGACACTTGCACTTTTCTGGTTTAAGACAATTGCGGCAGAAATAGATGGTCAGAGGATTACCTCCCATAAAATAACCTGCTAGTACTTGTGAGTGTTACATCTTGGGAAAGAAACTCCATGAAATATTTCTGAAGAGAGTTGCATATTGAGAAAAACAACCTATTGAGCTAGTGCATACAAACTTGTGTGGAACTATGAGGACATAGTTGATTGGTTGAGGTTGTTACTTCCTCATTTTCATTGATGATTATAGTAGAAAGACTTGGGTTTACTTCTTGAAGCATAAGTCTGAAACTTTTGCAAAGTTCAAAGAATTCAAAGCCTTAGTAGAGAAACAAAGTGATCAAAAAATCAAGTTATTGCGGTCAGATCGTGGTGGAGAATATGATTCAAAGGAATTCCATGATTACTGCAAACAACATGGAATGAAAAGATAGTTTACAACTAGGTACACACAACAACAGAATCGTGTAGTAGAGAGAAAGAACAGGACAATTATGAGCATGGTAAGAAGCATGTTGAAATGCAGAAACTTGTCTAATGAGTATTGGGTAGAAGCATTTGCATGTGCTATTTCTGTGATCAATAGATCTCCTACAAAGAGTGTGATGAACAAAGTGTTGGAAATAATACTGAGAGGGGGGGTGAATCAGTATTATTAAGTTCTTTTAATAAATCTTCCTTATTTATACTTTGAATTATTTTTGCATGTCAGTACCATAAAATAATGAGCATGAACAAATAAAACAGATAGTCACACCAAAGAACACCAGATGTAAGGTGGAAACCCAATGTGGGTGAAAACCACCTGCTGCAGTGCGCCTTCTTCTGCTCTGCGTACCCACGCAGTGCGCCTTCTTCTGCTCTGCGTACCCACGCACTTGCACTGTTAATCACCTGTGTACCTTTGGTTAGGGCCGAATTGGCAGTCCACCAGTGTGCTACAGATCGTCAGATGCCCAGATCTGATCATGCGCTCGAGAGATCACCCTTCATAGATTCGCTTTCAACTTCACTTTTATATAGATCAAGCTTTTAAAACAATAACCCAATATTTCAGATCTTAAGATATTCAATTTGCAAAAGATACTTAGCCAAGTGATCTCCTTTGCTTTATATAGGCAAGCTATTCCTAAAATCATGGATCAATACCATAGATAACCAATACAAGGGGCCCAAAAACATGGGGCTCAATAATAATAATAATATAAAACAATACCACGGGCCAAAACCATAGAATCAAGAACGGTGGGCTAAATACCACGGGCCAAACATAAGAAACCCCACGTGAGCGCGCTTCTCTGCCTTGAAGTAAGTGAACTGGGGGTACGCACCTTCTGAACGGGTGACCTACTTGTGCGGCCGTAGTCCCTTCACGGCGTACCTGCGGGTATGCACCTTTTGAATTATTCTCCTGCTTACTTCTTAATTTCCAACATTTTGAGAGCCTGATCAGAGCATTGCCACTTGAGGGTGTTGCCATCAAGTACAACATTTGTATCATAGAGCCATACCAGAATCAGAATGCCAACAATCTCCCCCTTTGGACTTGATGACAACCTCAAAATCTTCAACGCCATTCTCCCCCTTTGACATCAAGGGCAAAGGGTTATGCTCCCCCTAAGAACATGCTCCTCTTGAATATAAACCAGATCTGCAAAGAAGAACCATAATTCACCAAACACCATAAATGACCATGAAAGAGATAGAGACATATTGCAGCAATATTCAGATCAGCATCCATGATCTCCTTCTGTACGTCCTCCATAATGCCAACAATGCATTATATGCTCCCCCTGAACCTATGCCATTCGATCTTCAACCAATCCGCAACCCAGCACATGTACGCATATGCCCCAGATGAGCCTTGCGTACAACCAACCATCAGAAGAGATTCAACAAGATGATGCATCAACAACCCCCAGCTTTTGCCTGAGGTATTCAAAGGTCTCCCTGGGCAATGGTTTGGTGAGTATATCAGCAACTTGTTCCTTAGAAGGAACATACTCCAACTTGACCTTTTGTTCAAGTACTTGTTCCCGGAGAAAATGATACTTGATCGGTATGTGCTTGGTCTTTGAATGCATGACTGGGTTTTTTGAAATGCTGATTGCACTTGTGTTATCACATAAGATGGAGATAGGTGGTGTACAAGTGATTTGAAAGTCCTGCAAGTTCTGCATCATCCAAAGGAGTTGAGTGCAGCAAGATGCAGCAGCAACATATTCTGCTTCAGCTGTAGACAAGGCAATCGAACTCTGTTTCTTGCTGAACCAAGATACTAATCTAGAACCCATAAAGAACGCACCACCACTTGTGCTCTTCCTGTCATCCACGCTTCCTGCCCAATCTGCATCTGTATAAGCATGAAGTGTGAGATCTGTATCTCTAGGATACCATAAGCCATAATTTTGAGTCCCTTGAAGATATTTAAAGATTCTCTTCACTGCCTGAAAATGAGTTTCCTTCGGATTTTCTTGAAATCTTCCAACTATTCCCACTGCATGCATGATGTCTGGTCAGGTACCTATCAAATAAAGTAGACTTCCAATCATAGATCTGTAGGTTGGTTGATGCACTGCTGCTGATTCATCATTTGCACTGAGGCTACATCCTGTGACCATGGGTGTACATACTGGTTTTGCATCTTCCATGCCATATTTCTTCAAAATCTGCTTGAGATACTTGGTTTGAGACAAAAAGATCCCTCCTTCTTTTTGTTGGATTTGCAAACCAAGAAAATATGTCAGTTCTCCCAGCAAGGACATTTCAAATTCTTTCTGCATCACCAAGGAAAAGCTTTGACTCATAGTTTCTTCATTGCTACCAAAGATAATGTCATCTACATACACAACAAGTATTAGCAATTTGTCATTTTCAACTTTTATATAAAGATTGCTGTCTGCTGATCCTTTTGAAAAACCTTGTTGATGAAGATATTTGTCCAAACGATAGTACCAAGCCCTTGGAGCTTGTTTGAGACCATAGAGAGCCTTTTTCAATTTGCATACAAGATTTGGATCATTTCCAAGAATGAAACCATCTGGCTGCTCAATGTATACTTCTTCTTCCAAGTCTCCATTCAGAAAGGCTGATTTCAAGTCCATTTGAAATACTTTGAAGTTTTGAAAGCTTGAGAGAGCAAGGAACATTCGGATGGCCTCAAGTCTTGCAACAGGAGAAAAGGTTTCTTCAAAATCTATTCCTTCTTGCTGCGCATAGCCTTTACAAACAAGTCTGGCCTTGTTTCTAATTACTTCTCCATTTTCATTCAATTTATTTTTGAAGACCCATTTTGTCCCTATAACATTCTTATCCTTTGGTCTAGGAACCAGCTCCCAAGTGTTGTTCTTTTCGATCTGCTCAAGTTCTTCATCCATTGCTTTGACCCAACATTCATCTTTGCATGCCTCTTTCACATTTTGTGGTTCAGTGGAAGAGAGTAATGCCAAATAGCTTGAAGCTTCTGCAACTATTCTTCTTGTTTGTACACCTGCTTCTTTCTGCCCCAAAATCCGAGATTCTGGATGATTCTTCTGAGCATATCTGGATGGAGTCTTCTCTTCTATCCTTATCTGCTCCTCTGGTTCTTCTTGAGGTTCTTCTTCTTCATCATTCTGTCTTTGAGGGTAGTCTTCATCTTCTTCGATATCTTCATGATTTACTTGCCTAGGAATGTATCCCTTCTCATCAACCACTACATCAATGCTGTCAACAATTATTCCAAGTCTTTTATTGTAGCACTTGTATGCTTTGCTGTGTGGAGAATAACCAAGAAGAATGCCTTCATCTGCTCTAGGTTCAAGTTTGCCAAGTTTCTCATCAGTATTATTAATATAGCATTTGCTCCCAAAGATTTTGAAGTGCTTTACCGAAGGAGTCTCACCATACCAGAGCTCATGAGGAGTTTGAGTGCTGTTCACCCGGACATTTGTTTTGTTGAGAATAACAATCGCAGCATATGCAGCTTCACCCCAGAAAGTTGCGGGAGTTCCAGACTCATCAAGCATAGCACGAGCCATTTGTTGGACTGTTCTGTTCATTCTTTCCACTACTCCATTTTGCTGAGGAGTTCTAGTTGTAGAGAATTCTCTTCTTATCCCATGTTCTTCACAGAAATCAAAAAATTCATTTGAGGTAAACTCCCCACCTCTGTCGGATCTGAGGCACTTAATTTTGTATCCTGATTCATTTTCAACCAAGGCTTTAAAGGATTTGAATTTTTTGAATGCTTCATCTTTGTGCTTCATAAGTCCTAACCAGACAAACCTAGAGAAATCGTCAATGAATAATATCAAGTATTCTTCTCCTCGAGGTGTCCTTTTCCTGAATGGTCCACATACATCTGTATGTACAAGCTCAAGAGGCATGCTAGCTGATCCTTCCTTCTCTGGAAAGTTAGTTCTGGTTTGCTTTCCAAACTGACATGATTTGCATATGGTGTTGTCTGGAATTTTGATATCTGGAAGACCGCGAACTGCCTGATATTTGCATGCTTTCTTATTTGTGAAAAGCTTAGATGCCCCAACCTCCGGTGCCATAACCAGTGTTCATCATCCTTGCTTAGATAGCATTGTTTTTGTCCTTCTTCAAATATGTACAGATTATTTGGAGTTCTTTTACCTTTGATCGCCGTTTTACCTGTATCAAGATCACGAACAAGACATCCATTTGTTCTAAATATCACCTTGGTTCCTTGTTCACACATCTGACTGACACTTAGAAGATTATGTTTCAATCCATCAACATACAAAACATTTCCAACTTTGACCTTTTCTTTTAACTGAGCAGTGCCTTTTCCTTTTATAGCTGCAGGAGTATCATTTCCAAAAGAAACTTTCTTTCCCTTTTCTAGAGCAGAATATGATTCAAGTTTTTCTTTATCACCTGTGATATGCTTCGAACATCCACTATCAATGTACCATAGATTTTCCTATCCCTCTGCATAAAATGCTATCCCACATCTTTCTCTTTGTGGTTCTTTTATTCTCCATGTTTTGGTGCTTGAGGCTTGTTCCTTTGTCTGCTGAAACCTGCTCCTGCATTCAGAATCTTCATGACTAAAATTATTGCAAATAGAACATTCAACTTCATTTTCAAGAACCGAAAAGTTGTTATAGGTCCTTTTTGTAATCTCGGTCATACTTCTTTGTTTTTGAGCTTCTATAGTCATGATCGTTTTATATGCAACACATTGAGCTGCTTTGTGACCAAAGTTATGGCAAGAGAAGCATTGTCCATTGAAGAAACTTCTGCGGTTATCAAATCTTCCGGCCAAACGATTGTAATTTCTATTGTCATTCATTCTTGAAGCAAATTGAGAGGATTTTACCTATGGCTGGTTGTAGCTTTTGTTCATCCTTAAGAAGGATTGCCCCTGGTTTGCCTGATAGTCTTTGTTTGTAATTGGTCCCTGCTTTACCTGGTGATCTCCATTGTGCTTTTGCTCATTCCTTCTTGCTGCATCAAGATAACTCTTTGAGGTGGATGCTTGAGAAGTTTCTCCATTATACCCTAGACCTATCTTGTTTAGTGGAGAACGCTGTACATTGATGATCTCATCCAGAGTTTCAGATCCTTTGACAAACTTAAGATTAATAGCCTTTGTTTTCTCAATCTCTTTTCTAAGACCAACAATTTCACCTTCTAACTTTTCAAGATATTTTTCTTTTTCATCAATCTGAAATTGTAGAGTATCAATGATCATATTCTTTTCTTCTATACATGTCTTGAGTCTAGAAATTTCTTCATGAAAGCTATCCACATCTATAGCATCCATGTAATCATCATCTTCAAATGCCATTAAAAGTTTATAGTCATTACCTCGTTCATCTTCATCACTATTTGATAGACCATCACTATCTTCATGAGTGTAGTAGCTTTTCTTATTTGCATTCTGTTTCTTGCTCCATCTAGCAGGTTCCTTTCCTTTGTCAATCTTATCCTTATGAGGACATTTCACAGCATAATGACCTACTCTTCCACAAGCAAAACATTTAAAAGGTAACTTACCTCTGAACCTTCCAGTACCCCGTTGAATATTTCTGACAAAATTTGATTCTTCTTCTTCTTTTGGCACGTGACTTGCTTCATAGTAGTCTCCTTTGCCTGAAGCCTTGAAAGCAACTTCTCTCCTGTTTGATGGACCTCCCTTTCTCATTTCATAAGCAGTTAGAATTCCGTGTAGCTGAGACATAGTAAGAATTCGTAGATTTTCCTTTTCTTCTATTGCAGATACTTTAGATTCAAATTTGGGGGACAATGATCTTAAAACTTTTTCAACCACAATAGCCTCCTTTATTTCTTCACCCAAGTTTTTCATGCAATTAACAATCTCGTCTACCCGAAGAAAATAGTTAGCCACACTTTCATCATTATACATTCTGAGATTCTCATACTGAATCCTGAGGGTTTGAAGTTTAGCACGCTTTACCTGTTCATCTCCTTCGTAGCTCAAGACAATCTTGTCCCATATTTCCTTTGCGGATTTATATTGCATAACCTTTACGAATTCTGTTTGAGATAAGCATCCTAGCAGAGTATTGACTGCTTTAGCATTTGTTTCATATT
This sequence comes from Pinus tabuliformis, assembly GCA_031772625.1. NCBI lineage: Eukaryota > Viridiplantae > Streptophyta > Pinopsida > Pinales > Pinaceae > Pinus > Pinus tabuliformis. The sequence continues at coordinate 754,760,772 of CM062809.1, forward strand.
TCTTCTTCTCGGCCGAATCTGTAGGAGTAGCTGAAGGAAAAGTGTAGCCTGTATCTATGATATCCCAAACTTCTGTACCAAGAGATTGAAGATAGGCAGTAACTCTTACCTTCCAATAATTGAAGTTTGTCCCATCAAAGATTGGTGGCCTGATTGATGCTTCCCTCTCGTAGTTGCTCATGATGAATGATCTTCCTTCAAGCGATCAAGCTTCTCTGAAGGACCTGCTCTGATACCAATTGTTGGAAATAATACTGAGAGGGGGGGTGAATCAGTATTATTAAGTTCTTTTAATAAATCTTCCTTATTTATACTTTGAATTATTTTTGCATGTCAGTACCATAAAATAATGAGCATGAACAAAGAAAACAGATAGTCACACCAAAGAACACCAGATGTAAGGTGGAAACCCAATGTGGGTGAAAACCACCTACTGCAATATGTCTCTATCTTCTTTCAAATTAGAAACTCCTTTTACAATGGTTTTGTACTGGTGCAGTCCTTTACCAGTACGCAGGCTGCAACCTGCAGAGAGCTACAACTCTCTCTCGTTTTCCAGTCTCTCCTGGATGGGAGCTACAACCCCCTACTTCTTTTCTTTCAAGGACCACTTTTCATAAATTTTCAAACTAGATCCATAAACATCAAGAGATCATCAAGCACAAGTAAATCACCCAATCAACTACAGTAACCAGATCAACAATAACAGTAAACTAAACCCAGAACACCTTATCAACAGAAAAATTCAGCCAACAAAAGGTCTTAAGACAGATCCGTAGTTTTTCTTTATCTGGCCTGCGTGGCTCCGCACTTCACCTTCTGCTCCCCTGTGTATACCCGCAGAGAGCCTTCTGCTGCACCGCGTACCCACACATTGTTTCTTCAATCATGCTGCGTACTGTTACTGTAGGTACGCACCCATAGATGCTATCGCGCCGCGTACTGCTGCTGTAGCCACACACCCACAGATGCTATCGCGCTGCGTACCTACGCACATGCGGCTTCTGAAGCACCGCGTACTTTCACTCTGCCTACGCACTGTTTCTTCAATCACGCCGCGTACTGTTACTATAGGTACGCACCCACAGATGCTATCGCGCTGCGTACCTACGCACCTGCGGCTTCTGAAGCGCCACGTACTTTCACTGTGCCTACACACCTGAACCTCTGTCGCGCTGCGTACCCACGCAGTGCGCCTTCTTCTGCTCTGTGTACCCACGCAGTGCGCTTTCTTCTGCTCTGCGTACCCACACACTTGCATTGTTAATCACCTGTGTACCTTTGGTTAGGGCCGAATTGGCAGTCCACCAGTGTGCTACAGATCGTAAGATGCCTAGATCTGATCATGCGCTCGAGAGATCACCCTTCATAGATTCGTTTTCAACTTCACTTTTATATAGATCAAGCTTTTAAAACAATAACCCAATATTTCAGATCTTAAGATATTCAATTTGCAAAAGATACTTAGCCAAGTGATCTCCTTTGCTTTATATAGGCAAGCTCTTCCTAAAATCATGGATCAATACCATAGATAACCAATACAAGGGGCCCAAAAACATGGGGCTCAATAATAATAATAATATAAAACAATACCATGGGCCAAAACCATAGAATCAAGAACGGCGGGCTAAATACCACGGGCCAAACATAAGAAACCCCACGTGAGCGTGCTTCTCTGCCTTGAAGTAAGTGAACTGGGGGTACGCACCTTCTGAACGGGTGACCTGCGTGTGCGGCCGCAGTCCCTTCACGGCGTACCTGCGGGTACGCACCTTTTGAACTATTCTCCTGCGTACCTCTTAATTTCCAACATTTTGAGAGCCTGATCAGAGCATTGCCACTTGAGGGTGTTGCCATCAAGTACAACATCTGTATCATAGAGCCATACCAGAATCATAGTGCCAACACAAAGTATGAAAACAAGCATGGTTAGGTATCTCTTGCAGCGTATCTCATCTTAGAGTATTTGGATGTGTAGCTTATGCACATGTGCCTAATGAGAAAAGAGGCAAACTAGATGATAAAAGTGAAAAATGCATGTTTATTGGTTATAGTGAGCAATCAAAAGCTTATAAATTGTATAACCCTGTCACCAAGAAGACGTAGTTAGTAGAGATGTTGTGTTCAAAGAACAAGAGTCATGGAATGAACTATAGACAAAACAGTTGTTGCACAAGTGCCATTGATAGAAGAAGATGATGTAGCAGAAAAGGAGTAGCAAGAATCATAGGTGAAGACAACAAACATAGACACACCAACAAGGAATACAAGATTTTCATAGTAGCATGGATCTTCAAGCAGATCAACAAATTGGTATTCTCCTAACAATGAATTAGGTGATGAATCAAGCAATGGTAAGAGAAATATGAGAATTCTGAAAGATACTTATGATGATTTGGATGTTAGCTCAAATTTTGCATTGTTGTCATTCCAAACTTCTTCGTTTGAAGAGGAAATTAGAGGTAACAATTGGGTGAAAGCCATGGATGAAGAAATTGAAGCTATTGAAAAGAATGATACATGGGATTTGGTTGATTTTCCAAAGGAAAAAAATCTCATTGGTGTGAAGTGGGTGTACAAAACAAAGTTAAATGAGAAAGGTGAAATTGACAGATTTAAAGCATGACTTATAGCAAAAGGATTCTCATAGCAACCGATAATAGACTTTGGAGAAATGTTTGCTCTAGTAGCCAGATTGGATACTGTAAGAGAAATTATAGCCACAACAACTTAGAACAAGTTGAAAGTATATCAGATGGATGTGAAATCAGCCTTTTTGAATGGAATTCTACAAGAAGAAATTTATGTGCTAGAGCCTCGAGGTTATTAAGTTGAAAGTAATGAAGATAAAGTTTACAGGTTGAAGAAAGCGCTCTATAGACTAAAGCAAGCGCCTAGATCTTGGTATAGAAAAATCGACAGCTACATGATTAAGAATGGATTTTGTAGAAGCAACATTGAGCCTACCTTGTACACAAAGGTAAATAAATATGGACATATTTTGATTGTTTGCTTATATGTTGATGACATTATTTTTACAGGTGATTTTGAGTTAGATGAATTTAAAGCAGCCATGATGAAATAATTTGAGATGATGGATCTTGGTCTCATGAAATATTTCCTTGGCATAGAATTTAAGAAATTTGAAAAAAATAAAATTATTTTTCAAAATAAATATGCCAAATATTTGTTGAAAATATTCACAATGGAAAATTGAAAACCTATCCCTACACTAGTTGCAACAGGTACAAAGTTAATCAAACATGATAAAGGATCAGATGTCAATCCAACTCTATTCAAAATATTGGTTGGAAGCCTCATGTATCTCACAACTATGAGACTGAATATCATGCAAGGAGTGAGTTTGATTTTCAGATTTATGGAGACTGCAAAAGACACACATTGGAGAGCGGGAAAAATAATTCTATGATACATAAGAGGAACTATAGATTGTGGCATAATGTATGCAAGCACAAAAAATAAAGATTTGATTGGATACACAAATAGTGAATTTGCAGGCAGTTTGGATGATAGGAAGAACACTTGTGGTTTTTTGTTCCATTTTGGTTTAGGTGTGATTTCGTGGGTATCTAAGAAGCAACCCATTGTGACACTTTCGTTAGCAGAAGCGGAATATGTAGCAGCAACATTAGCAGTATGTCAAGCAGTGTGGTTAAGAAGAGTATTTGATGGAATCAAGAAGAAACAACAAGGATCAACAAAAATATATTGTGACAACACCTCAACAATTGAATTATCCAAGAATAATGTGTTTCATCAGAAGAGCAAGCATATTGATACTAGATATAACTTTATTAGAGAACTTGTGAGCAATGGAGAGGTTCACTTGAAGCCTTGTAAATCTAGTGATCAATTGGCTGATATATTTACTAAATCATTAGCAAAATATGTGTTTGATTTTCATAGAAGAAACTTGGGTGTTGTAAACCTAGTTGAGACATAGACCAACATGCATGTTTAATTTGTCATGAGTTATGTTTAAGTTTAGCAGTCATAATTAAGGGGGACTGTTAAAATAAGGTAATTACTCTCACATGAGGAGTTGGCTAAACTTAGAGAGTCAGTTAACTAAGATTTGAGCATTGAGTGTTTGAGTGTTGGGTCAAGTTGAGTTAAGTCATAGACTACTTTTAGTGTATGGTTTCATGTCAATATATTTTAGGTAAGTCGCTAGATGGAAAAGGTTAAATACCCTTCACCGGGTTCATTGTAAGTATCATGTTTTGTGTGATCAATAGAAGAGCTGCAGCTCGTGTGATTTGTGTGTGAATTATTTGTTTCGTCTCCTCCACCTTTCCAATAATACAGTATGAGGGGGAAGAGGTAATTAGTAATCACTCTTCCAATTAGTTTCCCCTACGATTTGCACTATTTTATGTTTGGGGAATCAACTGATATTTTTGTTATCTGTAGATTATTGACCATCAATTGATTCCTAGATTCCTAGCGGTCACAATAACTCATAATATCAAAGTTACTGGGGAAAATAAACATAAATTGGCTCACAACAACAATACCTCCAATTTAAAGCATAAGCACAGTTCGATGTAAAGGTTGGTAACGAAGTCGACAATGTCTATCATCTTTCCAATGCTCATGTTACATATTTATGAACCTTTTGACACCTTTGTGTTTTGCTGATGGTTATAAGCTTATTGTCTGACCGAAATATGTCACATGAAAGGTCTTGTAACTTTATCATAGCTTAAAACAGAAGGCAATGTACACATTATACAGTGATGCAATTTATCTTTCATCAGTTAATTTGGTTATAGGTTATAAATACTGGTTTTTATAGCTTCTATGTTTTACATTATTGAAAATTTTACTATTTTATAGCTACATTGTAACTTTTATTAAAAAAATTAGGACAATAAATGAAATGGGTTTATATATGCTGATAAGTTTCGTCAATTGCATGATAGATAAATACAAATTTTAAGTTTTGTGATACATTATACAAGGTCACTATTTTCCTATGCTATAATACCATATTGAATTGGGATCATGCAGTGAAAATTATATGTTTGTACAAGTTTAGGGAAAAAATATTAGAAAACAATTACCTGTTTGATTGCTATAAACATGAATATATTACATCTAAAAAGTAAATGGATTAGATTTTATTGGGAGCTTGGGGACAAGTCGGGGGTGACGTGCCCTAATCTTATTCCATTTCATATTCCAGCCATTGCCATTAGCTTTTTGAAATTTACCAATGCAAAATCTGCATTCATTTGTAAGTATGGTATATGTGAAAATTCAGTTTGCATCGTGTTATCACTCAGGTTGTTCCCAAAAGTTGTAAGAAAGGGAATACTGCCGAGGTAACCACAGACCAATCTTTTAGATACATATTCTAGCCAATCTGCATCCAGAGAGGGCTCTCTCTTTATAATTTAGCTTCGTTTTGAAGTATATTAGACTAGTTATGAAGTGCAAGGGTTTTGTTTTGAGTTTTGGTTGGAAGGATGGGGACTCAATAGAACAGTGAGGTAAAGCTAAAGCATTTCAGTCCATTGGGCATGATGGATTCAAAGAAGGATGGCTTCCTGGGTCAAATTTCTTATCAGAGGATTTATTATAGAGCAAGGTACTCGAATATGGAACAATTTATAGGCTGAAATCTGATGGAATGGAGTCAATGGGTGAAGGGCAATTAAGGATCCTTCATCATGTTGGCAGAGGGAAAATGGATGATTACTGCTAAGGAGCAATTAAGAATTCCTCAGCTAATATTCAAGATGAAAGAACCAGGGGAAACTGGAGCAATTAAGAATTCATTGTTTATGCTAATTCAGAAGAAAATATTAATAATAACAGAGACTGAACACAGAGTGCAAACAAGAAAATTCTAGGTTATTCTATTTCTCTATTATTTAGATCATGCAATATAGATGATATAATAAACACAGAAACTGTGAAACACAAGTTAGAAGAGACTTATTGATCCGTAAAACGATTCAAGAATTCTGCAACATGGTCCTTAGTATCAATTCTTCATCCAGTGAGCTAGAAAAAATGGTTCCAATAGCATTTTATTCCAAAAGTTCAGAGTTACAGCAAAGTCTGAGAATGCATCCCAATCGACCAACCCCAAACACTTCGTCTTGGGGGGTATTTATACAAAAATGTCAAGACATTATGCAAAATATATGATAGAAATAAATATCCGTTGACCATTAATGTTTCTTTTACATAGATAAAGACAGGCAGTCTGGAAAATAGGGAGACAATAATTAGTTGCAATAAATTCATGTTGTGCTGGTTGATCCGCCTTTATGAGAAGTGCTGGAGGTAGGTGCTGCAAGTCAGTTCCCAGCTCTCTTCTACTGAACCTCTGTGCTGATTTTTCTGCTTTGGCCAGACTTCCTTTAACTCTAATGTGATGCGCTTTGACCTTCAGGACCGTGATTTATTTCTTTTCTGCGCATTATAACAGATGGTGCACAATTTTGATTTGACCAAAGATAAGTTCACAATATCTCTAACCTGCTTTTCCACCACTCTGGTCCTGTTATTTTACGTATCTGCAACTTCATTAAAGTCTCGTCAGTCTCTGTGTACCTGAAGAAGTTAGGAGGGATGGTGAACAGATGCTTCACCTCATGCTCTATGTAAAATAGATTTTCCAAGCTGTCATAAAGGGACTGGCCAGATGGAAGTGTTTTTTCTCCTGAAGTACTAGAAGATGCATTAGCTTGATTGACAACATATATATTTAATTTATGTACATAGTCCTTGTGCTTCATCAGACGATCATTATCTCCCAAAGGACTTGGCAAACCTTTTTGATGCAGGACTGTGAATTTTTCTGTGAAGAGTCAATCTCTACCTGCATGTCTTGGCATCTTCTGTACAAGTTTTGCATTAGAGTTCTCATGGTTAGAAATCTCTTAATGTCCAGAATGGTACCTGTTCTGTCTCTAATATCCAGCGCTTCCAGTTCTTCACTGGTCTTGGTATTCAAAAAATGTATTAGCCTGTTAGCTTGCTCAGGAATCTGTTCCAATAAGGATCTTGTTTTCTGAATTTCTACTTGGGCTACTCTTATCAAATCAACCTATTCATAAATGTTTTGAATATATCTCCATACATCACTAACATATTGAGTGATGTTGGTCCACAAAATTCCTCTGATTTCTACCAGAGGCTTATGCAGAGAGAGATCCTTTTCTAAGGCTCTTACTTTGTTCTCTAATGCTTTGACCTCCATTTTTTTTTTCTGCCTCATTCATTTATTATAGCTTTGCTCAATCTTTGCCAATTTTTCTTTGACTTGCTTCAATTCAGATACTTGGAGTTTCAACTCCTCCATGGCTTTTATTAATTTCCCTGTGGTCATAGTAGTGCTACTGCCTGGTGCTCTGGTACTTGTGATGATTTCTGTAGTTGATGCTGGGATAGTGGGAGGCACTGTTGTTATAACTGTACGATGGGTAGTTGTGACCATTGGAGCTACTTCAGGTGGCTGGGAGGTCGACACTCCCTACTTTTATTGTAGTGCTTTCTCCAATGCCTGCTCTGTCTCACTTAATATCTCATTCAACCTCATGAGCAGGTCCATCATTTCCTCTTCGGATTTCTGCTGTACAACATCTGATGTTTGTGGATGCATAGAAGGAGGTAGTTTGAGCTGTTTTCTGAGGGTAGCAATGTCCTCTTCCTTTTTCCTAATTAGTGCTTTTATGCCTTTAGCATCTTTGGGATCATGTCCCAGTTCAATGATAATATCCTCCAAGGATTTAATCCTGTTGTCCTTTGCTAGAGAAGAAGCTTTCTTTAGATCTAGCTGAGCAGAGGTGTTCTTCAATGAGTTTTGAAATTTATGAGCCAACATTGCTTTGTCAGCTAGTGTGGAATACACCATCTATGCATTTTGTTTGTGCAGCTCAATCTGGTCTATTGGATGAATGTCTTTAGCGAAGACCTCCAGATTTGTCCTGATATAGTCAGCCGCTGATTGTGGTTGCTGCACTTTGGGCTTCAAGTAACTCATGATCATTTTCCCCTCCTTTATGTCATATGCAGACATCAATCTTTGTTGTTTTGTGGGGGCCATATTAAGATACTGGTTATAAATTTGCAGCCTCAATGGATCATTTCTAGCCTTTATCTCTATGAATGTTTTTTTGATATCAGAGGTCTGCTTGCTTGGTGGCCTAGAGGATAAAACTTCCACACTATGTTGCCTTTCCAGCTCCTGCCTGTGTGAGCTGGTTGATGTTTCTATCACTAGGGAGGTCTGTGGGCTGGTTGCCCTCTCACCTCTTAGGATTTCTATTGTTTCTTCAATGATTTCCTCTTCAGATAAAGGATTGAGTCTTTGCCTTTTAGCACCTGGCTGTTCTATAGGTCCACTGATGGGTGTGACCTCTTCTCTGTCCCTTTTCTTGACCTTTTCCTCATTTAGAGGAGTCTGTAGTGCAGGAATCTCTGCTTCTTTGGTCTGTACTGGAGGAATTTGCTCGTACTGGTTAGTCATTTCTTGCTGCTTTGTGCCTGCTATTTCCTTGCCCTTATAAGAGCTTGAAACTGGTGTGCTGGCCTCTTGTATAGGTTGCTATGAAGTCCTAGCAGAAGATGTACCCACTCCGATTTGTTGAGGTAGCTTGAAAGATACATGTCCAAAAGAGTCTAGGTCAAGGGTCTTTTCTAAATCTTTCATAGCTTGTTCCATCTTTTCTTGTCGAGTAAGTTCTTCTATTAATGTACCCTCTACCCACTCATCCTGATTAACATATTGTTCTACTTCAGGGATCCTATGATGTGTGTAAGTTGACAACCGGTTTCTTACTTTTCATTCACTTATAAAGCTGTTTGGGTCATATGGCACCCACCAGAAGCTTTTCTTCAATTTAAGGTCTTCCCCTAATATTTTATCAGCATCTTCCCATGCTTCCCTTTTGTTAATGATAAAGGGGCCTAATTGGTTTCTTATCCTCAGCTGAGATTTTTTCTTCACATTGCAAAAGTGAGTTAAATATGCATTAACAAGTTTCCTGAAATAATCCAGTGCAAATAGTCTCATGGGCACATATTTGGGCAACTTATAAGGGCACAGCTCACAGCCATATATCCTGATTTCAGTGTAATCCTGGTAGAAGTACCAGTCACCTATCCTGTAGTTCATGGAGAGCTATAAAATCTTCCTTATGTCACCAGAGAGCCTAGGAGGAGGAGCTCCTATCAATAGAGTGGAGGTCGGATGTATAAACAAGTCAATGAATTCACAGTAGGTATAAGGGGATTCATCAATTCTATGGAAGACAAAGGTCCAAAAGATCACAGACCTCCTCTCTCTTTTAGAATACAATTTCCTGATGGGAAATATAAAACTGTCTGGGTGATAATACAACAGCAAATGGTATATGAAAGTTGTGTATTTAAACACTCCTTCTCTTTCCAAATTCATAAATTGAGCATGGATTTTGTCAGCAATGAAAGAGGCATAGTCATACTTAATAGCAGGGGGCTGTCCTAGAGTAAAGGTGGATAACAGAACCAGGACCATCTCATCCACATATTCACTGGACCTAAATCCCAAGATCACTGATATCATGTCAAGAATAATTCTTCCAGTCTCATTGAACGAGACATATAAATAAGGAGGTGGGCCTTGGGGCTGGCAATATGGTCTCATGAATATCTTAGCAATCCGGGCTATTTCTACACTGGACAGTTGAGAGCCTTGCTCAAGCAAAAATCCCATGGATAGAGGAGCAAGAGGCTGAACTGGATGGAAGTGTAGCATCTCATTGATAGATTCAGCAGTTATGTAAAAGAGAATAGTTTGTGATGGAGTCATAACTGCTTTACTGATAGGGTCATAATTGGCACAGCAGTGGCGAACAATATCTAGGAACACATTGATTGAGGGAAGGTAATACCTGGGGAGATTGGATTCGCATATTTCATAGATATCAGAGTTGTTCAGACGACTGTTTCTGATTAGGCAGAAAGTATGAAGATGATTTTGGCAACCAATAGGGTTTTTTATTTGGAAATCTCTGTTGGCCAAAGGTAAATGATGCTGGTCTATATGAGGTGCATTGAGGGGCGCTATGTTGAGGGCCACAGGGGCTTCCATTGTTCAATTCTCTGTGTTTTTAAACCAAAGGTTTAATTTCTGTGGAGAAAAGGACAAAAAAGCAGTTCTAAATGGGCTGGTATGGAAATTATGGACTGCTTGAGTTTGAACTTGGATCTTAAAGGTATAATTTGTAGTGGAAACTGAAAATACAGGTTCGGGAGGTGAGACGGGGTAAATACCTGTGTTATGGAGGCGAACCAGTGTAATTTGTAGGTTGACTGATGAGTTGAGCAGCAAGAGGTTGGTCTTTGCTTGGCCGGGTGGCGGACTGGAACTTCTGTAGTTGTTTGGATGTAATTTACATGCATCAATCTTGCGAAAACAATGAGTAAAAATGGGTGAAAATGACAGTTTTACAGGTTTTTTAACAAAAATTGGCTTCGCGGGGCTTTTTGGCACTTTTCGTTCGGATGACGTCATCAGAATGTAATGTTTTGTCGTGACGCGGGGTACGGATGCTGATGTGGAGGTGACGTGGCTATGACGTCAGCGGGGGGGTCAGCGGGATGGTGGTAAGCGTTATTGGCCCGCACCATTTATCGGCCCAAGTGGTTTTGGTGGGAGGGGCTGTGAGCATGGCAGGAGGGCGCCGCATGTCCCAAGTACGGTAGTAATACCACCGGTTCCCCAGGCGATAAAGATCTGCAACGGAGGGCCTCACGATATGATCATGAGTCGTCCAGTCAGCGGGCCTGGATCCAATGGTTGGCGGAGGTCTGAGGTGGCGCAAGGTTATGGCGCAGGGACCGACGTAATATAGACAATGATTTAAATATATCGGGGCGATTCCTATTGGTTGTCGGGGTATTTAACAGTTAATTAACCTGATGTTAATTAACCTTTGAATATTTGCGCACGGGGAGGGTTATTATATGGTTCCTGATGAACCTATAATGCCTGTTTGAGTAGAGATATGGTCGTAATCGACCGTGGGCGGGATTATTAAACATTGGGGGTTTTATTGTACAAATATATTAATACGGGGGAAAGGAAATTTGTAAGGGGTTTATATAATAGTGTTAGCAGTTAATATGGGTTTATGAACGGTAAGCGCTAAGTTATAAAGTTCAACAACATAGGCTTAGGAGAAAACAGAGGTTTTGCACAAGAAATGTGGTTTCTTTGCCTAAAGCAAGAATGTTGTTTTACTCAGGCTTTTTTATGAAATGGGGTGATTTAGGAGTATTGAGCAGATCTCAGTATCCTTGGGGAGGTTAGTAAGTTTTTTTAGGAAGAAGTGTGAGGGGAAGTTAGACATGCATCACTTGATTTGTAGCGAAACAATCGCCATTGTACTTATGATATCAATAAGATGAACATCTTTGAGAGACAAAATTAATCATAAGCCTGCTTCTGCAACACCAAACCTACCTACCCACCCTATTATATCTAACATTTTTCTTCTTCTTCCATGGGTGCACTTGGACTAGCAAACCCTTACAAATTCTCTTTTCTCTCCATGGGAATCCTGTCTAAGTCTGCCCTTATTTCTTCCAAGGGCTCATATTTAACTGTTGAGCTCTTTTGCTTCTCTATCTATCTACTTATCTGCCAAGATTGAACTGTTTGGACAGATTTTATTCTCTTTCTCTAAAACAAGAACTTCAAACATGAACTGGCCAAGATTAAACTGTTTGGGCCATCCATCAACTCTGGTAAGAGTCAATGAACTGCAAAAAATGAGATTCTTTGCAAAAATAGAACAGTAGTGGCATTTTGAACTAGCACACTTTCATGATCTTCTTCTTTGGGGTTCATTTCTTTTCTTTTTTGACCATTTCATTCTTTTTTCCCTTTGATCTTTCTTTTAGGGTATACCCCCTTTACAATTTTTAATTTTTTTGATTTTTTCAAAATATGAAACCTTTGCAGCAGGTAAAGGATGAACATATTAGGGACTTTACCAGCCAATCATGAAATATGACACCTATTGGTATAGGAGCATAACACTGGCTCCACTTGGGGATGGTTTTTCCTGGTGAAAAGTCAAGAACAACAGGTCAGATGGCCTTATGTTCAATTCTTGCTACATTCTAAATCTTCCTTTGCTGTAATTAGACAAATTGTATAGAGGACCAGGTAGAATATACACATCTCTCATGACCTTATCCAAACAATTGCACCTCTGTTTTGGATAATTTGTCTAACTGTTTGTTTTGATATTTTCAGCTCCCAAGTCTTGTTTTTCAACTTCTGTTTAAATTAAAAAAGGTAACACAAAAAGGTGGTAAAGTTCCTTGACTGTTCCTCAAAATTTCCTACATATTCCTTCCCATTTTATTGTTGTAATAAATTGCAGAAACTAAAGATTCTTATGTACAAGTTAGAGTCCTGACATATCAACAAACTCGATCAAAATAATGTTTCAGCTTCCGACCATTAACTGGTCCATCTTCTGCTTCTTCACGATCCAGGATTCTCAAAAAGTAGGTGTTGTTTCCCTGTGAGGCCTGAATAATAAAAGGTCATTTCCAGAGGAAGTCAAACTTCCCATGTTTTCCTTTATCTTCTCTTATGGAATCCCATTTCAGAACTTTGTCTCCTATGAAAAAATCCTCTGCCTTAGTCCTCTTATCAAATACCTTCTTGAGTTTTTCTTGTAGCACTTGAGATCTTTGATATACCTCTTCTCTAGTCTGCTGCAAATGTATAGTCTGATTTATCCTTCTTTGAATGTCATTGGGCTATATTTTCACTTCTTGCAATAATTTCATTACATGTATTCCCAAGGAGGAGGGAAATACATCCTCCATACCATAGACAAGCTCATATGGGCTAGTTCCAATGGATCTCTTGGTAGTCAATCTGTCTGCCCATAATGCATTTATAAGCTTCTTATGCCAATTTTTCTTGTTTTCTTCCAATACTTTCTTAATGATATTCATCAGGATTTTATTGGATGACTCAGCTAGACCATTACGTTCGGGGTAATAGGCTATGGAGTGGCCTAAGGTAATGCGGCATTTATGACAGAAATTGATCATTCTCTTGGATTTAAAAGCAGCAGCATTGTCTGTTATAATTTTTTCAGGACAACCAAATCTAGACAGGATGTTGGTTTCTAAGAATTGCATGATCACTGAATCATTGGCCTGTCTACAAGGGATGGATTCTATCCACTTGGTGAAATAATCTATAGCAGTCAAAATCCATTTATGTTGGCCAAAATATGGAGGGTGAATTTCCCCAATGAAATCCAAACCCCATTGTTGAAATGGTCTTTCAGTGGAAATTGGTCTAAGGGGTAGAGGCAGAAGTTTCCTCTTGCCTTCAAAGAATTGACATTTATGGCAAGCAGTAACAAATTTTTTGACATCAGTAAACAAGGTGGGCCAGTAAAATCCAGCCCTTAGGATTTTATCAGTAGTTGATTTCCAACACAAATGTCCACCACAGTCCCCTGCACGAAATTCTTTGAGCACCTTGTCAGTTTTATCCTTTATTAGACAATTTAATAGAACACCTTCATGATTTTTCCAAAAGAGAGCACCATCTAAAATACAAAACTTCAAAGCTTTCATTTTATTAAACCTCTTCTTTGTTTTGGATAACCTTGGAGGAGCCTGCAGGTTTAATAATACATAACATATATCAGCATACCAAGGTAATTCTAGGAAGGCCTGGCTGATTTGTGGAGTCGCCATCTCCTGTTCATTATCCAGTTCATTAATATCTAGGGCTTGGCAATTGGTTTTCGTCATGAGTTTAGCCAATCCCTGTCATTTTATAAGCTTTGTAGATTTTATTTCAATATCATACTCTAATATGGTAGCAATCCATTTGCCTCTTTTTCCCTCAATCCCCTCTTGGGTTAGGATATCTTTGACAACAGTGCTTGGCACATAAACTATTATATGAGAATATAGTATGTAGACTCTGAAATCTTTGATGGCTTTCACAAGTGCATAAGCTTATTTTTCCATGATTGGGTATTTTAGAGGTGCATCCCTCAGTGCTTTGCTAAAGAAGGCTATTGGTTTTTCACATCCTTGATCATCTTTTCGTAGCAAAACAACAACAACAGTGTGTTCTGATGAAAATGAAAATATTATGAAGTCTCTGTCAAATTTTGGGCTTGTAAGGACTGGTGTTTTGGTTAAAGCTATCTTGATTGCTTCAAATGCTTGTTTGGCTTCTAATGCCCACTTGACCTTGGAATCTTTTTTTAGCATATTATTCAACAGTCTTATTAGTTCAGCCAAGTTGGGTATGAATCTTCTTAGAAAATTAATTTTCCCTAGGAAATCTTGAAGTTCTTTAACATTTCTGGGATGTTGTATTTGTAAAATGGCTTGTATTCGGTCAGGATCAATTTTGATACCTTATTTTGAGATTATGTGACCTAACAGTTTGCCCTCTTCTAGGCCAAATAATGACTTCTTTGGATTTAGTGAAATACCATATTTTCTGCAGGTTAAAAATACTTGTCTGAGGTGATCTAGGTGCTGCTGATCTGATTTGGAAAACACAGTGAGATCATCTAAGTATATGACTAGAAAATCATGAATTTCCCTAGCAAAAGCTATGTCCATTGCACGTTGGACGGTTGCCCCTGCATTCTTGAGTCCAAATGGCATTTTTACATATTTTTAAAGTTCCCATGGAGTTGTAAAAGCAATTTTTTCTTGATCATCAGGGTGAACTAAAATTTGGTTGAAGCCTGAAAACCCATCTAGCAGTGAAATTATAGAGGCACCTACTACCCTTTGTAAAATGTGGCCCATCTTAGGTAAGGGGTAGTGGTCTTTTAAAGAGAATTTGTTTAGATTCCTCAAATAAACACAATTTGATTTCTCCTGTTTTCTTCCTAGTAGGCACTAAATTAGAGACCCATTTTGAAAATCTAATAGGTGCAATTATCCCAGCTTCATACATTATTTTGACTTCTTTTTCAATTAGAGGGAGGAGTACAGGGTTGACCCTTCTGAGTTTTTGCTTAAAAGGTTTATGATTTTCTTTGAGAGGTATTGTATGCTGAACCACAAAAGTATCATAGGATTTGAGATCTTCATAGCTCCATGCAAAAACGTCCCGGAATTCTTTGAACAGTTCAAGATATTTAAGCTTTTGGTCAGGAGGCAAAGTTTTGGACAATTTTATCATTTTTGGATTTTATTCAGTCCCTATGTTACAATCCTCAATTTTTGCATTTAATGGCTGCATTTTGGGTTTCCTTGGGATATCATTAGAATCAAAAATGTCTTCCAAAGGAGTTAATCCCGTGGGTAAAAAATGTCCTTTAAATCAACAACTTCAGATTCTCCTCCAATAGTTTCATCAAAGTCTATTTCCTTAAGCTCTTGCAACTATTTTCTGGTAAATTTTGTTGGATGTAGTACTGAGTTGCTGTTTCAGCTGAAATGCATGTTTCAACTTTGTCTATTTGATCAACTTCTCCCACAGTGCCTGTATCTATATTAATGCTGGAAAATTCTTCTTTCAAGGTCAAGAAATTATTAATCTGAGTGTCATTGTCAAACACTTGCCAGTTTTTTACATTGTTTGGTACAGTTGGCCTATGATAAATTTCAGCTGTAAAATGATGATTATGCTCAAATGGCAGTTTACAAGTGCCAGCAAAGGTTGCCAAACTATGAGCATGTAAATTGTGTTTCCTTGAGATTTTGGCAAGCTGAGTTTCAAGAAAGGTATTGAGTATTTCAACTTCTGCCCCTCTATAAGACCTTAATTTGAGATCATTTGTGAGGAAGTTTCCTTTCATTTGTTGAATAACTAAATCAGAGTCTCCCAAAATTGATACCCTAACTGCCCCTAGACTTTTGATCAATTTAAGTCCTAGCAAGAGGGCTTCATATTCAGCCATGTTATTAGTGCATCTAAAATTCAACCTGTATGCATGTCCTTCAGCATGATCATTTTCCATATTATGTATCCAAATTCCTGCTCCGACCCCTAGTTTATTGACAAATCCATCAAATTCCAAATACCAAAGGATTTCATGATTATAGCCAGCATTAGGAGTCTTAGAAATTTGCTTATTAGACAGATTTGGATTTTGAGTTTCATGTGGTTTCCCTTGTGTGTGTTTTATACCATTTTTCATAGAAATCTCTTGAATTTGAAAACTAGTTTTCTCATTTATGAATTCTTTTTGTTCTAAAGCTAAAGCCTTGTCATTAGTTGGAGGGTAAATTTCAGCATTGTATAGGATGAAGGAGTCCATATCAGAATGCATGGAATAGATGGGAAAAGTATGGGGTTTCTCCTAGTTGCTGACCACATATTTCATCAAAGTTTCACGGTACAATCTCTTTGGCTGCCAAATACTAAAATGGTAGCATAGGACATGTCCAACTGTAAAGATCCTTGGAGCTTTGCACCCCAAGATCTAGATAGCAACATGCCATACTTTGGTGGAATATCTGCTACCACTACATCCATTAAAATTGTCTTGGCAAGGTATTGAACTAGTGATACACATAAATCTTTGATCAATCCTAGACATCTGACCTAGCTTGAATCAAAAGAGAAAAAGTCTTTGTATGGCCTGGTGATATCTAGGTCCAACTTTTCCATTACAGATTTGGGCATTAAATTATGGGAAGCTCCATAATCAAACATTGCATTGTGTAGTATGTTGTCATGAATATTCAGACTTACATAGAAAGAAGGAACCCCTCCATCTACTGATTTACCGTTTACTTCAGGACCAAAAATTAATTCTGGTTGGTCATCAAGGACATTTACTGCATCTCTGTTTTCTGAAATTTGAAGTGATCTGCTGATTTGTTCCCTATAGACATCATGCTTAGCCAATTCTGACAATGGAATTTCTATCTTTAATTTGCCTATTTCGGTCTCAAGGTTGAAAGGTTTTTTTGTTTGAATTTTTTCATTTCGGGCCGTGAGATTCTTTTTTTTTGCTATTTTTCAATGCTTTTTCCTTTATCAGGAGTAGTGTGATGGGATAAATTTGCTTCTATGTCAATTTTTGGAGGTTCTTTCACAATTTCCTTGGAAGCAATGGAAGCTAAAAACAGTTTATTAGGTTGTTGATTATTTGAAACATCTTCAATTGTTGGATTGTTTGAGTTAGGAATTGCTTTAGGAGGAGTTTGTATAGGAGGGTTCTTGATTTTAGCTCTGGTAGGTTGCTTGGTTTCTTTTTGTTTATTGTCATCAGGGACATCTATCCTCCCGCTTCTCAGATTGTATTGCTTTTTGACATCATAGATGGTTGTGTCATATCCCTCCCTAAAATCAAATGATTTCCCTAATTGGATTTGGAACTGATTAAGATTGTGAGCTTCTTGGTCTTCTTAGGTCAAGAAAATATGTTATTCACTACTTAGCCCCATTAAGTTAATTTTAGTGTCATCTGTTGGTTCACTAGAAGTTGAAGCTTCAACATAGTTTTCTTGCAATGGAGGTCTAATGTTTTGATCAGGGCCAGCCTTTCCGGTATTGGGATTCTGATTTTTTATGAAATTTAGGTTTCTTCCAGCGTTGTTCGGTTGACCATCCCAAGAGGATTTTCTCTCAATTGTTTCTACTCTATCACCAATTCTGTCCATTCCTTTAATGATAACATCTAATTTCTGCTCAAATGCAGAAGGTTCTTCTTTAATGGGTATCCTCCTTTCAGCCCTAGCCCGAGCTCGTTTAGAAATCAGGTTGGCCTCAACACTGACAGCTATACTCTCCATGTCTTCTAGGCTTCGAGGAGCTCTTTCCCTAAGTTGGTGTTAGAGCCTAGATTTGTCTCAAGCTGAAAAGATAAGGTTCTAGGTCCACATCAAACCACGCTCAGCCTTGTAGCTAGCCCTACGAGGACAGGAGAGGGCTATCTCCGGGTTGATCTCAGCAAAAGGTAATCGATGAGGCTCAAGATGACTAAATTTGCAACTGATCTTAGGCTAGGTATTAAGTGCAGGGGTTTGATTTGGTTTTTTGAGGGTTTTGTTGAAAAAATGGGAGAGGCAAATTTGGGCTCTGGGATGAGGCACAGTTTCTGTAGAGCTCCGATTGGGGCAAGGAAGGCAATTGTTTTGATACTTTAAAGCAAGTGAGATAGATAGATCAGACTGGTGAGGAGCTAAGGAGAGCAAGAAAGTCTCAAGAATTCCCCTTAAACAGATGAAAACATGGAAATTTAAACAAATTCAAAGGCAGAGCATAACAGTTATGGATTCCACCTTAATCACTCATTTGTTTCAAATTCAGAAGAAGAAGTAAGAAAATGATACACATAACAATAATGAACTTACAATTACTCAGAGAAGCACACCATCAAAACATAAAGCCACATGGATCCAAAACAGTGCTGCAAAACCCTGGTCTTTCCTTTGCCAAAAATGCAGAAATGAATGTACAATAGAGTGCCAAACGTTTCCCAAGATTCCAACCCTGGAAATGACTTAGAAATTACATAATATAGGCAAGCCAACCTATTCCCTTGCCTCTAGGGGTCGATCTCATCATTCTAGGAGCTGTTTCAACCAATTCTAAACAAAGCACTAAAATCTAGGCAATCAAAACAACTTGCCTCTATAAGGTAGGAAACTGATTCATTCATTAAATTTTCACTCTTTGGTGAATGAATCCTCTAGAACAAGTAATTAAGTGCCAAAATTACATCATGTTAATTCAATTACATCAAGATAGGTCAAAAATAACATCACAAAGCAAAACTAGTCAAACTGGCCGAATTTCTGAGCTGGAAGGCGAAAAATTGGTCAAAAAACTGTTGTGCATCGCGCCAATTTCTGTATGCGTCGTGCCACTTTGATGCTGATTTTTAGGCACTTTCTGAAGTCCAAATTGAGCCCAAGTGTGATTTTTCGAAAGCCCTACCTGTCTACTTTCCAATCCAAGTGGAATTTCTGAGTTTGATGCACATTTTCCCCTCCAAAACCTCAATCTCCCAAGACTGCATCCTGTGTGTGAAACTAGGGCCAGAGAGGTCATTTTTAGGGTGTTTTTGACCTCATGAGGACTCAAAACTTGCCCAAACTTCATGGCCATGAACCAACAATCATGATTTTTCATGAAAAATCCAAAACTATAATTTTTTTTTTCATTTGGAGCTTCCAATCATAAGCACGCGCCACGTGGCGCGGCGCACAGGGAGAAAAACCCTATTTTTTGTACAAAAATTTCCAAAAATGCCAAAAATGCCCCAAATTTCTTGAAATTTGGGCTGGAGCTTTCTTATCAAGTGTTATGCTGGGATAAAGAGGCTTCGGCCAATATCTGAAGACGATTGAGATTCCTTTGCCTCTTTTGCTTCTTGATTGCTTTGCTAAATTTCGCCTTCAAATTCCTGATTCGGGCCTTGCATACCTTGTTTCGCGCCATGTAGTGGAAAGCCATGTGTCTCAGCAATGCATGGTATTTGTCAGCCTTATCCAATAGCCTCTCTAGGTGCATGTTAATTCTCTCGAGATTGGCCTCTCGATCCTCATTAATCTCTTGCTCCAATGACATGAGCTCAACTCTTCTCCTTTGTGTAGCTTGGCGATGCTCACGAATATTTTGTAGCTCCATGATCACTTGCTGATCTTCAAGCTATTTGTTCCTTTGCTCCAAGTATTTCATGTTCCACTTAGCCCTCTCCAAGTCAAGGGACAAGGCTTCGATCTCTGTTTGCTACTCTTAGATGATCTCTCTAAGTTTGGCACTTTATGGACCCATATCTATATCATCATCATGAACGAGAATGAATTCGGTCTCTCGTTCACCTGATGGCTCACCTGAAGGCCCCTCACCCTGCATTAGCCTCTTGCCTTTGTCCTGTACCTATGATGTTGATGGAGGAAACGAGGCTCCTTCCACCCTGGGTGGAGATAACACTCACTTTTCCGCTACAAACAAATGTCTGGTGCCTCTCTGATATGTGATGAATACCGGCACACTAGTAGTATCATGGTGCTCATACTGATGAGAAGGT
Source organism: Pinus tabuliformis (assembly GCA_031772625.1). Taxonomy (NCBI): domain Eukaryota; kingdom Viridiplantae; phylum Streptophyta; class Pinopsida; order Pinales; family Pinaceae; genus Pinus; species Pinus tabuliformis. Next base: position 754,780,796 of record CM062809.1, read on the forward strand.
TCACCTTCATGCTTAACCTCTGATACTCCCCGTGAAGCTCTGAAGAAGTCACGAGAGATGAAATCATTCCAAGTGATGCCTTGCAATCAAAGTTGATGAACCACCAAAATCTTAATAACAGAAAAATGATAGACACTGTTAAGTTGCTGCTGAGGGGTTTTATGTTGTATAAAGGTGGTCATCCTCTCTATGTTCCGGGAAATGAAATATGGAATATTCATCATCCGTACCCTGGTGAAATGCATGAGCAACTTGATGTGATAAGCATAAAGACGAGAGAACCGTCCCTCAGAGCTGAAATATTTCATGATCAATCTCATTAGTGGAGCATATTCATCTTTCAGATATCGGAACGGGAACACTCTCTTAAGTTGCCTCAAGAAACTGGTTTTGATGTATGGCTCATAATGATGTCGATCAATCTTCTATTTCTTATGCCATGGTTCACCAATATTTGGTATACTGGTTGCTAATGAGACAGATTCTGGTGTAAGTGTGAAGGTGACACCAGCCAAGATAGCTTGATCTCCGTGCAAGTGCAACACAAAAGGACGAGCCAGCTCATGATGAAATTTGGCACTAGCCACCTTTTGACAAAACTCATAGCATGACTGATGCTGAAAACACTGCATAGCAAGAGGGCAGGCCTGCAATTTTGTAAGGGTGATCAGTTCTTTCCGAGCATGTCTGCCACTTTTATGAGGCCTCCGGGGTGCCTGTTCTTCCAAGGGAGAGTCAGTTTGGGTTTCTACCTCATAGTCCGATGAATGCTTAGTTTCCATGACTGCTGTACAAAATACCTTGAAGACAAAGCTACTGTTGTATATAAACTGTACTTGGACTTCTCTTTTTGGTGTTGTATTCTAATTCTGCCACCAAGGGAAAAAAAAATGCAACAGGGACTATTAGGGATTGTTAGGAAGGGGAAACAATAGTGAGGAATGGGAATTATTGGGAGAAATTTAATAGGGAAATATGGGAGAGGGTTTGAGGGATTTATGTATAGGAATAGGGTTTAGGGTTTAGGATTATTGTATAGGTTTTGAGGTGTGAGGTTGGAGGATTTGGGATAGAGTATGTAGGAGAAGGGAGTAATGAATTTAGGTGATAGGGAATTCGGGATTGGTGAAGATAAGGGAACAAGGGGAAGGAGAAATGATTTTGGTGGAAAAACTGTAAGTTCTGAAACCCTGGCAACAAATTTGTTTGTGTTTATAGAAAGAGGGTTTGAATTTTTGTTTCAACCTTTATCACCCCGACACCACCATCTCTTATCATAAAAGTTGATGCAACATTAAGAAGAAAGGTCTACCTGGCAAATCCACTCAAGGAATGAGCAATTTGGAGAAGTTTGAAACAATTTCGGGCTTTGGATTGTATGCGCTGCGCCAAGAACCCAGTGTGCCGCGCGCTCCCTGTGCGCCGCACCCGTTCAAAATAACACTGGGCATAAACTCCCAGTGCGCCACGCCACCTGTTATGTGTGCTGCGTCGGCTAGTTGCAAGCTCTTTCGCCCCAAAACACACACTTGCTCACTCAATTTGCTTTGAAATGCTTTTCCTCGACCTTGGCATGCAGAATGACATTCATCTTCATGGAAAAACCTTTATAAAGACATAAATTTGATTTTTGGTTCTCCAAAACCCATTTTTGTAATGTTTTGCAATTGACACTTTTTCACAATTAATAGAACTCTGACTTTTTGTTTCCTCCTTGATTTTTGGTTGAAATGATGAATTTCTTGGCAATTTTTTGTAGGTATAGTTATCATGGAATTTGGCAAAGGAGACCAGGGCAGCGCTTGAAGAATTCAAGAATTGAAACTTTTTGAAAATTATTACAAATAAGAAAATGTCGACTTGTGTTCAAAATAGAGTTTTGAAGAAAAGTCATAATCCATCTATATGACGATAAAAATCTTTTGAAATAACAACTTATCAAGGACCTCCCTCTGGCCTGCTGGCTTTATTAGACTTTGTCGAAGACCAAATTGACTAACCCTAGACCTAATGACTAAAATGACTGTAATGACCTAGAGACTGAAATAGGACTGCAAATGACTTTTAAGACTTGATTTTAATGGACAAACCTGAGCCAGCAGTGCAAAGCATGAAGGGAATGAATGAAAAAATCCCTTCCGTCAGGTTTATGGCATGCTCCTAACGAAATGAAACTGATCGAGAGAGATGGGACACCTAAACATGAAATGCAAAGATAATTTTGATCTCTGATGGAGGGATGACCAGACTGACTCTAACATTGGCTCTAATGGGGATGGTAGCTCCTTGAAGGTGCCAAGAACAACAGATCTCTGGAAGAGCCAGACAGTGCCTTCGTCCATTGGGCTATGGAGTCATTATTTCGACAAACAATACAAGACTTCAGACTTGATCTATTTGCCTGAAACTTGACTCAAAAGGACTCGATAATAACACTAAAATGACTGAAAAACTGACTCGACAAACTAAACTCGAAACTGAAATCTTTCTTCAGAATTATAGCCTTCACTTCGGGCCCCAAACTGAAGAAAAGATCATAGCACACACTTGTAGTGAAACTGAAATAAAATGGTATTTACAATGACAATGGTGACAGCAGAAATAACTCAGAAAAAGGTACCGCTTGAGTAGCCGACCATTAACCGGCCCTCCTCGACAATCTTCCCCATTCATCTCCTTCAAAAGAAAGGCATTCTGACCCCGATACGCTGCAATCTTAAAAGGACCTTTCCAGAGATTGTTAAACTTATCGTGCTTTCCCTTTTCCTCATTCCTTGCATCCCACTTTAAAACCACATCATCCAACTGAAATGTGTCCGCCTTTGCTTTTCTATCATATATCTTTTTAATTCTTTCCTGCAACTTGAATGTGTTTTGAAAAGAATCCTCCCGTGTCTGCTGCAAATGGATCATTTGAGTTAGTCTTCTTTGCATTGGATCCTCTTCACTACCAGCCTCTTGAAGAAGTTTTACTACCAGAGCTGCAAGAGAGGTAGGGAACACTGTGTAAACTCCATAAACTAACTCAAAGGGGGACATACCAATGGATTTCTTTTGACTCACACGATATGCCCAAAGTGCATGGACCAGCTTCTTATGCCAACTCTTCTTGTTGATTTCCAACATCTTCTTCATGATATTAACCAAAGATTTGTTGGAAGACTCCGCCAATCCATTGCCTTGTGGATGATAGGCGGTTGAGTGCCCCAAAGTAATGTGATATTTACTAAAAAACTCAACCATCCTTTTTGACTTGAAAGCTGTTGCGTTATCAGTGATTAACTTATTCGGGCAACCAAAATGAGACAAAATATTATTTTCAAGGAATGAAATTATTACTGCATCCGTAGCTTGCCTAGTGGGAATTGCTTCGATCCACTTCGTGAAGTAATCTGTCGCTGTGAGGATCCATCTATGCTGACCTGAAGAAGAAGGATGAATTTCACCAATGAAATCCAACCCCCACTGCTGAAAAGGGGCACTCACCTCAATGGGCTTAAGCGGCAAAGGCTGTAATTTCTGTTTCCCTTCAAAAATCTGGCAGTTATGACAGCTCTTAACAGTCTTGAACACATCAGCAAACAATGTCGGCCAATAGTATCCAACCCTCAGAATTTTGTTTGCCGTTGTTTTCCAAAAAAGGTGACCGCCACAATCTCCTTTATGGAAATCCTCCATGACCTGCTTCGCTTCTTCTTCCACCAAACAATTTAACAAAACGCCACCGGGATCTTTCCAATAAAGTGTAGAATTCAAAATACAAAATTTAGCAGCGTTTAACTTAAGAGTTCTCGCTTTGTTTCTAGCCATTCCCAGTGGTGCGGACAAATTCTGAAGTACATATATAATATTTGAATACCATGGAGAAAGAACAAAAATTTCTGATACCTGAAGTGACGAAATTTCCTCATTTTCATCGGACATAGCAGTGATTAGATTTATGTCTAAGACGTGCAGATTTGATTCAGCCATCAACTTCGCCAATCCCTGACCTTTAACAAGCTTTGTGGGCCTTATCTCCACATCATACTCCAGCAAAGCTGCTATCCACTTGCCACGTCTTCCTTCAGGATCAGTCTGAACCAAAACATCTTTGACATCAACATTAGGAACATAAGCTAAAATATGGGAATGCAGAATGTACACACGGAAATCTTTCAGTTCTTTTACAAGTGCAAGGGCTTGCTTCTCAATAATGTTGTATTTCAACGCAACATCTCTTATAGTCTGGCAGAAAAAAGCAATGGGTCTTTCATGCTCATCTTTTTGCTGCATTAACACAGCTGCCATAGTATGCTCTGATGCAAATGAAAACAATATAAAATCCTGAGTATAATATGGGCTGATTAGAACCGGAGCTAAAGAAAGAGCCAATTTTACTAAATTGAAAGATTTTACAGCCTCTGCCGTCCATGACACTTGGCTGTCCTTCTTAAGCATGTTTGTAATCTCCCTAAGATGTTCAACAAGATTAGGAACAAAGCAACACAGAAAATTTATCTTACCATTAAACGATTGAATCTCCTTTTTATTCCGGGGCAGGTCAATTTTCTAAATTGCTTCCACACGTGCCGAATCAATACGGATTCCATATTTTGAGATAATGTGCCCAAGTAGTTTGCCTTCATCCATGGCAAACAAGCTCTTCTTAGGATTCAACGACACACCATATTTTCTGCACTTTTCAAAGACAATTTTCAAATGATACAAGTGTTCTTCATCTGATTTGGAAAACAAGGTCAAATCATCAAGGTACACAACCAAGAAGACATCCTTCTCATTTGTGAAAGCCAAGTCCATTGCCCACTGAAAAGTGGCACCCGCGTTCTTCAAACCGAAAGGAATTTTTGCATAATGAAATGTTCCCCATGGAGTGGTGAACGTTGTTTTGTCTCGTTCATCTTCATGGACTAAAATTTGGTTATATCTTGAATAACCATCGAGTAGTGACATGCGAGATGCTCCAACTACTCGCTGAAGTATGTGATCCATTTTTGGAAGCAGATAATTATCCTTCAATGAAACTTTGTTGAGATTTTGAAAATCAATGCACAAACGAATCTCACCAGTCTTCTTTCGCACGGGCACCAAATTAGATATCCAATCAGAAAAACGTATGGGAACAATGATTCCTGATTTGTACAACCTGTTAACTTGCTTCTCAATTGATGGCAGCAATTTTGGATTAAGCCTTCTTAACTTCTGTCTGAAAGGTTTTTGATTAGGCTTAATAGGAATAGTGTGCTGAATTATATTGGTGTCATATGTCTTCAAATCAGAATAGTCCCAAGCAAACACATCAGAAAAAGATGACAAAAAATTGATATATTTGGCCTTTACCTTCGGTGTCAATGCTTTGGATAGCTTTACCATCTTCGGATGCTCGGCTGTTCCAATGTTCATGTCTTCGACTCCCTTCTCTGTTGGCTACAATGTTGGTTTGCGGGCTACGTCATCATGATCAAAGAGTTCTTCTAAAGGTATCAAGCCTTTAGGAATCACATTATCCTTGAGCTACAACACTTCCATTTGATTGATCTGCACATCGTATTTACCATCATCATGTTCTACATCAATTGAGGTATCTTTGAATTTACCTTTGTTTTGTAGAAAATCATTGATCTCCTCATCATCTTTGAAAACTTGCCAATATCTCTGATTGCCCGGGACAGTCGGATGATGCTTCACATGGATTTCAAATTTATTGCTTGAGTTCATAGGAATCTTCAAATTACTTGCTGCCTTAGCAAGTGCATCAGCAATACTATTTTGAATATGAGGCACACACGTCAAAGTGTAATCTGAAAACAGCTTCAAAATGTCTAGAACAACATTCTGGTATGCCCACATCCGAGGATGCTTTTCTTGATATTCGCCTTTAACTTGCTTAATCACCAATTCGGAGTCGCCATATACAACAATCCTCTTAGCATTTAGCTTTCTTAGGATCTTTAGGCCAGCAATCAAAGCCTCATACTCAGCTTCATGGTTTGAGCAATCAAAAGCAAGTTTGTAAGAACATACCCGCACATTACTCAACACTTTGTTTGGAGCAGAAAAAGGACTACATACCCAAATTCCAATTCTAGCACCATCATTTCCCACTGCACCATCGAAATCCATGGTCCACAGGCCATCTTCCTCTTCTTCTAAGTGCTGAAGCTCTTTTTCCTCTGTTTTTTCTGCTTGCTGTCCATCATCTTTTTCTGATTGCTGAATGATATTAATATTTTGACTACTAATATTAATAATATATTAATATCAAGACTATATTAATTATATTTAATAAATAACTTAATTAAACAAAAAATTACTTATATTATTAATATATAATAACAAATAATTTAATTAAATTAAATAAATTACCTTTTCTAACTAACCATTTAAATTATTTTATTTATTGATATTTTTAACCTTAACTATATGATTTTAATTGAAATATATATATATATATATATATATATATATATATATATATATATATATATATAAAATTAATATATATGTTTTATACTAACAATAATTAGTGAATATTTTAAATAAATAAGTGAATTATTTTCTTAAACTAACCACTAATAGTATTTTATTTTTAATCCTAACTTTTATATTAATAACCTAATATTATAACTTTAATATATATATATATATATATATATATATATATATATATATATATATATAGATATATATATTTTAGTAAATAAATTAATTAATTTTTAAAACTAACCATTAAAAATCTTTTATGTATTAATATGAAAAATAATAATAATATTAAATTAATGAATAGTAATTTGACCTGGGTCCGTAGGTCAAAATTAGCTGTTGGTCGATTTAGCCGTTCGAGTCTCTGCTCAGACTATTTAACATGCTAAGTTGGATCTGTTTCTTCAACTTGTCCTAACGATGAACCACACTGGTTGGTTCGAAACGCGTCGACAAATGTCTCTCTTTATGTGATTTACGCTGAAGCTCTACGTATTGATATTTCCATTTTCTTGTCCTTCTCTCTTCAAAACTTCTCTGAAATTTTCTACTATTTATGGAATATCATCTGCTACAACTAACTGACTATCAATATCATTGAAACTATCTAAATACAAAACAAAAGACTCTAGATCTGTATGTACATAATTAATCAGATGATTAATTGGTTTTTCCTTGCTTGTAATCATGTATTTCATTTTCTGCTCACGATAAAATTTCCTCATTTTGCTAAACACTGGAATCATTGCATAGGAGAAATCAAGCTGCATAGTTCCTTTAATCTTTGCTCCCCAAGACCTTGAAAGAAGCATACCGAATCGGGGAGGAATGTCTGCCACAACAACATCCATCAAAACATTCTTAGCCGGAATCCGATCCAAACTGACCACCAAGTCTTTAATAAGCCCAATACATCTTACCCTGCTGGAATCAAATGAATACAGATCATGATATTTCCTTGTCATGTCCAAACCCAACTTCTCCATGATGGCTTTTGGCATAAGATTCTGGGAGGCGCCGGAATCGAACATAGCATTATTCAACACAAAATCATGCACTCTCAAACTGATATAAAAAGGAGGCACATCACTGTCAGGAGACTCACCATTCAATGCTGGTCCAAAAATCAGTTCAGGTTTATCATCTTCTACACTCATCATATCATACATTGGATCAAAATTCAAAGTTTTGGAAACCTGACCTCTATAATCACTGTTCCTCATCAGCTCTCTCAAAGGAATAGATACCTTCAATCTAGAAATTTCATTTTCTAAACTGAAAGTGGAAGTCTTCTCTATCTCTTTGGCTAGAACCTTCTTCTCGGCTTTATCTTTCGGTACAATGGGCTAATTGACTCGTTCATTTGCTGATGGAGATTTGTTAGGCATAGGATTAGCAACTTCTTTTCCTTTATTTGGTGCAACCGGTGGCTCATTCTTAGATGATGGACCTTCCTTTCTCTTTTGGATTGGATTGATGGGGACATTTCTATTTCTTAATGAATACTGTTGCTGCTGGGCGGACAAGGCATGCCTATACCCTCTTTGATACTCATCTGACTCCTCTTCAAGAGTTATGTCATTTGACAAGATAAAATCTACATCATGCTGTACAACTGAACTTTCTGCATACTCATCATCTTCAGTGATAATTGTGGGCATATCATTAGGAGTAAAGAAGTGATTTTCTTCTCCTATTACATGGTCTTCATCATCAGATTCGGGGCCAACAAAATTCTGCTGAAGAGGTGTCTTTACTTGCTGCTGTTGTGATGTCGTTTCTTGTGCTCGCTGCTCATGTTGTTTGATCCTAAATTGTGGCTGTTGCTGGCCACGGAAATTGGGATTCTGATTCTGTGGTTCCAGCTTATCAAGTGTTAATCTTTCAAACATCTTTTCTACCTTGCGGAGAACTTGATCTGAGGTAGAGGCTTCTTCTTTTATTGAGACTTTCTTTTCTGCCTTCAATCTAGCTCGCTTGTCATTCAAATTTGCCTCAACACTAACGGCAATTTTCTGAATCTCTTCTAAGGTAGCTGGATCTCTCTCCCTTAACTGGTAAGCCATGTTCGGATCAAAACCATTCGGGAACTTAAGCAAAGATGATCTTCTAGTTGTCTTTAAATCATTTGGAATTGCATTATAAACTGCATTGAATCTAATACAATAGTCTGGAACGGACTCACCAGCATTTCACTTGATCTTGGTATATTCAGAAGTGATTTGCAGCGGATCTTTCTTTACTTCCCAGCGTTCCAAAAACTATCTTTTAAACTCTTCTAACGTAGGAATACTTCTGGCCGACAAAGCTCTGAACCATTTTCTTACCTCACCATTGAAAGTCTGCATGAATAAACTCATGGTTACATTTTCTTCATCGATCTCATGGAGATCGAAGAAATCCGTCATTTTGTCGACATGTTGTTGAGCTGTGATACCCTGAGGTGTGCCATCAAACCAAGGGATTTTGCTCTGATAATCTGCGGGCATGTCATTCAAAACTTGAGGCAGCACAAGAGGTGCAAACCGAGTAGCCATTGCTCTTGGTGAATTTGGTCTGGGGGATGTTGGAGGAGTGGGAGCAGCTGATGTATGAGGTGTATGAGGAGGTGTATGCGGAGGTGAAGAAATTTTGGATGTAGAAGGAGTAGATGGAGGTGAATTTACAGCAGAATTTTGATCAGCAATATTAGGCTGCAGGGGAAGGGTGGGAATGAAGGGAGGTTCAGTAGGGATTTTCGAAGTGGATACCGTTACGGAAGATCCAAGGGTTGCAGATGCAGCTTCTAGGAAATCAACAATATTTGAAATGTGAATTTCTCTCTGAAGGTGCCTCAAGATAAAATTCTCAATTGATTTATTATTTCTTTCAACTTCAAGAGCTGTAGCAAAGTCAAGATTTGGAACTATAGAACCAAGAGCACTTTCGGATTTGGTTTCAAATAATGACAATTCAAACTTTTCATCAAAATCAAGCTCTTCAAGATACTCAAAAATTGCAGGACATGAATGAGATTTAAACACGGGAGTGACAGAGCTTTCTTGGCGAACAATTCTTGAAATCAGATTAGGATTCTCGTAGAAAGGAGGAGGATTTGGATCTGGATTAGCTCTGGTATATCTCTTTGAAGCCAGCGTGTTATTCTCAAGAAATCAAAGGGACATAGACAACTTATTCAGCCTTTCAGATTCTAAACTTATCATCCAAAGCTTAGAATTCTCAAATGTACTGGGGCGATTTATAGGTCAAGTGTCACGATTACAAGCTAGACCGGAGATTGACTGAAGCAGCGTTTATCTACTTGCGCTAATACAAAGCAAAAGCATTTCGAAGGCTACCTGGCATAACTTCAGGCTCTGTCTGTAACTTAGAAAACCAATGACATCAACAAGCAAACCATTTTTTCCCCAGTATGTTCGCCACTATGTTAGAGCCTAGATTTGTCTCACGCTAAAAAGACAAGGTTCTAGGTCCACATCAAACCATGCTCAGCCTTGTAGCTAGCTATACGAGGACAGGAGAGGGTTCTCTCAGGGTTGATCTCGGTAAAAGGTAATCGGTGAGGCTTGAGATGACTAAATTTGCAACTGATCTTAGGCTAGGTATTAAGTGCAGGGATTTGATTTGGTTTTTTGAGGGTTTTGTTGAAAAACTGGGAGAGGCAAATTTGGGCTTGGGGATGAGGCACAGTTTCTACAGAGCTCCGATTGGGGCAAGGAAGGCAATCATTTTGATGCTTTAAAGCAAGTGATATGGACAGATCAGACTGGTGAGGAGCTAAGGAGAGCAAGAAAGTCTCAAGAATTCTCCTTAAACAGATGAAAACATGGAAATTTAAACAAATTCAAAGGCAGAGCATAACAGTTATGGATTCCACCTTAATCACTCATTTGTTTCAAATTCAAAAGAAGAAGCAAGAAAATGATACACATAACACTAATGAACTTACAATTACTCAGAGAAGCACACCATCAAAACATAAAGCCACATGGATCCCAAATAGTGCTGCAAAACCCTGGTCTTTCCTTTGCCAAAAATGCAGAAATGAATGTACAATAGAGTGCCAAAATTTTCCCAAGATTCCAACCCTGACAATGACTTAGAAATTACATAATATAGGCAAGCCAACCTATTCGCTTGCCTCTAGGGGTCGAGCTCATCATTCTAGGAGCTGTTTCAACCAATTCTAAACAAAGCACTAAAATCTAGGCAATCAAAACAACTTGCCTCTATAAGGTAGGAAACTGATTCATTCATTAAATTTTCACTCTTTGGTGAATGAATCCTCTAGAACAAGTAATTAAGTGCCAAAATTACATCATGTTCATTCAATTACATCAAGATAGGTCAAAAATAACATCACAAAGCAAAACTAGTCAAACTGGCTGAATTTCTGAGCTGGAAGGCGAAAATTTGGTAAAGAAACCTCTGTGCGTCGTGCTAATTTCTGTATGCATCGCGCCACTTTGATGCTGATTTTGAGGCACGTTTTGAAGTCCAAATTGACCCCAAGTATGCTTTTTGGAAATCCCTGCCTGTCTACTTTCCAACCCAAGTGGAATTTCTGAATTTGATGCACATTTGCCCCTCCAAAACCTCAATCTCCCAAGACTGCTTCCTATGTGTGAAATTAGGGGTAGAGAGGTCATTTTTAGGGTGTTTTTGACCTCCGGAGGACTCAAAACTTGCCCAAACTTCTTGGCCATGCACCAACAGTCATGATTTTTCATGAAAAATCGAAAACTATAAAGGTTTTTGCATTTGGAGCTTCCAATCATAAGCGCGTGCCATGTGGCGCGGCACACATGGAGAAAAAGCCTGTTTTTTGTACAAAAATTTCCAAAAATTCCAAAAATGCCCCAAATTTCTTGAAATTTGGGTTGGAGCTTCCTTATCAAGTGTTATGCTGGGCTAAAGAGGCTTCGGACAGTATCTAAGGACGATCGAGCTCCCTTTTCCTCTTTTGCTTCTTGATTGCTTTCCTAAATTTCGCCTTCAAATTCCTGATTCGGGCCTTGGATACTTTGTTTCGCGCCATGTAGTGGAAAGCCATGTGTCTCAGAAATGCATGGTCTTTGTTAGTCTTATCCAACAACCTCTCTAGGTGCATGTTAACTTTCTCGAGATTGGCCTCCCGATCCTCATTAATCTCTTGCTCCAATGACGTGAGCTCAACTCTTCTCCTTTGTGCAGCTTGGCAATGCTCACGAATGTTTTGTAGATTCATGATCATTTGCTAATATTCAAGCTATTTGTTCCTTTGCTCCAAGTATTTCATGGTCCACTTAGCCCTCTCCAAGTCAAGGGACAAGGCTTCGATCTCTGTTTGCTTCTCCTGGATGATCTCTCTAAGTTTGGCACTTTGTGGACCCGTATCTGTATCATCATCATGAACGAGAATGAATTCAGTCTCTCGTTCACCTGATGGCTCACCTGAAGGCCCCTCACCCTGAATTTGCCTCTTTCCTTTGTCTTGTACCTGTGACGCTGATGGAGGAAATGAGGCCCCTTCCAGCCCGGGTGGAGATAACACTCGCTTTGCCGCTGCAAACAAATGTCTGGTGCCTCTCTGATATGTGATGAATACCGGCACACTAGTAGTCTCATGGCGCTCATACTGATGAGAAGGTTCACCTTTATTCTTAACCTTTGATACTCCCTGTGAAGCTCTGAAGAAGTCACAAGAGATGAAATCATCCCAAGTGATGCGCTGCAATCCAAGTTGATGAACCACCAAAATCTTAATAAGATCAAAATGATAGACACTGTTAAGTTGCTGCTGAGGGGTTTTATGCTGTATAAAGGTGGTCATCCTCTCTATGTTCTGGAAAATGAAATACAGAATGTGCATCATCCATACCCTGGTGAAATGCATGAGCAACCTGATGTGATAAGCATAAAGACGAGAGAACCGTCCCTCACAGCTGAAATATTTCATGATCAATCTCATTAGTGGAGCATATTCATCTTTCAGATATCGGAACGGGAACACTCTCTTAAGTTGCCTCAAGAAACTGGTTTTTATGTATGGCTCATAATGATGTCGATCAATCTTCTGTTTCTTATGCCATGGTTCACCAACATTTGGTATACTGGTTGCTAATGAGACAGATTCTGGTGTAAGTGTGAAGGTGACACCAGCGAAGATAGCTTGATCTCCGTGCAAGTGCAACACAAAAGGACGAGCCAGCTCATGATGAAATTGGGCACTAGCCACCTTTTGACAAAACTCATAGCATGACTGATGCTGAAAACACTGCATAGCAAGAGGGTAGGCCTGCAATTTTGTAAGGGTGATCGGTTCTTTCCTAGCATGTCTGCCACTTTTATGAGGCCTCTGGGGTGCCTGTTCTTCCAAGGGAGAGTCACTTTGGGTTTCTACCTCATAGTCCGATGAATGCTTAGTTTCCATGACTGCTGTACAAAATACCTTGAAGACAAAGCTACTGTTGTATATAAAATATACTTGGACTAATATTTTTGGTGTTGCATTCAAATTCTGCCACCAAGGGAAAAAACAAATGCAACAGGGACTGTTAGGGATTGTTAGAAAGGGGAAACAATAGTGAGGAATGGGAATTATTGGGATAAATTTAATAGGGAAATATGGGAGAGGGTTTGAGGGATTGATGTATAGGAATAGGGTTTAGGGTTTAAGATTATTGTATAGGTTTTGAGGTGTCAGGTTGGAGGATTTGGGATAGAGTATGTAGGAGAAGGGAGTAATGAATTTAGGTGATAGGGAATTAGGGATTGGTGAAGATAAGGGAACAAGGGGAAGGAGAAATGATTTTGGTGGAAAAATTGTGAGTTCAGAAACCTTGGCAGCAAATTTGTTTGTGTTTATAGAAAGAGGGTTTGAATTGTTGTTTCAACCTTTATCACCCCTACACCACCATATCTTATCATAAAAGTTGATGCAACATCAAGAAGAAAGGTCTACCTGGCAAATCCACATAAGGAATGAGAAATTTGGAGAAGTTTGAAACAATTTCAGGCTTTGGACTGTATGCGCCGCGCCAAGAACCTAGTGCACCGCACCCGTTCAAAATAACATTGGGCTGAAACTCCTAATGTGCCGCGCCACCTGTTATGTGCGCCGCATCGGCTAGCTGCAAGCTCTTTCACCCCAAAACAAACACTTGCTCACTCAATTTGCTTTGAAATGCTTTTCCTTGACCTTGGCATGCAAAATGACATTCATCTTCATGGAAAAACCTTTATAAAGACATCAATTTGATTTTTGGTTCTCCAAAACCCATTTTTGTAATGTTTTGCAATTGACACTTTTTCACAATTAATAGAACTCTGACTTTTTGTTTCCTCCTTGATTTTTAGTTGAAATGATGAATTTCTTGGCAATTTTTTGCAGGGATAGTTATCATGGAATTTGACAAAGGAGACCAGGGCTGCGCTTGAAGAATTGAAGAACTGAAACTTTTTGAAAATTATTACAAATAACAAAATGTTGACTTGTCTTCAAAACAGAGTTTTGACAAAAAGTCATAATCCATCTATATGATGATAAAAATCTTTTGAAATAACAACTTATCAGGGACCTCCCTCTGGCCTGCTGGCTTTATTAGACTTTGTCGAAGACCAAATTGACTAACCCTAGACCTGTTAGGGTCCCACCCTAACCCCCTTATTTATGTCATGGGATCACGTCATAGTCAAGAGTCAATAAAGCCCATATTAATATTTGTAAGTGGTTAACCCGCAATTAATGACAGGACCACAGTTAGTTGCAAATGGGCGGTAGTATTAGATAGATGGTATTAATAAAACCCACGGTATTGGCCCGTGGTATTGCATGTATGAGTCATATATAAAGGATAGAGACTCCCTGCGAGGAGTATCGTGTCTTGTTTTTGTAATCGAGCTCTGCTCTATTGGAGGTTGCCCCCTCGAAGAGGCCTATGAACATTTCTCTCTGAATAATAAAATCATTGCTATTCTGTGTTCTGGGTATCTTTTCTTGGCATATTTTGTGTTCTGGGTATCTTTTCTTCGCATATCCTCTGTTTGGGTATTACTTTGCAGGTTAAGAGCATAACAAGTGGTATCAGAGCACTTTCCAGGGCTCGGTGGGATCTCCAATTTTTAGCAATTTTTTTTTTTGGCTAGAGACGTGTTCCGGCGTCTTTAAACCACAGGATCTGTCGTTAAGTGCATAAACCTGCGGATTTGGGGAGGCATGCACGCAGGAAATACAAGAGGTGGTCACGTCTGTTGGACTCCCTTGTAACCCCTGTGGGTACCCCTTCGAGTAGTAGCGCATTAGACAGAACCGCGCACGGACTGTCTTCCACGTACCCTCTGGGTATATAGGAAGCCCCCTAGCTCCCTTGAAACCTCACCATAGATAAACCTTTGGCCGTCTTGTGGCTACAGTACACCGAGAACAGCACTCGGAGAGATTACTCGCCCATACGATAGGGTAGTCGGGTTGTACGGCTAAGGGTACGATCGATCCTCCTTAGTTAGAGCCTTGAAACATTGGGCCGAGTACTACTATCAGACCCTTATGTATATTGCGATCTGTAGCACCTGACACTCCTGAAGACCGTAGTTCCCTTTCTATCGGGGGATCACACATCATCTATTCCAGATCAGTAAGTGCAACAGCAGCAGACATCAGTCCCGCAGCTCCATCAGATCAGCAGCAGCAGTTGTTCCACCATTCAGATCTCTCAGATCCACCAGATCGGAGTAGTTGTGAAGGGTTCCTGTACCTGGATATAATTTTCGCAGGACTTTTGGCGGCATTGACATTTTGAGGATTTGGCGACTGCAGTATTGATCAAGGAGTAAAACTCCGTTAGGAGTTTTCCAAAAAAAAAAAAAAAAAAAAAGGTCTGAGATCTTCCGAAGCGCTTATTTGTGATCTAGCCCATCAGCATCAGGGCGACGAGCTGAGCACGGTGGTACCATTCAATTTATTAGAATTTTGTTTTTTGGCAGTCCCAATTTTTCATCAAGTTGGTGTATGGTAGAAACTAGAGCTCAAGCAATGGCCAATGAAAGGCTAGACAAACTTGAAAGAGATATGAACGAGCTCAAAACTATGAATAGCGGACTAACTAGCCAGGTACAGCAAGCACTCGATAAGGGCAAGGAGCCAGCTCTCGAGGAACCATATAATGACCATGAACACCATGAGGGTGAGTCTAGCCACTCTCCTCACGTCTGGCACACCCATTCACCACCTAGTCAGCGACCTCCCAAGTTGGATATGCAGAAATTTGACGGTTCTCACCCGTCCGCATGGCTAGCACAAATGGACCAGTATTTCAAATTGAATCGTCTCCAAGATGATTGGACTAAGCTTGGAGTGGGGACCATGTGCTTGGACAATGAACGATGGCAATGGGCGGAATGGCATCAACGTCACAATGGACCTTTTCCGAGTTGGGCCCAATTTGCCAAAGCTCTTCGAGATCGCTTTGAACAGGGAGACTCCTTTTTGGGCCGTCTCACTAAGCTCCGATAGACGGGTACAATGGATGAATATATCACCGCTTTTGAAGCCTTAGCCTTCCGCACTCAGCATCTCTCAGATGAGTTCTACACGGAATGTTTTATCAGTGGTCTTAAAGAAGCCATCAAAGCTCAAGTTCTACTCCACCACCCTCCCACATGGACGGAGGCTTGCCAGGTAGCCCGTAAGGTGGAACGTGCCATAACAGCCCAATACAGCCACCCCAATTTCCCCACTAAAGGTCGTCCCCCACAAGCTCACAACACGACTCAGAAACTTAAGGTCCAAAAGGTGTCACCTCAGGAAATGGCCGAAAGAAGGAAGCAAGGACTATGTTACTACTGTGATGAAAAATATTCCCCTGGTCATAAATGCAAGGAGCCCAAGTTTTTTCAAATAGATGCCACTGACTACAGCTCCACCGAAGAAGATCCACCTCTTGAGGAACCAGAGGCGATCGAAGAAGACAACCAAAAGGAGATTGTATCTGACGAACCAGTTATTTCGCTCAATGCGTTGGCAGGAATCTCTTCCCCTCAAACTCTCAAAATCAGGGGTTTTCTTAAACATCGCCCAGTAAGAGTCTTGATTGATAGTGGAAGTACCCATAATTTCATCCATCAAAAAATCGCCGAAGCAGCGCATTGTTTTGTATGGGCAGTTTCTAACTTCCAAGTCCAAATTGCAGATGGGGGCACAATGAAATGTGAAGGCCGCTGTGAAAATGTCAAACTTCAAATGGGGGATTATCAGTTGAAAACCCACATGTTTGCCATACACATGGGGGGATGCGACATTGTCCTAGGCGCTGAATGGCTCCGCACCCTTGGGCCAATCACAATGGATTTCCAGGAGTTATATATGAGTTTTAAGCAGAACAACTCCACACATACCCTCCGTGGCCTCTAGGCGGGAGCCCCCTCTGTCATCAGCTCGCATCGGATGGAAAAATTGTTAAAAAAGGGCCATCATGGAGTGGTAGCTCAATTTAATGCCATCCAAGTAGTCAAAACCAGGTCTCTGCCAATTCATCCTGAGATGTAGCAGATTTTAAATAACCATCGGACGGTCTTTGAAAAGCCTCATGAGCTTCCACCCTCGTGAGGGGAACATGATCATAGCATCACCTTGGTTCCAGGGGCCCAACCCCGAAATGTGCGGCCATACAGATATCTGTTCACTCAAAAGAATGAAATAGAAAAAATCATCAAGGAATTGTTGGAAGCAGGTGTCATTCGTCCCAGCATTAGTCCTTATTCATCCCCAGTGGTCATGGTCCTCAAGAAAGATGGGGAGTGGCAGATGTGTCCCGACTTCAGGGCCCTCAACAAGTTGACAGTCAAAGATAAATTTCCCATTCCGGTGGTTGACGATTTGCTGGACGAACTCAATGGGGCTCAATTCTTCACTAAGTTGGATCTTCGCTCCGGCTACCACCAAATTCGCATGAAGGAAGTCGACATTCCCAAGACGGCTTTTAGAACTCATGAAGGCCATTATGAGTTCCTGGTCATGCCATTTGGTCTCTGTAATGCCCCTTCTACTTTTCAGAGTCTTATGAATCACATCCTCAAACCATATCTCAGAAAATTTGTCCTTGTCTTCTTCGATGACATTCTCATCTATAGTGGCACTTGGGCGGCACATCTTCAGCATGTAGATCTACTCTTGCAACTGCTCCGCAAGCACAAATTATTTGTCAAGATGTCTAAGTGTTCGTTTGGCATGGAAGAAGTTGAGTATTTGGGCCACATTGTGGCGCGTGAAGGTGTCAAGGTGGACCCCAAAAAGATCCAGGCAATGCAAGAATGGCCTCAACCTAAGACTTTGAAGAGCTTGAGAGGATTTTTGGGTCTCACAGGCTATTATCGTAAATTTTTCCGCAACTATGGCCGCATAGCGAAGCCCCTCACTCAACTCCTAAAGAAAAATTCCTTCTTCTGGACCGAGGAAGCACAACATGCATTTACTACTCTCAAAAACGCCATGTGTACCACTCCAGTCTTAGCACTACCTGACTTCACCAAATCCTTTGTCATTGAATGTGATGCTTCGGGTACAGGTATTGGGGCGGTCTTAATGCAGGAAGGGCGACCATTGGCCTTCACAAGCCAACAACTCAGTGGGAGGAATCTGGGCCAATCTACCTACGAGAAGGAGATGATGGCCATCTTACATGCAGTCGAGACCTGGCGACCTTACTTATTGGGGCGACGTTTCCAAATCCGCACAGATCATCACAGTCTTAAATATTTTTTGGAGCAACGCCTATCCTCCCCACAACAAAATAAATGGTTAGCCAAAATGCTGGGATATGATTATGAGATCATTTACAAGAAAGGGGAAGAAAACAGTGTAGCAGATGCATTATCGCGCCAATTTGAGGAGGAAAGTACTCTGCTCGCAATTTCCCTTCCCATTCCAGACTGGATTGAAGAGGCTCGCATGGAATGGTTTTCACACCCAAGGCTCTCCCAACTCATTTCTCAATTGCAGGTAGATCCTAATTCCAGCAAGGGCTACTCGTGGCAGAATGATATTCTTCGCTACAAGGACAAAGTCTTAATGTCACCAACATCTACCCTCAAAAGTCGCCTTTTGGCAGAATTGCACTCATCTCCCATTGCAGGACATTCGGGCTTTCAGAAGACGTATGCTCGCACCAGAAGATCATTCTTTTGGACAGGCATGAAAAAGGACGTCCTTAATTTCGTAGCCGAATGTGATGTCTGTCAACGCCACAAAGGGGAAACCGTCAACACACCAGGTACCTTACAACCATTGCCCATTCCGGCCTCAATTTGGACGGAGGTTTCTATGGATTTCATTACAGGTCTTCCAAAGTCAGGGAACAAGTCAGTCATCATGGTGGTGGTGGACCAACTATCGAAGTATGCTCAATTCTGCGCCCTACCCCACCCGTTTACACCAACCTTGGTGGCTCACACTTTCATGGATCAGATCTTCAAATTACATGGCATGCCCACTTCTATAGTGTCCGACCGTGACCCGATCTTCACCAGCAATTTTTGGCAGGAACTCTTCAGAATACAAGGCACTCAACTCAAACTCAGTACTTCATATCATCCGCAAACAGATGGTCAAACCGAAGCCGTCAACAAATGTCTAGAAACCTACCTTAGGTGTTTCACTTCAGAAAAGCAACACCTTTGGGCACAGTGGTTACCTCTGGCTAAATGGTGGTATAACACCAACTATCATGCCACCACCAAAATGACTCCCTATGAAGAAGTCTATGGTCAACTTCTACCTTCCCCTACTTCTTATCTCAAGGGATGCTCCAAAGTACAAGCAGTGGATCAACTCCTACAACACCGCGCAACCATGCTCACCCATCTTCGCAAGAATCTTCATCAAGCTCAGAACCGCATGAAGCAACAGGCCGACCAACATCGCTCAGAGCACCAATTTCAAGAAGGGGATCAGGTCTTTTTGAGACTGCAACCATATAAGCAAACATCACTCAAAGATAAGGGTTTTCAAAAGCTCTCTCCAAAATTCTACGGACCATACCAAGTACTTCAGCGCATTGGAGAAGTGGCTTACAAGTTGGCTTTGCCACCTACGGCAAAAATCCATCTAGTTTTCCATGTATCGTGCCTCAAGAAAGTGATTGGGAACAATTGCCGAGTTCAAACCAGTCTACCTGAATTAGACAAAGAAGGGTCAATCTGGCTTCAAACCGAACAGGTTCTAGACACACGAGACAAGCACCTGCGCGGCCGCATGATTAAGGAAGTCCTCGTCAAATGGAAAGACACCTCTCCGGAAGATGCAACTTGGGAACCAGCCACTATTCTTCAGCAGTTTCCGCAGCTTCAGCCTTGAGGACAAGGCTAGTCTTAAGGGGGAGGGCATGTTAGGGTCCCACCCTAACCCCCTTATTTATGTCACGGGATCACGTCATAGTCAAGAGTCAATAAAGCCCATATTAATATTTGTAAGCTGTTAACCCGCAATTAATGACGGGACCACAGTTAGTTGCAAATGGGCAGTAGTATTAGATAGATGGTATTAATAAAACCCACGGTATTGGCCCGTGGTATTGCATGTATGAGTCATATATAAAGGATAGAGACTCCCTGCGAGGAGTATCGTGTCTTGTTTTTGTAATCGAGCTCTGCTCTATTGGAGGTTGCCCCCTCGAAGAGGCCTGTGAACATTTCTCTCTGAATAATAAAATCATTGCTATTCTATGTTCTAGGTATCTTTTCTTTGCATATTCTGTGTTCTGGGTATCTTTTCTTTGCATATTCTGTGTTCTGGGTATCTTTTCTTCGCATATCCTGTGTTTGGGTATTACTTTGCAGGTTAAGAGCATAACAAGACCTAATGACTAAAATGACTGTAATGACCTTGAAACTGAAACAGGACTGCAAATGACTTTTAAGACTTGATTTTAATGGACAAACTTGAGCCAGCAGTGCAAAGCATGAGGGGGATGAATGACAAAAGCCCTTTCGTCAGGTTTATGGCATGCTCCTAACGAAATGCAACTGATCGAGAGAGATGGGACACCTAAACATGAAATGCAAAAAGAGTTTTGATCTCTGACGGAGGGATGACCAGACCGACTCTAACAACTGGTATGCCATGTCAGAGTCAAATGCATCAGGAAACTTGATCAAGGCCAAGTTTGGTGGAGGTCTAAGATTCTGAGGAATAACATTGTATACATTGTTAAATCTAGTGCAGTAATCTTGAACTGTTTCTTGTGGACCTCTCTTTAAGTTTTCATATTCTGATAAAATGTAGAGAGGATCTTTTTTCTTTTCCCATCTGTTTAAGAAGGTCTGATAAAGAGCTTTAGGATCATTGATAGTGTTTGCAGGGAGTGCTCTAAACCAGGTTCTAACATCTCCAGTTAAGCTTTGGACAAAGAATCTCATTCTTACATCACCATCATCAATCTCATAGTTTTCAAATAATCCATCATTTTCTTGGTGTGTTGTTGAGCTGTATAAGTGCCAGTACCATCAAAATAGGTGATTTTGATTTGATAATCTTGAGGCATAGCCCCTAGATTTGCAGGTAATTGCAGGGGAGTATATGGGTTTGCCATATTTGCAGAGATAAGTGTAACAGTTGGAAGAGCAGGGATACCAGTTGAAATATGTGTTGTGGATGGGGGAGTAAAAAAGATGGTTTGAAGTGTTGATGGTGAACTAGGAGAAGCAACAGTAATGGCAGAAAGGACTGGTGCTTTTCTAGGAGTAAGCTCAGATTGGATAAGGTTCTGCTGGCTTCTAAGGTTCTTAGGAATTAGATTAGGATTTTGAAACATAGGTGGGGGATTTGGATCTGGATTTGATCTAGTGTAACGAATCTTATTCTTTGGAGCTAGCTTCTGAGTATATTTTGGCTTTTCTTGAAATATTTGAAGGATACAACTTTAACAATGTCTTGTAGGAAGTCTTTGAAATATGGAAGATTTTGAATTTTCCTAAAGATCTATTGAAACAAGGAACTGATCAAGTATTTGAGACAATTGTTCAAAGCCTAAAACTAGACTGGAGATAGACTGAAGCAACTTTTATTTACTCTTGCAATTGCATAGTAAAAGTAGTTTCAAAGGCTAGCTAGCCAACTTCAGGCTCCATCTATAGCTTCAACAATTAAACAACAATAATAAACAATTTATTCAGGTCCCCAGTGGAGTCGTCAATGATGTGATCAATTAGGTTGTTCCCAAAAGTTGTAAGAAAGGGAATACGGCCGAGGTAACCACAGACCAATCTTTTAGATACAGATTCTAGCCAATCTGCATCCAGAGAGGGCTCTCTCTTTATAATTTAGCTTTGTTTTGAAGTATATTAGGCTAGTTATGAAGTGCAAGGGTTTTGTTTTGAGTTTTGGTTGGAAGGATGGGGACTCAATAGAACAGTGAGGTAAAGCTGAAGCATTTCAGTCCATTGGGCATGATGGAGTCAAAGAAGTATGGCTTCCTGGGTCAAGTTTCTTATCAGAGGATTTATTTCCGAGCAAGGTAGTCGAATATGGAACAATTTATAGGCTGAAATCTGATGGAATGGAGTCAATGGGTGAAGGGAAATTAAGAATCCTTCATCATGTTGACAGAGGGAAAATGGATGATTACTGCTAAGGAGCAATTAAAAATTCCTCAGCTAATATTCAAGATGAAAGAAATAGGGGAAATAGGAGCAATTAAGAATTCACTGTTTATGCTAATTCTGAAGAAAACATTAATAATAACAGAGACTGAACACAGAGTCCAAACAAGCAAATTCTGGGTTATTATTTTTCTCTATTATTTAGATCATGAAACATAAATGGTATAATAAACATAGAAACTGTAAAACACAAGTTAGAAGAGACATATTGATCCATAAAACGATTCAAGAGTTCTGCAACATGGTCCTTAGTGTCAATTCTTCATCAAGTGAGCTAGACAAAAATGGTTCCAACAACCTTTTATTCCAAAAGTTTAGAGTTACAACAAAGGCTGAGAATGCATCCCAATCGACCAACCCCAAACACTTCGTCTTGGGGGGGTATTTGTACAAAAATGTCAAGATATTATGCAAAATATCTGATAGAAATAAATATCTGCTCACAATTAATGCTTCTTTTACATAGATAGAGACAGACAGTCTGGAAAGCAGGGAGACAATAAATAGTTGCAATAAATTCATGATGTGCTGGTTGATTCACCTTTATGAGAAGTACTGGAGGTAGGTGCTGCAAGTCGATTCCTAGCTGTCTTCTACTGAACCTCTATGCTGATTTTTCTGCTTTGGCCGGACTTCCTTTAACTCTGATGTGATGCGCTTTGACCTTCAGGACTGTGATTTATTTCTGTTCTGCGCATTATAATAGATGGTGCACAATTTTGATTTGACCAAAGATAAGTTTACAAGATCTCTAACATGCTTTGCCACCACTCTGGTCCTGGTATTTTATGTCTCTGCAGCTTCCTTAAAGTCTCATCAGTCTCTGTGTACCTGAAGAAGTTAGGAGGGATGGTGAATAGATGCTTCACCTCATGCTCTATGTAAAATAGATTTTCCAAGCTGTCATAAAGGGACTGGCCAGATGGAAGTGCTTTTTCTCCTGAAGTACTTAACAATGCATTAGCTTGATTGATAGCATATATATTTAATTTATGTACATAGTCCTTGTGCTTCATCAGACGATCATTATCTCCCAAAGGACTTGGTAAACCCTTTTGATGCAGGACCGTAAATTTTTCTGTGAAAGAGTCAATCTCTACCTGCATGTCCTAGCATCTTCTGTCCAAGTTTTTCATTAGAGTTCTCATGGTTAGAACTCTCTTAATGTCCAGAATGGTACTTGTTCTGTCTCTAATATCTAGCGCTTCCAGTTCTTCACTGGTCTTGGTATTCAAAAAATGTATTAGCATGTTATCTTGATCAGTTATCTGTCCCAATAAGGCTCTTGTTTTCTAAATTTCTACTTGGGCTACTCTTATCAAATCAACCTGTTCATAAATGGTCTAAATAGATCTCCATACATCACTAAGGGATTGAGTGATGTTGGTCCACAAAATTCCTCTAATTTCTGCCAGAGGCTTATGCAGAGAGAGATCCTTTTCTAAGGCTCTTACTTTGTTCTCCAATGCTTTGACCTCCCTTGTTTTTTCTGCCACATTCATTTATCATAGCTTTGCTCAATCTTTGCCAATTTTTCCTTGACTTGCTTCAATTCAGATACTTGGAGTTTCAACTCCTCCATGGCTTTTATTAATTGCTCTATGGTCATAGTAGTGCTGCTGCCTGGTGCTATGGTACCCGTGATGATTTCTGTAGTTGATGCTGGGATAGTGGGAGGCACTGCTGTTATAACTGTAGGAGGGGCAGTTGTGACCGTTGGAGCTACTTCAGGTGGCTGGGAGGTCGACACTCCCTGCTTTTTTTGTAGTGCTTTCTCCAACGCCTGCTCTGTCTCACTTAATCTCTCATTCAACCTCATGAGCAGGTCCATCATGTCCTCTTTAGATTTCTGTTGTACAACATATGATGTTTGTGGATGCATAGAAGGAGGAATTTTGAGCTATTTTCTGAGAGCAGTAATGTCCTCTTCCTTTTTCCTCATTAGTGCTTTTATACCTTTGGCATCTTTGGGATCACGCCCCGGTTCAATGATAATATCCTCCAAGGATTTAATCCTGTTTTCCTTTGCTAGAGAAGAAGCTTTCTCTAGATCTAGTTGAGCAGAGGTGTTCTCCAATGAGTTTTGCAATTTATGAGCCAACATTGCTTTGTCAGATAGTGTGGAATACACCATCTATCCAGTTTGTTTGTGTAGCTCAATCTGGTCTATTGGATGAATGTCTTTGGCGAAGACCTCCATATTTGTCCTAATATAGTCAGCCGCTGATTGTGGTTGCTGCACTTTGGGCTTCAAGTAACTCATGATCATTTTCCCTCCTTTATGTCATATGCAGACATCAATCTTTGCTGTTTTGTGGGGACAATCTTAAGATACTGGTTATAAATTTGCAGCCTCAATGGATCATTTCTAGCCTTTATCTTTGTGAATGTTCTTTTGATATCAGAGGTCTGCTTGCTTGGTGGCCTAGTGGATGAAACTTCCACACTATGCTACCTTTCCAGCTCCGGCCTGTGTGAGCTGGTTGATGTGTCTATCATTGGCGAGGTCTGTGGGCTGGTTTCCCTCTCACCTCTTAGGATTTCTACTATTTCTTCAATGATTTCCTCTTCAGATAGAGGATTGAGTCTTTGCCTTTTAGTACCTGGCTGTTCTATAGCTCCACTGATGGGTGTGGCCTCTTCTTTGTCCCTTTTCTTGCCCTTTTCCTCATTTAGAGGAGTCTATAGTGCATGAATCTCTACTGCTCTGGTCTATACTGGAGGAATTTTCTCCTGCTCGTCATTCATTTCTTACTTCTTTGTGCCTGCTATTTCCTTGCCCTTAGAAGAGCCTAAAACTGGTGTGTTGGCCTCTTGTATAGGTTTTTGTGAAGTCCCAGTAGAATATGTACCTCTCCAGTTTGCTGAGGCATCTTGAAAGATACCTGTCCAAAAGAGTCTAGGTCAAGGGTCTTTTCTAAATCTTTCATAGCTTGTTCCATCTTTTCTTGCCGAGTAAGTTCTTCTACTAATGTACCCTCTACCCACTCATCCTGATTAACATATTGTTCTATTTCAGGGATCCTATGATGTGTGTAAGTTGACAGCCGGTTTCTTACTTTTCTTTCACTTATAAAGATGTTTGGGTCATATGGCACACACCAGAAGCTTTTCTTCAATTTAAGGTCTTCCCCTAATATTTTATCAGGATCTTCCCATGCTTCCATTTTGTTAATGATAAAGGGGCCTAATTGGTTTCTTATCCTCAGCTGAGCTTTTTTCTTCACATTGCAAAAGTGAGTTAAATCTGCATTAATAAGTTGCCTGAAATACTCCAATGCAAATAGTCTCATGGGCACATATTTGGGCAGCTTATAAGGGTACAACTCACAGCCATATATCCTGATTTCAGTGTAATCCTGGTAGAAGTACCAGTCACCTATCCTGTAGTTCTTGGAGAGCTGTAAAATCTTCCTTATGTCAACAGAGAGCCTAGGAGGAGGATCTCCCATCAATAGAGTGGAGGCTGGATGTATAAATAAGTCAATGAATTCACAGTAGGTATAAGGGGATTCACCAATTCTGTGGAAGACAAAGGTCCAAAAGATCACAGACCTCCTCTCTCCTTTGGAATCCAATTTCCTGATGGGAAATATAAAACTGTCTGGGTGATAAGACAATAGAAAATGGTATATGAAAGTTGTGTATTTAAACACTCCTTCTCTTTCCAAGTTTATAAATTGAGCATGGATTTTGTCAGCAATGAAAGAGGCATAGTCATACTTAAGAGCAGGGGGTTGTCCTAGAGTAAAGGTGGATAACAGAACCAGGAACATCTCATCCACGTATTCACTGGACCTAAATCCCAAGATCACTGATATCATGTCAAGAATAATTCTTCCAGTCTCATTGAACGAGATATATAAATAAGGAGGTGGGCCTTGGGGCTGGCAATCTGGTCTGATGAATATCTTAGCAATTCGGGCTATTTCTGTACTGGATAGTTGAGAGCCTTGCTCAAGCAAAAATCCCATGGACAAAGGAGCAAGAGGCTGAACTGGATGGAAGTGTAGCATCTCATTGATAGATTCAGCAGTTATGTAAAAGAGAACAGTTTGGGATGGAGTCATAACTGCTTTAATGACAGGGTCATAATTGACACAACAGTGGCGAAAAATATCTAGGAACACATTGACTGAGGGAAGGTAATACCTGGGGAGATTGGATTCCCATATTCCATAGATATCAGAGTTGTTCAGATGACTGTTTCTGATTAGGCAGAAAGTATGAAGATGATTTTGGCAACCAATTGGGTCTTTTATTTGGAAATCTCTGTCGGCCAAGGGTAAATGATGCTGGTCTGTATGAGGTGCATTGAGGGGCGCTACGTTGAGGGCCACAGGGGCTTCCATTGTTCAATTCTCTGTGTTTTTAAACCGGAGGTTGAATTTCTGTGGAAAAAAGGACAAAAGAGCAGTTCTAAATGGGCTGGTATGGCAATTATGGACTGCTTGAGTTTGAATTTGGCTCTTAAAGGTATAATTTGTAGAGGAAATTGAAAATACAGGTTTGGGAGGTGGAATGGGGTAAATACCTGTATTATGGAGGCGAACCAGTGTAATTTGTAGGTTGAATGATGAGTTGAGCAGCAGCAGGTTGGTCTTTGCTTGGCCGGGTGGCGGACAGGAACTTCTGTAGTCACTTGGATGTAATTTACATGCAGCAGTATCATGAAAACAACGAGTAAAAATGGGTGAAAATGACATTTTTACGGGTTTTTTAACAAAAATTGGCTTCACAGGGCTTTTTGGCACTTTTCGGTCAGATGACATCATCGGAACGTGACGTTTTGTCGTGACGCAGGGTATGGATGCTGATGTGGAGGTGACGTTAGCGGGCAGGGTCAGCGTGACGACGATAAGCGGTATTGACCCGCACCATTTATCGGCCCAAGCGGTTTTGGTGGGAGGGGCCGCGGGCATGGTGGGAGGGGCCGCGAGCATGGTGGGAGGGCGCTGCGTGTCCCAGGTACGGCGGTAATACCGCTGGCTCCCTGACCAATAAATATCGGCAATGGATGGCCTTGTGATATGATCGTGAGCTATCTGGTCAGTGGACCCAGATCCAACGGTTGGCGGAGGTTTGAGGTGGTGGGGGGTTACGGCGTGGGGACCCACGTAATATAGAAAATGATTTAAATATATCGGGGCAATTGCTATTTGTTGTCGGGGTATTTAACAGTTAATTAACCTTTAAATATTTGCACACGGGGAGGGTTATTATATGGTTCCTGATGAACCTATAATCCTTGTTTGAACAGAGATATGGTCGTAATCGACTGGGGGCGGGATTATTAAACATTGGGGGTTTTATTGTACAAATATATTAATACGGGGAAAGGACATTTGTAAGGGGTTTATATAATAGTGTTAGCAGTTAATATGGGTTTATGAAGGGTAAGTGCCAAGTTATAAAGTTCCACAACTTAGGCTTAGGATAAAACAAAGGTTTTGCATAAGAAATGAGGTTTCTTTGCCTAAAGCAAGAATATTTGTTTTACTTAGGCTTTTTTATGAAATGGGGTGATTTAGGAGCATTGAGAAGATCTCAATATCCTTGGGGAGGTTAGTAAGTTTTTTTAGGAAGAAGTGTGAGGGGAAGTTAGACATGCATCACTTGATTTGTAGCCAAACAATTTCCATTTTACTGATGATATCAATAAGATGAACATCTTTGAGAGACAAAATTAATCATAAGCATGCTTCTGCAACACCAAAACTACCTACCCAGCCTATTATATCTAACCTTTTTCTTCTTCTTCCATGGGTGCACTTGGACTAGCAAACCCTTACAAATTCTCTTTTCTCTTCATGGGAATCCTGTCTAAGTCTACCCTTATTTCTTCCAAAGGCTCAGATTTAACTTTTGAGCTCCTTTGCTTCTCTATCTATCTACTTATCTACCAAGATTGAATTGTTTGGACAAATTTTATTCTCTATCTCTAAAACAAGAACTTCAAACATGAACTTGCCAAGATTAAGCTGTTTGGGCCATCCATCAACTATGGTAAGAGTCAACGAACTGCAAAAAATGAGATTCTTTGCAAAAATAGAACAGTAGTGGCATTTTGGACTAGCACACTTTCATGGTCTTCTTGTTTGGGGTTCATTTCTTTTCTTTTTTGAACATTTCATTCTTTTTTCCCTTTGATCTTTCTTTTAGGGTATACCCTCTTTACATTTTTTAATTTTTTTGATTTTTTCAAAATATGGAACCTTTGCAGCAGTGAAATGATGAACATATTAGGGACTTTACCAGTCAATCATGAAACATGACACCTATTGGTATAGGAGCATAACACATCGATTGTTGTTTGATATATTTTTTAATAATATATGCCTTATTGAAAAAGGGGATTTTTTTCAGTCTCTTGAACAATGAACATTACATTACAAATATTCATATAGGATACCATAGAGACTATCTTTTTATGATCAGAGAGAAACCAGATATTGATATTCATTTGCATTGATGTTAAATTTCATAGTTATCATAAAAATTACATTAAAAAGAATATCTCACTTTCTATGTTTTTGGACTACCTGTATATTACAACATATCAGTACTAGAGTACAAAAATTGTGCGGAAGGAGGTAAGCTAGTGTTAGTGCCTAAAGTTTGAAGTAATTTTTTGTGATCATGTTAATCTTTCATGGTAATTTTTAAATTTTATGTGCTGGTTGATTTTTTCATGAAGTTATTTCAAATATGCAATTCCGGTTTAAGCATATGTCGTTATTTTCATATCTTATCTACACATTTAAATGAAGCTTCACATACATGTTGGTTAAGCATGTCCTTTGATTGTGTGGACTATATAACATGCCACATTTGTATTTCTATTACCATGCTAAATTAAAACAAATTCAGTGTAAAAGCTGAAAATTACAAAAATCCTTTTATTTGCTAGCTTTTTGTCAAAATTTCCTTGTTTATTTATTTTCTCTAAACTTCTTTGTTTATTTATTTTTTAGCCTTGCCGAGTGATTGCCATATATAATTTTTGCAACCATTGGTAAAGTTAAGGTATGCAAGTATGTGACTGGGTTGACCCCAAAATATCAATCACATGTCTATATATACATATACATACACAAATTGTTTTTCCTCCTGATGTTCATATGTTACCTGTGTGATGGTGGATCTATATTTTATGTTTTTTATTTCTGATTTTACATGCACCATGGTTACCAATGTGAATGTAGATGTTATTTATGGTGTTGGGGTTATTTGTGTATACGTTATTTTAATGTGATAAATGTTGGTCTAAATTTTCATTTGCAGTGTTATCTACAAATTGATTTAGATCACTAGAAATTTGTTGCTCATTTTCACGTTTTCGAAGGTAGGGTGGTATTGAATGGGAAATTATTAATCAAAATCATTTTTTTCTTGAGCTACACTCATGATATATATTATTATCCGTGATTTGTGTATTATACCCCTATTTCTAGATATTTTTTAAATTGTTTACTTTTATACCCCCAATTGGCCCTAAAACATCAATCGCATGTGTGTGTATACACTCATGGTTTTGCCTCCTATTCTTCATGCTTCATGTGTGTGAAGGTGTATGTTGTGGGGAAACATGCCTATGCAGGACGATCCTATCCACCTAAGGTGTGACAGCACCTTAGCAACAAACGAATACAGCTATTATGATTTCTTCCTTTATGAAATGGGAAAGAGGGGAGATCGGCAGACTTACTGTTGTCTTCCGGTTGTCCCTCGATCTAGATCCTCTTCTCTTTGTGTGTCCACAGCTACTTGTCTCCTCGCTTGCTCAAGAGAACAGCTACTTGAATCCCATGAGATCACAAGAGAACAGCTACCTGTGACAAGAGAACAACTACTTGCGACAAGAGAAGAACACAATACAAAGGCAAATATACATATTCATAAATGATTCAGGATTAGAAGTAAATCAAATACACTAATGCAATCATACAAAATACACCAGCATATAGGAAAGAATCAAGAATGCTTCATTGATAAGTAACGGGGTTCAGGAAGAGATACAACCCATAGGGCTCCAATCCAGCATCTCCTTCCCAGCAGAATGGAATTCCTTCTTCAGCTCCCTTCAAAGCATTAAGCACCCAACGTTTCCAGCCACAAACCAACAGCAATTCTTTGCAATCACAAAATTCCAGCCTCTAGATCCCATGGAGGAGAGATCCATATATAGATGTTTGGAGAGAGGATGAGTCAGCTTGAGATCTGACTAGTGTCCTCTCCCTCTCTCAGTTCTTGAGTCCACTTGGAGGTTCTTGCTTCCACTTGGAGATTTGGAACCTCTTACTCATCACCAGTCGAATTCCTTGATGCAAGTGTCATTTTGGAAGCTTCCTGGGCATTGACACCTTGAGGAATGACTCTGCCACATGTCCAAACTCGCTCAGCGCAGGTAGCCTTTGTTGGAGTTGACATTCAACGCAGGTAGACAATGGAGCAGTTGACATTCAGCGCAGATGCTCAGTGGAGCAGTTGACATGATCCAGAATTGGCTTGTTTTTGAGTGTTTTCAGGTGGAGAACTTCTGTGAATTGCTGTGGTTGGTTTGCCTTGTTCCTCTAGGGGTAGGAACAACATGTTTAGGGACTTTGGATCCCTTAGTTTATGGACATTTCATGCTTGAGGCTGTAAGGCACAAAAATGTCTATAACAGTTGCCCCCTAAAGTATGAGGCCGTTTATCGGGTGAAATGCTTTATCCAGGAGGGTCCGAAGTTCATCCATCTGCTAGGAAGAGACCTGTAATAAAATACAATACAATACATTATGATTCATAATGCTTTCATGATCTAGCTGAGGCAGGCATTCCCATGCTCAGCTTTATAAATTCATTTTTGTACATAGAACAGACGATCGTCTGATGGTAGACTGATAATTTTGGGCGAAATTATCATCCTTTGAGTAGGATGATCATCTGCTGCAATGATGTACATGTAAAATGTCTTTATCTTTCCTGAATATATATTGCAGCCCGGATGGATGAAACTAGATCCGGGGTCTTCAAACTCGTTCGATCTTCACTCTAAGTACAAGTCGATCCATTTGAGAGTTGCGCTGAAGTCGAACATGGAAAGACATCGCTTGATTACCGGTCAATGATGTAAACCGTTAACAAGCGCGAGAGGAATCACCGATAATGATAATGACCCTCAAGGTACTGCAATACAATTCACGTGGTGTGAATAAAGGACTTGGCGTCGAACACCACGCAAAATCTTCTGGTCGAAGGTCATTGATGTATACCTGTCGCCGGAAGTGAGAAACTTGCCATTGAGGCATGCAAGCTTCAAAGTACTGAAGGGGTTGTTCCTAGATCAACTTCTTGGATAATGAGCTGATGTCGACAAGAAGCGATTCGTCACAGGAGGGCCTTGATGAATCCCACATCAGTGACACGGAATGGAGCTAATTATTTTAATGGAGGTGAAAACGATCTGTGACATATGATTCAGGGTGGCGGTCATGAATGGATGAAGGATAATGTATGGCAGTGGATGGGACCCGGTTGACTCTTTCTGAACGACTTCTCTTGAACATATGGCGACACTGATGCGATGGATTGGTAGCATTACCCCAAATATGGATGGTATGGCGAGACCATGGTGATGTGACCGGTGAATGAGACAACCCAACCCGAATGTGGTATGGAGGAAAAGTGTCATGTTCAAGAGCAACCTGCTACCATCAAAGTTTTCTTGATTTTTTCCCAATTTTTCCCCAGTCATTGCTGACCAGTACCTCTTTATTTTTTTCAAGCTTGAGGAGGATAACATATGCTTGTTCTATAACCTGCCCTTCGGGCAAGCCCATCGCTATGTTTTAACGAGCCTAGCGATAGTGAAACTCGTTCTCGTCTAAAGACAAGTTTGTCGCTATTTAATAATTTTAACGAGTCTAACGACAAGGATAACTCGGTTCTTTTCATTTTTAGAGAGTCTGAAAAGATACATAAAGTTAACTCCAAAAGTCCTTTTTCGTCATCTAATCCCTTAAGTCCGAAAAAGTATAAAACAATACAGAAGGGATGAGTTTTCGATAGTTTTAACGAGCCGAATAAAACAAGCGCTCGATCTTTTTGTGCAATAATCCCTCAGGTCCAAAAAGATCAAAATCTAGAGGAGGGATAGCTCTTCCGGTCGCTTTAACGAGCTGGAAGGCCAAAACTCGGCAATCTTTTCATATTTTATGAGTCAGTTGAAAAGAGCTTAAAGAAGACTCGTCTTTTGAGGAACGAGTGATAAACAGGGATAGCAGCTGATTCCAGGTACAGGTTGGAATTTTCCAATCACGACAGTGTCACAAGGATGGCTAGGTGTAATCACTCTTCGCAGCTGTTCCTCAAAATGGGTAAACAATCATATGGAGGTGAACGATCGGTCAAATGAAAAGTGGAGGTGACAGGTGCAAACACGACCAAGGCTTTAATGGCTGATGATATTACATTCACGGTGGTTATTTACCGGGTAGGTTCATTTTTTATTTTAAAATGAGCTTAAACACTGGAGGAAACTCTTGCTCATTGCTTATGTTTATTTTTTAACGAGCATGAAGTCCGCGTTAAAACTGCTCGGATCTTGCGTTTATTTTTTAACGAGCATGAACTTTATGCTAAAACTGCTCGATTACCCAGTCATAAGATTAAGAGTGTCTCATGAAAGATCCCATTTTTTATAGAGCTTGCGCCTTACCAAAGCTATGCTCACTCTCCTTTCTTTATGCAAGTTCGGAAACGGTTAATCCTAAAAAACAGATAAATAACCGCTCTTCGCTTGCACTCCAAAAGGTTTGCATGCCCCCAGGTATAAAAAAGAGTTTCAAGGTTACCTCTACTTACCCTCCGCCAAAACATTTGTTTTAATCGAGAGAGGCTTACCTCTTTCAGGTTACCCAAAGATTGTTTCGTTACTCTTTCAAACAAAACACTTCCTTGGCAATGCCTACCGAAATAGACAAGGGTGAATGACCATTGTCAAACACGTAACTTTGACAAAAGAATCTTATTCTAGAACAATCCCTCTTCCATCCACAGATGGGGTACGGACTAGTCATATTCTCCCGCGGAAACCTACCCTATACCCAAAGTTTCCCTGCCGAAGCAGGCCAGGATGCATGCCCCCTGGGTTCCAGTCATATCCTCCTGGATTACTTGCGCTCATCAGGAGGACAGACCGTGGGTTGAGACACTTCTTGCATGAATAGACCATTTAGGGATGGCACATGACTATTTGCGATGTGTGATCCGGGAAACGAAAGTTGGTCCACGAGCTTGACCATTCTTCCTTCATGCGGAAAACACATTACTCTAAAGAGTGAGGAGACTATAGCTCCCATGCAATATATATAGTCTCGTCCAAGGAGTAGGTTATAATCCAAGGGTCCTTGAACGACCATCACGTTTATTTGAACGGTCTTCCCTTTCAATGTTATAGGCACATTGGGGAGGATCCCTAAAGGTCGACTGGTTCCTTTATCAAAACCTGATAGATTTCTCATCTCAGGTAAGAGTGCTAGCGAACCAAGCGCTCTCTAAGCAATAGAGGAAAGGATACTCACAGATTCCCCCTCGTCAATGATAGTGCCAGCCATTACCATTCTGTATATTTGACAAATAATTCTGAATGGCACACTGGCTGGCAACCGGGGTCTGCCTAGTTGGTTCCAATCAAAGGACACAACGAGGTTGCTTGGTGGTGGGACCGAATATACGGCCGGATAGCGCTCTGATGAACTTCCTTCCTGTGACAAAGGAATGGTGGCATTGCCCCCTTGATCATCAGAGTCAGTGCTGATGAAGAGAACTTGGACGGTGTCGTCTGTATTCTCCTCTATGATGGTGTCATTCGAAGATGGAGCCTCTGAAGGCAAAACCGGGTCAACTGCCGTATCAACCTTTTGAATTTCGACAGGCATGGATCCAGACAGTTCTTCTTCAATGACAGGTGCTTCGGCTGACCATCTAAGTGGCTCAGCCGGATTCTCAACTAGTGAGGGACTTGGCAGGAGTCCTTGATATCTAGGAGGAAGATTCGCTCGTAAAATCGAGCGATTTTCCAGAACTCTTTTTGCCTCATCTAAGAAGGGACAACGGTGGATGGCGTGATCGCCTTCACATAGTCTGCAGGGAAATTTAACTTTCCCATTCTGTCCTGGAGCTTCACTCCCACTAGTTGACGGTGAGCAGTCGACATGGCTATCAGAGGTCGATGCTCCCGAATTGTGCAAACGGGGGGACCAGTCTCTTAGTATCCATGGGATACAGGGACAATCTCTATGGAAGTGGTCTCCCCTGCATATGATGCATGGCGATTTAGGCCTTACAAGTGCGGTGTGTGGATTTTTGTTAGATGACATTTGCTTGCCCCTAGTCGCCTTAGGCTCCTTCTTCTTCTTTTCTTTCTTCTTCTTCTCCTTCTTCTCCTTAGGAACTCGATTTTTAGATCGACCAGTTCCGTCAAGCGAAGAGGAAGGAGGGGAGGAAGACGAAGTGGAAGGCTGGGAGGCAACTCTTGTCTGATCTAACTGTTGACTCGACTGTTCAGGAGTGGTGGTATTCTGAACGACATTGGTCGAAAAGAGCCAAACTGGTAGGCCAATTGTCAATCCTGGAAGCGACAATGTGACCATGTGGGGCGCACCAACATCTCCCCAAGAGGAGAAGGGACTAGGATTTCCACCCAAGGGAACTCCTTGGTTGGTGTGCTCCATCTTTTCAGCCTAAAGATCAACGCAGGATTAAAGGGTGATTTGTCCGTTTAAAATAAATTGTTAACGACGCTTTTAGACACAACTTGCTTTTTCAGTTTTAAAGAGTCGAGAAAAAGCTAAAGATGACTCTAGTCTCCTTCGATGTTTTAATGAGCCCGAAGTGACAAATGCTCGGATGGACTTTTTCTGTTATAGAGTCTGAAAAAGGCCAAAAGAAACTGCTCTGGAGATCTAGGCAGAGGGTGTGCCAAACCTTTCGCAAAACCACATAATACTTTTTACGGTACGGGTGG
The DNA here is from genome assembly GCA_031772625.1 of Pinus tabuliformis. NCBI lineage: Eukaryota > Viridiplantae > Streptophyta > Pinopsida > Pinales > Pinaceae > Pinus > Pinus tabuliformis. The sequence goes on from CM062809.1 coordinate 754,815,924, forward strand.
TCGATCTTCGTGAATGTCGTGTTCACTGCATTGCGATCAGTAGGGCGGTCGACACAGCTTCCTAAGGATAAAAGATATATGCCTATAGGGGTCTCCCAATATATACGCGACGGTACGTGGGAGCACAATCCGTATTAGCGCCACCGACTCTCAGGAGGAATCACCCACCTTCTTCGAGATCGACAGTCACTATCTTTAACGACGTCGGAACACGTCTCTAGCCTAGACCTCTATGTTGTGCGTTATGTTACAAAGCGTTGTTAGGTTCATTCAGTTTATTTTAGGTTGATCTTTTTAAAGTTTGCCTTTCAAGGTTCACCACGAGATGTATGATACAAATTCCTAAATGCAGTCTAAGATGATAAGCAAGCTTTACAATCTTTCAACTTTGAAAATCCTAGCTACTAAGGGAAAAGAGAGCGACTATCTTTTCTCAAAGAGCAATCAACACACTCTAATGCACTTTCCCTAAATCCAACATGCAAACTTATCAAATGCAAAATGCACAATGCAGGTGTTTGTTTTCACTTTCTTAGTATAAATGCCTACAAAGAAAGCTTTTTGCACAACTTTGAATTTGCTTTTACAATGATCAAAATAAACAAGTTCACTTTCTTCGAAATCAACAAGGGTAGAAGAGATTACAATCACTTTGCGATTTTCGAAATAAAGACTCGTTTTGATACTTTGAAAAGAACAAATTCAAACCAATAAGCAAAAGTAAAACTATAATCAATCTGAACAAACAGCCAATGAACTCTCTTCTAAGATCACTCTCAATTAGATCTAAATCAAAGGCTATAGAAAGACTACTTTACTCATGCAAAGGAAGATTGTAAATGACGCCACAAACACATAAAAACATTCACAATCTTTTTGTACAAAAATTGGGGCGGAATTCAGGCAAAGATAAGGCTTATCAGACCAGCACCTATACTTGGTTAAAGGCTGCAAAAACAGAGATCAAAACAGGGCAAAAGAGGACGAAGAACCCCAGCTGCACAAGGCCACACTGGTTCAGCGTAGGTCCAACACTGTCAGTTTGAAATTCAGCGCAGGTAGCCCCTTCGGGACCTGCGTTGAAATGCAGACTGCCTTCACAGTGCCTGCGCTGAAGAGAGAAACTCTCGTTTCCCTTGGTTTCTGGGTCACAAAATGCTCAAAAATCAACTGTTTCAGGCCAAATCAGAAACACAAGCAAGGTATAAACAGAGGGATGCTTTGATAAGGTACTAAAGACTATCACAAGGATCAATCAAATCATTTGTGGATCTAGTTTAAATCATAGACAAGTCCAACATACTGGATCAAAGCAGCAACTTTTACTTTGCATCCGGGAAAGATGCAGTTCAAGAGTTGCTGTCAAGTCTATGAAGTAAACAAATGACAGAAACACAAATGAAATGAATAAACAAGTTCTTCCCCAGTATGGTCGCCAATTTGTTGTGGGAAAAAATGCCTATGCAGGACGATCCTATCCACCTAAGGTGTGACAGCGCCTTAGCAACAAACGAATACAGCTATTATGATTTCTTCCTTTATGAAATGGGAAAGAGGGGAGATCGACAGACTTACCGTTGTCTTCCGGTTGTCCCTCGATCTAGATCCTCTTCTCTTTGTGTGTCCACAGCTACTTGTCTCCTCGCTTGCTCAAGAGAACAGCTACTTGAATCCCACGAGATCACAAGAGAACAGCTACCTGTGACAAGAGAACAGCTACTTGTGATAAGAGAAGAACACAATACAAAGGCAAATATACATATTCATAAATGATTCAGGATTAGAAGTAAATCAAATACACTAATGCAATCATACAAAATACACCAGCATATAGGAAAGAATCAAGATAGCTTTATTGATAAGTAACGGGGTTCAGGAAGAGATACAACCCATAGGGCTCCAATCCAGCATCTCCTTCCCAGCAGAATGGAATTCCTTCTTCAGCTCCCTTCAAAGCATTAAGCACCCAATGTTTCCAGCCACAAACCAACAACAATTCTTTGCAATCACAAAATTCCAGCCTCTAGATCCCATGGAGGAGAGATCCATATATAGATGTTTGGAGAGAGGATGAGTCAGCTTGAGATTTGACTAGTGTCCTCTCCCTCTCTCAGTTCTTGAGTCCACTTGGAGGTTCTTGCTTCCACTTGGAGATTTGGAACCTCTTACTCATCACCAGTCGAATTCCTTGATGCAAGTGTCATTTTGGAAGCTTCCTGGGCATTGACACCTTGAGGAATGACTCTGCCACATGTCCAAACTCGCTCAGCGCAGGTAGCCTTTGTTGGAGTTGACATTCAACGCAGGTAGACAGTGGAGCAGTTGACATTCAGCGCAGATGCTCAGTGGAGCAGTTGACATGATCCAGAATTGGCTTGTTTTTGAGTGTTTTCAGGTGGAGAACTTCTGTGAATTGCTGTGGTTGGTTTGCCTTGTTCCTCTAGGGGTAGGAACAACATGTTTAGGGACTTTGGATCCCTTAGATTATGGACATTTCATGCTCGAGGCTGTAAGGCACAAAAATGTCTATAACAGTGTATATTTATTTTATGTTTTTGTTTTCTAATTTTACATGCATAATGGTTATCAATGTGACCGTGGATATTATTTATAGTTGTTGGGAAGCTTGGGTATATATTGTTTTAATATGATAAATTATATTCTAAATTTCATGTGCAGTGTTATGTATAAATTGATTTAGATTCTTACGTGCCCCATTTGCGCAGGGAGGATGGTATTCAACGGGAAAATATTAATTACAAACACTTCTTTGTCCAGCCTGCAATCATAGGGTACTCTTTTATCAAAATCAAGCACTTCTTTATCCAAACTGCAATCATAGGGTACTCTTTTATCAAAATCATACAACAGTTGCACGTGATCCTAACCTTTTATATGTGAATTGATGGGATTTGAACCTTGGGGGAGGGCTTGACATGTGTTTCCCCCATTGCAATCACAATGTAATCTTTTATCAAAATAATATAGCAGTTGCATGTGATCCCGATCTTTTATTTGTGAATTTATTAGATTTGAACCTAGGTGGAGGCCTAGCATGCATTGGCCCCATTGGTTTGATATTAAATATCGATTCCAGCTTTGGTTTAATTTTTTTTCTAAGTCAGTCCTTTTCAAATAAATCCTCTCTTGCACAAATGTGATTTTTGTAATTTAAATCAGCTTGATAAAGCAAGAGCGTTGATCAAGTTGAAGAGTTAAGAGTTGAAGTCAAGAACTATATATTTTATCGGGTATTGTGAGTTCTCTTAGTCGATCCTTTTCGAATAAATCCTCTCCTGCGCACATTCAATATTTCTTATTTAAGTCAACATAATAAAGCAAGAGTGTTGATCAAGTTGAAGAGTTAATGGTTGAAGCCTAGCAGAGTATCTTTTATCGAGTATTTCTCTAACTCACAAGGATGGAGATGAGGAGTGGTGGCTTATATTAATATATGAGTTGGAGCAACCATGTATGTGTATTCTAGTTTAGAGGTGTGTGTATGATTTATGCTTCCTCATGGTTGTTGTCTTTGTTATTTCTTCTTAATTTCAAGTTTACAAAACCAACAATTTCATCAAATCCAAAATTGTAATTCTAGAAAAAATTTCCTTACTAGATTCTGGTTGAGGCAAACTAGAAATGTTGAAAATGTAGAATTTATAGTGTTCCTTTTAAATTGATTATACCATCGGGCTATTCTAATTTGACACTTGATCATGTTATATTTTTTATGTTTTCCATTACAATTTTTTTTTGTTTTTATCCATAATTCTCTTGTTGGACCTTAGCCCTTCACGAAAGAATCTTATCTTATGCTCATATGCAACTTGGTGCCAACATATTTTAATCCTTGAGCCATATTTAGTGTTAAGTAGGCATCTTGAGTGTTAAGTAAGTTTTCATGGTTTCAACTATGGCCAAATTGACTTCCATTCTTGGCTTTGCTTCTAGTTTGGGGCATTGTAAAAAAGTTGCACCTAAATATGAGAAAATTAGGGCAAGTTTCAGGAAGGTCAAATCTATGTTGATAGAAAAGGTAAATATATTTTATAGATATATTTGGAATCATTATATGTAACATTAAGTATTTTGTTGTTTAAGGTTTCCAATACAGATTCTTGAACATATTGTAGGTTGGTAGTCATACACAACATCCCTGTCAAACATGATTTGAAATTTGTTCACGGGTTGTTTTTTACTTGAAAAATCCATATTATGGTTTATTGTGATGTCTACTTTCAAAAAGTACATATGCATTTTAATCTTGATCTGCAAGTAAACTTTAACTAATTATCGATTAAAGCGAGGGTTGCAAGTCTTAAAAATTAGTCAATGCTTTACCATGCATACTGGTTGGGAATATTGACATGAATTTTTGCCAATAATTCCATTATTCATTCAAAACCTAACGACAAACGCATTAGTAGTTGTTCGTGCTTGACAAGCTCCTGATATTTTCTCCTTACGTGGTACTTTGCCAAACTAACAAACTGATTTTGCCCCAACAGGTTCTAATAAAAGATATAGACTTGCATTTTTAAAGACATTTATGGCTGCTTCAACACTCTTGGTTGGAATATAGTTGTTCTTCTTTCAATGAAACTGTGAGACTTACATTTATTAACTTAATATTACAAACCACACTTACTTTTTGTTTTTTAATATGATATAAAAATAAATAAAAACGCTTATGAAAAAACAACAAGTATCTTTTAATATTTGATCAAAATATAATCCATTAAAGAATTTCAGATTGGGCAGGTGTTGTTGGAAAAAGTATCTATTTAGAATGCCCCTATCCCACTCTAAGGTGTGATAGTGCCTTAGCAACAAACAAGGAAAACTGCTTGAGTATTCTTCTTTACGAAATGTAAATGAAGAGGAAGGATGTAACTAACCTGTGTCTTTCGCTAGTTTGTTGATCCAATCGCTCTTCCCTTCGTTCGCTTCCTGCTGCCTGCTCCCTTACTGGCCCAGCTTCACTAAATTCCTGCAAGATCACAGAAGAGAGAAACTACACGAAGATATAGATTTACATTCATAAAAAGCTCAGGATCAGATTAAGCTAAACATGCAAATATAACAAAACATCACTGATATACAAGCATGTAGAAGAAACTCAAATAGTTTTATTGATATGATAAGAAAGTCCAAGAGGAGATACAACCAAGTGAGTCCCGATCCAGCATCTACCTCCCAGTAAAGGAATCCCTTCCTCACCTCCAACAAAGCATAAATCACCCAATGTACTAATCTCAATCTCAAACCAACAGCAATTCTCTGCAAAGTAAAAAATTCCAGCCTCCAGGATCTCTGGGATGAGGGATCCATATATAGATGTAAGCAGAGAGGATGAGTCAGCTTATGTTTTTACTTGTGGCTTCTCTCTGTCAGTTCTTGCTTCCACTTGGAGACTGAGAGCCTCTTACTCATCACTGGTCGAATTCAGTGAAGCAAGTGTCATTGGAGAAGATTCTGGAAGCTTCCATTGTCTCTCCACCTCGTTGAATGAATCTGCCACTTGTCATTTCTCGCTCAACGCACTTGGGTAGTGCATTCAAGTGCGTTGCAACGCACCTAGCCAGTGTATTTGGGTGCTTTGCAACGCAGGCAGCTAATGGAGCTTCTGAATTGATCCTGATTTGAATAGTTCTGAGTGGTTTTTGGTGGAGAACTTCTGGGAGAAGTTGTCATTGGTTGACCTTGTTCCTTTAGGGGCAAGAACAACACATTTAGGGACTTTGGATCCCTTGGATTATAGAATTTTCATGCTCAAAGCTGTAAGGCACAAAAATGTCTATAACAGTTGCCCCCTAAAGTATGAGGCCGTTTATTGGGTGAAATGCTTTATTAGGAGGATCCGAAGTTCTTTCAATGCTGGGAGGAGACCTGTAATAAGATACAATACAATACATTATTTTTCATACTGTTTTCATGATCTAGCTGAGGCGGGCATTCCCATGCTCAGCTTTATAAATTCATTTTTATGTACATAGGACAGACAATCGTCTGATGGTAGACTGATGATTCTGATGAAATCATCATCCTTTTGGTAGGATGATTATCTGTTCTGCAATGCTGTACATGTCAATGTCTTTATTTTTCCTGAATATATATCGCAGCCCGGATGGATGAAACTAGATCCGGGGTCTTCAATCTTGTTCGATCTTCACTCTAAGTACAAGTCGATCCATGTGAGAAATGTTTTGGAGTCGAACATGGAAAGACATCGCTTGATTACCAGTCAATGATGTAAATTGTTAACAAGCGCGAGAGGAATCACCGATAATGGTAATGACCCTCAAGGTACTGCAGTACAATTCACGTGGTGTGAATAAAGGACTTGGCGTCGAACACCACGCAAAATCTTTCGGTCGAAGGTCATTGATGTATACCTGTCGCCGGAAGTGAGAAACTTGTCGTTGAGGCACGCAAGCTTCAAAGTACTGAAGGGGGTGTTCCTAGATCAACTTCTTGGATAATGAGCTGATGTCGACAAGAAGCGATCCATCAAAGGAGGGCCTTAATGTATCCCACATCAGTGACACGGAATGGAGCAAATGATTTTGATGGAGGTGAAAACGATCTGATGATATATGGTTCAGGGTGGCGGTCATGAAAGAATGAAGTATAATGTATGGTAGTGGATGGGACACGGTTGACTTCTCTGGATGACTTCTCTTGAACATATCGGCGACACTTATATGATGGATTGGTAGCATTTACCCCAAAGGTGGATGGTATGGCGAGACCATGGTGATGTGACCGGTGAATGAAACAACCCAACCCGACTCAGTCACGGAGTGGAAGTGTCATGTTCAAGAGCGACTTGCTACCAATAAAGGTTCTTTGAGTTTCTTCCCAATTTTTCCCCAGTCATTGCTGACTAGTAGCTCTTTATTTTTGTCAATCTTGAGGAGGATAACATATGCTTGTTCTATAATTTTCCCTTCGGGAAAACCCATCGCTATGTTTTAACGAGCCTAGCGATAGTGAAACTCGTTCTCGTCTAAAGACAAGTTTGTCGCTATTAATGTTTTTAACGAGTCTAACGACAACGATAACTCGGTCCTTTTCATTTTTAGAGAGTCTGAAAAGGTACGTAAAGTTAAGTCCGGAGTTCCTTTTTTGTCATCTAATCCCTTAAGTCCGAAAAAGTATAAAACAATACAGAAGGGATGAATTTTCGATAGTTTTAACGAGCCGAACAAAACAAGCGCTCGATCTTTTTGTGCAATAATCCCTCAGGTCCAAAAAGATTAAAATCTAGAGGAGGGATAGCTCTTCCTGTCGCTTTAACGAGCTGGAAGGCCAAAACTCGGCAATCTTTTCATATTTTACGAGTCAGATGAAAAGAGCTTAGAGAAGACTCGTCTTTTGAGGAACGGATGATAAAATGGGTAGCAGCTGATTCCAGGTAAGGGTTGGAATTTTCCAATCACGGCAGTGTCACAAGGATGGCTAGTGAAATCACTCTTCGCAGTTGTTCCTCAAAATGGGTAAACAATCAAATGGAGGTGAATGATCGGCCAATGGAAAAGTGGAGGTGACGGTGCAAACACGACCAAGTCTTTAATGGCTGATAATGTTACATTCACGGTGGTTATTTACTGGAGGATAGTTCATTTTTTAACGAGCTTAAACGCGGGTTGAAACACTTGCTTGATCTTATGTTTATTTTTTAACGAGCATGAACTATGTGCTAAAACTGCTCGATAATCCAGTCATATGATAAGAATGTCTCATATAAAACGTCAATATTTAGATTTTTGCCCCACTTCCTTTCTTTATGCAAGTTAGGAAACGACTAATCCAAAAAACAGATAAATAATCGCTCTTTGCTTGCAGTCCAACAAGGTTTGCATGCCCCCAGGTATAAAACAGAGTTTCAAGGTTACCTCTACTTCACTTCCGCCAAAACAATTGTTTTACCGAGAGAGGCCTACCTCTTACAGGTCACCCAAAGATTGTTCCATTAATCTTTCAAACAAAACACTTCTTCAGCGATGTCTACCGAGATAAACAAAGGTGAGCGACGATGCTCGCCAACTCACATAACTTTGACAAAAGAATCTTATTCTAGAATAACCCCTATCTCAATCACGGACGGGGTACAGACTAGTCATATTCTCTCGCGAAAACCTACCCTATACCCGAAGTTTTCCTGCCGAAGCAGACCAGGACGCATGCCCCCTGGGTTCCAGTCATATCCCTCCGAATTACTCGCGCTCATCGGGAGGACGGACCGTGGGTTGAGACATTTCTTGCATGAAGAGACCATTTAGGGATGGTTTATGACTATTTGCGCTGTGTGATCCGGGAAATGAAAGCTGGTCCACGAGCTTGACCACTCTTCCTTCGTGCGGAAAACACATTACTCTAAAGAGTGAGGAGACGATGGCTCCCATGCAATATATATAGTCTCGTCCAAGGAGTAGGTTATAATCCAAGGGTCCCTGAACGACCATCATGTTCATTTGAACGGTCTTCCCTTTCAATGTTATGGGCACATTGGGGAGGATCCCTAAAGGTCGACTGGTTCCTTTATCAAAGCCTGTCAGATTTCTCATCTCAGGCAAAAGCGATGGCGAACCAAGCGCTTTCCAAGCAGTAGAGGAAAGGATACTCACAGAAGCCCCCTCATCTATGATGGTACCAGCCATGACCATTCTATATATTTGGACGATAATTCTCAATGGTATGCTTGCTGGTAAACGGGGTCTGCCTAGTTGGTTCTAGTCGAAGGATACAACTAGGTTGCTTGGTGGAGGGACCGAGTAGACGGCCGGGTACGGCTCTGACGAACTTCCTTCTTGCGATAAAGGAATGGGTAGGTTGCCCCCGTGTTCATCGGAGTCTGTGTTGATGAAGAGAATTTGGATGGTGTCATCCTTATTCTCCTCAGTGACTGTATCATTCGAAGATAAAACCTCTGAAGGCAAGACCGGGTCAACTGCCGCCTCGACCTTTTGACTTTCGTCTGGTATGGATTCAGCTGGTTCATCTTCAATGATCGACGCTTCAGCTGACCACTTGAACGGGCCAACTGGATTTTCAACTAACGAAGGACTCGACAAGAGTTTTTTATATCCAGGAGGAAGTCGTAACGGTGAAACCGGACGATCATCCAGAACTCTTTTAGCTTTGTCTAAGAAGGGACAACGGTGGATGGCGTGATTGCCTTCGCACAATTTACAAAGAGATCTATCTCTCCCTTTTTGTCCTGGGACTTCACTTTCGCTAGTTGATGGTGTGCTTTCAACATGGCTATCAGAGGTTGACGCCACCGGATTGTGCAAACAGGGAGACCAGTCCCTTAGTATCCGAGGGATGCAGGGACAATCTCTGTGAAAGTGGTCTCCCTTGCAAATGACACATGGCGATTTAGGCCTGGTCAGTGCAGTGCGTGGATTTTTGTTAGACGACACTCGTTTGCCCCCAGTCGCTTTTGGCTCCTTCTTCTTCTTCTCTTTCTTCTTCTTTTCCTTCTTCTCCTTAGGAACTTGACTTTTTGCTTTGCCAGCCCCATCAAGCGAAGAGGAAGGAGGAGAGGAAGAATTAGAGGAGGTAGAAGGTTGGTGGGTAACTCTGGACTGGTCTAACTGCTGATTCGATTGTTCAGGAATAGTGGTGTTCTGAACGACATTGGTTGAGAAGAGCCAGACCGGCAAGCCAATTGTCAGTCTTGGAAGCGACAATGTGGCCATATGGGGCACACCAACATCTCCCCAAGAGGAGAAGGGACTAGGATTTCCACCAAGGGGAATTCCTTGGTTGGTAGGCTCCATTTTCTCAACCTAAAGATCAACGCAGGAAAAAGGGGATTAATATTCCGTTTAAAATAAATTTTAACGACGCTTGGACACAACTTGCTTTTTCAATTTTAAAGAGTCGAGAAAAAGCAAAAGATGACTCTAGTCTCCTTCGATTTTTAATGAGCCTGAAGTGACAAGTGCTCAGATGGACCTTTTTCGTTAAGGTGTCTGAAAAGGAACGAAAGGGACTACTCTGGAGTTCTAGGTAGAGGGTGTGCCAAACCAATCGCAAAACCGCAAAATACTTTTTAGGGTACGGGCGGTCAATCTTCCCGAATGCTGTGTTTAGTGCATTGCGATCAGTAGGGCGGCCGACACGGCTTCCTATGGATAAAGGTTTTATGCCTATAGGGGTCTCCCAATATATACTCGACGGTACGTGGGAGCACAATCCGTACTGGCACTTATCGTCTCTCAGGAGGAATCACCCAACCATTAGTGAGGCCGATAGTCACCAGGTTTTACGACGTTGGAACACGTCTCTAGCCTAGACCTCTATGTTGTGCGTTAAGTTACAAAGCGTTGTTAAGTTCATTCAATTTATTTTAGGTTGATCTTTCGTAGAAGTTTGCCTTTTTGGATCACCACGAGATGTAGATACAATTCCTAAATGCAATCTAAAGATGATAAGAAAGCATTTATCTCTTTTCAACAATGAAAATCCTAGCTACAAGGGGAAAAGAAAGACACAATCTTTTCTCAAAGAGCATAGAGCACACTGTAAATGCACTTTTCCTAAATCAAACCATACAAACTATCAATATGCAAATGCACAAATGCATGTATTTGTTTTCACTTTCTTAATATTGATGCCTAAAAAGAAAGCTGTTGTACAAATTTGAATTCGATTTCAAGTGAAAACACAAACAAGTTTCTTTTTGAAATCAAAAAGACGATTACGACACTTTATGATTTTGAAGTAAACACTTGTTTCGACACTAGAAATTCACAAATTCAAACCAAAAGACAAAGGTAAAAGCACAATCAACTGTCAATCAGCAAACAAATTTACTCCTAAGATCAAAACGACACTTACGATAGGTCTAGATCTAAGGGCGACAGTATGACTAGTTTACTTTTGTAATGGGAAACTGCAAATGATGTAACAAATACACAAAAACAAATACAGTTTCTTTTATACAACTGAGGCAGAATTAAGGCAAAGAAAAGGGGTTTTCAGATAGGTACACACACTGATAACAGGCTGCAAAAATCAGAGATAAAACTGAACAAAATGAAGCAAAGAACCACAGCTGCACAGGGCAAAGGCTGATCAGCGCACCTGTTGCACAGAGAAACTGAATTGCAGTGCAGGTAGCCCTCTCAGGACCTGCGTTGAAATGCAGAACCTCTTCACAGAGCCTGCGCTGAAGCAGAAACGAGAATTTTCTCTGGGTTCTGGGTCACGGTTTGCAGTTTAATCTATGGTTTTTGGCCGGATAAAAGCTATCAGTAAGGCACAATTAGAGGGATGATTTAAAGGAGGACTAAGAGCTATCACAAAGGGCATTTAGAGAATTTGTGGATCAGCTGTTCAGATCATAAACAGGCCCAGTGAATGGACTAGAGTAGCAGATCTCTACTTTGCATTTGTAAATGGCAAATGCAGTTCGATTCGCCACTCCTAATTTTATGAGAAGAACAACAATAGAAACACAAATAAACTAACTAGATACATTCCCCAGTGGAGTCGCCATTCTGTTGTTGGGAAAAGTATCTATTCAGAACGCCCCTATCCCACTCTAAGGTGTGATAGTGACTTAGCAACAAACAAGGAAAACTGCTTGAGTATTCTTCTTTATGAAATGTAAATGAAGAGGAAGGATGTAACTAACCTGTGTCTTTCGCTAGTTTGTTGATCCAATCGCTCTTCCCTTCGTTCGCTTCCCACTGCCTACTCCCTTATTGGCCTAGCTTCACTAAATTCCTGCAAGATCACAGAAGAGAGAAACTACACGAAGATATATATTTACATTCATAAAAAGCTCAGGATCAGATTAAGCTAAACATGCAAATATAACAAAACATCACTGATATACAAGCATGTAGAAGAAACTCAAATAGTTTTATTGATATGATAAGAAAGTCCAAGAGGAGATACAACCAAGTGAGTCCCGATCTAGCATCTACCTCCCAGCAAAGGAATCCCTTCCTCACCTCCAACAAAGCATAAATCACCCAATGTACTAATCTCAATCTCAAACCAACAACAATTCTCTGCAAAGTACAAAATTCCAGCCTCCAGGATCTTTGGGTTGAGGGATCCATATATAGATGTAAGCAGAGAGGATGAGTCAGCTTATGTTTTGACTTGTGGCTTCTCTCTGTCAGTTCTTGCTTCCACTTGGAGACTGAGAGCCTCTTACTCATCACTGGTCGAATTCAGTGAGGCAAGTGTCATTGGAGAAGATTCTGGAAGATTCCATTGTCTCTCCACCTCGTTGAATGACTTTGCCACTTGTAATTTCCCACTCAACGCACCTGGGTAGTGCATTCAAGTGCGTTGCAACGCACCTAGCCAGTGTATTTGGGTGCTTTGCAACGCAGGCAGCTAGTGGAGCTTGTGAATTGATCCTGATTTGACTAGTTCTGAGTGGTTTTTGGTGGAGAACTTCTGGGAGAAGCTGTCATTGGTTGACCTTGTTCCTTTAGGGGCAAGAACAACACTTTTAGGGACTTTGGATCCCTTGGATTATAGACTTTTCATGCTCAAAGCTATAAGGCACAAAAATGTCTATAACAGCAGGGACTATTGCTGTCTGCTACACTTGTTGAATACTATATGTTATTTAGGAATGAATTGGATTAGATTAAAAAAATATCTTAAAATAAGGCACACTCTCTATCAAATTCTTGAAGCAAAGTTTTATTCAACACTTTATATTGTAATTAAGAATTTGATAAGGAAGGCGTTTGTTATGTAGAAAGAAAAAAAATACTGTAATTGTTAATAAAGTTATAATTTATGTATGTCATACCCTCTAAGAAAATATAGAATAACCTAAATATGGTGATATTTAATATAAATCCTTTGGCCATTTTTTCACCCTCAAAAAGTCTATGCCATTTTCTATCTGCAACCCTCATTTACTCGTAACTCAATTCTAAATAATATTCCAAACCCTAAGTTTTGTTCATGTGATTGATTACAATTGTAAATTTCAAAAGCCCCTAATACATTTGAAAATTTTGGACATTCATGAGCTATGGAGACATAGCTATCAATATTTGGCAGTTACCATATTTGCCGGCTTCGCATAGTCCCCACACTGTATGGCTTTCGCGTCTGACTGTATTGGCTGGCAGGCAGTTTACGATACCCTTTCTTTTTGTGGCATGAACAATGTTGTCCTACACAATCCAAGAGATTTATTTTTGTCCTACGAGCTAGTTATATTTTGACACATGAAACTAGTTTTGAGCAAGTTTTGCAGAGTTTTGAGCGAGTTTTAGTCCGTGATCAATGAATCGATGAACACTAGGACATTTATGAACCCATATTCTTGGATTTCTCCCACTGATTCAGACCTCAATCTAGTTGTCATACGGCCTTTGGGGACAAGCTAGAAAATTGGAAGGGAACGAAAACCTGTACAAACACAATTGAGTGTTTCGATAATAGAACAATATTCTCTTTGCGACCTTGGAACCATACCTATTGGGGTCCTCCACTAGGAAAAAAAGAAGTAACATATAGAAGAAAACCATGAAGCAAACCGATAGGGTGATATTTAGCTTCTAGTTAAAGTTGAGTCTGTTTGCAGTCTTTTTGCATGTGTCTGAAATTACAAAGCCACATATTGAAGCCATTGGTTTAGCTGCAAGTTTTATCTGTTGGAAATTGGATAAACCAACACTCCCCATGTATTTGATGACATGGACTAACCACCTCTCGTGAATCCTTATCTTTGGTGATGTGATGATTGACTAAAACCAGCAGGTTTTGGTTTAACGACAATCTTGATTCCCAACAATTGGTATCAGAGACAATACCTTCACTCATAGCTTAACATCTTGAAGGTAGATCCTTAGAACACAAATGGAAAAGTAAAGGAAGAAGGCTTACAAACTCTTTGAAGGTGTCTTCTCCTTAGTCGAGAATCAAATTGGGAAAGATTTGTTGTTCAATGGAAATATTGAAATATGGAAGGCAAGAATGAAAAATTTCTTAATGGTTCAAGGTTTTGAAGTCTGGGAATCAATGGTTACTAGAAGCACAATGGAAGAAGAAGATTCCAAGGAACGTAATGCAATAGATATTAAATCTATTTTGATTGGCCTACTAGATTCTATAAAGGTCAAAGTGGAGAAATGTTCATCAACAAAAGAGCTTTGGGAAAAGCTTCGGGATCTTCACACTAAAGGATTATTAGTCATAACCTTCGATCTAAAAGATGATGACAAAGAGAATCAAGATAAACCAAAGAAGACAAATGAAATAAAAAATGAAGGGATTGGTTTTGTAAAGGTAGATGATGATGAAGAAGTTCTTGAAGTAGAAATTGAAATAGATCTTAAGACAAAATTTGTAGCTACTTTGGAAGAGATAAGTAGTTTGAATAAGGAAAATTAGGAACTCAAGAAGTAAGTACGAGATGGTGACCATGACCTTGACAAAACAAGAAATGAAGTTGACCTTTTCAACCTTCAAGTACAAGAAAGAGATAAGGAGTTGACCAAGAATAAGGAGGAATTACATCCAAAGAAGAAAAGACATCATGAAGAAGCCATATCCATGACAAATCGGTAAGATAAAGCAAAGAAAAGGGAAGACATTATTTTGAAACCATCTTAAACAAATACATTAGGAATTGAAAAAAATAGAAGCAAAAATTGGTCAATACAAGGAAGAGGTATCCTCCCTTAAATCTCAATCGAAAGAAGTAAAGAAACAAGTACAGGGATCTAAAAAGGTGATGGAAGTTTTGGCCCTCTTCGAAGGACAATTAGATGAAGCAAAAAGGGGTAGAAATGATATAACATGTTATCTAGAAGAAAAATATGAAGAAAACTTAAGATTTAAATCATATTTCTCCTCTCTTAAGGTACAAACATGTGAAACAACAAGGAATAAGGAAGAAATGGAGAACCATCTAGCAAAGAAGGATGAAGAATGAAAGAAGATGAACGAATAAATTGATATCCTAAGGAAAGAAGTTGATCAATGTAACAAGAGTTTAAAGAGATATCAAACCCTAGGTTACATTCTATGTCATCAAATACCCCCCTTGATAAATCAAGTCTTGGTTATGCAGGTGAACCCTAAAAAAACTAATGCATACCCTAGTACATCAAACAACAAGGATGTGGAGAAGCTTGGAAGAAATGTTGATGCCCCCAATTACAACAAAAGAAAAAATATTAATCAAGATAACCTTAAAGGAAACCTCACTCCAATAAGGTATGTAGAAGGTGTCAAGTATGCAAGAAGAAATGGATATCGTCAAAGGATCTCATGGCAAAAAGACTTCAGAAGTACATTAAAGCAACCTCCATCCTCTAGGTCCCAAAATATATTTTTTGGTTGTTGTTATTATTGTACAAATTTTGGGCATATGGCAAAGGATTGTAGGGAATACAAAAAGGACAAATATAATGGTCCTCATCAGCCTCCCAAAAGCAACTTTTCAAGAATAAATGCCTCATTTATGTACAAAATTGAATGCTACAAATGTCATAATATTGGTCATATGGCTCATGATTGTAACTTTACAATATAAAAACATAACAACTAAGCATGAAAAGAAGGTAAACAAGTTTGGATAAGAAAGCAAGTTGAACCTCAAGAAGATCACGTGGAAGGTGTCTTGAATACTAAAAAAATCAATTCATGTTGTTGATCTAATGAGTACATCTTTGGCAGATATGATATTTTAAGTTTTGATGATGGGATTATGCCAAGACCATGCATATTGTTAGGGGGAACTTGTGAGAATTTGATTATTCTTACAATATGCTTCCTTGATAAGCCTTAGGAAACCCTTGATGTATCACACATGGACAATCATCCTATGATACACATATATATGTCTCTTGATGGATCATCTCTCAGAAATTTTTAAAATCTTTTGGACAAATTTGTTTTGCTTGCATAAAGACATCATGTACTTCATTCCTTTCCATGTATGCAAATCTTAGGGGGGTTAATTCCGTTAAAGAAAAAGAATGATATTGTGTCTTCAATACACATCCATTGTTGAAGATTCCTTCCACTTGATCTCAAGGCAACAATCTTTCTTATCTTGGATTCCATCAAAAGAAAAGCAAGAGGAGTTTGTGCAAATAGGGAGAGATGTTTTCTCATGAAGGAATGTAAAGATATCTCTTGTACCATATTTCCAAAATAAGAAAAGCAAGATTACAGGGGGGGAAACATAACAATAAGAATCATGATAGGGGAATCACTTGATGGAGAGAGGGTTTTTTGGGGTACCCCATTTTCGATTGATGTCAAAGGGGGAGATAATTTTTAAGGGGAGATAACATTGCCATCAATGGAAAAGGGGAAGATTGTTGGTCAAATTTTTCATTGATGTCAATATGGCATTATTGAAAATGGTTAAACCCTAATATTTCCTTAACCCTAATTTCTTGGAAGCCCTAGCAAAATATCCCTATGAATGATGCATAATCTAGTATTGGTTGCCTAATCTAGCATTCATTAAGTGATGCCAAATCTAGCATTGGTTGAATAACAAAGCCCTAGCCCTTGTTGTGTTGAATTTTCATTACCCTACAAACCCTAGGGGCTTTATTAAAGGAAACCCTAACCCTAGTGCATGCCTTAATGATTTATGACAAACCATAGTTGTTGAGATGTTATATGCCCTAGTTTATGTAAGCCCTAACATAAATAAAATCTTTAATATATGGATGATGACCTAAGTACTTTTAGGTTCTAGATTGGAATTCAATGCTATACATGTTTTTTTAGTTGTTGGCAATAGAATAGAATCTATACCTTCTTTCAATACTTGTGTGATCTTGTAGGAAAGTGACGTAAATGCTACTCGCACTTGTTGAATTACAATTGAGAAGTCAACCCACAAATTCTTCAACAAGGTGACAACTTGATATGAACATCCTAAAAGGACATAACTAAAAAATGATCTAATAAAATCTAATAATTAATCATGCTCATATTGGCTGCAAATTTATAATCATGTCGGCTCCTATCTAAAAAGACATGACATTTCAAAACATGGGTCGGATCAAATTTATAATAAAAACACTATAAATAACCCAACATCTCTTCATTTTGTCACTGGAGAGTAGATAAGAACAAATTCAGAGTTGGTTTACATAAAAAAGAGCAGTGTAGGAGTGCGAGTTCACAAACAGAAGAAGACAAATAAAAAATAGTGATTTTGGATACTTTTGTGAAGGTTACTATATTTATTTCAGACGTCCCTTAGAGGCCTATAACTTTGGCCTAACATGAGTGCAATTGCGCCCTTGTCAGACCTACAAATTTGTAGTGTGATCCTGTTCCTCAGACCTGCAATTTTGTGTTTATCAAACTTGTTGTAGACCTGATATTTTTGAGCTCTATGAAGCCCTAGGAACCACAATACTTGACCCTAATTCTTGATTGTGGTTACTTGACTATGGAAACACTAAAAATTCAGGATTGTAGAATATTGTAAAGGCACTTAACTTGGATTGTGAGGACACCTAGAAACTCGAACTATGGAGATAAGTTGAAGCTTGATAACTAGTATGTGGTAAAATGTACCATACCTTGTGGAGGTACCTTATTCGAATATGGAAGACACTTAATATTAGGCTTTGAAGAGTAGACTTTGCATATTCAAGAGCCCAACATGTGTGACAGTAACCACTTTTGAGCAACTCTTTGAAAACATCCTGAAGTAGTAACTTAGAGGAGACCTTACAACTTGTTTGGAGAAGAATTTGAGAACATATTTTTTTAAGAAGTCTTTCAAGTGTTCCTTGAAGAATTATGGAACAATCTTGAAGCTTTTTCACATTGGACCAGACCTTGAGGTTTCTTTAAAGTGATTATAGAATAGACCTTGAATTATTGGTGAAGAGATTTTGGACCATCTTTGGAAGAATTTCTTGAAGCACCGAAGGAAAATTGTTAGAGAATTCATAAAGCATTGTATGAAGTTGTAGCAGATACCATTGTTGTAGACATTGACCATATCTTGGATCTATTTGAAGATGTTGTGGAGCTTCTTGTTAAAGTGTGTTTGAAGATCTATGAAGAGAAGTCTTGTTGACCTTGAAGAGTTGCTTAGTGAGCCCTTGAAGAAGACCCTTGAGCATATGGCAAAACATTCTTGAAGACCTTAATGGATGAATGAAGGCATCATGGAGTAACCTTGAAGATAATTGTTTGGGTACCATGAAGAGTATTAGTGACACCTTTTATGGTTGCTATAGTTGTTATTGATGAAAGAAGGATTCTTAAATAATTGAAGATTATCAAGGATTGTTGTAGAAGATATTGAGGAAGCCTTGAAAAACCTTTACTTGTCTTAAGGAGATAAATAAGAAGACAGGGTTGGTGCCCTAGAGGATAGGTGTGAGCTTGTGCTAGTGGAGAGGGTTGGATCCCTAGAGGTTGGAGCTTCATAAAGACAAGGTTGGAACCTTGTGGAAGATAGGGTTGGATCCCTTGAGGTTGGAGCCTCATAAAGACCAAGTTGGAGCTTGGGACAATATAGGTTGGAGCTTGGTTGATTGAAGATAGTTTTCTTCATCAAGGGTTGGAGCCCTAATCACTATTATAGTTGATTTATTGTAAATAAGAGGATTGGAGTCATTTTTTCTGCTTAATAAATTATTATATATATATATATATATATATATATATATATATATATATATATATATATATATATATGTATGTATGTATGTATGTATATATATATATATATTACCAACATGTCAAGGGATCTCCTCAGTAAGAAGTCGCAAGTAGGCCTCAAACCATTTGGAGTAGGAGTCCCAGCAGTGGGTAGTAAAGTATCACCTTGATTGCGGTTGTGCGCAGAGGTAAGTAAGATGTCATTGTTGGAAGCAAGGGTGTGACCTTGCAGCAAGTCAACGAAGGTGCATGAAAGGCTCTAAAACATGGAAGGGGAGAGGAGTGTGCCCCTTAGAAACCTGTGATAGCACATAGCTTGAAAGGGAACACATGAGCAAAAAGACATCATGAGATGGAAAATAGGATAGTTGACGATCCAAGGTGATGGATATACCAACAATACGTTTTCATAAGATTCATACAAACACATATGGAATAGTCCATACATACATGCATAAATTACAACTACATATATCATTAGAGTAACTATGATAGGCAAACTACAATAACAACATATGCATGAAACATGTTGGCTCTGTTATATTAAAATAGTGAAAGATTCAATCATACATACAACCATGAAAACCACTAGCCCTGATAGCAGAACATTACAGTCAATGCCATCTGCTCCTCCAAAGAGATATACTAGCTCTGCACTATGGAGAAGCCAAGGCTCATTACAATACACTCCAAGCTTTCTCTACATAATACCTATAGGAAGCTTGGCTCCCAAAAGCCTATACAATGAGTTGTGAGGTTTGATAAATAGTAAAGGGCGGGGTGACCCTTGACATTCCCCTTTGTGACTCTTCAACTACCCTCATGACTTTTCAACTTACACATGATTGTTACATTCTACTGTACTGACACTTGGTCTTTCGCTTTTACAACATGTTTACAATACAGTATGCACATGCGCCCATGTGAGACAAAAACGAGCTTGAGTAACCCATGCAAGGCATCACTAAGACTCTCACAGTTGTGGGAAGACTAACTCTTAGACATCCTCTCGATGATCAATGGTGGTGAATTGATGCCAAGCTTAGTAGTATGTTATGGTGTCTGCATACTCTGTGGTGACATCCATTTGAAAGTGAACCCTTGCCTTCGTTGCATCTAGGTACATTGATTTGGCACCTTTTTCCAACTCGTCGTATAGCATGTGCATCATTTTATTGGGTGCAGCCAGAAAAGTGACATGCTGATGCATAGTGTTTATGATAATCTACAAGTTTGTGTTGGTGGCTATGTGCATCAACTGATCAAACTACATGTATAGTGTTAGAAAATTATATATCATAGAGAAATGGAACACATAAAATATTGCAGAAATATAAACATATGAAACACATAAAACAAGAGAGACATAGATATACGTGGTTCACCCAATTGGCTACGTCCATGGAGAAACAACTAGTCCTTCCTTTTATATTACCCAACAAACTGAAGAGATACAACCTACAACAGATTCGCTGTAATACCCTCTTTGCTCTCACACAATCTCCTCTCTCTTTCTCACTCAGAATACAGACCCTAAATTAAACATAACTTCTACCTTCAGACTTTTGCCTAATGAACGACCTAGATTGACTATGAAATTACAACATTTTACAAGGAAATTTACATCTATTTTTAGCTTCGGGGTGCTTCCCCCGATCACCCACCAGGGGGGGCTACAAATAATCGTCGTCGAGCCCCCTTGCAACATACATTTTACGGGCGGCGTTGCCGCCACATTATGAACTAGTGTCCAATGTGGTGATACCTCTAAATAAAGAAGATAATTAGGCTCCATATCCAATAGTCTAGCTCTAGTCATACTTGGTTCTTTTCTTTCACCTCGATGTGTGTGCTAATGGATGGGATCACATGCGTGTGCACAATGGAATCCATGCTCCCAAACAACACTCGTGCATGTGAATCCTATAAGCTAGTGATGAGTTGCAGGAGTTCCTCATGGTTTCAGATCTGACTCTGGATGTGTGGATTCAACTCCACTACCTTTGTCTTCATCATCTTTGGCAAGTGTAATGGGGATCCCTTGTACATCATTGTCCATATCTACATGTGATCGAAAATAGTGTGTATGTCTGGTAAGATGCATGCTCTCCTAGCACAGTGCTGCTACCAACTGTTAAGATGGACAATTGACTTATGCATGTTGATGAACCTCAAGAATAGCTTCTGCATGACTATCTCAAGAGACAATGCTTCATCAAGTATCATTTTCCTCAACTCTTCTCTTACAGATGTTGTAGCTTCCTCCTCTCTCTGTATGGCCACTTGTATCTCCTTATCCATGTGCTTGTTCTCAGCCATCAAGAATCTAAAACTCGAGTTGGTGGCTTCAGTATATGCCTTGGTAGAATTAGCCATTTCACCTGGATGTCTACAAAAATCAGACACTATCACTCGTTCTCCAAACTGTGCAGCAGATACATGGACATCCGGAGTGGGTACTCTGTGGGACTGAATAACTTTGTGTTGTGACTAGTTAAAATATATGTTGAGCACATCCACTCCCATATTGTCCTCAAGGATTTCAGTGTCTCCTTAATCGCTTGGAACTTTCTCTACTCCCGGATCTAGTGAATTCGATGGAGTGACCTCTTGGTTCTGAGGCATGAGGTCAATGTCCTGATATAACGCTGTCTAAACTACATCCATGTCAAACTGTTCCAACTTCTCACACTATCTACTATGTGGCAGCTGCTGGGATGAACCAATAAACTATATGGGCACAATTTCATCATTTGTGCATGTTTCACCTCCTTTTGTTCATGTTCTTGTTGTGTTTCCTTCTCTCTTCTGCACAACTCTTGTTCTTCCCTGAGTTTTTGCTTCAACTCCTACAACTCCTTTTCTTCCTCCTTCATCTTCTGGTTCTTTTCCTGTCTTTGCGTGATCCTTCTGTCACATTGCTACCTCTTAGCCTCAATCTCCAAAGTTTCTCTTAACACAAGTGGATTTTCCTTGAAATTGCAGCTTTTATCTACCTCTGCAGTGTTAGTAACCTTCCTCTTGCCTTTGTTAAGAACAGGTCTGCTGCCCTCTGCTATTGCTGATGATGCTTCTCTTTGAGATGTTGTTTCCTTCTGCACCACTAACCACTCTATAGCCATTATGACTACTTCATTGAGCCTTGATAAGCTATATAATTATCTCCATTAGTCTTCCTTAGGCTAATGACATGCCCCGTAGATCCAAGGATGATACACTCTCGCACAATGTTCCTTCACTAAGAAATGTGGGCCATATGGATTGAAACTTTCCAGTGTCAAAGATGAATCTCTTGAATTCCTCTATCTCGACCTCAATGTGCTTGAGATTCTGGATCTCATAGAACCTGATCCGCAAAGGAAGAACATACCAAGGTGCCTACTTCTTCCTGTGTAGTCTCGCTAACAACCCTATCGAGATGTGATATCAACTTCATGCATGACCACCTTATCCATGGAAACTTTAGTAAGACATGCAGATCCTTCTCCGCATTGTACATCTAGATGAAGGTGTCAAGGGATGAGGCATACCAATATGCTATGTGAATCAATGCCTCCATCACTACCTACAACATGCAAGGTGGGTCCTTCTCAAAGATCATCCTATACAATAGGGTGATGAAGTGGTCTGATAGTTGTATTATAACTCCACAGAAGCTGCAATTGGAGAACAACTTACAATAAGTGTGCACAGAGGTTTCTGAAGGTATCCATGCCCAACCCAAGCCCAAGAAATGTTGATTGGCACATATTGCAAAAAGTATGTAAGTGAACATGAAAATTGATGAGCCCCAATTTTTGGTACAATTTGGGCTCATTTGGCCTACTTACCTTGCTCAACCATTCATCTTTTATCACTTATGCATTCATTTCTTAGTATATTCGTGTTGTTTGTAGGAAGAAGGGCAGGCATTATATCTATGTGGCTAATACATGATGATTTCAGGTTTTTGGCATTAAAGAGAGCAAAAGACCACGCAAATGGAGACAAGGAGACAACAAAGGTGACATTGCGGGTTCATAGGGAGGTTGTCCACAGTCTTGATGACCTTCCTCGTGATTTTCACCTTAACTCCGAGCTCCAACAGCTCTCCCCACCGAGCTTAAAGGCAGCCAACATGTTCTACAGGATCAGCAGTTTACAGCAGTTTGACTTTCAGTTGGACAGCCAAGCTCCACGAATGGAGGAAGCCAGCTTGATCTTCATTGTGTATAAATATGAAGGCCGTAGCCTTTGATAGAATCTTTTTGAACTTTTGAACTAGTATTGTAATTTCTGAGCACGAGCTACAGCTCGGTGTTTGTTTTTGTAAGCCAGTTTTGGCATGACATTAGACTCTTGATTATGAATAAAGGCAAGTAGAGTTGGATCTAATTCTGAGATTTTAAGGGAGCTATAGCTCTTAGGTTAGGGCCCAACCTGAGAGCAATAGACCTCCTCTTCGTTGTATTGTTACTCGTGTTCTTGCAACACTTTATTTCCTCTGTTTTGAGATGCATTTAGAATTTACAGTTTGCTGATTTGATTTCTTGTATGTGATTGAGTAGGATTCCTTTACAGTTCAAGTGCTTTCAGTTGCGTAGATTAGAGTAGGAGGATTGTAATTCATTAGAGCTCAAAAAAGGTTGATAGTGCACTCGCTGCCATCTCTGTCTAGAGATTGGGGGTGTGGGCTGTACCAACCACCAAAAACACAGTCTTATGCTTTCGTGCAAGCTGCCACACAGTCATTGCAATCGTAGATCCTTCCATGCATTTTTCTCTAGAGCCATACTTCTTCATTCCACCTCCATGCACGACTTCTCTTCACGATTTACATTGTTGTTCATTGGTTTAATAGCACAGGTAGCACAGGTTAATGGATTCTCGTTTTGGTGCAAGACATAAGCAATTTGTTTTATTTACACTGCTCAGTATCATTCCATTTCCTTCTTCTTCTTCTTAACCACGCCTAAAGCCACCTACTCAACCTCTGTTCAGTTCATTTACCTTCCAACTCTTCCATTGCCCATGTAGCTCCATTTTCTTGACCTTTCGTTGCTTCCATCCTTCTATCCACCAACCAACTCCGTGCACTCTTTCTCCATCTTATTTCTCTGCTCCTGGGCCATCACAAGCTCCATCTCCATCTTACCTATCCACCCATACTGCTCCATCACTTCACCATCACCCAAAACTCCCACGGTAGAACATCCTGTAGAAGGTAGCAGACTTCCTGTAGAACTCCTTAGTTTCCTGTAGGATCCCCTGCAGACATCCTGTAGAAGCCTGCAAACTTGGTTGCCGAGCACCTGAACGTTGTGGACTTCTGTGGAATGATGCTAGGGATCCTCTGGGACCTCTCCTAGCCCTCCTGACCTTTCCAAAGCTTTATCTCCCTTCGCACCACCTCTGCACAGCCAAACCCTAATAAGAAACACGATCATAATCACTCCATCCACTTAAGCAAAAATACAAAAACAATGTTCTTTTTAATAGAAGTAGTTTGAGTTCATGCATTTCACATCACTAGAAGTAATGGCATCATTTTTAGACATTGGCACTCTCACTATTGCATCATAGAGGTTAAAATAGTCAGATTAGGGTTTACTAGGGTTTCCATGTTTTGGTTGGTTTTCAGTTCATTTTTGCAAAGTAGATTACTTTCCATTGAGATAGCCTTCGTCCATCATTTAGAAAGCTTCTTCTGAGAACATATAGAAGTTGGCTTGAGCCCTAGCGGACTTGTGCCAGCTGACCAAGTGACAGCTGCGACAAGAGCTAGTACTTGTGCATACAACACCTTCGCTTCCAAGTTTGTACGAACTACCGGGTTGATAAAATTAGAGATAGGAAGCCCCAGGAGTTGTAGCATTATTGCTACAATACTGGAGCCCACCATCTTTTTGGCGTCGTTGCCGGGGAAGCGTTAGAGTATTAGTAATTGTTGCTTTTCCTCTATTTTCTTACTCTTGCCTTCTGCTAAGTAGTTTATTTCATTTCCATTCTGCAAAAGTAGCATAGACATTTCCTGCTTTCATAGACTAGCATTTCATTTCTGCAAGCGTAGATTAGTGTTTCAATTCTGCAAGCGTAGACTAGCATTTCCATTCCTGCAATTTCATTTGAGCAAAGTAGATTAGTTCTTTCCTGCTTTCAGTTTACTTCTGCATCTTTATAGTTAGTTGTAGATCAATCTTGCAGGTACCAAAGAAAAAAGCAAAAGCAATCAAAAAAAAAAAAAAAGTCTTTTCCATTTCATGCCTCGTAGAAACCGAGATAAATCAGGCAAATTCCTACCCAACACCCCCACCACATCACTGAGTCACCCTTCTCTCTTCTTTGGTGACAGTGACCCTGAAGAACCTATAGGTGAACATCCCGAGATATACGAAGATCCTATAGTAGAAGAAGAATTAGAGACCACTCCATCTGAAGCTATGGCTGACAATAGAAGAGAAGATGAGAGAATAGAAGGTGCCTTCCCCATCCGAGAGACCAATGGAGAGATGAAAATGAAGAACATTAGCCCCTCCGCCTTACCTCACTTCCATGGACTGACTACTGAAGATCCTGATACCTTCCTGTTTGCGTTTGCTGTCCTTTGAAGAACCTATGACTATACTGAAGATGAGCAAAAGCTGAAACTCTTCCCTTCAACTCTTAAGGATGCAAAATTACGCTGGTTCATGGGCTTACCCGGGAATAGTATCACCACTTGGGCTCAGATGCAGCAAGCTTTCAATACCAAGTACAGGGATTATTGTAGGTCTAAGGAAATCAAGGGAGAAATCTTTCGGATGACCATGGGAAATGATGAGTCCTTAGAGGATTATGAGGAGAGGTTCCAACTTAGCTATAAGCGGGCCAGGTGCACACTTGACCCTGAATCCCTCAAGTTGGTCCTGCTCCGAGGAGTCCCTAAAGACCTCTTAGATACCCTTCACATGTTAGCTGGGGGGGACATTTACCAACTTCCTTATGAGGACATCAAGACTGTGTTTAGAAACCACTCCAGGGCAGCCCAGAAACGTGGTAGAGGAAACCTCCTCTCAACTAGTGTCCCTTTCTCCAAACATGAGCTTGCAAATCAATTAGAAGATCTTACGAGTGAGGTGAGACAGACCATTGCCATGCAGCTGGACACATTCAGGATCCAGCAGAAGAAAGAAGAAGCTGAGAGAGCCTTAGCTGTCTTCTGCCCTAGGTGCACCAGGAGACACCCTAAGAACGAATGCCCATTGCACTCGGTTGAAGTATGTTTCGTTTGTGAGGAGGACCATCCCACAAATCAGTGTCCAACCTTACCTGGGTTTAAAGCCATGTACCAAGGGACAGAAGCCCCCACTGAACCTCTCTATTTCATCAACCAAAGGAGGCCACAAGGATCTAGATCTTATCAGCAGGGAATGCAAGGGGCACCTCAAGCTTATTACAGCCCCAACCAATCGACTCCTATGCCTTCCTGGGGTCCCCCTGCTCATCCTTCCTGGTCCATGCCTCCTCCATGGTCTTATCCACCTCAGTACCCTACTCAACCTACTTCTCATTCATATCATTCACATGCCCAGTCACAGCCTCAGTGGAATGCACCTCAGTCGGGGTGGAGGCCCCAGTACAATACTCCTCCCGCCATTTTGCCTCCACCACCAGTTCAACCTCAGCCATTACCTCCTGCTCCTCCAAGGCAACCTCAAATGCCTGCTCAACTGAACCCAAACCCCAACAATAAACAGGCCCAGCAGGTATACACTGGGGAAACCTCATGCCCTACCTATGCTGTGGAGATCCAGGAGATCAATCTTCGATCTGGGAAGACTCTACTAGATCGCCAACCTCCTCCCCCAGAGGATGGGGAAGATAAACAGGAAAGTGAACCAAAGGCTATTCCACCCTTTCCTGAGAGACTGACAGCCACCACACAACCCAACCCAGAGGAGGATGAGCTTCTGGGTGAGCTCAAGCAGTTCTGTGTAAAAATACCACTTCTCCAAGCCATCAAGGATGTGACAATATACAACAAACTGGTTAAGGAAAAGTGTTTCAAACACCCAGGCAGGCGGAAGAAAGATGCTTCAACCATCAATGTCATAGGACAACTGTCTGACCTTATGTTTGTTGGCATTATGATGCATGTGTTGTACTTGATGGCAACCCTCTCATAGAAGAATATCTCACTTATGTATAACTGGGTGAATCTTCAGAAGAGATATCAGATGTGACTGATGGAGGACAGCTCAAAGGAATCAGATGATGAATCTTTAGAAGAAATATCAGATGTGACTGATGGAAGAATATCTCACTTATGTATAACTGGATGAATCTTCAGACGAGATATCAGATGTGACTGATGGAGGACAGCTCAAAGGAATCAGATGATAGTTCTAAGTGTGACAAATTAGCTTTGCCATCAAGTCCAAAGGGGGAGATTGTTGGCATTATGAGATAAGTGTTGTCCTTGATGGCAAACCTCACTGATGACAAATCATAGTACAGAAGGTCAGCAGCAAGGAATTGATGATCAGACTATAAGAAGAAGAGAAAGTTCATACACGCAGGTTCGTTAAGCCCAAGTCGCGTGTACACGCTGGTTGGCTTCAGCAAAAGAGCGTGTATGTGGAAAAGTACCTTTGGTCCATGGCGGTTAGTCCTTGGAAGTTGTGCCTATGGTTTCGGACCATTGTGTCTCGACGGGCGTGTCGATCCCTAGTTTTGAAGTTGATGGTATTGGATTTCTATGGTTTTGGCTCTTGGTATTGAACAAGGCCTAAGGCTATATAAGGAGAAGGAAATCATTAGGCAAGGGTATCTGAAATGTCTTGAATATCTGATGAAGCATTAGATCCAGTATGCAGGGTTATGGGTTGATGATGCATTGCTTGATCTGAGCTAAGGAAAGATCTCATAGGTTGATGGAGAGCAAGATCTAAGGAGAGATCGGGATCAAATGGTTTGAAACGAACTATCTTTATGATGCTTATTCTAGATCTACATACTGACGCATGTATTGTTCTATAAGTATTATGAGTATGATTGATGTCTGGTACAGCTGCAAGTTATGAGAAATTATTTTTAGATCTGTACGCGGGTTGTCTTTGGAGAAAGCGCGTATACACGTGGGTTTGATTCATAGAAGTAGCGTATACATTGTAAAGCTTGATACTTGAAGTTGCAGATGGGTCTGATGGTTATTACAGAGTTCTGTGTCTGCTCTGTGTTCTGGTGACGGTGTTGTTAACAGGGTTTCAGTGATTCAGAGTTTGATGATTGTTTTGAGCTTCAATGATAGTTATGGGTCCAGTATGAAAATTGGATGAAAAGTGGCCTTACAGATTATGTGTTGTGCTTCAGTGTATCCAGTCTGAAAATTGATGAAACGTGGTACCTGGAAGTGAGAAGATTGTAGGCAAGCACCTACGTACTAGTATCTAAGCTAGTACAAAAGCTAAAGGAGATCTTTGGAGCATTGTAGCAGGTAGCAGCCTGCGTACTAGTAAATGGATCGGCTAGTACAAGAGCAAAGGGGGTTGTAGCTCCCGTACTGGTATAAGACTGCACCAGTACAAATATTGTAAAAGGATTTTCTTATTAAGAAGAAGATTGAGATGACTTGCAGCAGGTGGTTTTCACCCACATTGGGTTTCCACCTTATATCTTTGTGTTCATGTGTGTGGCTCTTGTGTGATGTTCTGTTCTGTTATTCTGCACCTGTTTACTGTTAATATGCTTAATAATGATCTGATGCATTTACTGAAGATTAAGCTATCTGAATTATAAGATCTCTGGATATACGCGAGTTTCATTAGACACAGTAGCGTGTACACGCGGGTTCACTTAATTGAAGTAGCGTATATGTTTCTGAGTATGAAATTGAAAAGTTTGATTGATCTGATAATACTGATTCACCCCCCCCCTCTCAGTATTATTTCCAACAATTGGTATCGGAGCAGGTCCTTTGATAGAAGCTTGATCGCTTGAAGGAGATCCGTGGAACAATGGGAAAGAAGCTTAAGAAGAAAGCTCATAAGAAGAAGAAAACATCTCAGAAGGACTATGACAGTGGGAGAATCGATTGGGGATTAGGTATAAGAGGCTCTTCAGATTCAGAATCAGATTCAGAATCATTATCAGGTATGAATGTGTTATCCTCTGATGTTCCTGCTATATTTCCTTGTGAAAGTGATGGAAGTGATAGTGAAACTACTGAACATGCTTTTATGGGTGAGCAAGAAAAGTATCAAATAGAGGCAGTATTTAGAAGGCTTACAGACAAAGTTAAAGATCAACAAGATCTATTGAACAAAAGGGAATGTGCTTTCAAAGAAGAAGTTACCAAACTAAAGGCCCAACTAGAAGAAGGAAACAAGGTAAGAAAGCTACTCAAGGACAAGGAAGACCAATGTCAAAAATTGCAGCATGAAGTGACATCATTAAGAAAAGAAGTCAACGAAAGAAGCACAACCATCAAGAAACTCAAAGATAGATCCAGCTACTATGAAAATCTTGAAGCTACGATCCTCTCACTAAAGGAAGATCTTGAAGAATCCAAGAAGCAGAATGAAGATCTACACCAAGCAATTGAAAAACAAGACAACAAAGTCATCAGCTTAAAATCACAGTTGGAATGTGCCTTCAGAGTTCGTCAAATTCAGCAGGATCTGTATGAAAAGCAAGAAAAGGAGATACTCAATCTAAGGCAACAAATGGAAGAAGGAAGAAAAGATGGAGAAGACATGAAGAAGCAATGTCTAGAAAAGGAGGAACAACTTCAAGTTGAGGTAAATATCTTGAAAGGTAAATTAGAAGAAAAGGATAAACTTTTGAGATTTCAAGATAGTACTAAAGCCTTGGATGATATTCTTAGTAGTCAAAGGTCTCCTGCAATCAAGACTGGTCTTGGTTTTCATGAATCTGTTGAAGGTGAATCTAGCTCACAAGGTGAGGCAAGGAACTCTAAAGAGAAATCTAAAATGATCAACAAGGAGATGAAAGGTCAACCCCATCAACAATCAAGGAAAGAGACTCCTCAAAGAAAATCTTTTACTCCTCCTATGAATAAAGTTGAATGTTATGTATGTCATAATCTTGGACATGTTGCAGCTAGATGTAGAAGAAGAAGGGTTCAAGACCATCATGCAGAAAGATCATCACACTCAAGGTACTTTAATGGATATTGCTTTGCTTGCAATATGTTTGGTCACAAAGCTGCTGATTGCTACATGAGGAATATGAAACATGTAAGATGTTATGCATGTAACAAGCTTGGACATATAGCAAAGGAATGCAGGAACAAAGGATGGACATCACACCAAAAGGAGAAAACCTCATCACACTTGAAGATATGGAGGAAGAAGGAAGTACAGTCAGCACAATGTACTGAGACACAACACAGCACAGACATATCAGACTCAGGGGGAGCTGAAAGTGTAAAACATCAGTGTCCTGAATCTCATACGCAAGTTCCTTAAAGGGAAGTCGCGTATATACGCGAGTTAGACACTGCAAAGTCGCGTATATGTCAGTCTGAGGAAAAGCAGTGGGGACAGGCTCAGAAAAGGGATCTGATATGATTCAGTCCATTATTTGCTCTATTGGTTAATAGTTACAGTCTGCTGAGGATGTGTAAAAATGTTTTGATACTTGTAAGATGTCTAGAAGTGTTTTGATCCTAACTTGATGATGATGATGATGTCTTGATCCTTATTGCTGATATATGCATGATCAGATCTAACAGATGGCACAGGTTGAGGGGGAGCATATGCCTTTAATAATTCATTGTTGGCATTATGGTTAATAGTCCTTGGTGATGATTCTTATATGGCTAAATGATATATCTTGCTATGATGTGGCTGTGAGTTGTCTATGATAAAATCACATATGATTCTTGGGGTTACATAGTTGATGATCAGATCAGATTTATGGTTGATTCCTTGATGATGCATATATGGTGCTTACATGGTGATCTTCATCAGGACAAGGAGAAGTACAAAGCTTGAATACACATCTTCCTCACTTGATATCATATGCATAAAGATCATACAGTTATGATGCAGGCACTCATGTGGATAAAGATTGTTGCTGATGATGATATCAAGAAGCTTTGTCAAAAGAGTTTGAGCTCAAGATACATAGTGCTGATTCATGGATGACTCCTCAAAGTCACTTTGTTGGAGACATGATGATGAGTTCGTATCTATCTGATGATAGGTTTATACTTACATATGTTAATTGATGCAGATGTTCCCAAGTAATGATACTTGGATCATGTAGAGCTTGATGAAATGGCTATGGTGGTTTCACACATGATACAATGTGAATGACTCTGAATTCTATTCAAAGGGATGAGTTGATGCAGACATACCTTGTTATAGGTTGATGACCTATTCTCTACAGGACATTTACAGGTTGCTGATATGGAAATTTGTGTACGCATGTTGTTTAAAGGATATCCGCGTGCATACGCCGTTTTACAAGGGGATAGTCGCGTATATGGTGTACGCGTGTTGCGTAAGGGATATCTGCGTATATACGCCGGTTTATGTGTATACAGACGCGTATATGGAGATTTGAAGAAAATCAGCAGGGACAGATGTTGGTTGCAGAAAGTCTGATATAGGTCTGACAGAGATCATCTGGCACAGGTTCAGGGGGAGCAGATAATCTTCCAATGATGCATTGTTGGCATTATCTTAAAGCTTTTGGTTCTAGTTCACATTTGGTGTTGATTTCAGGAGGAACAAAGGCGAAAGGAGAACAGAAGGATCTCTTGGTTGCTGATCTGAATGGTGATTATCAGATGCTGCTGGTGACTTTCATAAGTCTTGGTCTAGTTATTTCGTCTCTATGTCATATATCTCTTTTGTGGTATCTCTTTCATGGTGTCAAGGTCATGTAACGGCCTATTTTGGTTTCCCCACTATGCCTGGGATGATTGATGCAATGTGATTGGTTGTCATATGTAAAATTTTGATGTATTCCCACTTGGTTGGGTGGATGAGTCAATTTTTGTATATCCTCACTTAGTTGAGAGATGGATGTATGTATGAGTCCTAAGTGATAGGAAGGTCCTTTATGATGTATAGAGTCATGTTCTTCTTGAAGAACATCTTTTGTAGACCTTGCTTACAGTCAGGGAGAGCATGATCAGCACACTTCAGCAAGAACAGAGATTCAGCATGTACTCAGGGGGAGCATGGACAGATTGGTACACCTTGGCATATACAAAGGAGGAGACTATTCAGAGATTTCAGCAGGTACTCAGGGGGAGTATGGACAGTGGAATGATTCAGCAAAGGAAGAGAATATCTTGGTCCACCCTTTGCCCTTGATGTCAAAGGGGGAGAGTGATTTGGTGTTGTTGCCATCAAGTCCAAAGGGGGAGATTGTTGGCATTATGATGCATGTGTTGTACTTGATGGCAACCCTCTCATAGAAGAATATCTCACTTATGTATAACTGGGTGAATCTTCAGAAGAGATATCAGATGTGACTGATGGAGGACAGCTCAAAGGAATCAGATGATGAATCTTTAGAAGAAATATCAGATGTGACTGATGGAAGAATATCTCACTTATGTATAACTGGATGAATCTTCAGACGAGATATCAGATGTGACTGATGGAGGATAGCTCAAAGGAATCAGATGATAGTTCTAAGTGTGACAAATTAGCTTTGCCATCAAGTCCAAAGGGGGAGATTGTTGGCATTATGAGATAAGTGTTGTCCTTGATGGCAAACCTCACTGATGACAAATCATAGTACAGAAGGTCAGCAGCAAGGAATTGATGATCAGACTATAAGAAGAAGAGAAAGTTCATACACGCAGGTTCGTTAAGCCCAAGTCGCGTGTACACGCTGGTTTGCTTCAGCAAAAGCGCGTGTATGTGGAAAAGTACCTTTGGTCCATGGCGGTTAGTCCTTGGAAGTTGTGCCTATGGTTTCGGACCATTGTGTCTCGACGGGCGTGTCGATCCCTAGTTTTGAAGTTGATGGTATTGGATTTCTATGGTTTTGGCTCTTGGTATTGAACAAGGCCTAAGGCTATATAAGGAGAAGGAAATCATTAGGCAAGGGTATCTGAAATGTCTTGAATATCTGATGAAGCATTAGATCCAGTATGCAGGGTTATGGGTTGATGATGCATTGCTTGATCTGAGCTAAGGAAAGATCTCATAGGTTGATGGAGAGCAAGATCTAAGGAGAGATCGAGATCAAATGGTTTGAAACGAACTATCTTTATGATGCTTATTCTAGATCTACATACTGACGCATGTATTGTTCTATAAGTATTATGAGTATGATTGATGTCTGGTACAGCTGCAAGTTATGAGAAATTATTTTTAGATCTGTACGCGGGTTGTCTTTGGAGAAAGCGCGTGTACACGCGGGTTTGATTCATAGAAGTAGCGTATACATTGTAAAGCTTGATACTTGAAGTTGCAGATGGGTCTGATGGTTATTACAGAGTTCTGTGTCTGCTCTGTGTTCTGGTGACGGTGTTGTTAACAGGGTTTCAGTGATTCAGAGTTTGATGATTGTTTTGAGCTTCAATGATAGTTATGGGTCCAGTATGAAAATTGGATGAAAAGTGGCCTTACAGATTATGTGTTGTGCTTCAGTGTATCCAGTCTGAAAATTGATGAAACGTGGTACCTGGAAGTGAGAAGATTGTAGGCAAGCACCTACGTACTAGTATCTAAGCTAGTACAAAAGCTAAAGGAGATCTTTGGAGCATTGTAGCAGGTAGCAGCCTGCGTACTAGTAAATGGATCGGCTAGTACAAGAGCAAAGGGGGTTGTAGCTCCCGTACTGGTATAAGACTGCACCAGTACAAATATTGTAAAAGGATTTTCTTATTAAGAAGAAGATTGAGATGACTTGCAGCAGGTGGTTTTCACCCACATTGGGTTTCCACCTTATATCTTTGTGTTCATGTGTGTGGCTCTTGTGTGATGTTCTGTTCTGTTATTCTGCACCTGTTTACTGTTAATATGCTTAATAATGATCTGATGCATTTACTGAAGATTAAGCTATCTGAATTATAAGATCTCTGGATATACGCGAGTTTCATTAGACACAGTAGCGTGTACACGCGGGTTCACTTAATTGAAGTAGCGTATATGTTTCTGAGTATGAAATTGAAAAGTTTGATTGATCTGATAATACTGATTCACCCCCCCCCTCTCAGTATTATTTCCAACAATGTTAGGACAAGTCATCTGCCCAAAGTAGCTAGATCCTGGAAGTCCTGTAGTAGATGTCCACATCAATGGCACCATCATACCACACACCTTGATTGATCTGGGGGCTACCATTAATGTGATGACCAGGGATACCATGCTCAAACTCAATCTTTAGGGTTCCTTGAGGAAGACCTCGGCAGTACTGCAATTAGCAGATCGCTCCACTGTGACTCCCGAAGGGATTGTGGAGGATGTCTTGGTCTATATCGACTCTTGGGAATATCTTGCAGATTTCTTGGTTCTGCAACCCAAGGCAAAGCTTACTGGATATCTTCTCATTTTGGGAAGGCCTTGGTTAGCCACTGCAGATGCTTACATAAGTTGCCGTGCAGGAAATATGACCATCAAAAATGGTCCTATGTCCAAACAGCTAGTCCTATACCCTCCTGCCCAACCCTCCTTAGAGCATGACTTACCACTCTGGTTAGAGGAAGGAGAGGAAGACGAGGTGTACTCAGCACCTCTGTGCACCTTAGATACCACTAGAAGAGACCCCCCAACCGAGGATGACTTGATTGAGACCTTGATCCAAAATCCACCTTCCAGTGCTCTATCCTTAGAGAAATTGGTGGAGGATGCCCAAGCTAGCACCTTAGTGGATCTTTGTACAACCAACCCTGTCACTCCCAGAGTCAAGAATGTGGAGTTCGGCCCTGAGAGAATGTTAAATATCAGCTCCTCCCTATCTCCTTCCCAGGAAAAGGAGCTGTGTATCCTGTTGGCCAGTCACCTAGATGCTTTTGCTTGGAGCTATAAGGAGATGAAAGGAGTCCATCCTTCGGTCTGTACCCATCACATATACATCAAAGAGGATTGTAAGCCGATTAGGCAACCCCAGAGGAGAATGAATCCAGCCCTTAAGGACATTGTCAAGGAAGAATTGCAAAAACTGTTGGATGCCGGATTCATCTACCCTATCTCAGATAGTGAATGGGTGTCCCCTCTGGTGTTGGTTCCCAAGAAAAATGGGAAATGGAGAATCTGTGTGGACTACCGAGAACTGAACAAAGGTACCAAGAAAGACCATTTCCCTCTACCTTTCATAGATCAAGTGTTGGATGGACTGGCAGGAAAGAAGTTCTTCTCTTTCCTGGATGGGTTTAGCGGGTACAACCAAATCCAAATCAGCCCGGAAGACCAAGATAAGACCACCTTCACTTGTCCTTGGGGCACCTTTGCCTACCGAGTCCTTCCCTTTGGGCTATGCAATGCTCCTTCTACCTTCCAGAGAGCTGTCTTAAGCATCTTCTCGGAGCTGGTCCATGATGCAGTGGAAATCTATATGGATGACTTTACTCCTTATGGGGCCAACTTCTAGGAAGCATTGTCCAATCTGGGAAAAGTCCTAACCAAATGCATTGAGATGAACTTGTCCCTTAGTCCTGAAAAATGTGAATTCCTAATGACTGAAGGGACCGTGCTATGCCATACCATTTCTTGCCAAGGGTTACAGGTGGATCCTAACAAAATTGCTCTCATCAAGAAGGTTCCACCTCCTCAAAAGGTAAGGGATGTTCGGAGTTTCTTAGGATTAGCAGGATATTACCGGAGATTCATTAAAGACTTCAGCAAGCTAGCCTCGCCATTGTTTGGCCTGTTGGCAAAAGATGTGGAGTTTAAATGGACTGACGATTGTCAGAGGGCTTTGAATGAATTGAAGGACAAGTTGGTGTCAGCCCCAATCCTGAGAGGTCCAAACTGGGCCCTACCTTTCCACATCCACACTGATGCCTCGAACAAAGCCATAGGTGCAGCTTTAGGACAAGTTGAGCAAAAACTTCCATATGCCATTTACTTTGTTAGCAAAAACTTGTCCAAAGCTGAGCTGAATTACACTGTAACCGAGAAAGAATTCTTGGCTGTGGTCCATGCACTGAACAAGTTCCGACATTATATTACTAGCTATCAAACCTTTGTACATACAGACCATGCTGCAATTAGATATTTAATGAATAAACCAGATGTGAATGCTCGTATTATTAGATGGTTACTTTTATTGCAGCAGTTTGATTTGACCATTGTTGACAAACCGGGTAGAGAAAATGTTGTTGCTGACTTTTTATCTAGATTGGATTTGTCTGCAGATGAGGATGGAACAGTGGATGACCAGATGCCCGATGAACATCTGTTTTCTATTTCAGTACTCTCTCCATGGTTTGCAGATATAGCAAACTACCTTGTTTCAGCACAGTTCCCTCCGCACCTATCTTCAAGAGAGAAGAGCAGAATCATCAGAAAAAGTGCCTCATTTACTTGGATCGGGGGCAATCTGTTCAAGCTTGGCCCCGATCAGATCTTAAGGCGTTGTGTAAGGGAGGAGGAAGTCTTTGATATCCTCCTCACCTGTCATGATGGGCCTTGTGGAGGACATTTTGCAGCAAAAAGAACTACCTTCAAAATCCTGTAGGCAGGCTACTATTGGCCCACACTTCATCAAGATGTCAGAATATATGTCAGCCAGTGTGACCAATGCCAAAGAATGGGCAAACCGACCCAAAGGGATGAGATGCCTCTCCAACCTCAGGTGACTCTTGAGCCATTTGAGAAGTGGGGTATGGACTTTGTGGGCCCAATCAACCCTCCTTCGAGGCAAAGGTCCTACATCATTGTGTGCACTGAATACCTGACAAAGTGGGCAGAGACCAAAGCAATCAAAGCAGCAATAGAAGAAAAGGTGGCCGAGTTCCTAAGAGAAAACATCTTCTATAAGTTTGGCTATCCAAGAGAGCTGGTCACCGATCAAGGGAGCCAATTCACCTCCAACCTGGTTGAAGATCTACTAGCTCATCACAAGATCAAGCATAGGACTTCCACCCCCTATCACCCTCAAGCAAATGGGCAGGTGGAAGTCACCAATAGAGAATTAGAAGGGATCTTGACTAAGGTGGTGAGCAGCAGCAGAAAGGACTGGGCAGATCGCTTGGTTGAAGCCACATGGGCTTACAACACCACTTGGAAGACCACCACTGGCTTCACACCTTATGAGCTGGTCTATGGGAAGAAAGCTTTGCTGTCCATCGAGTTTGAATACAACACTTTGAGGATGGCAGCTCAGCTAGATCTAGATCTCAGCCATGCACAACAAGAAAGGTTATTGCAGCTGAATGGACTGGATGAGTACCGAATGCAGGCCTTCCTTCACTCAGAAGTGGTTCAACTTCAGAGAAAGGTGTGGCATGACCAACATCTCCATGACAAGCAATTCCAGCCTGGAGATTGGGCTTTGTTGTATGACTCCAGATACAAAGATTTCAAGGGAAAGCTGAGAACCAGATGGCTAGGGCCATATTCAGTGGAAAAATGTCATGACAATGGATCTGTTCTTATTCGGACCATTGATGAGGAAGCCATCCCCATGCTTGTCAATGGGCATTGATTGAAGATCTACAGGAAGCCTCTCTCAAGACAAGCGTTCATCAAAACTATGGAGAAGGTAGTGTTGGTCATAGAGAAGGGTTCTGCCTCTGCTTTGCACATACCCTGAAGAATCTAAAAAAATAAAATAAAAAAAATAAAGAAATAATAAAGATCCTTGGGTGAAAACCTTTCTGAGGCGCCCAAGGCAGGTGGTAGGGGTGAAAACCTCTTTGAGGCGCCCCTATTATCTTTCAAAAAAGAAAAGAAAAAAGGATTGGAAAAGATCCTTGAGTGAAAACCTCTTTGAGGCGCTTAAGGCAGATGGCAAGGGTGAAAACCTCAATGAGGCGCCCCTGTTATCTTTCAAAAAAAAAAAAAGAAAAAAAAGAAAAAAAAAAGAAAAAAACAAAAGAAAAAAACAAGGTCAGCAGATTCATTATGTAAAATTGCATGCAGGTTGCAGGTGTTCTATGGAGGAGAGGGAGCCTCTCAACTCAAAGCCAAGGCTCCTCATCATGCAGTCAGGACACCTCACCAGCACCTCCTCCAAGAATACTCATTTTCTCCAAGGTATGTGCAATTTTATTACAGCTTGAGTCTTCTACAGGAAGACACATATTTTCTACAGGAAGACGCATATTTTCTATAGGAAGATGCAGATTTTCTACAGGAAGGTGCAGACTCTCTACAGGAAACTCAACCTTTCTACAGGAAGCTCTGTATTTCTACAGGAAACTTCCTGTAGAAGCTCAGAACGGGCCAGAATTCATTTCATGAGGAGATCTAACGGCTAAGGATCGGTTTGGACGCATGCAAGCCACTGTTGTCACCCTTGCACATTGTTGTTATCTTGGTCCACCATCCTTGTCGACATGCAACAAAGCTACCTGCACCAAAAAAGCAGGTCGATGAGTTCTCAAGAAAAGGCAAATTTTAAATGAAAAAATGCTGGAGATCTCGCACCATATTCATCCCAGTCATCCAGAAGCTCCGGGAGCGTGATCGTGAGGCCAGATCCTTCGTCGTGCAGCATGCACCCAAGGAGGAAGAACTGTTACAAGACATCCCGCGGGAGTCCTGTAACAGTTAAGCCTGCTAGAGTGGATACCATTCACAGCGCAGGCCATATGCAATGAAACGTGGGCGCATGCAACCAAAGCATCCAATCCATCGTCGGCAGCCTGTGAACATGGACCTCTGGGCCTGTGTAAGTTCGCCAGCAGCAGGTAAATCCACTCATCAGCGTCCAAAGAACCGAAACATCGTGTGCAGCCGCACAGGTAAGTGTCTCGACCCTTCCTTCCATCAGATTGCATGAATGTTACTTTGATTGATTGCAAAGTGTAAAGGTGAATGGGTTGAGCGGCCGTATGGCCATTTGGCCGGCCACGTCGGCCAGTTAATGGTCTAGTTGGATGTTTGGGTGGCGGCCATGACAAAAAGAATGGGCAGCACGCACGTGAGAGCAATCCCGTCGAAAAAAAACGAGTTTAACAGAAGAGGCGGCGACAGATCTGCGAGAATTGATGCGACAGCAAGTGAACGCGCAGTTGAATGATGGGATGACGTCACCCAACGGTCCGGCGGGGACAGCTCACCCCCGCGCCACGGATTCCGCCGATTCAAAATCTAATCGGCTAGATTGCACTCATGCATTTATCAACCACCGTTTTGAACTCGAGTGGCTATCCTGATCTTTCTGCAATTCAATGCGCCGAGCCTTTGGCTATCAAAATGATTGTGAGGCACACCCAAGGCGCAGACCGACTGTAGTCTTTCCCAGAAATCGCGCGCTGCATTCTACAGGAACGCTGTCATTCTACAGGAACGTTGTCATCCTACAGGAACGCAGTTTCTACAGGAAGGCGGGTGCCTCACGTAAAAAGGTGGCAGATTAAAAAGGTAACCCTGAACTCTTCATGCAACTGGTTATTAAAGGTGGCAGAATTGTCGTCCACAGTCTGGTCATAGAAAAATGGTGAAATTGTTGTCTGTTGTGCCTATACTGTCATTCTATAGGATGTCAGGGTAATTAAACTGTGTTAAGTTCCTCCGGGATAAGTTTTGTGGATTATGTGCATGACATTCTACGCTCTGTCTCAGTAAACCAAATTTCTTCCACAATCACCACCTCTGGTTAAGGAAACTGTTTTATCATGCCGGGTGGGTTTATTAGATGAGAACCCAATGATTCAACCAAGTTAAGGGAAAACCAGGAGGTGGTGGAGCTCTTCACACGGGTTCAGTGGATGTCTTTTTGTGACAAATTGCAGGGTTACGACGATGAAGTGGCAGAAGAATTTTTGCAGGCTCTGAGGCCGAAATCCAAGACACTGGCCACAGTGAACTTCAGGGGTCTAAGCCTCAAGCTCACCCCGCAATATATCAGTCGAATTACTGAACTTCCAATGGGTTTGCCATGGGATAAGGAAGAAAGGAAGTTGAGCCAGCAGGCCAAGAAAGAATTCTTTCCACCTGAGGAGGAATTCTCGGAGGACAAAAATGGGGTGCATAGAACCAGTTTGCTGCCACCATGGAATGAAGTTAGCCTGCAAATCATGAATTATATAACCCGTGAAGGCCGTTTTAGCATCGTGTACGCGTATCACTTTCGGTTGCTCACTGAATTGAGGCACCGGATTGATCTTCCTGTAGAACAGAAACTGACCATTCCTTATTTCCTGCTACAGTCCCTAATTGAGTGTGCCACAAAGTTAAAAGAAGGCATACCAGATCAGGTAGCCCACCATGGGTTGATCAAACTTCTTGTGGAGGATGCGCTTCATTCATATAAGGTTCCCCTCTCATGGGAATCATTCAGGAATTTGACAAGAGATGGAGACATAAGGATGTTGATTGAAGAAACGGGTTCCTCTAGCAGCGAGGAAAAAGAAGCAGTGGCTGAGGGAAAGAAGGAAACAGGCCAGAAGACCCCGACCATAGTGCAGAAGAAAGAACAAAAGAAGAAGCATGAGAAAAAGGATGACAAAGAAAAAGGTGACACACCCATCTTGTCAGCAAGAGAAAAGAGGTTGAAAAGTAGAACAGACAAAGCTGAGGTGGTCCACATCAGCCCAAGTACCTCATCAGCACCTGCAACCAAACCAAAAAGCAAAACCCATGCAGCAAAGCAAGCAAAGGTGGTGACACCCGTGTCTACAGGAAAGCAGAAACATGCTTTTACAGGAAGCCCGAAAACAGAGAAAGGGTCTTCTACAGGAAGCCCGAAATTGGCAAAAGGGTCTTCTACTGGAAGCCCGAAAATTACCAAAACAGGGGCTTCTACAGGAAGCCCGAAATTGGCTAGAACAAGGTCTTCTACAGGAAGCCCAAAATTGGTAAAGAAAGGGTCTTCTATAGAAGGCCCAAAAGTGGGTAAAGCAGGGTCTTCTACAGGAAGCCTGGAATCAGAAAGGAAGGGGCCCTCTACAGGGAGCCCTGAGAAAGCAAAACACAAGAAAGAGAAGGCTGACATTCTTGAAAAGGAGGCAGCAGCTGCACTGGCCGCCCTCAGTACACCTCCAAAGCCAAAGGAGAAGAGAGAGAGGGAGATCCCTCTACCTTTTGAAGCCAGGAGAAGTAAAAGAATAAAAACGGGCAAGCCGCAGCCTCCACCCAGCAGCGAAACCATTTTAGGGGGTGTCCCTGCTTCACCTAGTGAAAGATCCCCCTCTAAAACATTAGCCACCCCCGAGAGGGGAAGCCCAAAAATAACTTCCTGGATACGAAGGATAGGCTAATCGGCTTCCGAAGCCCGGCTTAAGGAAACAGGAAAGGGGGAGGAAGCGCCACCCTCGTCACCACCAGGGGCAGAAGAGGCAGGGTCACCAAGAACAGGAAAGGAAGAGCATGCTCCGGGCCCTAGTTCTCGGCCAAGGACAAGGAGCTGGAGCAAAGTTGCTCAAGGATGAGCAAATATTTTAGCTGGGGGGTGATGATGAGCCCCAACTTTTGGTACAATTTGGGCTCATTTGGCCTACTTACCTTGCTCAACCATTCATCTTTTATCACTTATGCATTCATTTCTTAGTATATTCGTGTTGTTTGTAGGAAGAAGGGCAGGCATTATATCTATGTGGCTAATACATGATGATTTCAGGTTTTTGGCATTAAAGAGAGCAAAAGACCACGCAAATGGAGACAAGAAGACAGCAAAGGTGACATTGCGGGTTCATAGGGGGGTTGTCCACAGTCTTGATGACCTTCCTCGTGATTTTCACCTTCACTCCGAGCTCCAACAGCTCTCCCCACCGAGCTTAAAGGCAGCCAACATGTTCTACAGGATCAACAGTTTACAGCAGTTTGACTTTCAGTTGGACAGCCAAGCTCCACGAATGGAGGAAGCCAGCTTGATCTTCATTGTGTATAAATATGAAGGCCGTAGCCTTTGATAGAAGCTTTTTGAACTTTTGAACTAGTATTGTAATTTCTAAGCACGAGCTACAGCTCGGTGTTTGTTTTTGTAAGCCAGTTTTGGCATGACATTAGACTCTTGATTATGAATAAAGGCAAGCAGATTTGGATCTAATTCTGAGCTTTTAAGGGAGCTATAGCTCTCAGGTTAGGGCCCAACCTGAGAGCAATAGACCTCTTCTTCGTTGTATTGTTACTCGTGTTCTTGCAACACTTTATTTCCTCTGTTTTGAGATGCATTTAGAATTTACAGTTTGCTGATTTGATTTCTTATATGTGATTGAGTAGGATTCCTTTACAGTTCAAGTGCTTTCAGTTGTGTAGATTAGAGTAGGAGGATTGTAATTCATTAGAGCTCAAAAAAGGTTGATAGTGCACTCGCTGCCATCTCTGTCTAGAGATTGGGGGTGTGGGTTGTACCAACCACCAAAAACACAGTCTTATGCTTTCATGCAAGCTGCCACACAGTCATTGCAATCGTAGATCCTTCCATGCATTTTGATCTAGAGCCATACTTCTTCATTCCACCTCCATGCACGACTTCTCTTCACGATTTACATTGTTGTTCATTGGTTTAATAGCACAGGTAGCACAGGTTAATGGATTCTCGTTTTGGTGCAAGACATAAGCAATTTGTTTTATTTACACTGCTCAGTATCATTCCATTTCCTTCTTCTTCTTCTTCTTAACCATGCCTAAAGCCACCTACTCGACCTCTGTTCAGTTCGTTTACCTTCCAACTCTTCCATTGCCCACGTAGCTCCATTTTCTTGACCTTTCGTTGCTTCCATCCTTCTATCCACCAACCAACTCTGTGCACTCTTTCTCCATCTTATTTCTCTGCTCCTGGGCCATCACAAGCTCCATCTCCATCTTACCTATCCACCCATACCGCTCCATCACTTCACCATCACCCAAAACTCCCACGGTAGAACATCCTGGAGAAGGTAGCAGACTTCTTGTAGAACTCCTTAGTTTCCTGTAGGATCCCCTGCAGACATCTTGTAGAAGCCTGCAAACTTGGTTGCCGAGCACCTGAACATTGTGGACTTCTATGGACTGATGCTAGGGATCCTCTGGGACCTCTCCTAGCCCTCCTGACCTTTCCCAAGCTTTCTCTCCCTTCGCACCACCTCTGCACAGCCAAACCCTAATAAGAAACACGATCATAATCACTCCATCCACTTAAGCAAAAATACAAAAACAATGTTCTTTTTAATAGAAGTAGTTTGAGTTCATGCATTTCACATCACTAGAAGTAATGGCATCATTTTTAGACATTGGCACTCTCACTATTTCATCATAGAGGTTAAACTAGTCAGATTAGGGTTTACTAGGGTTTCCATGTTTTGGTTGGTTTTCAGTTCATTTTTGCAAAGTAGATTACTTTCCGTTGAGATAGCCTTCGTCCATCATTTAGAAAGCTTCTTCTGAGAACATATAGTAGTTGGCTTGAGCCCTAGCGGACTTGTGCCAGCTGACCAAGTGACAGCTGCGACAAGAGCTAGTACTTGTGCATACAGCACCGTCGCTTCCAAGTTTGTACGAACTACCGGGTTGATAAAATTAGAGATAGGAAGCCCCATGAGTTGTAGCATTATTGATACAATACTGGAGCCCACCAAAAATCTTTGCATGCTAACCCTTGGGTGGATTCTAGGCTTTTGATACTTATTCCTTCAGTTGGAGGGAAAACATGTCGAACCAATTGAAAGGTATTCCTTCATTTGCCAGTTGATCCAACGTAATCACCCAACTCTACAGGAATGTTTATATGCTCCCTTGGCCATATAAGAGGCATGCAAAGATGACCAAGAGCTAATATGCCTCTACAACATCCTTGTTTTGTACACTTTGTTGGGTGTTGTCCTAAACTTAGACGACTGTTTCACCTAGCTCTTCAAGATGTCTCTTGAGTTTACACTACTACTGGGTCTAGTGAAGGGCAAGTGATACATCTCCTGAAAGTCCTTTTCCCTGAAGGTAGCAAGTTATGTTCCATTTGCTATAGACATATTTGGGCACTGCAACCCCAATCTCATATGTCCATAAACCAAGGGCTTCT
Source organism: Pinus tabuliformis (assembly GCA_031772625.1). Classification (NCBI taxonomy): domain Eukaryota; kingdom Viridiplantae; phylum Streptophyta; class Pinopsida; order Pinales; family Pinaceae; genus Pinus; species Pinus tabuliformis. The sequence continues at coordinate 754,859,634 of CM062809.1, forward strand.
AAGCCCCTAAAAGTGTTGTTTCATAACCTAAAGGAACAAGGTTAGTTGATTACATCATCTCCCAGAAGTTCTCCATGAAAAACTACTAAGAACTGGTCAAGATTGGACCATATAGACTGCTCAGTGCTAAGGGTGCGATGCATCTCACCTGCCACATGCAAAAAGTGTGATGCATACTGAAAATCCCTTCTGTAGGGTGCAATGAGCGAGAGTAGACAAATGGCAGAGGCAGTTGGCTAGGTGGAAACCGAGAGAATCTTCTAGAAACTGCCCATTTGACACTTGGCTCTCTGAATTCACCCAAGGACGAGTAAGAGATCATGAAATCTCCAAGTGGAATGAAGAACTATCAGAGAGATGACACTAATCAAAATCCCAGAAGCTAACTCACCCACTAGCAAACATCTATATATGGATCCCTCATCCTAGAGATCTAAAGGCTGGAACTTTGTATTTTGTAAGGAAGTGTTGTTGGTTTCTCTGTGCAACATTGTATTGTTGGGTGATCTAAGCTTTTCATGAGGTGAAGAGGGCTTTCATGCTGGGAGGATGGCGTTGGGTCAGACCGATGGGTTGTAATCCTTTCTTCTACTACTTCTATCAATAAAGCTATTTGAGTTTTCCTTCATATTCTTATATATCTCTGAATCTTTTATTGATATATGCATTTGTATGGTTAATATACATCTAATCCTATATTGTTTATGGTTATAAATCTATATGCTTTGATGGTATCATGATGCTTTGACTCTACAGGTGTTCTTTGAAGCGGGACAAGTAAAGAAGGAGTGGTGAAGCTCTGTCAAAAGAGGGAGGAAACAAGCAAGGAGCCAAGCGAAAGACTGAGGTTGGTACTCTCTGATTCGCTCTCATCTATCTCTCATAAAGGAAAACACAAGTAACTTTAGTTTGTTTGTTTCTAAGATAGCTGCCTGTCTTAGTGGGACTAGCAACTCTAAACGGACACTAGTTTTCCCGATAACAAAATGGCGACCATATTGGGGAGCAAATAGCTTGTTTTCTTGTTTCTAATTGTTTTCTTTATAAAATACAGACAGAGCCTGAAGTTAAGCTAGCTAGCCTTCGAACTGCATTTGCTATGCAAGTGCAAAGTAGATGAACACTGTTGCAATCAATCTCTGGGTTTGTTTTTGAATTGAACAACTGACTTGAAAACATCCTAAGTGCCCTGGTGGTAGCTCAAGTAACCTCATTATATCAGCCCCTATACTTTGTGTTTACTGCCTATCATTAGCTCAGCCTAAACCCCTGAACTTAGCTACAAACTGTGAGCAAAAACGAAGCTTAGTCTCGTTCTTGGACCATCACACTATCTCTCATTGGTAGTCTGGATGCATCACATCTCCCATCTGCTATAGGCGATATGCATCCCTACTTCCCCGTGTTACAACTGCGATGATCAAGTAAGACTGTTTCTGCCTCCAAATTTTGGTTTTTTCTTCATTGTCTTCAGCTTTATTCAGTAGTTTTGCTGTCTGTGATTAGTATATCACTATTGAAACTCCCTTCCTTTGCATTATTCAACCTCCATTGATAAAGAATTGTGAATGTTTTTATGTATTTTTCATCATTTATAGTTCTCCTTGGCAAACAATAGCTTAATCGAACTATCATCTTTTGATTCGAAAGTGTTGCAAGTGTCGTTTTCAGTCAAAGAAAAGAGTCTTCCTATTTTTGATAGTCAATTACACTTTTGCCATTGTATTTGATTTGAATTAATAGTATTTCAAGTGTCAAAAGCAATTTTAAATTCAAAATTGCAAAGTGTCGTCTTAGTCTTCCTCTTGTTTTTGAAAAGAAAATTGTTAGTACTATTGCTGTGAAAGAAGAATAGTTCAGATCTGTACTTAGCATTCTTTTTGTCATTCACACATTAAAAAAGCAAAAAACAAATACATGCATGTGCATTTTCATTTAGACTGCTTGTGGAAATTGATTTAGGAAAATTCATCTTAGTGTGTGCTCTCTGGTCTATGTTGAAAGGGTTTTACTTCTCTTTCGTTGGTAGCTAGGATTTTCATTGCAAAAAGAAAGTAAATGACTGTTTATCATCTTAGATTGCATATTTAGGAGTTGTATATCTACATCATGCGGTGAACCTTAAAGACAAACTTCTTAAGAAAGATCAACTGTAAAATAAATTTCAATGAACATAAAAACACTTTGGAGCCTAATGCACAACATCTCGAAATCTAGGCTAGAGACGTATTGCAACGTCATAAAGCCTGGTAACTATCACTTTCATCATAGGTTGGGTGATTCCTCGTCTTTGAGACAACAAGTGCCAGTACGGACTTGTGCTCCCACATACCATCGAGTATATATTGGGAGACCATAATAGGCTATATCCTTTATCCTTAGGAAGCCGTGTTTGCCACCCTCGATCGCAATGCACTGAACACAACATTCGGGAAGATTTACTATTGTACCGTAAAAAATATTCTACAGTTTTGCAATTGGTTTGGTAATCCCTTTGCCTAGATTTCTAGAGTAGTCACTTTCGTTCCTTTTTAGAATTTTTAAAAGAAAAGGTCCATCTAAGCACTTGTCACTTCAGGCTCATTAAAATCAAAGGTGACTAGAGTCATCTTTAGCTTTTCTCGACTCTTAAAAATTGAAAAAGAAAGTTGTGTCAAAGCGTCATAAAATTCATTTAATTCGGAATAACATTTCCCCCTTTTTATTTTGAGTTGATCAAGTAATCCACGATCGTGGAAGAAAGTCAACCAAAACCCCGTCATTCATGGAGACTAACGAGTCAACCGTCTTTGAATCTGGAAATGAAACCATTCCGGGCCAAGAAAACTTGTTTAACTGTGTCAAAGTCTCTGGTTTGTTTGAAACTTGTGTTTCAACATCCTCAGAGACTCCAGTTACTCCAACTATTTCTGGTATCCCTGCCTCTATAGAAGAAGTTCCGCAGTTACAAGAGGACATTAGAACTAATCCTAGTTTAATGGTAAAAACTTCTATTCTTGAACCCGCTCCATCTAGGGCTGATTCGGAAGGTGTCACCCCTCCAACATCTGTCATTGCAGAGTCTACACCTTCTTCGGCACCAGAAATATCTTACAGACCTGACAGTCTACCTCTTCCACCTGGACTGATTGCTATAGAAGAGATTACGGAGGATTCCAGCACCCCATTGTATTTTGGAACTAGGATCCACCTATATCTGTCTACGAAAGAATTTAGTCATCCTTCATCACAAGTTCCTATAGAACCGCTAGGAAATCTTTTGGATAGACTCGATATGTCTAAACAGCCATCGACATCTAGGAGCGTGTCATCTGACATAGTAGCAGCAGAACCTCCTGCCGCCACTCTGACAATGTTCACTGGTATACCATCTGTCCCAACTAGCTCTCAACTGCTAGATGAAGTCCACCTAGGGATTGTTTCGACAGTATGGTCTATTCCCGTTTATTCATCTAGAATAATATCTAGAGTTTCTTATGTTGAGTCTTAGCATATTGATCCTTCACAATAGTATCAATTTGGGTAGTCCGGTCTCCAGAGGCCAATATTTCCTTTGAACACTGGATTGCCAACATATGGGGGGAAGTATGCCCTTTCATTGTTCCCTCTGGGAGAAAAACCATATGAAATTTCACAACAGAATTCGGGTCAAGTTGGAATCACATCTAGTGGTTGGGTGCCAATACTGACTCAACAACCAAGAGTTGTATATTCAATGCAACCAAATCTACCTGTGTCGAATATCCCCATTACACCGGCTATTGTGATGGTGTTGCAAGTACAAGCGTTGCTTGTTGTATTTCAACCTCAAGTCTCTCAGGTTGTAATACAATAGCTACTTGTCTCCACGACACAACCACAATCGTCGATTAGTGGCTCCTTAACTGGAGCGACTCAGGCTCAAACGGGTATTATCACTCCTCATCTTGGTCAAATATCTAGTATTGGACAAAGCTGCCATCTTCTTGGATTGGATAATTTAGGGAATTGTTCCCTACTACTGGAGGATCAATAATAAATAATAAGTCAACAAGATATTATGTAATTATGGCACAAATTGTGGAACTCCAATGATTGAGAAAATATAGGAATGTGTTCACTAATCAAGGGGAAGATCCACCAATCAAGGGAGAAGATCCACTAATCAAGGGATTTTGGTGGGGAAAGCTTCATCCATCCATGGGGAATGATTCTTAATAATTTTGTATAAGTACCAAGTCTATTTTTCCTCTAGGGAGAGATTTTCATTAGTGTTCTTGTGGAGAGAAGTCGTATTTTTGGAGCTCCATTGTATTTCCTTGCAAGGATGTAATTCTATTAATGAAAATAATGAAGATTTATGTCATGTTCAACTTCTAAATCTTTTTCTCCTCCATAGCTCTCTGAGTTTCCTTGAGCTTGGCCATCCCAGGAACCTCAGAGCCCTTTTGTATCATTTTTTTTCCTTCTTTTCATTTCTTATTCACATGCATCTCTATTTTTTATTTCTTTCTATTTATGCATTTAAAATTAATGATTTATTGTTATAGGATTGAGCTAAATGGTTGATGTAAGTTCTTTTGCAGGATCAAAAGTATTATTTCATCCTTGGAAAATATTTGTAAGTTCATAGGAATCATTGAGTTTCTTGGATTAGTCTTCTTATTCCCAAATCTAGATTGTTGGACTTCCTTTTTGGCAAAGAATAATACTATTTTTTAGAGCATGCTGACTAGCTTCAATCGAATTGATTCGACTTGCATTAGATAAAAAAAAAATTCTAGTTCATAAAAAATTACCCCATTGCATTTTCACTTGATTTGGTTAGACATCCTTTATATTTACTTGCTCACTAGTTCTCGAATTTCTATATTTTTGACTAGTAATGTTTTTATTTTTTTTTATTTTTTTTGCAAGGGTTAACAGAGGTCTTTTTGAATGATTCCACTTGGAATAGGGACATAAGACATCCTAGTTAATAAAGAAAAATTCCCATCCAATTTGGATTTGATATTCTTGGTCATTAAATCCGCACCAATTTCATCATTTCATAAGGAAACTTCTCCAAGATTTTTGAGAAAATCCATCCATCTCCCAACTTTGGTTTTGAGTTTTGAGAGATCCTAGGCATTTTATCACTCCATTCCACTCATAACACATTTCCTAGGCCTCCCATCACCTCCAACACCTCACATTTGTTTCTCGGATGTATCTTGTAGGTTCATTGTAATTCCTACAGGATCATCTTGCAGGTTTTCTTGAAATGGTCTGTTTTGAGTCCGAATTAAGAGAAAACCTCTAGAAAGTCAACAAAAGCCTCCCAAGGCTCTCCCACACCATCCAAACATCTCCTAAACTTTCCATCCAACCTCCAACATCCTTAATTCACCTGCCACATCACCAAAGGAAATTAGTTTGCATACTTGATTTTGCATGAAAAGACAAAAAGACAAAAACAGATTTATTTCAGTCCCTTTACTTGCACATTAGTGATGTTTGATGCTTCTTACTTCCATGCTTAGATAGTAGCATTTGGTTCATGATAATTTAGCATTATTGCAAAGCATAGTTTCTTGGCAGTTAATTAGGAAATGGTGTGATTTAGCATTGAATTTTCGTCTCTTTCCTTGTACTTTCTTTCTTGCAATAGGTTAAGGTTCCATTTCGAACATTTTATTTTCTGCAATTAGTTTAGGATTTTACTTTAGTACATGCACTCCATTACATCATGACAGAAAAGGAAGGACACATTGTATGCCGCACATATAGTTCCGACACCTCTTAAGTTTGTACGAACCTCGGGTTGATAATTAAACTCGGTAGCTTGGGGAGTTGCAGCATTCTTGTTGCAATACCAAGACTCATCACTCTTTGGCATCATTGCTTGGTAGGTGTTGAAGTATGCATTGTTTTCTTCCCTAGTTGATTCATTTCTTTTTACTTTTTGAAAAAACAAAAAATATTTTCATTAGGCATATTTAATTTCAAAAGTAGAAAATTGCATTGCATTATAGTTTTCATTCAATCATAAAAACAAAAACAAAATTCCCCAACACCAACCCAACCCCCATTTGATCACATGGTGCAGTAAGAGCCATATCACCATTCACTTTTGCAGGTAGAAGAAGAATATGACAAAGAATGTAGAAGAAATGGATGGAGATGATGACAATGAGGAAGATCCTCTGGGATTTCCCATTCATGATACTGATGGAAGCGTGTAGATGAAGAACATCCCTTCATATTGTCTCCAAAAATTTCATGGTCTAAGGTCAGAGGATCCAGAAACCTTTCTCTTTAAATTTGAGATTGTTTGTAGATCTTATGGTTACTTATTAAAAACTCAAAAACTGAGATTATTTCCAGAAACGTTGAAGGTTAGAGCTCTTAAATGCTTCATGAGTTTAGGGACTAATTCAATAATATCATGGAATGATATGCAAAACATATTTATAGAGAAATATAAAGATCATGATCTTAAAGAATAAATATTTAGAATGAATCAAAGAGAAGATGAGAGCCTTGAGGATCTAATGGAGAGGTTCATGTATAATGTTAAGAGGGGAAAACTACATAATTTAGGATCCGACACACTAAAAACTCTCTTATAATTATTACGGATGAGTGGATTGATTTCCTCTTATGGTTACTTATTAAAAACTCAAAAGCTGAGATTATTTCCAGAAACTTTGAAGGATAGAGCTCTTAAATGCTTCATGAGTTTAGGGACTAATTCAATAATATCATGGAATGATATCCAAAACATATTTCTAGACAAATATAAAGATCATGATCTTAAAGAATAATTATTTAGAATGAATCAAAGAGAAGATGAGAGCCTTGAGGATCTAATGGAGAGGTTCATGTATAATGTTAAGAGGGAAAAACTACATAATTTAGGATCCGACACACTAAAAACTCTCTTAGAATTATTACAGATGAGTGGATTGATCTCCTTAATCTTATGAGTAGAGGTGATGTGTATCAATTATCATTTGAGGAAATTTGTGAAACATTCAAACATATATCAAGAGGAAAGGCAATAGTAAGTAAATTAGCATCAAGGTCGGTAAGTCAAGCTAAACTTGGAAATTTGTTTGATGATTTTAAAGAAAAAATTCTTAGTAATCTAACCAAACAAGTAGAAATATTAAGAATACAAAATGAGAAAAAATAAGATGTTTGTGTTGTCCATGTAGAATCACATGATGGTAAACATTGTCCATCATTACCAAGGTTGAAGAAAGTTCACCAAGAGGACAATAGAGCAGGTCAATTGCCAATGCAACAATATTATGTAGCTCCAAGAGAACCATGGCAGCATATTCAGGCGGATATTATGCAAGAGCCTAATTCACAATTTCAAGGTTATGCATATCCACCTCAAAGTAATTGGAACACACCCTTTCATTGGCAACATTGGCCATATCAACCCCAAAACCAATCTTGGCAACAAGGTTGGAAAGGATATTATGGGAGCCATCCACAATATCCTCAGTATTTTCATCAATATCCTCCATACAAAACTCCATGTTATCCTTACCATTCACCTCCACCACAACCACAACCCCATCCACATCCATCTCAAATATACACTCCCACTCAACTACCTATACCACCATTTTCAAACCCACACATTGAAGTAGCTCAGCCCACTTACAATGCTGATGTACAACACTTCCAAACATATCCTCTTGAGATCAATGGTATTCACCATAGATCATGAAGAGTATTGAAAAAAAGAGATTATATTGATATCATTGAAGGACCCCATCAAGAAGAGGAAGACTCAAAAGAGAAGATCAAAGAACCTTGGGCTACATTTGATGAAGAGAAGACAACAAAATCAAAGAGTGAGAAAGCTCCCTCATGGTTACCATGAAATCCTCCATGTATTCAAGAGATCAATAAACAAAAATAGGAAGACTTGAAGGTCATGGTAGAAGAAGACATTAAAGATGATCTAAATCAGCAAGTGGACCAGAGGCATCACAACTAAATTGAAATATGGTTCCAGACAGTCACTAAGTTGTAACATCACTCACTTCCTCAACTATGCTTGATTCTTTCAAAGTCAAATCATTTGGTCTTTGAAATCCAGGTACATGTCAAAGCATAAATTTCAAGCTTCCACATCATTTTGTCTATCATCTTGATGTGAACATGGCTCCATTGGAAGTATTTTTATACTTGAAAGTGATTTTGTTTTTCAAGTAGGGTAGGGTAGAAGAAAAAAAATGAAAAATAAGAGAAAAAATAAAAATCTAAGGTGAAAACCTCCTTGGAGGCGCCTTAGATTGGCTCATTGATTGAAAACCTCCATGAGGCAGTCAATGGGTTGGAAAAAAAAGGGAAAAAAAAAGATCCTAGGTGAAAACCTCCTTTGAGGTGCTTAGGCAGACCTACTAGTTGAAAACCTCATTGAGGCGGTTAATAGGCCTAGAAGAAAAGAAAAATAAAAATAAATAAAGGAAATCCTTGCTCCATGCATCTCTTTGATGAATCCATGCACTCTCCAACATCTGCAAGCAACAAGAAACAAGTTGGTACCAAAATGAAAATTGGTCAAGCCTAGTCAAAAGAAGTCAAATTTTGACTTTCTCCTCCTTTGCTCAAATGCTCCCACAAGGCCAAGGTCATGCCAATCCATCACCCTCATCTGTTTTCACCATCCATCCATCATTCTCAAGCTTCTACAATTCAATTTTCTTGTTGTCCTAAAAAACTACAGGATGCTCTATTTTACTACAAGATACAAAAATACATAGAGCATAAATTTATTTTTTCCGTAACTTGAAAACCATGCATCCATTTGCCAAGCTGTTTTAGGGGGAGATGCATATAGATGATGGTAACATGCTCAAGTAATTTCATCAAATTTCAATGCATGGTTTCCAAGCAATTGGCCTCCATCAGCTTCAACCATCTTTGCATTTTCACAATATCTGTGCATCCATTAAAAAATGTGTGTCATGGGGAGATGCATATGGATGATGGTAACATGCTCAAGCAACTTCAAAAAATTCTAGTGCATGGTTTCCATGAAATCGACATCCATCACCTTCATCCATTTTTAGTTTTTTCTTGAGATCCGTGCATCCATTGACCAAAATTATTCTACGGGGAGATGCATAATGATGAGGGAAACATGCTTGAAAAGTTTCAGCTCAATCCAGTCTACTGTTTAGGAGATATGGACAAAAAAAGTTGTTGTCCTATAAATTTACAACATACAGAACAACACCTACAGGATTGGTAGTGAGCAGTTTAAAGGAGATCCAAAGGTCAAAGAAGCTCCTCCAGAGCTTAGCAGTAGCACTAGGATCATCATCATCACAATCCAACACCTACACATACACGTCAACTTAGCAGCATTATTCATGTCTCTCCAACAACCATCAGGTAGGTACACATATGCAATATTCTTGACCTTTTCTCTTGAGCATATTATAGGTAGAAATTTGTTGTCAATGCATGAGAGATGAGGTTTTATAAGCTAAGGATGGTTCAGTACTCTCAGCCACCTTCAACAAGTTTATTGCAGCTCATGCAATGTTGAAAAGTCAAATTATGAAGGGTGATGATTTCAAGGAATGAGGACAGCAGTTAAAAGAATATTTTTTTGCAAAGGTCAAGGTCACCAAAACACTCCAAGCCCTCCATCCACTTCATATTCACTATCTATTCATCATTCATCCATCCCATTTCATTCTTGGAAAAAAAAAAAGAACATCCTCTCCACTCTCATAAAACTTCCATTTGCAGGCTTCTTGACGGTCAAAGAGCAAAGGAGGATCACAAAGAGACCAATGTCACTCACATTTTTATTTTACCACTCATTACCATTAATTCCTCCACCATGTCTGTCATTTTTTCCACTCCTTTACTTCAATTTACAAAGGGACTGTGTTTTCTATAGGTTGATCCTATAGGAATTATAATGACCCAGAAATCCTACAGGCTGCAGTCCTAAGGCAAATAAATGACTTGCTATGCCAATAAGGGTGTGGAAGACGTTACCAAACTGAAAAAAATATTCAAGAACTCATCTTGAATAAGGGTAAGAAAGTAAGTTAATGGTCTCAAGAAACAATGATTTTTCTTTGAACAAATATGTTTCTGGGTTTGTCCTTGTAGAGCTTATAGCCAAGATTCTTAATGCACAAGAGAGAGGCCATGAGGGCCATGGATGAGGCACAATGAGGTCACTAAGTTGCTAAGAGGACGAGTAACACTTTCAATGGGGGGGAGGGGGGGTATGATGGGCCTCTAAATTAGATATAAATTAAGGCCCATGCCTCTAATTTAAAACATAAATTAAGGCCTATGACCATCCTTTAGCACATTAAACCTCTCTTTTTGCATTAGATAATTTATTTTTAACTTTAATATATTCATTAGGAAGGTTTATGAATAATTGAATATTTGTGCCTAATATTATTTATTTTTTTGTGGAATATTATGAGAATATTGGGCAGATTATGAAGAGTTGGAGGAGAATATAATTTAGGGACTTATTCCCTACTATTGGAGGATCAATAATAAATAATAATTCAACAAGATATTATGGAATTATGGCACAAATTGTGGAACTCCAATGATTGAGAAAATCTAGGAATGTGTTCCACTAATCAAGGGAGCAGATCCACCAATCAAGGGAGCAGATCCACTAATCAAGGCATTTCAATGGGGAAATATTCCTCCATCCATAGGGAATGATTCTTAATCATTTTTTATAAGTACCAAGTCAAATTTGCCTCTAGGGAATGATTGAGAAAATCTAGGAATGTGTTCCCTCTCATTTAATGCAAATTCCTAGTATTGGGGACTAGATCCAGTAATCAAGGGATTTTGGTGGGAAAGCTTCCTCCATTCATGGAGAATGATTCCTAATCATTTTGTATAAGTACCAAGTCAAATTTTTCTATAGGCAAATATTTTCATTAGTGTTCTTGTGGAGAGAAGTCGTATTTTTGTAGCTCCATTATATTTTCTTGTAGGGATGTAATTCTATTGATGAAAATAATGAAGATTGGTGTCATGTTCAGCTTCGAAATCTTGTTCTCCTCCACAGGTCTCTGATTTTCCTTGGGCTTGGCCATCCCAGGAACCTCAGAGCCCTTTTGTATCATTTTATTTCCTTTTTTTCCTTGCTTATTCACATTGATCTCTAGTTTTTATTTCTTTCTAATTCCACATTTAGAATTAATGATTTCTTGTTGTATGATTGAGTTAAATGGTTGATGTAAGTTATTTTGTAGGATCACAAGAATTATTTCATCCTTGGAAAATATTTGGAAGTTCATAGGAATCATTGAGTTGCTTGGATTAGTCTTCTTATTCCCAAATCTAGATTGTTGGACCTCCTTTTTAGCAAAGAATAGTAAATTTATGCTATATTTTAGAGCATGCTAATGAGCCTCAATAGAATTGATTCCACTTGCATTAGATAAAAAAAAAATTCTAGTTCATAACAAAAGCTACTCCATTGCATTTGTACATGATTTGGTTAGACATTCTTTAGATTTACTAGCTCACTAGTTCTCGAATTCTAGATTTTCAACTAGTAATGTTTTTTTTTTTTTTTTTTTTACATGGGTTAATAGGGGTCTTTTTGAATGATTCGAATTGGAATAGGGACCTAAAAAATCCTAGTTAATAAAAAATTTTGTCCCATCCAGTTTGGATTTGATTTTGTTGGACATTAAACCCTCACCAATTTCATCTTTTCACAAGGAAACTTCTCCAAGCTTTTTGAGCAAATCCATCCATCTCCAAATTTTGGTTTTGAGTTTTGAGTGATCCTAGGCATTTTCTCACTCCATTCCATCCATCACACACATTTCACACCTCCATCACCTCCAAAACCTCACATTTTTCTCTCGGATGTATCTTGTAGGTTCACTGTAATTCCTACAGGATCATCTTGTAGGTTTCTAGTACATCCTATAGGTTTTCCTGAAATGTCCTATTTTAAGGCCGACTTGAGAAAAAACCTCTAGGAAGTCACAAAAAGCCTCCCAAGGGTCTCCCACGCCATCAAAACATATTCCAACCCTTCCATTGAACCTCCAACATCCTTAATTCACCTACCACATCACCAAAGGAAATTAATTTGCATACTTGATTTTGCATGAAAAGGCAGAAAGACAAAAACAGATTTATTTTAGTCCCTTAACTTGCACATTATTGATGTTTGATGATTCTTACTTCCATGCTTAGATAGTAGCATTTGGTTCATGATAATTTAGAATTATTTCAAAGCATAGTTTCTTGGCAATTAATTAGGAAATGGTGTGATTTAGTATTGAATTTATGTTTGCTAAGGATAAGGGTAAAGTGCTGGATTTGGAGGCCTAAGAGGGCGCAGAGGACATAGACACCGAGGGGGTGAATCCTATATCAAATTTTCCATATTATATTCCTCCACGCAAGGGAAAAGTGAAGGTCCCTAAGTACCCATATGTAGGAAAATTCCTCCTCAATACACCCCTATGACTGGAGAACCTCATTTTTGAAGGTCCATGCTTGATGCAAATTCCCCATCTCAAGCTGGAAGACTGGGATCTAGCGAACCACGAGAGGTTCCTGTCAGGCGGAAAGAGTCGATAGTGCGGACACAACCGACCTTCCTAGAAGTCTAAGACATTCTAATGACAAACAAAACAAACAAGAGCAATCCTTCTCTAAACATGCATTATTATATGAGAAACCAAGTGTTTTGTTCTTACCTTTGTCCAAACGCTGTTGTAGAAGTCCAAGCTTTGTTGATCTGGATGAGCTCCTCCTTTTCTCCAAAACTTGCAATCACCAACAGTCAAACCATTAAATAGCACCTGATTATAACATAAAACAAAGCATATTCAACATATAGACCAAGGAGTACATGAAATAACTCAAAAACAACAAGTTATTGAGAAGAATGGACTAATTTGCATTAAAGGTAATCAAAAGGAACCATTACAACCTGAGCCTTGGTGTTGTGCAAGCTCCTTCCAGGGTCCACAAGAGTCTTCCTTTACTTTGACAAAGCTCACCCACTTCCAAATAGAACAAGCAAAGATGGCAATCTCTCCTCACAAGCTTCTAAATGGGAGTCCTAATTCCTGCAGCATTTACCCTTAGAAATGTATAGCTTTCAACCTCTCCTCCTTCTGGCCCAATGTCTGTACTTATAGTGCTCAAGAGGAAGTTAATCAGGTCCACCATCAATGGGATAATCCCCTCTTTGGATGGGATAGCTCCCTTATTGATGGGATAAGTTCCTCTTTGGTAGGAGTGCATGAACCATCTGGAGGCGCTCAATACACGTCGAACAACCTTCTAGAATGCTCTAGAAATGACCACAAGTGACATTTTAAAGATGAAACTTGCGCATTTTAACCTTTTCAGGGGGACGCACCTGCACCTTTACATACAGAGTGTCCAAAGACGCAGTTTTTGTGAACATTGGGTGCGTCCCCGCAGGTAAGGTTGAGAGAACCTGCGTCCCCAGAGATAAATACATTTAGAAAGACTTTCTCTCTTTTTTGGAGTTTGACATGGAAAGCAGAGGCATAAGACTTGCCTAAGAGGGTAGCATGACTGTTGATAGAGTCATCCTAACTGTAAATGGTCATGGTGACATTTTTTAGTGTAACAGATTTCCCCCTAAAGTGCGAAGCCTGAAATAGATTAGGGTTTTGTATTATCTAGGAAGGGTGAAGCGCTTTATCATTTCAAGGATTATCTCGTGGAGAGCCTGGTCAGAACCTACAATTTTCAACACAAAATACATGTATAAGATTATATCATCACTGAGGTAGGCATTCCCATACTCAGATTAAAACTTTAACTAACAGACTAACTACTCTGATACAGGAATGATCTTGCAGTACATCATAATCATAGACTTTTGTAGACACAGTATGGGCGCAGCCATCTGTTTATGATTAGTCTACTTAGACAATGAATACAAAACTCTTCGCAGCCTGGATGGTGGAAACTAAATCCAGGGTCTTCATTTCCGCTTCTCGAATTGGTACGATTCTAGCCATGCGAATAAATGAGTTGGTGTCGAACATGGTAGAAACCACTTGATTACCAGTCGATGATGTAAACTATTAACAAGCATGAGAGAGACCACCAGTAATGTCAATGGTTCTCAAAGTACCCAGTACAATCCATGAGATGTGAATGAATGAGTTGATGTCGAACATTTCATGGAATCCTTCGATCGAAAGTCAATGATGTAAACTGACGTCAAAGGCGAGAAACCTGCCATTGATGCATGCAGACTTCAAGGTACTGACGATTTCTAAGTCATCTCTCTAGATAATGTGCTGATGTCGATAGAAAGCGACCCGTTGCAGGCAAGCCCACAACACGAAATCATTGTTCAAGTTGAAGAAATGTTGCTGTAAGGACTGACTCAGGGATGGTCAAATGGATGACAAGTATTTTGCAGATGAAAGTTTTGCTTGCAGACCTCTTGAACACATAACGACACGACAGATGGCTTGGTGATGAATAACTCAAAGTTAATCCCCGGAATCCAGCTGAAGACTTTCAAAGTGGTTTGATCAACTGTGAGGTAAAAGATTTCCCAACCCAGGTGAATGAAAAGTGTCGTGTTCAAAAGTGGTAATAAAGTTTCTTCTGAGACAAAAGGTAACAAACAGGTTCATTCTTCTCTCTTTTCCCCCACCATTTCTGGCAAGTACCTCTTTATTTTTAACAAGCTTGAGGAGGATAACATATGCTTGATTATAAGCTCATCCTTCGGATGAGTCCAACCTAGTTTTGATTCGAACCCTAGGAAGGAGTGGTTCGTTCCTGTTTGTAATTGAACATGTCCTTTACTGTGAAATGTTTAACAAGCCCAGTATAGGAGAAACTCGGCGTTTTTCAATTTTAGAGAGTCTGAAAAACTTAAGAAGACTCCAAGTTGAACTTTTTCGTAGATTTGTGTCCCTCAAGCCCGAAAAAGTATAAAATAATACCTGGGGGAACCGCTTGATCTTGCGACCAAGGAGTACTTTCATAATTAGTGCCACTGACCTGAAAAGTAAAAAGCGATCAAAGACATGTCGTTTTATTTCCGTATCGAGTTTGAAACGACAAAAACCCGGCAATCTTTTCCTGATTTTACGGTCAGAAAAGGGCTATAAGGGGACCGTCTTTTAATTCCGTTTTAACGAGTGTAAAAGAAACGCTCGGCAATCTTTTCATATTTTAGGAGTCAGAAAAGGGTTTAAAATATGACTCTGAGGTTTCACTTTTTCGTAAGTTTTAACGAGTTCGAAAAAATGATAAAAATGTACTCATGGTTTTCATTTTTTCGTAAGTTTTAACGAGTTCGAAAAAATGATAAAAATGTACTCATATGGCCGACTTTCAATTTAATTTACGAGCAGGAAAAGACGGAAAGAACTCGGCATTTTCATTTGTTCTACGAGAATGAAAGATAGCAAAATAATCTCGGTATTTTCATGAGTTTAACGAGTCTTGAAAATAACTGAAATTGACTCGAGATAGGTCCTCATAACTACTCTCTACAATCTACCTAACAAAAAACTTTACTCTGAAAACGTTGATTCATTTTTTAACGAGCTTGACACAAGACAATGAACTATGCTCTAAAATCCTTGTTTCTTTTTTTAATGAGCTTGACACAAGACAAGGAACTATGCTCATGACTACACTCTACAATCTACCTATTTAACCTACCCTTGTTTCATTTTTAAACGAGCTTGACACAAGACAAGGAACTATGCTCACAAAGTTCGCATGCCCCCAGTATAATGATGCAAAGCGAGGTACATGCCCCCCAGGCTTCATTGCATTCAACCAGATGGATGGAATGAAGGTTTACTTTCAATATTTAACTTGAAAAGGGAGTTGTTTCATTTTTAAGGAGGTTGACACAAGAAAAGAACTATCCTCATACCTGATTCATTTTTTAACGAGGTTGACTCAGTAACAGGAACTATCCTCATACCTGATTCATTTTTTAACGAGGTTGAATCAGTAACAGGAACTATCCTCAAAACCCTACTTTCTACAATCTACCTAGCAAAAACTCTAAAATCTAGCTGATTCTTTTTTTAATGAGGTTGACTCAGTAAAAGAACTATCCTCATGCTAGCCTGTTTCATTTTTTAACGAGGTTGATACAGGAAAAAACTATCCTCGTAACTCCTTGTTTCATTTTTTAATGAGCTTGACACAAGACAAGGAACTATGCTCATGACTTCCAGTTTCATTTTTTTAACGAGGTTGAGACTAGAAGAAACTATCCTCATACCTGATTCATTTTTTAACGAGGTTGACACAGTAAAAGGAACTTTCCTCACAACTCCTTGTTTCATTTTTTAACGAGCTTGACACAAGACAAGGAACTATCCTCGTTGCATCCAGTTTCATTTTTTAATGAGGTTGAGACGGGAACAAACTATCCTCACAGCACCCAGTTTCATTTTTTAACGAGGTTGGCACGGGAAAAGGAACTATCCTCGAAACCCTTGATCATGGCTTCCAACTGGAAGAAAGACATGTCAATGGACACACCTTGATCATGGCTTCCAAGAGGTCTTCATCAGAAGGAAGAATACTTCTTTGGAAGGAACACATGTCAAGGGACTCGAAAGGGATAAGAACATCGTGTTCAAGTAATCCCATAGAGTTTTCCATGTCAATTACCGGATCTAAATCAACAGTGAGAGGCTCACTTACATCAGTAACTGAAAACATGGGACCAGTTGCCACATAATTAACCCGTGGCAGGGTAGATACCACTTTAGAATCAGGAACATTTATGGGTGTCATATTATTGGTAGTTGAGACAAGACTAGGGAACGAAAGCTGGTCTACAGTCACAATATTTCCATTGTGAGGGAAAGACATCACGCGAAAGAGTGTCGATACGACAGCTTTCATTGCATAAACATAGTCTCGCCCAAGGAGTAAATTGAAATCCAAGGGATCTTGAACTACCATAAGATCAATACAGACAGTTTTACCTTCCAAGGTAATAGAAAACTTAGGAAGGATCCCTAAAGGTACACTAATGGTTCTGTTAAAAGCTTTCAGATTCTGCATAATAGGCGCAAGCTGAGGGGAACCCAAAGCTTTCTAAACAGTTGAGGATAAAATACTAACAGAAGCACCTTCATCTACCTGAGTACGATGTATGTCCCTACTACCAGCCTTGACAATGATTTGGAAAGGGATGGAGGAAGGAAGACGAGGTTCTGTCAGTCTATTCCAATCAAAGGAAAAGACTTCAGTGCTTGGAGGGGGTTCTGTAGAAACAGGTGAAATGCCCCCCGGCATAGAAGAATTTGAAGAAACAAGAAGAACCTGAGCGGTATGAAGTTCACTCTCTAAAGGGAAAGTGGGATCGACCGAATGTGCAATTGAATCGACCACTTGATCAACTAATGGATCATCAACCTGAGTGACATGAGTTTCACTCTCCAATGGGAGAGTGTGATCGAATATACTTGAATTTAAATCAATCACTCCGTCAGTTGATGGTAGGTTGGGAGAAAGTTTACGGTAACCAGTTGGAAATTCTTGCTGTGGAACAGTAAGTTTTTCCAACAATGTTGAGGCTTCATCCATGTGAGGGCAAATGTGAGTTTTATGACTCCCTTTGCATAACTTACAAGGAAACCTAACTTTACCCTTTTTCCCAGGAACCTGACTATCACTGGTTGATGGATCATCGGAAAGTTGATGAGATTTTTCTGACCATACTTCCAAGACCTTTGGTATACCAGGACAATTGACAAGGAAGTGGTCACCCTTACAAAGCCTGCAAGGGTATTTGGGTTTACGATGCATGTCGGAATTTTCCTCAACACAACTAACACTTACAGCCATGGTTGGTTGGTTGACTTCTTTCTTATCTTGCTTCTTCTTCTTCTTCTTCTTAGCCTCCTGGTTACTAGCATCAAGGCTTTTACCAGGCGAAGAGGAAGAAATGGAGGAAGAAAAATTAGGTGAAGAAGGTAAAGGGTCAACAGAAGGTTGGTGATGTTGAGATGGTGAACTCTGTTGAGGTGAAGCATCCGGTTGAGATGGAACAATTGGATTATTTTGGGCCAACGAAGTTGAAAATAACCATATCAGTAAACCTATTGTAAATCCAGGTAATGACAAAGTAGCCATATAAGGAGGACCAACATTTCCAAAATAAGGAAAAGTACTAGGATTCTCATTAGGAGGGGTTCCTAGGTTGGTAAATTCCGGAACATTTGCCATTATATTCAACTTCAGTGAATTTTATTAACAATTTAAAACTAAAAATAACAATTCACAATTCACACCTAACAATTAAAATTCACAATTCACACCTATGGTCTCTAAAAGTAAAAACAAACAAATTAACACGCGCTATCAAATCTAGGAGTCAAACCATACACAAACAGTAGCCTTCCGGACCGAAAACACTAGTTGGTGATGAAGCCCAACATCACCGAATTCAGTACAGAAGTGGTGGGTGGAACAGTTACCCCGGCAACTTGCTTAATGAATAGACTGGACCAAGTTCCTCCACTTTAACCGTCTCGAGTGAAGTGAACCCCCCAGAAAATCCAAGTGAGTCTAGCCGACGTCTGCTCCAGGTACAGTGGGATCTTCCCTCCACCGTCACCTTGGGTAGAACCCTAAAGATAATGGTCACTAAGGTTACCAACAACAAAAATGCACCTGGGGGAACAGTCTACACTCCGACAGCACGCAAGGGCAGAGTATCAAGCTCAATCCCCTTGCCGGCTCCTTGACAATAATCCAAGGTTTACCGACAAGTGACCCCTGGCTCCTCGACAATGGTTAATCCGAGGTTTACCGTTTGTAATACGTGCGTGTCTGGCATCGTTCCCAACGAGGGGGGATTGATCCCCTCACTGGTTAGGACACGAGCTCGTGCTTCTCCTTTAAGAGGAGCTTTCCCAGAGTACAAATGAAACAGTTGGATTTATCCTACCACAAGATGAGCTACTTGTTTGGTTTTGCTGTCTTGGAGAGTTAATTACTCTCCTACTCCAAGACACTAGCCTAAGCTATGTTGGTATATCAGAGCCCTAGAAATATAAAAATTACTAGATGAATTTTAATTAAGCACTGTGTTATTAAGGTTGTTATTACTCAAAGGGGTAAATGGAGATGAAACCAATGGTGTTATGACCTGACTCAACTGAATGCAATCGAATATGATAATGTAATCTTTTCAATTCGATGAATCCTAACTAAAGTAAGGAGAGAGTTTCCATTCACTTCCGACAATGCAAAAAATTGATCACTAAGAGAAAATATAACAAATTCTCTAATGCACTAATTTTGTCAAGAAAAACTAATGCAAATCAATTCCAAACCATTTTTTAATTTTTATTTTGTGTAAATTCAAATCAAAGAAAGCTGATCTAAATCTACGATTAATTTTTTCAGAATGTAAACTATGCAATTGTAATCTATGCACAACTCACTTGAAAAGTATGCAAATGTAATCTATGCACATTTTTCAACAATATTCTGAAAATGAGAATTCTATTTATGCAAATATGATCTATGCAAGAGAATTCTCAAACACAAGACGATTCTAATGTGATCTAAGAACCAATCAAGTGCAAGTCGAGAAAATTGGGTGAGAGTTCCAAAGATCAAAACATAAAAACACTCAAAGGCGATTAACACTCATACACATACTCATACTTAGGGAAATTTTTTTGCAAAAACAAAAGCAAAAATATGCAAAATTGTGAAAGGACTCAGAGAAACCTCTAAGTAATGACCAAAGGAAAACAAATCAAGAATTTCTCAAGAAAGAGACTCAAAACACCCAATTGATGAAAGCTTAGAGTAGGAATGCCAATGAAACAAGCTTAGGTGAAGATTTTTGACAAGAGACTAATGGATCTGGGCAGTAAAAACTAAGAAAAAACAAAATCTAAGAGAAAAAATGCAAAAAATGGAATTTTCTTAAATTTTAGCAGGGGACGCAGGCAACCCGTTAAGATAGGTGCGGGCCCGCTCTGTGCACACAGCGACAGTGCGTCCAGGGACGCACTGTGCAATACTCAGAGGGTGCGTCCTACTGGAAAATTCAAGAAAAACTAAATTGAATCTAACCCTAAGCTAACCCACCCAAAAACAAAGTCACAGAGCCAAAAACCAGAAAATAAATGACTTTTCTCAGAGCAAAGTTGCAGACAAAGGAAAAGACTTTCACATCAATGGAGTCCCCAGCGGAGTCGCCAATTTGTCAGGCGGAAAGAGTCGATAGTGCGGACACAACCGACCTTCCTAGAAGTCTAAGACATTCTAATGACAAACAAAACAAACAAGAGCAATCCTTCTCTAAACATGCATTATTATATGAGAAATCAAGTGTTTTGTTCTTACCTTTGTCCAAATGCTGTTGTAGAAGTCCAAGCTTTGTTGATCTGGATGAGCTCCTCCTTTTCTCCAAAACCTGCAATCACCAACAGTCAAACCATTAAATAGCACCTGATTATAACATAAAACAAAGCATATTCAACATATAGACCAAGGAGTACATGAAATAACTCATAAACAACAAGTTATTGAGAAGAATGGACTAATTTGCATTAAAGGTAATCAAAAGGAACCATTACAACCTGAGCCTTGGTGTTGTGCAAGCTCCTTCCAGGGTCCACAAGGGTCTTCCTTTACTTTGAAAAAGCTCACCCACTTCCAAATAGAACAAGCAAAGATGGCAATCTCTCCTCACAAGCTTCTAAATGGGAGTCCTAATTCCTGCAGCATTTACCCTTAGAAATGTATAGCTTTCAACCTCACCTCCTTCTGGCCCAATGCCTGTACTTATAGTGCTCAAGAGGAAGTTAATCAGGTCCACCATCAATGGGATAATCCCCTCTTTGGATGGGATAGCTCCCTTATTGATGGGATAAGTTCCTCTTTGGTAGGAGTGCATGAACCATCTGGAGGCTCTCAATACACGTCGAACAACCTTCTAGAATGCTCTAGAAATGACCACAAGTGACTTTTTAAAGATGAAACTTGCGCATTTTAACCTTTTCAGGGGGACGCACCTGCACCTTTACATACAGAGCGTCCAAAGACGCAGTTTTTGTGAACATTGGGTGCGTCCCCG
Source organism: Pinus tabuliformis (assembly GCA_031772625.1). NCBI lineage: Eukaryota > Viridiplantae > Streptophyta > Pinopsida > Pinales > Pinaceae > Pinus > Pinus tabuliformis. The sequence goes on from CM062809.1 coordinate 754,880,731, forward strand.
CAGGTAAGGTTGAGAGAACCTGCATCCCCAGAGATAAATACATTTAGAAAGACTTTCTCTCTTTTTTGGAGTTTGACATGGAAAGCAGAGGCATAAGACTTGCCTAAGAGGGTAGCATGACTGTTGATAGAGTCATCCTAACTGTAAATGGTCATGGTGACGTTTTTTAGTGTAACAGTTCCCCCACTTGGAAACAAAGAACTATATGAAGAGGGTCTTTTAAAAAGAATTAGGTCTCACCGCGCTGGAGCCTATGGAGTGGATCTGCGGAGTGAATCAGTCAGGGTTGCTAAACCTGTTATGGGTACCCCACTACCACCACTCCAACATAAACCTTATTTTTATCAAGTAGTTGTTGACCTTGGTACATGACGGATCCTCATGGTTGAGCACACCGATCCCTATCACTGATATGTTGATCCATCGGATCATGTTGTTGCCACACTTAGGGTTGAAACCAGCCAAGGATTTTGGCGGAAGTACGAGTGAGTGCGAACTCGCAGAGAAAATGAAGGACAAATTCAAGCTCGTGAAGAATCTCACGAGTAATCTATTACCTCAATCACTGACCCGACGGTAAAAATTTCTACGTAGATCCTTGTTGGAAAAATTATTGGAAGATTCCATGTGGACGAGGTTCCAGCACGAGTTATTTAATTAGCTACATAGTGCACGGAGGGTGTGCAGTTCAATTGGTCACACTACCTTTGTAGCAAGTTCCTTGCAAAATGTCGATAGGCACAATATGAGATTAAAACATTCCACTATCTATGGTTGTTTCTCTTCATTGTGCTCATCGCTTGGGATCTACCAGAGGATAGTCAATGTCCTCCCGTGGATAAGGATTTTTCGGAAACTGCATAATTTGCATCCCTCTGGGAAACAAAGGATGTCACGCACATCAGAGAGACCAAATTATTTTGTGTGCTGATGGAGGCAAGCATTTGCATGGAAATCAACTAGAAGCCACGGTTTTCACCAACCATGTTTGAGCAACTTTTAGAGTATGTGGAGTTTAAAGCTAACCTCCACTGCATATACATCCGAGCGCGGAAGGATTCGCGACAAAAATGTTTTGGCCTACCTTACCTCGCTACAGAAGACTCTATTCAGGAGGTCATCACGCGCTAGATGACATATTAGCATACTCCATCCGATCTGGCTGCATGCACTAGAAAATCCATGGAAAAGAAGAAGAATGAAGCAACAAAGTAGAAGGTACAATAGTTGGCTGGGAAGTGGACAAAATAGGTCGAGGAGAAGGCTCGGGGGGAAGCAGAGCGTGCAACGAAGCAGCAGGCCAAATAAGAAGAGCACGACTCTGAGCACAGTGGTAAGTCTCCTTCACCTCAAATAAAGGAGGAGGAGTATTCAGAGCATGGTAGCAGTGGTCAAGAGGAGCAGAGCACTCCCTTCCAAATCAAAAAGTATAGTGAACAAGGAAAGGAAGGGTGTTGGGTCCCTATAATACTAGTGATTACCCCTTACTATTGTAGTTATACCCCTTATTTATATTGTTGTGCCCCTATTACCCCCATGTTGTTATTTTTGTGCCCCATAGAATCCCTCTATTGATATTTTTGTGGCTTTATATTATTATTGTTAGGTCGACTAGATTATATTGTGACTCCTTAGACTCCTATATATAGAAAGGAGGTTTTTTCATTTGAATCATCCAAGAATTGTTCATTTATGTAATGTAAAGGAGGTTGGCCCCTCGAAGAGGCTGAATTCTAAGGCATTGATCTCTCTTTTCTATCTTTTCTTGAGCTGGTTTCATAACATTTGGTATCAGAGCCTTGGATTCTAGGGTTTCGCTGCTGCAAACAGGTCATCGTGGAATTTTTGCTATAACTTTTTTTCTGTGACGTTTCAGAAGTCACAAAAAAACCCATTTGAGAAGAAATCACGCTAAACCTTGGGTCCGAATTTCAAAGCTTTTCGCGCGATATTTGCGGAGATATGATCTGAGGAATTTGGTATTTTTGCAGACTCCTGAATTACATTCAAAACAGGTGACCTGGGGAAAATCATCATAACTTTCTCTCTGGGGATCGGATTGTAATTTCGTAAGAAGTTACAAAAAGAGAATGGATTGTAGTTTCTTGTGTTTATGTTTCAAATCCAAAGGTTGAAACAGTGACTCGTGGAACGTCGTACAAGTTCACTCTACTGAACTAGTCTAGAAGCAAGTCACTGTGGGAGATTTCACATAACTCTTCCTTGGAGAATCCAATTTGGGTTAGACTTGTGGCATTGGAAAGAGGACATAGAAGGCTATTACAGATCACAATTTCCGAACTGGATGATCCGAAATTACAGAGATACATCAGATTCAATATCAGGCTTCTACAAAGTGAAAAAAGGTGTGTAGATTTTTTTAGAATTTTTGCGTGAGCTTGGTTTAACGGAATTCAAAGGGCATAGTAAAACATTATTATTGGTAACTGATGCCCTAAGGAAAGAAAATGCAAACACCTAGTAAGGAACCTGAAAGCTCTAGCATGACTGTTATAGACATTTTTGTGCCCTACAACTCCAAGCATGAAATGTCCATAAACCAAGGGCTCCTAAGTCCCTAAAAGTGTTGTTCTAACCCCTAAAGGAACAAGGTCAACAGATTACAGCTTCTCCCAGAAGTTTTCCACCATAAACTGCTCAGAATAAGTCAAAACAGGATCATTTTAGCTGCTCCACTGGCTAGGTGCGTTGCATTTCACCTAAATACACTGTGAGGGTGCGTTGCATTTCAAAAGTCCCTTCTGTGGGGTGCGATGGGTGAGAAATGACAAATGGCAGTGTCATTCCGTGAGGTGGAGAGACAATGGAAGCTTCCAGAATCTTCTCCTGTGACACTTGCCTCACTGAATTCGACCAAGGATGAGTAAGAGGCCTTCAGTCTCCAAGTGGAAGCAAGAACTGATAGAGAGAAGACACTAATCAAATCACAAGTTGACTCATCCTCCTTACAGATATCTATATATGGATCCCTCATCCCAGAGATCCAGAGGCTGGAATTTTGCATATTGTAAGGAATTGCTGTTGGTTTTTGAGACAAACATCAGAGTATTGGGTGATCTATGCTTTGTTTGAGGTGAAGAGGGGCTTCTTTGCTGGGAGGTTGATGCTGGGTCAGGAACCACCGGTTGTAACTCCTCCTGGATCTTTTCTTGTTTATCAATAAAAACTATTTGAGTTTTTCCTCCATGCTTTTGTATCATTGATGCTTGTTACATTTGTATGGTTAACTTAAATCTGATCCTAAGTTGTTTATGAATTGTTGTGGGGAAAAGTATCCGACTCGAATGACCCTATCCCTACTCTAAGGGTGACAGTCCTTAGCAACAACTGAAAGTAAAGCTTTGATATTTTCCTTTATGAAAGTACAGAGAAGGAAGAAAAGATTGACCAACCGATATCCTTCGCTTTTGTCGATCCTATCCTCTCTCTTTGTCTCTTGTTCCCAGCTCCTTGCTCCCTTTGCCGGCCCAGCTACACAAAGATCCTGCACAAACAAGAGAAGGAAAACTACAAGAAACATGTACTCATAACTGATGCATGGATTAGAGTGAATCAGATATACAAGTAAATACAATACATCAATGCGATACAAGTATATAGGAGAACATTCAAAGCTTTATTGATAGAAGTAAAAGGGTTCTGAGAAGGTTACAACCATCAATGGCTCCAATCCAGCAGCACCTCCCCAGCAGCAAGAAATCTCCTCTTCACCTCTATAAAAGCAATCACCCAATAGCTCTAACTGTAAACCAACAGCACTTCCTTGCTTTGCACAAAATTCCAGCCTCCTTAGACCTCATAGAAGAGCTCTATATATAGGAGATTTGGAGAAAGGATGAGTCAGCTTGAGGCTGGCATAAAGCTGACTAGTGTCCTCTCCCACTTTAGTTAATCTTCAGTTCTTGAGTCCACTTGGAGATCCTTGCTTCCACATGGAGATCAAGTACCTCTTACTCATCACAGGGCGAATCTCTTGAACCAAGTGTCAGTTTGGAAGCTTCCTGGGCAGTTGACACCTTGCAGAATGACTGTGCCACTTGGCCAATCTCGCCCAGCGCAGGTAGCCTTCATTAGATTTGACTTTCAGCGCAGGTACAAGGAGGAGCAGTTGCATTCCAGCGCAGATGCTCAGTGGAGCAGCTGACATGATCCAAAAATAGCCTGTTTTTGAGTGTTTTCAGGTGGAGAACTGATGGGAAGTGCTATGGTTTGCTGACCTTGTTCTTCTAGGGGTAAGAACAACATGTTTAGGGATTGAGGATCCCTGTAATTATCGACATTTCATGTTCCGTGCTGCGAGGCACAAAAATGTCTATAACATGAATATAGATCAATGTCTTTGTATAGTGTTCTTCTTCTGTGATCTTACAGGTACTTTGTGAAGCTGGGCAAGTAAGGGAGCAGGTAGCTGGAGACTATCAAAGAAGAGAGGGATTGGATCAAAGGATTAGTGCAAGACACAGGTTGGTTCTTTCTATTCCTCTCGATCTATAGTTCATAAAGGAAATACAAAAGTAGTTTTTCTCTGTTTGTTTTTAAGGTAGCTGTCACACCTTAGTGGGATAGAGCAGTTCTAAATAGACACTTTTCCCTGTAACAAAATGGCGACTCCACTGGGGACCTAATTAGTTTGTTTGTTTATCATTCTTTGTTTGTTTGTTTCATAAACTTATAAGTGGCATTCGAACTGCATTTGCCATAACAAATGCAAAGTAGACATCTGTTGCTTCAATCCATTTACTAGATCTGTTTATGATTTGAACAACTGATTCACAAACTATCTGATTTCCCTTGTGATAGCTCTTAGACCCTCCTTAGATCTACCCCTGATTGTTGCATTACTGATTGCTTTTTACTCGGCCAAAAACCAAGGACTGAACTGCAAACTGTGACCCAGAACCCGGACAGAGTCTCATTTCTGGCCCAGCGTAGGTACTGTTAAGAGATTCTGAATTTCAACGCACTTCCCGAAGGGGCAACTTACGCTGCATTTCAGATTCTCTGTGTTACAGGTGCGTTGATCAGACTAGCTCTGTGCAGCTGTGGTTCTTGTGCTTCATTCTTTCCAGTTCTATCCCTGGATTTTGCTGCTTGTGATCAGTATATGTCTGTTTGAAACCTCTTTTCTTTGCTGTTATTCCGCCTCCTTTGTACAAAAGAACTGTAGATGTTTTTGTGTGTTTGTTGAGTCGTTTACAGTTTTCCATTGCAAAAGTAGAATAGTTGTACTGTCGTCCTTTGATTTGAATCTGTCGCAAGTGTCGATTTCGATCATAGGAGAAAGTTTGATTGCTATTGACGGTTGATTATACTGTTACTATTACCTTTGGTCTAAATTTGTGATTTTCTAGTGTCAAGAACAAGTGTTCATTTCAAAATCGTAAGGTGTCGTAATCATCTCTGTTTTTGGTTTTGAAAAAAGAGCTTGTTTATATTTGTCGCTTGAAAAGAAATTCAGATTTGTACATCAACTTTCTTTTTAGCATCAATACTAAGAAAGTCGAAAACAAATACATGCATGTGCATTTGCATATAGACAGTCTGTTTGGCTTGATTTAGGAAAGTGCATTTACAGTGTGCTCTTTGCTCTTTGTGAAAAGATTTTGTCTTTCTTTTCCCCTTGTAGCCAGGATTTTCATTGCACAAAAGAGATAAAAGTTTGTTTATCATCTTTAGATTGCATTTTAGGAATTACATCTACATCTTGTGGTGAACCCAAAAGGCAAACTTCATAAGCAAGATCAACTTAAAATAAATTCAATGAATCTAACAACGCTTTGGAACTTAACGCACAACATTTAGAGGTCTAGGCTAGAGACGTATTCCGGCGTCGTAAAGCCTGGTAACTGTTGTCCTCACTGATGGTTGGGTGATTCCTCCACTTTGAGATGATAAGTGCCAGTACAGACTTGTGCTCCCACGTACCGTCGAGTATATTTTGGGAGACCCCTATAGGATTAAATCCTTTATCCATAGGAAGCCGTGTCTGCCGCCCTATCGATCGCAATGCACTGAACACAACATTCGGGAAGATTGACTGCCGTACCGTAAAAAGTATTCTGCAGTTTTGCAATTGGTTTGGTACTCCCTCTACCTAGAATTCCAGAGTAGTCCCTTTCGTTCCTTTCCAGACTCAATGGAAAAAGTCCATCTGAGCACTTGTAACTTCAGGCTCATTAAAAATCGAAGGCGACTAGAGTCATCTTTTGTTTTTTCTCGACTCTTAAAAACTGAAAAAACAAGTGGTGTCAAAGCGTCTAAAATTCATTTAATTCGGAAACATACTTCCCCTTTATTTTAGTTGATTGAGTAATCCGCAATCGTGGAAGAAAGTCAATTGAAACCCCGTCGTTCGCGGAGGCTTACGAGTCAACCATCTTTGTCTCCGGAATCGAAACCAGTATGGACAAAGCGAACTCGTTTAACCGGTTCCAAATCTCCTATCAAAGTTAGAATAAGTGTTCCAACGACATCAGAGACTCCAGTTACTCCAAACATTTCTGGAATCCCTGCCTCTACAGAAGAAGTTCAACAGCCACAGAAGGACAGTGATACTAATCCTAGTCTGAGAATAAACACTTGCGTTACCGAACCAGTTCCATCTACAACCGGTTCGGAGAGTCTTACTCTTCAAACATCTGTCGCTGCCGATTTCACACCTTCTGTGGCACCAGAAATATTTTACGGACTTGACGGTCTTCCCCTTCCACCTGGTTTGATTGCAATAGAAGAAATTGTAGAAGATCCTCAAACAAGTACTCCAACGCACTTTGGAGTAGGGATCACTCTATATCCTTCTTCGTCAGAAGTTAGTCTACCACCAACGAAGCTCCTGTAGAATCACTAGGTAATCTTTTGGATAGACTACAAATGTCTGAACAACCGTCAACATCTAGGACTGTGTCGTCTGACACAGCGACGACAAAACTCCCTGCTATCACTCCGACAATGTTCGCCGGTATACCATCTGTCGTGACTAGTTCTCAGCCGCTAGAAGGAGCCCACTCAGGGGATATTTCGACAGTATGTTCCGTTCCTATTTGTTCATCCGGAATAATATCTGGAAACTCTTATGTTGAGTCTCAACAAATTGATCCATTTGGAGGTCAATTTGGGCAGTCCGGCCCCCAAGGGCAAACAATTCCCTTGAGTTCTGGATTACCACCGTATGGGGGGCAGTATACCCTTTCATTATCCCCTCCGGGAGGATATCCATACGGGAGTTCACAACAACATTCAGGTTATACTGGAATTACCTCAAGTGGTTGGGTACCTATACTACCTCAACAACCAAGAGTTGTGTACTCAATGCAACAATGCGTACATATGTCGAATATCCCGACTACGCCAACTATTGTGACGGTGTCGCAAGTTCAAACGTTGCCTGTTGTATGCCAACCTCAGGTTTCTCAGGTTGTAATGCAACAGCCCCTTGACCCTGCGACTCAACCACAATCGTCGACTAGTGGAGCGACACAGGACCAAACGGGTACAATTACCCCTCATCTTGGTCAAACGGTTAGTATCAGGCAACAACACATGGCTTCACAACCAAGGCTGGTGAAATACCAACAACTGCAATTCCAACAAGTATACCAAGGTTTTGAGCAACAAATCTTTGCTAATAGAGGGCAGCTGTACATTCAAAACGGTCAAAATCAACCATTTTATAATGGTCATGTCCACCAACCTTAACAAACATACCAGCATCAGATGCATTATGCCGGTATGCAAAGACCAACTGCTCAGGAAATCCCATCTTATCCTGGGTATGCTTCACCTAACCTGAATAAACAGTTACCCTTTGTGGCAACTTTAGAGTTACCTGATTTAAATCGGTTAACAAACGATCCAATTGCTTACGCCCCTTAGTGGCCAACGATTCCGCATAAACTTCCATCAGATATTCCTAAATTTAATGGAAATCCGGGTGAAGATCCATCAAATCACGTGATGACCTTTCATCTATGGTGTTCATCAAACACCTTAAATGATGATTCGATAAGACTTCGCCTCTTTCAGAGGACGTTAATGGGTCCGGCGGCAAAATGGTACATTGAATTTCCTAGAGCTTCGTTCGACAACTTCAGTACCTTAGCCACAACCTTTTTAACCCATTTTCAGTTACCAATAAGGTACGAAACGGGAACAGAACTTCTTACCAACTTCAAACAGACAACGGCCACTCACATATCTGATCATATACATGAGTGGCGACGTCATCGTAGGATGGTAAAAACGTACGTCCCCGATCAACTCTTAGCTGAATGGTTTATCAAGTCATTACTGCCTTCCATCACGGAAGATGTGGCAAAGGGGGGAGTCATAACAGAAGAGCAAGTTATCGCTCGTGCGCAATATCTAGACTTAATTTACACTCAGTCCAGCACGCTCTACGATAAAATACCTGACGCCCCTAGACCGGAATTCTCAATTCCTCCTCCTCCTAAATCAAACAACGACTCTCATGCCGGTGATGGCGTGATTGTAACGACAAACACGAAATCAACAAAGGCTACATCCAGAAAGGCCCATAAGATTTCGAGTCAAAATGCAAAAGACAAACTTCTTGCTTCGGAAGTAAATGCCGTATCGACAGATAAAGGCAAAGAAACCAAACAACTAGGGAGCAAGAAAAAAGGCAAAGGGAAGAAGAAGAAACAGGAGGAATCATCACCTGAAAAATCTTCTTCAAACCCTCCTGGAGATAGGAAACCAAAAAATCCATGCTTTATATGCGATGAGGATCATTGGACCGTGAATGTCCACACAGAGCTGAGCTTAAGAAATTCTTTAAGAATTCGAAAACCTCAGCAGTGTTAACTGATCCGTTTCCAAATCCAGGGACAAATCTGGTTGGAAGTGGAAATGCTTCCTCATCTCAAGTGCTAATGTTGTCGGTCTCAAAACAACAAAATGATGCTTTGATATCGACAAGGAACAAAGATTATGGGAATCCACAACTGTCGAACAACAAGGATAAAGATCAACCAAGTAGTTCGACAACAACTTCAACAGAAGTTGTGCCACCCACCATTCCTGAATTGACGATAAAACCGCCAAAAGGAGTAGTACACAAGTCGACATTTAATCCCTGCACTAGAGCGGCACAACATTATAACATAGTGGAAGATTTGGCCCAATCGCCATCCGCTATGTCGACTCTTGAAGTACTACAAAATTGCCCATCCCAAAGGCAGGCTTTATTATCGGCCATTGGTGGGATTGACCCAAAGGATTCCAATCTTGTATCCTTCGATCATAAAGGATATGATCCTCAATTACCAGCTCAACTAGCTTTCCTTGTTCAAGTGAAAGCTCTCAACAAAACTGTTCATCGAACGATTATTGATGAGGGAGCATCTACATGTATTATGTCGATGAGTTGCTGGAAAACTTTAGGATCTCCAACCTTGTCGCGATCTTCTACGACATTAAAAGCATTCGATGGAAGGACATATACCCCATATGGTATCCTAAGTAACTTGAAAATTGAACTAGGAGGAAAAACGGTAGAAATAGATGTTGAAGTCATTGATTGGAATCTTGATTACAACATCCTACTAGGAAGACCATGGATATATGCCATGGCAGCTGTTGTGTCGACCTATTTTAGAAAGATTACATTTCCCTTTCAAGGAGGGATTACAATCGTCGATCAACAAAACTTCCTCCCCAATGGTTCTCAAGTTACTGGAAGCATTCCCATGATCCATGGAAGCCCCCATTCGCTTTAGAATATTGGAGTAGGCCTACTAGAATATCCTATACTAATGGGAACTTTCGCTCTTCCACCTCCAATCAATCTGGCGGAAGTAGCGTCGATAGGAACCTGCAACATGATATCTTCTACAAAGATCTCATAAAACGATATCAACATGGATCATGCAATGGTTTTTCCCCCAAGCCCAACGGAAATATTGTAGCAATCAATGTTCCTAGCATGGGAGGCAAACCCAAATCAACGCTCATCAAGCGTTTGGATAGATAGGTCTAGAGAATATGGTACCCCTTCAGATCCTTGGTCGCAAGTGCATGTCACTGACGAAGGAATTCTCCAATCAATGGTAATTGAAGGAGCACCATGGAGTGATTCCCACCATCGTTCTATTCTTCCAGATTGTGGAGAAGATACTCAAAATGACCTTTATCATCCTTCAGTATTTGATTTCCTATCAAATACTATAAATACGGTGGATTCTGAGAGAAACTTGTCCAACATTGAAGAGACTATAGCCATAAATATCTCGACCAAAACAGGTGTTGTAGAGAATATTTATGTTGGCAAATGTTGTTCTCCTTCAGAACTGGAAATATATAACGCTCTTTTTCGCGAATTCAGAGATGTCTTTGCTTGGTCATACAGTGAAATTCTAGGCATTGACTTGAGTATCGTTGAACACGAAATTAAGATGTATCCAGATGTCAAACCAGTACGACAACGGCTAAGACAGGTGCACCCCAAGAAAGTCGTTGTCATTAAGTCAGAAGTTGAAAAAATTCTCCATGCTGGTTTCATCTACCCGGTTCCTCTAACCGATTGGGTATCGAATATTGTCCCTGTTGGTGGGCCCCAGTATTGTAGCAATAATGCTACAAATCCTGGAACTCCCTTCTTTAATTTTATCAACCCGGTAGTTCGTAACAAACTTGGAAGCGACGGTGCTGTATGCACAAGTACTAGCTCTTGCCGCAGCTGTCACTTGGTCAGCTGGCACAAGTCCGCTAGGAGCTTAAGCCAACTTCTATGAGCTCTTAGAAGAAGTTTTTTAATTGATGGATGAAAGCTAACTCAAAGGAAGCTAATCTACTTGCAGAAAGAAACTGAAATCCAAACAGAAACACAAACCCTAGCAAACCCTAATTCTACCAGCTAGTCCTACTGATGCAAAGGAGAGCATGCAAACTACTGAAAGAGATGCCATTACTTCTATGAAGGTAAAATACATGTGTCTAGACTACCTCTAATTGAAGAAAACATCTTTTTGTATTTTTGACTAAGTTATTAGAATGATCATGCATGTGCTTCTAACTATTTTTGACTGTGCAGAGGTGGATCAAGGAGGAGAAATGCTTGGGTGATCCGGATTTAAACAGGAACGCAAGAAATTACAGAGATAACCATATACACAAAGATGCAGCGGAAATAATACTTCATTTCATTAATGGAAAATACTGAAATATGCTTACAATCAGAAATGGAAATAAACCAGCTAGGGCGATGGTAGCTTATCTCTGAGAAGAGATGTGATGGCTACATGCCTCTGAACTGTCTTACAATGAGGCTCGAAGGCCTATTTATTGTTGAGAAACAATGGAAAACCCTTAACATTCCAAAACCTAACCCTAGGAGATGAAACGCCAAACTATGGGCCCCGTTTGGGGGTAAGTTGGTACATCAACTTCCCGGGGTCGTAATTTTGGCACATGATCTCCGTTTGACGCGTACAATAGCTCATTAGAAATATCTATCCGAGCACTATCATTTTTGCCCTCGGATTCCCCAAAAAACGTCGTTTAGGGCCTCAAAACGGCTCCGGAAGTTCAGGACCCGAAAAACTGCTAAAAATAGTAAGTTGTGCTACAATTAAGGAAACTGAAAATGCTGAGAAAGACACTGGTGGGGGTCCAGGTGGACTTGGCAGGTGGCCACCAATATCCACCTGGATCATTCCTCCCCCCTTAGGAAGCAATGGTCCCCATTGCGTTGAGTTCCTCCATGAGATGAGGAAACTTCTGCTGAACTTGTTCCCTGGTGAGCCACTTGCCCTGCTGAAGGAGTTGGCCTGCTTTGACAACTCGATACAGTTGGATATTCTGTTGGCGAGTGTTCTTGATCTGTGTGTCCATGATCCGATTAGTTGCAGCTTGTTCCATGCAATCTAGATTTAATTCTGTGGGTTTGAGCTGTTCTGCAATGTCGGATGTGTCTAGCAATGGTGGAAAGTATGGCCGAAGGCGGTCCACATTGAACAATGGGTGCAGGCCAAGGAATGGGGGAATGCTGAGCTCAAATGCATTGTCTCCCATAGCCTTAGTAATGGTGTAAGGACCCTATCGGAGTGGTGTCAATTTCCGATAGGCTCCAGTAAGGCATTCCTTTTGCAAATGCAACCAGACTTTGTCGCCCACCTGAAACTTGTGTGGCACCCGATGTTGATCATGTCGCTGCTTGTACTTGGCATTTGATTTCTCAAGAATGTCATGGACCTGCTGGCGAATATGTTGGATGCGGTCAATGAAGCTGGTGGCCTTATCTGTTTCGGACTGGACATGAGCTGAATTCATGTGAGTAGCTGCAAGTGGCATGGCCACATCAATGGGGCATAGTGGCTGGAATCCCAAACCCACCTGAAAAGGGCTATGGCCAGTGGAGCTGTGAAGAGCTCGGTTGTAGCTGTGCTGAACATAGGGGAGGCTCTCATCCCATGTGCGTGGATGCTTTGAGTTATACATGCGCAGAATGTGCACAATCATCCTATTGACAACCTCTGTCTGGCCATCAGTTTGAGGATGGAAGGCTGTGGACTTCGTGAGTTTGGTGTCCAGCATTGACCAGAGATTGGACCAAAATGTGCTAAGTAACCGACTGTCCGGATCTGAGATGATAGACTGTGGGATCCCAAAGTGCACCCACACTCGTTCAAAGAAGAGTTTAGCAGTGGCTTCTGCTGTGATATTCTTCTTGCAGGCCACCATAATGGCCATCTTCGAGAACCTGTCGACGACCACAAAAACACAGTCATTTCCATGCTTAGTGGAAGGAAGGCCTGACATGTAATCCATGGAGATGGATTCCCAAGGTCGACTAGGGGTAGGCAACGGGGTATAGAGGCCGTGCTTCTTAATGGCCGGTTTGGCAATGGCACAGGCAGTACATGATCAGATGTACTTCCCAACATCTTGTCGAAGATTCGGCCAATAGAAATAATTTTGTAGTACTGCCACTGTTTTCTCGACCCCGAAATTCCCAGCAGCTCGACTATAGTGTGCTTCTCAAATCATTTTGGCACGCTCGCTTGAAGGAACACAAAGGTGACCGAGGTGGCATAATAGGGCATCCTGGAGGTGAAAATCTGCAACCTGCCGACCCTCCAAGAGTGTCTGGTATGTGTGGCCGAATTCTGGGTCACTTTTGTAGAGAAGTGGCCAATCAGAAGTCTCATGCCCACAAGAGTTGAGCATGGTGGTTAGCGCCATGATCGGTGGTCGACTGAGGCAATCTGCAACATTATTGGTGCTGCCCTTTTTATACTTGATATTCAAGTGAAACTGTTGCAGGTATGTAGACCACTTCTGATGGCGATCATTCTGCAATTTCCCTTGGGTCTGTATGAACTGCAGAGGTCGGTGGTCTGTGTGGATGACCGTTTCCTTCCCCAATATGTAATGCTTCCATTGTCGGCAGGCCTGTACAATGGAATACATCTCTTTATCATAAGTGGGGTACTTCCGAACTGTGTCTGAAAGTGTTTCACTGTGATATGCCACTGGATGTCCATGTTGAGTAAGGACTGCTCCAATAGCATAGTCAGAGGCATCTGTCTCGACCTCAAATGGTTGTTGTAAATCTGGTAACGCGAGCACTGGTGCCGTGCAGAGGCGATCCTTCAACTCCCTGAATGCCTTCTGTTGAGATTCAGACCAAAAGAATTTTGCTTTCGCCCTGCCCTTGGTGACTTGACTCAAGGGCCAAGAAATATGAGAAAACCCCAACACAAACCTGCGGTAGAAGTTGGCAAGACCTAGAAAGCTGCGGAGCTCTGTTAGAGTGGTTGGAGAGGGCCAATCCCGAATGACTTGGATCTTGGCTGGATCGACATGCACCCCCTGTTCATCAATGATGTATCCCAGATACTGAACCTGGGTCATGCCAAAAGTGCATTTCTCCAAATTGGCACATAGCTTGTGTTGCCGCAGTGTTTGGAGAACCTGTCGGATGTGGTGGAGGTTCTCTTCCCAACTCTGGCTGAAGATCAGAATGTCATCCAAGTATACTACTACAAAGGAGTTGGTGAATGGCCGCAAGATGTCATCCATTAGCCTCATAAAGGTTGCAGGAGCATTCGTCAATCCGAAAGGCATGACCAACCATTCGAAGAGGCCCTCCTTTGATTTGAAGGTAGTCTTCCACACGTCAGAGGGTTCAATTGGTACCTGGTGATATCCCGACTTCAGATCGATCTTGCTGAAATATTTCGCCCCCTTTAGTTGGTCTAGGAGGTCATCAATCCGCGGGATCGGGTACCTATTACGGACAGTGATCTTGTTCAGCGCCCGATAGTCAATACAGAGTCTCCACGTCCCATCCTTCTTCTGTACCAACACGATCGGGCTCCCACAGGGCGATGAACTCGGACGGATGTGACCTTTCTGCAGGAGCTCCTGAATCTGCCTCTTGATTTCATCGTTCTCCAGAACGGAGCACCGATAAATTGGTCCATTGGGTAGCGGCGCACCTGGGGTCAGATCGATGGAGTGCTTGACTTGACAGTGCAGAGGAACCCCTGCCGGGGAGGTGAAGATGTCCTCGTACTCCTCCACAATCTTGTCCATCTGTAGTTGTCATGCAGAGGGGCCCCGTTTGGAGGCCGTGGCCACTGTCTTCTTCTTTCCCTGAGGGCGTATCATCAGGAAAACAAATTTCCTGGTTTTGGAAATGATCTTACTGCATTGTTTTGCAGTAATCAAAGAGAGGGCGGCAGGTGGTGCTACCTCTGGTATCCTGAACAACTTATTTCCCAATGTAATAATAACAACACAGGGCCTTGATTCATACACAACATGTCGCTTCCACAAGTATGGTTGTCCTAGTAATACATCACAAACTTCAAGGGGAGCAATGTCACACAATACCTCATCTGTGAAGGGCTTGATGTTGTATGGAAGGCGACACTGCTGGCTCACGCGAAGATCTCGTCCTTGGTGAAGCCACCCAATGGTGTATGGTTGTGTATGTGCTGTGGTCGGTAAGCCCAACCGTTTCACGACCTCTGCCGAAATGAGGTTCTTTTGACTCTCGCTATCAACAATGAACTGTATCGGGGAGCCCTTTACCGACATCTGGGAGTGGAAGAGATGCTCCTCCTCCTCTGGATCTTCGGGTTCATTTTTCTGGATCTTTGTGGTAGCAACAGTGGCGCTGGGGTCCGCATCAATGATCTGCTTCCCTTTTTCATACCCCTTATCAGGTTCTGACTCAGAGTTGGAACATGCATCTGATTCTGAAACCTTTAGCTCAGCCACCAGTGACTGCTTGGCCCGACACTCACTTGTGTTGTGAGTGGAGCTCTTATGGAACTCGCACCATTTTCCAGTGTCCTTTCTCGGCTTCGCGGCGCTGTTCTTTGCTTGCAGCTTCGTCTGGTTGTCTTGGGCTGTCCCGCCTTGGCTTTGTCCTTTGTTCTGTGGTTTAGGGGCACCTTTCCCCTGCTTTGGATTCGCAGATCCAAAGTCTCGCTTCTTTTGTTTAAACTTCTGCTCGACCTTGACGACATACCGGTATGCTGCGCCGAGCGAGGGGATGTTTAGGAATTGTATTTCTTCCTAGATGTACTTGTGCAGGCAGCCACGGTATTTGAGTATCAAATGTTGCTCCGAATCCTTGATACCCAACTTTGTGCGAAGGGTATGGAAAAGATTGGTGAACTCCGGCACGTCTTGGTCCCTTCCCTACCGCAGCGTGGTCCACTTTATGTATTCATCCTCATAGCTCCCGACAGGGTAGTACTGCTCCTTGATGGCATCCTAGAACGAATCCCAGGTGGGTGCGGCTGAAAATAGTGAGCTAGTACTTTCATCCTTCTGCTCGCAGTAGGTTTCCCACCAGTCCTTGACGTGGGGGGCTGCTTTGAGGAGAGCAAAAACAATCTTTTCCCGACTCGAAAATTCATGAATAGAAAAATAATCCTCTAGCAGATTTAACCATTTATCTACGGCATCTGCATCTATCTGACCCTCGAATATGGGGATTTCAAAATTAACTTGTAACTTAAAGGGTGTGGCATTTCCAGAGTAGCTGCTAGAAGCCGATGCGTTGTTTCTGGGTAGCCGCTGAAGGATCTGAGCAAAGCTGTCCATCATCGCGTTCCGTTGTCGCTCGAGGGCTTCTTCGAGCAAGATTTTGATGGGATCTCCTGCCCCCTCGTCTTTCTTCTCGTTCGCCATGGGAGGCCGTCGGGATTTGCGATGCTGGTCTTGCAAAGGTTCAACCAGTTCAAGCCCTAACTCATATCCCGACCTTGTTGGGGACATGCAAAGAAAAACAGAGAGAAAGCAGACGGGCTCTGATACCACTGATCCGGATTTAAACAGGAATGCAACAAATTACAGAGATAACCATATACACAAAGATGCAGCGGAAATAATACTTCATTTCATTAATGGAAAATACTGAAATATGCTTACAATCAGAAATGGAAATAAACCAGCTAGGGCGATGGTAGCTTATCTCTGAGAAGGGATGTGATGGCTACATGCCTCTGAACTGTCTTACAATGAGGCTCGAAGGCCTATTTATTGTTGAGAAACAATGGAAAACCCTTAACATTCCAAAACCTAACCCTAGGAGATGAAACGCCAAACTATGGGCCCCGTTTGGGGGTAAGTTGGTACATCAACTTCCCGGGGTCGTAACTTTGGCACATGATCTCCGTTTGACGCGTACAATAGCTCATTAGAAAGATCTATCCGAGCACTATCATTGTTGGAACGGGAAACATCGGTCCATTCCATGGACCCATGTTGCCCACGGATTCCCCAAAAAACGTCGTTTAGGGCCTCAAAACGGCTCCGGAAGTTCAGGACCCGAAAAACTGCTAAAAATAGTAAGTTGTGCTACAATTAAGGAAACTGAAAATGCTGAGAAAGACATTGGTGGGGGTCCAGGTGGACTTGGTAGGTGGCCACCAATATCCACCTGGATCATTGGGAAAGGTTGGGAAGGTTCAGAGAGGGTCTAAGGGGTCCCTAACACCCTTCCAGAGAGTCTCACAAAGTTTGGCTGTCAAGAAACCTCATTCGTGAGCTTCTACAGGAAGTCTGCAGGGGTTCTAGAGGATGTTCTGGGATTTCTACAGGATGTTCTGGAATTTTTCTACAGGATGTTTAGTAATGGAATTTTGGAGCATGGGTGAGTGAGGTAAGGTGCATGAATGGATAGGGAGGCAGGGTAGGGGCCTGAAATGACCCAAGGACTGATGGATAGAGTTGAGGAGAAGGTGTAGATGGCTGGACTTGTTCCAAGAAGACTGAAGTAATGTTGCACAAAAGGTAGGGTTATGAGGGCAGTATGGCAACGTGAGGCAAGAAACCAAGTTAGGAGATGGAGAAGATGGGTTTGAGGGAGTCTAGGTAGACAGAGAAGTGGTACAGGTGCTCTGCAAATTGTGTTTCCAACTGAACCAAGAAAGACATGTAAGAAAACGAAGATCTAGTTATGCTACCCTAATATGATCTAGCTAACAGTAACAAGAATGGACAGCAGCTTTATTTGCAAGGAAACCATGTATATTAACTATGCAATGAAGCATTCAAAGATCTGAACATGTAACCAACTTCTGCAAATGAAAACCAAACACTAAGGATTGCATGACAAAGCAAAGTCAGTGTTTTTGTGGGCAGCAAAGTCATCCTAGTCACAGCTCCTGATCCCACTAAGGGAGAGGTGAAACCATAGATGTTTGTTGGCCCTTTTCTGGAAGCTTTTTCTGTTAACAACCTATCAACTAAATCTGAGCATGAAAAGCTATTTTACTCATCAAAAAACAAACTAAATAACAAAACAAGATTTAGATCTAAATAGCATATTTTATTCTAAGAATGCAGCGAAAACACATAAAGATAATCAGAGGAGGTACTGGGTGCTTGAGATGGGCCCAGCCCCAAGAGCTATAGCCTCCTAAGAGAGATTTAGAGCTGGTGCAAAGCTGGATTCATCTTTATTAAGCAAGAAAAGAAGAGTTACATCAAAACTGTCCACAATGAGAACTTGAAAATGAGCTGACAGCAAAACTAATCTATTGCCTAAAAATCGAACTACAAAATGACTACAACAAGACTATGAAAATGACTAACTACCAGCTACAAAATGACTAACCACTAGCTACTATCTACTGGCTAACTAGCTAACATCCACTGGCTAACCAAAATGAGACCCTAAGCCTTCTTATTTATACAATTTGAGGACCCAACAGTCCTCCTAAAATTTAGGGACTCGGCTGCCCAAGACTTGTAGTTAACAGCAGTCCTACTTGTCTTGCTTGGCTGCCCTTGTGTTGATTGATTCAGTGGCCCTTGAACTCCGAGCTGATGGTGGAGAATTCGAGGTAAGGGCCCATAAATGAAGGGGACACCTTCCTACAAATCCTCTCCCTTGTCTTCCCACGAATTTGGCTGCCAAGTGCTCATTAAGACCTTCAATTTTGTCTCCAAATTGACCAAAAAGGCTACACAAAGCACCCATTAGACTTGTTGGGATAATGACTAACCAAATTCACTCTATTAGCATAAATATAATAAAAAACATGCAATAAATTAATGAGAATGGTGGATTAAGTCAAATTAGGAGGTTGAATGAGCCCAAATAATTATCCCTTTTTGGGGCTCATCATCACCCCCCTACTGAAAGTGTTGCTCATCCTCTGAGCAACCAATCTCTCTCCTCATCTTTGATAGCCCTGGTGGCCTCCTTGTCATGCCAAGCTTCTGAAGTGATGTCCTCTTTTCTGTCGTGAAACCATGCTTCTTTGCTTCTTCCCACTGCCTGTTCCTTTTCCTAGTGAATTCTCAGCCTTGGTATGAGTGTGCAAGTATATTCAATCTGATGGCAGCAATGGTGGCGAAAGGAGATGAAACCAGTGGAGGATGGAAGAAAAGAGTGGTTGCATGTCTCCTCAATAGTCTTCAAGCTTCAAATCCCTCTCCATAATTGATTCTAGCCTACCCAAAGGCTTCTACAGGATGTTTCTAGTAAAAATACAGAACTTCCTGTAGAAAGTTGAACCATGACTAAATTGTGTCCGAACCGTGAAAAGAATGAGTGTTCATAGAGGGGATGGATGTGCTTAGGGTGGCCAACACAGGTGTTGCCTCCTTAGCTAAAATCTCGGCCGATTTCTCCTTTTGCTGCCCTTTTTCCAAACTTCCTGTAGAAAGTCCTGTAGTGGCTGTTTTCTGTCTTCCTGTAGAAACAGTCTTCACTGTTTTGGCCTGCTTGGCTGAGGGTGCCTTCTCCTTGACTGTGCTGTGGTTGCCTTGGGTGTGTCCCTACTTGTTTTGACATTTTTAGTCCTCTCTTCCCGTGTTTGAAACCATTTCTCCCTTGGTGTTTGTGCCTTCATTCCTCCCACAGTTTTGGCCTCAACAATTTGGCCTTTGCTCCTTTTCTTCTCTGTTCTTGCCTTGCCTGAATGTCTTGCATTTCTTCATCATTGGTTTTCTCATATTTTTCAATGTGTTTTTCTTCCTTGCCATCCTTTATTTTTCTTCAGCACTTCCACTAACTCATCAACATTAGTTCTTTGAGTATCCAGCCTTGTCCTCCCCCTCTCGCTTTTATTTGGCTCCTTGTATTTCTCTTGATCATGTAAAAGATCCCACCTATTCATTGTATGACTGTACTATGACAAGACACAAACTTGCTGTTCTTGGTTGGTTAATTACATGCCTTGAATGGTCCAACCTATGATTGATTTCCACCTTACACTTATTTCATCTCATTAGTCTTATGGTCAACTTTAAGTCGCACCAATGTTTGTTAACTCTTCATTTGTGCAATTTTGGCCACCTTCAATTAATCCTTCTTGCTGTAACTGGTTGTCAGCTGCCAAACCTGATATGTCACAGTAAATAAATTTTTCATTCCCAGCCTGATCGCTTTTATAAGCACTCTCAAAGTAGTGTTCCCCTGTTCTCGATTTAGACAACTCCAAACTAGCTTGGATCTGTGACATAATCCCTTTACAATCCTGGATCACCTGCATAAAGTTCTGATATGATACCTTACTCTGTTTTAACAATTATGTTCATGCATGCAAAAGACCCTAACCACGTTTTTTCTTTTGTTCTCTTCTTTTTTGGTAGAAAGAGATCTGAAGGACATTAAGAATTCTTCAGCTATCTGGTTATGAGAGGAAGAGTTTGCTTCTACAGATAGAGGACAGAGACCAAGTTTTCTTCTCAGGACAAATTCCGATATGAAAATTTTAAAAGCTACATCCACAGGCTGGCTCTCACAGCTGCATATGCCTTCTTTATAAGAGAATTTTAGACCAGAAACGTGGAGAGATGCAGAAAAACTGAGAAATTCCATGCAACACACAATCACACTGCTATTTTTGACTTACAGGAAAACTGGTCTCTAATTCTCCTGCTCCAGATAGTTCAATTCACCACCTTTCAAAATATATATCATGCGTGGAAGAGTGCTTTCGAACCTACCCTTCTCGGAACTCCAAATCTGATGAGGGAAAGCTCAGGTTTCTTTGTTCCAAAACGCTGTGTCATACTTCCTATAGAAGACCCACCCGTTTTCTGTAGAACGCCCTTGCATAGGTGGGTTTAAGAAAAAAATGGCTGAGAAAGCTTGGTTTGCTGCTATGGGGCTGGTATGGAGCTTGTTGCAGCTGCAAGGAATGTGATAAACTGGAAACAACATCGGTGAGAGTTCGATTGGCCATTATGAAGATTTCCGTTGATGGAGGGTGAGCTGGCCAACTGCACGTTGGCCCCATGCAGACTGTTGGTCCCCACTGTAGTGTAATTATGAACTGTAGTCCTCTGCCTGTAATCACTTACCATTAGTTGCACTGGAGTTTGGAATATCCACAATTGTCTGTGTTTTTTTCAAATTTCACGTGAATGACCATACACGTATGCTGCGTGATTTTTGGTTGATTGCTAGAGAATTGGAAAAGGAACTTATCGGCTCAATCTTGCTATATTCGTGCTTTAATTCCACCATTCCATTTGTTTAAGCATTTCTTCAATTAGATTCATGCAACAGAGGAACAAGTTTTAGTCACGTACCTGAAGTCGTGCATGGTTGCTGTGAAGCTGAGATCTTTCATTCGCTGCATGCATTTGTTTTTGTGATTACATGTGGCTTGGCTGTTGATTTAATGGTTGTTTTCCTTGTGCAGGTGTCCTCTGGCCAGATGCATGCTACATGAGTTCATTTCCAAGCTCAGATCTGCACCTTGAAGCTGCTGCTGCTGAATTTTCACATGACCAGAACTTGTTTTCGCCATTGCTCCCAAACGGTAAACCGGATCGATCTAAAAATTGCTGAGCATGTTCCTATCATCATGATGCACCTCCCATAGCAAAAAAATGATCAATGGATGCACGGATTTCGAGAAAAATGGAAAATGGCTGAAGATTTCAGAGATCGATTTCTCGGAAACCGTGCATCGGAATCGGCTGAAACTGCTTGGGTAGGTTACCATCACTCATATGCATATCCCCATGAAACAAGTTTTGAAACGGATATGGAGAAAATGCAAAAATGGCTGATGGTGATGGAGGCTGATTTCTTGGAAACCGTGCACCGGAATTGGCTGAAACTGCTCAGGCACGTTGCCATCACCCTTGTACAATTCCCCATAAAATGGTTTTTCAAATGGATACATGGTTTTCAAGTTATGGCAAAAACAAATTTTGTTCTAGGTATTTTTGCTTCAAGGCATTTTGCATTTTTGTTGCATGGTATGAAAAATGAATTTGGGGCTGTGATGCAGGTATGGAGATGATGGAGGAGGAGTTGGAAGATTTCATGAGGACTTCTGAACCCTTGAGGAAGCTACCATGTTCACCAAACCACTTTTTTCAATCCATTTTTAACTTCTTGTAGTTCCTACAGGAACTTCGTGTAGAAAACACAGTTTTGAGGAAAGAAGCACAATGACATGAAAAAAAATGATGGAAAATGGGTGAGGGATGGAAACATGGATGCTTGCAGGCATAACCAATAGATTCCAAGCTTTAGATTCCCTTCCAAAATCGAATCTGGCTCGCTTGAAGGTTCTACAGGATGTTTCCTATAGAAATATAGAACTTCCTCTAGAAGGCACAAAATCTCCTTTGTATTTGTTTTGAGTGATCCTCCTGACCTGCAATGTCATTGCTGCAACCTGAATTTATTCAATGGAGATTAGATTTATTTTTCTTTTTCTTTTTCTCTTTTTTTTTTTGAAAAACAACTAGGGCGCCTCATGGAGGTTTTCACCCTAATTGCCTGCCTTGGGTGCCTCCAAGGGAGGTTTTCACCCAGAGATCTTATTCTCTTTTCTCTTTTTTTTTCAACCCATTGACTGCCTCATGGAGGTTTTCAATCAATGAGCCAATCTAAGGCGCCTCCGAGGAGGTTTTCACCTTAGATTTCTATTTTCCTCTTTTTTCATTTTTTCTCTTTTTTTTTTTCTCTTTTTTTCTTTTTTTTTTTTCTCTTTTTTCTACCCTACCCTACTTGAAAAACAAAATCATTTTCAAGTATAAGAATACTTCCAATGGAGCCATGTGCACATCGAGATTAGAGAAAAAATGATGTGAAGGCTTGAAATGCATGCTTGGACAACTATCCGGACTTTAGAGACCAAATGATCTGACTTTGAAGGGATCAAACATAGCTGAGGAAGAGAGTACCACTGCAACTTAGTCACCTTCTGAAACCATATCTCAATATAGCTTTGATATCCTTGATCCTTTTGCTGATCTGGATCATTCTTCATGTCACCTTCTATCATGACCTTCTCATCTTCCTCTTTTTGCTGGTCTTTCTCTTGAGTACATGGAGGATTTGATGGTAACCATGAGGGAACTCTCTCGATCTCTGATTCTGATCTCTTCTCTTCATCAAGTGCGGCCCATGGTTCTTTGATCTCTTTTTTGGAATCTTCTTTTTCCTTTGGTCCTTCAATGTTTTCAATATAATCTCTGTTTTGCAACACTCTTCCTGAGCTTTGGTGAACATCATTGAGCTCAAGAGGAGTAATTTGCACATGTTGTGCCTCAGCTTTGCAATTGGGTTGAGCTGCTCCATTGCATGGTTTTGGAAATGGTGGTACGGGTAGTTGAGTGGAGGTGTGAAATTGAGATGGAGATGGATGGCATTGTGGTTGGGTAGGCATTTGGGGTTGCCTTGGTGGAGGAGGAGGCGATGGTTGTGGATGAGCAGGTGGTGGAGGAAAATGAGCGGAATGAGAGTTGTACTGGGGCCTCCACTCCTGATAAGGTGCATTCCACTGAGGCTGTGGCTGAGCATAAGAGTGAAATGAATGAGCAACTGGTTGGGCATAATATGGATCTGTGAAGGAACAAGGAGGAGGTGTGAACCAGGAAGGATGAGCAGGGGGACCCCAAGAAGGCATGAAAGTGGCTTGATAGGGGTCATAATAGGTCTCGAATGTCCCTTGCAGTTCTTGCTGGTAAGATCTAGGTCCATGCGGCCTCCTTTGGTTCATATAATGGAGTGGTTCAGTGGCTC
Source organism: Pinus tabuliformis (assembly GCA_031772625.1). NCBI lineage: Eukaryota > Viridiplantae > Streptophyta > Pinopsida > Pinales > Pinaceae > Pinus > Pinus tabuliformis. The sequence goes on from CM062809.1 coordinate 754,904,234, forward strand.
CTTTGGCTCTCTGATATGAAACTTTAAGTCCAGGCAAGGAAGGGCACTGATTTGTAGGATGGTATTCTTCACAGATGAAACACATTTCTAGGGAGTGCATTGGACATTCATTCCTAGGATGCTTTCTAGTGCACCTAGGACAAAAGATGACCAAAGCGCTCTTGGCTCCCTCTTGCTTCCTTTGGATCTGTAAGGTATCCAGTTGCATGGCAAGAAAATGCCTCATATCACTTTTGAAATCTTCGATTTGAGTTGCAAATTCATTCTTGGACAAGTTATTGCTCCCAACATTTCTACTTGTAGCCATTTGCTCCAGAGGAATGTTTTCTTCTTCTTCTCCCCTTGAGGTTCTTCAAATATGTCTTGTTGTCCACCTAAGGGTTCTTTAATCATAGCCATCGAAGAAGAGAGAGAAGGTTGGCTGTGTGAAGCAGTGGGGGTGTTGTGCACTCATTTTTCTAACTTATCTCTACTCCTACAAGACATGAAATGAAATCTTTTTGGTTGATTTTTTTCTTTTTTCTACTTCTACCTGCAAAACCGAAATAGATTGAACTACAACTAACTACCTTGCTAAAATGAAAATGTGGAATTGAAATGAAAGCAGGAAAGGACTAATCTATTTTGCTCAAATGAAATTGCAGGAATGAAATGCTAGTCTACGCTTGCGGAATTGAAATGCTAATCTACGCTTGCAGAAATGAAATTGCAGAATTGAAATGCTAATCTATGAAAGCGGGAAATGCTAATATACTTTTGCATAAACGAAATTGCATAATGGAAATGAAATAAACTACTTAGCAGAAGATTGTAGTGGAAAATAGAAGAAAAGCGGCAATCACCAATACTCTGACGCTTCCCCGGCAACGGCGCCAAAAAGATGGTGGGCCCCAGTATTGTAGCAATAATGCTACAACTCCTGGAACTCCCTTCTTTAATTTTATCAACCCGGTAGTTCGTAACAAACTTGGAAGCGACGGTGCTGTATGCACAAGTACTAGTTCTTGCCGCAGCTGTCACTTGGTCAGCTGGCACAAGTCCGCTAGGAGCTTAAGCCAACTTCTATGAGCTCTTAGAAGAAGTTTTTTAATTGATGGATGAAAGCTAACTCAAAGGAAGCTAATCTACTTGCGGAAAGAAACTGAAAGCCAAACAGAAACACAAACCCTAGCAAACCCTAATTCTACGAGCTAGTCCTACTGATGCAAAGGAGAGCATGCAAACTATTGAAAGAGATGCCATTACTTCTATGAAGGTAAAATACATGTGTCTAGACTACCTCTAATTGAAGAAAACATCTTTTTGTATTTTTGACTAAGTTATTAGAATGATCATGCATGTGCTTCTAACTATTTTTGACTGTGCAGAGGTGGATCAAGGAGGAGAAATGCTTGGGAAAGGTTGGGAAGGTTCAGAGAGGGTCTAAGGGGTCCCTAAAACCCTTCCAGAGAGTCTCACAAAGTTTGGCTGCCAAGAAATCTCATTCGTGAGCTTCTACAGGAAGTCTGCAGGGGTTCTATAGGATGTTCTGGGATTTCTACAGGATGTTCTATAATTTTTCTACAGGATGTTTAGTAATGGAATTTTGGAGCATGGGTGAGTGAGGTAAGGTGCATGAATGGATAGGGAGGCAGGGTAGGGGCCTGAAATGACCCAAGGACTGATGGATAGAGTTGAGGAGAAGGTGTAGATGGCTGGACTTGTTCCAAGAAGACTGAAGTAATGTTGCACAAAAGGTAGGGTTATGAGGGCAGTATGGCAACGTGAGGCAAGAAACAAAGTTAGGAGATGGAGAAGATGGGTTTGAGGGAGTCTGGGTAGATAGAGAAGTGGTACAGGTGCTTTGCAAATTGTGTTTCCAACTGAACCAAGAAAGACATGCAAGAAAACGAAGATCTAGTTATGCTACCCTAATATGATCTAGCTAACAGTAACAAGAATGGACAACAACTTTATTTGCAAGGAAACCATGTATATTAACTATGCAATGAAGCATTCAAAGATCTGAACATGTAACCAACTTCTGCAAATGAAAACCAAACACTAAGGATTGCATGACAAAGCAAAGTCAGTGTTTTTGTGGGCAGCAAAGTCATCCTAGTCACAGCTCCTGATCCCACTAAGGGAGAGGTGAAACAATAGATGTTTGTTGGCCCTTTCCTGGAAGCTTTTTCTGTTAACAACCTATCAACTAAATCTGAGCATGAAAAGCTATTTTACTCATCAAAAAAAAAACTAAATAACAAAACAAGATTTAGATCTAAATAGCATATTTTATTCTAAGAATGCAGCGAAAACACATAAAGATAATCAGAGGAGGTACTGGGTGCTTGAGATGGGCCCAACCCCAAGAGCTATAGCCTCCTAAGAGAGATTTAGAGCTGGTGCAAAGCTGGATTCATCTTTATTAAGCAAGAAAAGAAGAGTTACATCAAAACTGTCCACAATGAGAACTTGAAAATGAGCTGACAGCAAAACTAATGTATTGCCTAAAAATCGAACTACAAAATGACTACAACAAGACTATGAAAATGACTAACTACCAGCTACAAAATGACTAACCAATAGCTACCATCTACTAGCTAACTAGCTAACATCCAATGGCTAACCAAAATGAGGCCCTAAGCCTTCTTATTTATACAATTTGAGGACCCAACAGTCCTCCTAAAATTTAGGGACTCGGCTGCCCAAGACTTGTAGTTAACAACAGTCCTACTTGACTTGCTTGGCTGCCCTTGTGTTGATTGATTCGGTGGCCCTTGAACTCCGAGCTGATGGTGGAGAATTCGAGGTAAGGTCCCATAAATGAAGGGGACACCTTCCTACAAATCCTCTCCCTTGTCTTCCCACGAATTTGGCTGCCAAGTGCTCATTAAGACCTTCAATTTTGTCTCCAAATTGACCAAAAAGGCTACACAAAGCACCCATTAGACTTGTTGGCATAATGACTAACCAAATTCACTCTATTAGCATAAATATAATCAAAAACATGCAATAAACTAATGAGAATGGTGGATTAAGTCAAATTAGGAGGTTGAATGAGCCCAAATAATTATCCATTTTTGGGGCTCATCACCTGTTATAAAAAATTAGAGTGTGCGTTGATTATAGGGATGTAAATCAAGCTTGTCCAAAAGACAACTACCCTATTGATGAATGTGCCAGATGCGAGATATTTTCATTCATGGATGGATTCTCTGGGTATAATCAAATAAATATTCGCCCACAGGACCAGTCAAAGACTGCATTTATTTGTCCGTGGGGCACATTCGCATATCGAAAATTACCCTTTGGTTTAAAGAACGCAGGGGCGACGTTTCAGAGGGCAATGAATTATGCCTTCCATGACATCAAAAACATCGTTCAACCATACCTCGACGACATTCCGATTCATTCGCGAAAGCGGACTGATCATCCGCAGCATTTAAGAGCGATATTTCTACGTTGCCGACACTACAAGATACGACTCAATCCGCACAAATGTGTATTTTGTGTCAGTTCTAGTCATTTACTTGGCTTTGTATTCTCCAAGGACGGGATTCATCTCGACCCATGTAAGGTCCAGGCAATTATAAATTTGCCTCCACCTTCGAATTTGCTTCAGATTCAGAAACTCCAAGGGAAAGCAACTTTCTGAGGAGGTTCATTCCAAATTACACCGAACTTGCTAAAGGTTATACACGTCTTTTGAAAAAGGAAGTACCCTTTGTTTGGGATCAGGTTGCGCAAGCTTCCTATGATGCTTTAAAAGAATCCCTAATGAAAGCATCGTTAATGTACACTCCTGAATATCAAAAAGAATTTAACCTGTATCTGGCTGCAACAGATACAACCATCGCAATGATTTTAGTTCAAGAAGTCGATGGAATTGAGCATCCTATATATTATTTAAGTAAAAACTTAAATGATACAGAAAGAAAATATTCTTACGTTGAAAAACTAGCGCTTGCAGCTGTTCAAGCGATACAGAGATTTCGACACTATGTCCTCTTTCGGAAAACTACCATTTTGTCAGATTGCAACCTCATGACTTATATATTGTCACGACAGTTGCTGGGGGGCTAAATACTCAAAATGGATAGCAATCCTACAAGAGTTTGATCTGGAATTTGTAAAATCCAAATCAAAGAAAGCTCTAGTTTTCGCAGAATTATTGTGTGATCTCCCATCGTCGTCCAACGATGACACATCCGAAGAAACAATCGTGGACGAAAATTTGTTTCTGATATCTACAAGCAATGAGTGGTATGGGGATATAATCATTTATCTCCAAACCCAAAAATATAGGCCAAACACCTCCCACTCTGAACAAAAACGTATTTGATACCAAGCAAAATACTACATGATCGTCAGTGATACACTTTACCATCGCGGTATCGATATGGTTATGAGGAGGTGCCTCACCCATGAAGAGGCCGAAAAAGTCCTGAATGACTGTCATTCAGGCGCGTGTGGGGGGCATCAATCCGGATATGCTACAACGCAAAAAATCTTACGAGTGGGATACTTCTGGCCAACTGGTATATGGCCTGGAAGCAGTCTTACCAATCCAGTGTGAAATCTTCTCTCTCAAACTCGCAATTGATCTCCTCCCCGGAACTTCAGAAGAAGAGGCTTGTTTCTTGGAATTAATCCAATTGGATGAAACTTGTCGTGACGCCGCTTTGGCTGACGAAGCCCATAAGAAACGAGTCAAGGCGCAGTTCGACAAAAATGTCAAACCCCGTGTCTTCTCAGAAGGTGACTTGGTCTTGCTTTATGACCAAGAATCCGATAAATTGGGAGCAGGTAAATTTAAGTCTTTATGGATGGGCTCCTATATTGTTAAATGAGTGTTAGCAAAAGGAGCCTACGAGTTAATGGATTATGACGGAATTCCGCTGGCGCAACCTCGTAATGGGTTGTACCTCAAGCGTTACTATGCGTAATGGTAACCTGTGTGCTTTTGTTATATTTTTGTTTTCGCTAAAATGTTTATTTTGGTCAAGTAATCCACTTTTTACATTTGTTGCAGATGTCAAACCTATTGGAGTCATGTGTTGGATATGCTGACGGAGCGAGTCATAGTTCGCGGAACCTATCCTCCGCAGCCTGGGCTATTTTTGATCCAAGCAGAGAGTTAGTAAGTTTCAGAGGTGTATGTATTGGTCGATCAACGAATAACATCGCTGAATATAGCGCATTGATAGAACTTCTCTCTGATGCCATCACACATGGTATACGCTGACTAATTGTCAGGCTAGACTCACAACTCGTAATACTACAACTCAATGGTATCTATTCTGTTCAAAATCTAGCTATTTATCGCATGTTCCTAAGAGTTAAGATTTTGGAAAGACAATTTGATTCTATTCAATATCAACATATTTCCAGAAACTTAAACACATTAACTGACTCGTTAGCAAATTATGTGTTAGATAGACATTTGCAACATTTATAAAAAGAAACATTCCATCAATGCTTGTATTTGGATCATTTAACTTAACCAAAATAAAACTCCGAAAATCAAAAGTATATATAACTGTTTATGGTTTACACATAATGTTCTATAACCAAGACAAAATTGGTCAAATGACCAAAAAACTCAAAGTGCTAGGGGGCACCCTAGTCTAATGATGCTCGTGATAGCAAGTCATAGCCTGTGCGATCATGCGCAAGAGATGAGTCCATCGTCTTGGCACACCAGTAGTATGCCGCTGTAGCCTCAAGGGTAGCTCATAAGTCCTCACATCTGGAATACCAAGAGTGAGGCCCTCAACCTGCTCCTGTAATGCTGCGAGAGTCTTGGCCACATCGAGGTCACGAAGGATAGCCCTTCTGACGGCCTCTCCTACTGGGGCAGTAGCTGGTACTCTCAGGCGAACTGCTGGAAGAACATGACCAACATCTGCATGAACGCATGAGTTTGATTAAAGTCTTGATAGAGTAAAGCACAAGGACATTATAAGAAAAAACGATAAATAGGAATATGGTAAGAGATTTTACCAATGGCGCCCCACTGTTCACCATCCGGCAGTACCAAATCTGGATCACCCCAGAAATCCATACCAGTGTATGGATACTCAGAATAGACCATCTCCTGACGGTCGAACCACTCGAAGAAGGTATCAGAAAATGAAATCTGAGACTGGCCAGCATGCCTAGACATGTGGTCAACCCATCTCTGCATACGTGGTTCAGTAGGAGAAGGTAAATCGAGTGCAATGTACTGCGGCTGCATCAGTGGTATCTTCTCCAAGGCAAAGGCGGTCAAAATAGAACCATACCCAAAGTTCTTCAACCTCCCGCTCTTTACCTTGGTCAACTGTTCTTTCATCACAAGAAGTACTGCATCACACCAGTTGAATACCTTCGGTTGGAGGCATTCCAAGGCATACTGCATATAAGATCGGTTGGCGACATGAAGAGCCGCACCACCGGCCATCCTACCAAAAGTAAACAGAATAGTCCTGAGGGACCTATCAGTAACATCACGGATGATGATCTTGCCGTCTTTACTCGGCTGAGATCCTTCTCTGCAGTACCGACGAACATAATCTCTCACCGAGTCACCTCCTCGGGCCGAACCTGATAAAGAGATGGGGGCACCCCGCCTCGACAAACCGGTCAAGAAATAGATGTCTACCACAGTCAAGGGGATAGATTTGCCCTTGATCTGGAAAAACCTGGTTGGTAGGATCCCAAGCATCGAGCAAATACTGCAGTAAGTTGACCTGTTGTCTCATGCTAGAAATGCGGAAAAACTTCAGCAAGCCACAGTTCCGCAGTGCGTTTACTATAACTGGATCATGTAGGGTAAGCATGTCCTCTTCTTCATGCTCACGTTCTCGCCATGTAATGGTAATCTTGCTCCAAAGATCTCTGAGAAACAAACAAGAGAAGAGTTAGATCCTGATTTTGGCAAGAAACAGGCAAAATTTCCATCAAAAATTGTGCACAGAATTCCTTCTCTGCACCCATCGCACCTACAGCAGTACTCTGGGTGCATTGCATGTCAGATGGCCTTCACAATGGCCAACATTCAACGCACCTTTCGATACACAGAGGGTGCGCTGAAGGCAGAACGAGTTTTTCAAACCCCAGGGGCTCAGAAAAACCAGGAATCAAGCTCAGAATGAAAAATGGAAACCATGAAATGAAAGAGCTCAGGTTTAGCTCCTACCTGGTCCAGACGGCGCCGAGAATCATCCACAGAATCTCCCGAAATCAGCTGATGAAATCAAGGGGGAAAAGCACCTCCAAAGCTCCAACAAACCAAAGTTCAAATGAAATGGTAAAATGAGAGGTAAAAACACTTTTTCATTACTTTTTACGTAGTTCGAAGTAAAATATTAGTGTTCTAACTCGTTTTCAAGCATATATTGTTCATTTCTGACTAGTTTGATGAAGCAGTTGAAAATACAGTATGATCTTTGAAAGAACTAAGCTATTTATGGTAAAATAAAAAAGGGACCATTTAATCGAGCAGTTTTAGCACATAGTTCAAGCTCGTTAAAAAATAAACATAAGACATGAGCAAATGTTTCTACCCGCATTTAAGCTCATTAAAAAATGAACTATTCCCCAGTAAATAACCATCGTGAATGTAGTACTTCAACCATTAAAGCCTTGGTCGTGTTTGCACCGTCACCTCCACTTTTTCATTGGCCGATCATTCACCTCAATTTGATTGTTTACCCATTTTGAGGAACAGCTGTGAAGAGTGATTTCACTAGCCATCCTTGTGACACTGCCGTGATTGGAAAATTCCAAACCTTACCTGGAATCAGCTGCTACCCGTTTTATCACTCGTTCCTCAAAAGACGAGTCTCCTTTAAGCTCTTTTCAACTGACTCGTAAAATATGAAAAGATTGTCGAGTCCTTGGCCTTCCAGCTCGTTAAAGGGACAGGAAGTGCTATCCCTCATCTAGATTTTAATCTTTTTGGACCTGAGGGATTATTACACAAAAAGATCGAGCACTTGTTTTGTTCGGCTCGTTAAAACTATCGAAAATTCATCCCTTCTGTATTGTTTTATACTTTTTCGGACTTAAGGGATTAGATGACGAAAAAGGAATTTTGGAGTTACCTTTACATTCCTTTTCAGACTCTCTAAAATTGAAAAGGACTGAGTTATCTTTGTCATTAAACTCGTTAAAAAGATTAATAGCGACAAACTTTTCTTTAGACGAGAATGAGTTTCAGTATCGCTAGGATCGTTAAAACATAGCGATGGGTTTTCCTGAAGGGCAAATTATAGAACAAACATATGTTATCCTCCTCAAGCTTGACAAAAATAAAGAGGTACTGCTGAGCAATGACTGGGGAAAATTGGGAAGAAAACTCAAAGAATCTTTATTGGTAGCAAGTCGCTCTTGAACATGACACTTCCACTCCATGTCCGAGTCGGGTTGGGTTGTTTCATTCACCGGCCACGTCGCCATGTTCACACCATACCATCCACATTTGGGGTTAATGCTACCAGTCCATCACATCAGTGTTGCCGATATGTTCAAGAGAAGTCATCCAGAGAAGTCACCTGTGTCTCACCCACTACCATACATTATACTCCATTCTTTCATGACTGCCACCCTGAACATGATATCATCAGATCGTTTTCACCTCCATCAAAATCATTTGCTCCGTTTCGTGTCATTGATGTGGGATTCATTAAGGCCCTCCTGTGACGGATCACTTCTTGTCGACATCAACTCATTATCCAAGGAGTTGATCTAGGAACATCCCATTCAGTACTTTGAAGCTTGCATGCCTCAATGGCAAGTTTCTCACTTCCGGCGACAGGTTTACATCAATGACCTTCGACTGAAAGATTTTGCGTGGTGTTCGACGCCAAGTCCTTTATTCACACCACGTGAATTGTACTGCAGTACCTTGAGGATCATTATCATTATCGGTGATTCCTCTCGCGCTTGTTAACAGTTTACATCATTGACTGGTAATCAAGCGATGTCTTTCCATGTTCGACTTCAAAACATTTCTCACATGGATCGACTTGTACTTCGAGTAAAGATTGGACGAGATTGAAGACCCCGGATCTAGTTTCATCCATCCGGGCTACGATATATATTCAGGGAAATAAAGACATCAAATGTACAGCATTGCAGCACAAATAATGATCCTACCAAAATGATGATGGCTCTATCAGAATCATCAGTCTACCCTCAGACGATTGTCTGTCCTATGTACATGAAAATGAATTTATAAAGCTGAGCATGGGAATGCCCGCCTCAGCTAGATCATGAAAATAGTATGAAGATAATGTATTGTATTGTATCTTATTACAGGTCTCCTCCCAGCATTGAAAGAACTTTGGATCCTCATAATAAAGCATTTCACCCGACACCAAAAGGTTAACGACCTCATACTTTAGGGGGCAACTGTTATAGACATTTTTGTGCCCTACAACTCCAAGCATGAAATGTCCATAAACCAAGGGCTCCTAAGTCCCTAAAAGTGTTGTTCTAACCCCTAAAGGAACAAGGTCAACAGATTACAGCTTCTCCCAGAAGTTCTCCACCAGAAACTGCTCAGAATAAGTCAAAACAGGATCATTTCAGCTGCTCCACTAGCTAGGTGCGTTGCATTGCACCTAAATACACTGTGAGGGTGCGTTGCATTTCAAAATTCCCTTCTGTGGGGTGCGATGGGCGAGAAATGACAAATGGCAGTGTCATTCCGTGAGGTGGAGAGACAATGGAAGCTTCCAGAATCTTCTCCTGTGACACTTGCCTCACTGAATTCGACCAAGGATGAGTAAGAGGCCTTCAGTCTCCAAGTGGAAGCAAGAACTGACAGAGAGAAGACACTAATCAAATCACAAGTTGACTCATCCTCCTTACAGATATCTATATATGGATCCCTCATCCCAGAGATCCAGAGGCTGGAATTTTGCATATTGTAAGGAATTGCTGTTGGTTTTTGAGACAAACATCAGAGTATTGGGTGATCTATGCTTTGTTTGAGGTGAAGAGGGGCTTCTTTGCTGGGAGGTTGATGCTGGGTCAGGAACCACCGGTTGTAACTCCTCCTGTATCTTTTCTTGTTTATCAATAAAAACTATTTGAGTTTTTCCTCCATGCTCTTGTATCATTGATGCTTGTTACATTTGTATGGTTAACTTAAATCGGATCCTAAGTTGTTTATGAATATAGATCCATGTCTTTGTATAGTGTTCTTCTTCTATGATCTTACAGGTACTTTGTGAAGCTGGGCAAGTAAGGGAGCAGGTAGCTGGAGACTATCAAAGAAGAGAGGGATTGGATCAAAGGATTAGCGCAAGACACAGGTTGGTTCTTTTTATTCCTCTCTATCTATAGTTCATAAAGGAAATACAAAAGTAGTTTTTCTTTGTTTTTTTCTAAGGTAGCTGTCACACCTTAGTCGGATAGGGTAGTTCTAAATAGGCACTTTGCCCTGTAACAATGACTCATGAAGAAGAGGAAGAAATGTTACATGATATATCAAAATTACAAGAACAAGTGCAACAAATGTCACGCTCACAAAAGCTAACAGAAGCTAAGATAAATGGCGTGGAATCTAAGATAAATGGCGTGGAACCTAAGATGAATGATTCGAAGACAGATTTGAAGAGAGACATGGCAGATTTGAAGACAGATTTGAAGACAGACATGGCAGATTTGAAGACAAATTTGACAAATTTTCTACAAGAAATACTTACTAATGGTGAAAAGGTTGTAAAGGAAACTCATGATGTGAACAAAAGTAATGTTAATCATGATTCCATAGACTCGAATGTTGGATCGAAGACCCACCATATTCCAAAAATCGATATGAGGAAGTTTGATGGCAAGGATCCCGCCACATGGATATTACAGATGGAGCAGTTCTTTGATCTCAATAATGTGCAAAACACACAAGAGGTACGTATGGCAACTGTATATTTGGAACCAAATCAGTTTATATGGTATCAATGGATTTTCTCTCGTAAAAAAATTATCACTTGGGCAATTTTTACGAAAGAATTGATAGCACATTATGAAGATACAAAAAAAAAACACTTTTTTTAGCCAATTGATAAGTCTCAAACAAAAGGGTTCAATAATGGAGCACATTGAGGAGTTCCAAAAATTGAACATAAGGGTAAAAGATATTCCACAAGAGCATAGGATTGATGTGTACATAGGGTCTTTAACGGATAATATCCAACATGATGTTCGCCTTTGGGAACCTGATACATTAGAGAAGGCATTCAAGTTAGCAAGAAAAATGGAAAGCAAAATTATGGCAACGAGGAAGCATACCACTCACAACTATAAAGACGGAAGTGTTGTTGCCCCTAGTCTTCCACAACCTATAAGGTTGACACAACAAAAATTGGAAGAAAAAAGAGCAAAAGGGCTTTGTTACAGTTGTGATAACAAATACACTAAAGGTCATAAGTGTGCTGAGAAGAAATTATTCTACATAGATTGTGAAGAGGAAGAAGAAAAGGAGCAAGAAAGGTCAAAAGAAGAAGATATACTCCAGGAACAAAGCCTAGATGAAGAACAAATAAATCTGACCATATCTTGTAATGCATTGGCGGGAATTACCACTCCTCAAACCATCAAGATAGAAGGACAAATCAAGAAGAAAAAGGTAATAGTGTTGATTGATTCAGGAAGCACCCACAATTTTATTCATTGTAGGGTAGCAAAAGAATTGAATTGCTTCCTATATCCAGCACCAGAGTGTCAAGTGATGATTGCAAATGGAGGAACAATAAATTGCTCTGGAAAGTGCCATAATATCAAGCTATCCATGGGAGAATATGTATTGACTAGCCCAATGCTTTCCATTCCAATGGGAGGTGCTGATGTTGTACTAGGAGTCCAATGGCTACAATCCTTGGGTACAATAGCTTTTAATTTTCAAGAACTTTTCATCAAATTTTCTGTGGAAGGAAAGGAAGTTGAATTAAGGGGTATTGCAGGGAAACCAGGAAAGATAATCAGCTCTAATGGTATGACAAAGCTTCTAAAAAAGGAGCAAAGAGGTGTAATTGCACAATTATGTTCGCTAGATGTTTCCACATTGGAATCATCTATTTCTCCAGATCTCCAAAAAGTCCTGGACAATCATTCCAAGGTATTTGAGACTCCCAAAGGTCTCCCACCTATGTGTGATCATGATCATGCTATTCATCTGATTCCAGGAAGTGTTCCTCCAAACATCAGGCCGTACAGATATCCCTATGTCCAAAAAAGTGAAATTGAACATATGGTTGCAGAAATGCTAGAGGCTGGTATAATTCAACCAAGTCAAAGTTCTTTCTCTGCTCCAGTAGTATTGGTGCACAAGAAGGATGGATCATGGCGCATGTGTCAGGATTATAGGGAGCTCAACAAGCTCACTATTAAAGATAAGTTCCCCATTCCTGTCATTAATGAATTGCATGGATCAATTTACTTCACCAAGTTGGATCTTCGTTCGGGATATCATCAAATCAGAATGAAGATTGAAGACATTCCGAAAACGACATTTAGAACTCATGAGGGTCATTATGAATTTTTGGTCATGCCTTTTGGCCTTACCAATGCACCTTCAACATTTCAAGGTTTGATGAATTCAATTTTCAAACCATTCCTTAGAAAATTTGTGTTAGTATTTTTTGATGATATACTAATCTACAACAAGTCTTGGAAGGATCATGTTGAAAATGTTGACAAGGTGCTACAACTATTGGAGGAGAAACAATTATATGCAAAAAGATCCAAATGTTTCTTTGGAGTCCAGGGGGTGGAATATTTGGGTCATATTGTATCTCATGAAGGAGTTAAGGTAGACCCTAGCAAAATTAAAGCCATTAAGGAATGGAAAATCCCCACATCCATAAAGCATTTGCGAGGATTTCTTGGGTTGACAGGGTATTATCACAAGTTTGTTAAGAATTATGGGAGAATAGCAGCACCTCTAACAACATTATTGAAGAAAGATGCATTTTCATGGACTCCGGAAGCAACAAAGACCTTTGAACATCTTAAAGAGGCAATGTGCCAAGCACTCGTCTTAGCTACACCGGACTTCACAAAAACCTTTATTGTGGAATGTGATGCTTCAGGAAATGGAATTGGTGATTTTCTAATGCAAGATGAAAGACCCATTGCTTTTGAAAGTCGTCCAATCAAGGGAAAGTTTTTAAGCAAAGCTATTTATGAGAAGGAAATGTTGGCAATACTCCATGCACTTAAGAAATGGCGACCCTACCTAATGGGAAGACACTTCAAGGTAAAAACAGATCATGATAGCCTTAAATACTTTTTAGAACAAAGATTATCCTCTGAAGAGCAACAAAAGTGGGTCACAAAGATGTTGGGTTATGACTTTGAAATCATCTACAAAAAAGGGAAGCAAAATGTGGTGGCAGATGCACTCTCAAGAAAGGATGAGGATGTGGAAGCATTGTTGTGCGCCATTTCTATTATCCAACCAGATTGGATAAACGAAGCAAGGGAGGAATGGAAGAATGATGAAGAAGTGTGGGCACTTATTCGAAAGCTACAACAAGATTCCAGTACATCTGATACATTTAGCTGGAAAAATGATTCGTTATGGTACAAAGATCGCTTATACCTCTGTAAGAATTCCCAGCTAAAACAAAAGATTCTTATGGAATTGCACACTTCTCCCTTAGGAGGGCACTCAGGATTTTTAAAAACTTACCACAGGGTTAAGAAGGAATTTTTTTGGGATGGCCTTAAATCAGATATTCAAAAGTTTGTGGCGGAATGTTTGGTTTGCCAACAAAATAAAGTTGAAACAATTAAGACACCGGGTCTATTACAACCTTTATCCATTCCAAGCCAACATTGGGAGGAGGTTTCAATGGATTTTATCACAGGTTTACCCAAGTCTGAGGGAAAGAGTGTAATCATGGTGGTAGTTGACAGACTTACCAAGTATGCACACTTTTGTGCATTATCACATCCATTTAAAGCCAATACGGTTTCTACTGCATTTATGGAAACAATTCAAAAGCTACATGGAAACCCAAAGATTATTGTAAGTGACAGAGATCCCATTTTCACTGGAAATTTTTGGACAGAATTATTTTCTTGTCTTGGTACTCAGTTAGCTCATAGCTCATCTTATCATCCTCAATCTAATGGGAAAACTGAGATAGTAAACAAATGTTTGGAAGGATATCTTCATTGCTTTGTATCTGATAAACAGACACAATGGGTCAAATGGTTGCCTCTGGCTGAATGGTGGTATAACACTTCCTTCCATACAACAACAAAAATGACCCCATTTATGGCACTTTATGGGTATCAACCACCATCCATCACATCATATTTAAGAGAAAATTCTAAGGTTCAAGCAGTGGAACATCACATCGAACATCAACAACAAGTTCTCCAACTCTTAAAGGATAACCTCGTGTTGGCACAAAATAGAATGAAACAACAGGCAGATCAACATCGCAGTGAAAGAAGTTTTGATGTAGGTGATTGGGTATTCCTACGGCTACAACCATATAAGAAAATGTCCCTAAAGCAAGCTAAGAAGGATAATAAATTATCACCAAAGTATTATGGTCCGTACAAGGTGTTGCAAAAGATTGGTACTATGGCATACAAATTGGAGCTTCCTGCAGCTTCTCCATTGCACCTAGTTTTCCATGTTTCATGTTTAAAGAGGGTTATAGGCAACAAGCTCCCATTTCAAACAATATTGCCAGAACTTGATGAGGAAGGAAAAATTATATTGGAACCGGAAGCAGTCACAGAAACAAGAACTTGACAGCTACGAAATCGATCAATTTCAGAGTATCTTATCAAGTGGAAGAACTTATCCGTTGAAGATTCCACATGGGAGGATGAGAATTTTATGCAGAAGTATCCAGAACTACTCAAGCGTTGAGGACAACAATTTTTTGAAGGAGAGGGGCATGTTGGGTCCCTATAATACTAGTGATTACCCCATTACTATTGTAGTTATACCACTTATTTATATTGTTGTGCCCCTATTACCCCCATGTTGTTATTTCTGTGCCCCATAGAATCCCTCTATTGATATTTTTTTTGGCTTTATATTATTATTGTTAGGTTGGCTGGATTATATTGTGACTCCTTAGACTCCTATATATGGAAAGGAGGTTTTGTCATTTGAATCATCCAAGAATTGTTCATTTATGTAATGTAAAGGAGGTTGCCCCCTCGAAGAGGCTGAATTCTAAGGCGTTGATCTCTCTTTTCTATCTTTTCTTGAGCTGGTTTCATAACAAAGGGTCGTGAAAGAAATCAAAAGTGACAAAGCCGTCGCTGGAACGGATCACTCTGAAAAATGACAACCTGGATGAAATAGGTGACAAGGTGTGTGATACCATGACAAAACTATCCAACAATTTGAACAACAACACCAGCAAGCACTAAGTACCATCCATAAGGATCTACGCGAGCTGCAGATTCAGATGAGTAGGATCCAAGTAGGCGTAGGGAAGATTAGTGTTGCATCAATGAGTTTGGCATCAGGGACTACTCAAGTAGCAGCGATGGTTTTTTCACTGGATCTATGAGCAGTCGCGCTACCAGATTGATCCTTGAGCATGGAGGTGGCCAATGAGAAGGTCATCGTAAGTTCTTTGAAGAACATAAGCCTCAACCTGGCTGATCTCTCCAATGAGTACCTTCACACGTTGTAGGTAGGTGTGACAACAAAGTTCAGAGCTCAGGAGTAGCATTCACTAAGCCTCGTAAGTGAATATAGAGTGAAAAATGAGAAGATGTTCACCGAAAAGATGTTCAATGAGCTCTCTACATTCCACCCTACCATAGACTGCATGGTTCATAAATTTAAAATTCCAAAATCTCTGCCACCATTATATTTAGCCATTGAATATTAGGTAAGTTGCTTAAATGAAGAGCAAAGAGTTTGGGTGAGGATGGACATACATGTTTGAGCAACTTTTAGAGTATCTGAAATTTAAAGATGACTTCCACCGCATATACATCCCGGAGCAGAAGGATCCACAACAAAAATGTTTTGACGTACCTTACCTTGCTACAAAAGAGGCTATTTAGGAGGTCATCAAGTGCTAGCCGACATATTAGCATACTCCATCTGATCTGGCTATGGGCACTAGAAAATCCATAGAAAAGAAGAAGAATGAAGTAGCAAAGAAAAAGGTACAGTAGTTGGCTAGGAAGTGGACAAAAGAGGCTGAGGAGAAGGCTTGTAGGGAAGCGGAGCGTGCCGCGAAGCAGCAGGCCGAACAAGAAGAGCACAACTTTGAGCATAGTGGTAAGTCTCCTTCGTCCCAAATAGAGGAGGAGGAGTAGTCAGAGCAGGGCAATGATGATCAAGAGGAGCAGAGCACTCCCTTCCAGATCAAAAGGTATAAGGAACAAGGAAAGGAAGGGTTGTGAAAGAAATCAAAAGTGACAAAGTCGTCGCTAGATCTGATCACTCTGGTAAATGATGACATGGACAAAATAGGTGACAAGGTGTGTGATACCATGATAGAAGTATTCCAACAAATTGAACAACAGCACTAGCAAGCACTAAGTACCATCCATAAGGATCTACGTGAGCTGCAGATTTAGACGAGTAGGATCCAGGTAGGTGCAAGGTAGATCCACATTGCATCAATGAGTTTGGCATCGAGGACTACTCAGGTAGCAGGGATGGTTTAGTCACTAGATCTATGAGCAGTCGCATTGCCAGATGGATCCTTGAGGACGGAGGCGGCCAATTAAAATGGCATCGTAAGTTCTTTGAAGAACATAAGCCTCAACCTAGCCACTCTCCCTAATGATTACCTTCACACATTGCAGACAGGTGTGACAACAAAGTTCAGAGCTCAGGGGCACCGTGCACTAAGGCTCATAAGTGAATGTAGAGTGAACAATGAGAAGATTTTCACCGCAAAGATAGAGGTCCTAAAGGCAAAGTAAATAATAAAGATGCAGAGTGCTCAACTAGCAGCAGTGGTGGAAGAAGCCTGCAGAATGGTCCCAGAACTGCATATCCCAGAGGACGCCCCGTTGGAGGAAAAGATCATAAAAATTTCTACGGGCTTACGTGATGCCAAGGAAGAGGTGGCTAGAGTCTAGTTTGAGTTGAACATAAAGATAACAGAATTGGAGCTCAAGTCACAGCCTTCAACCCTGCCAGAGGTAAGGGAACAATGTGATGCCGCTGTGAAATATGGAGTCGTGAGGGTGGATGTTGCGGTGGTGGACTACACTGCATTGTTTGATCAACCTATGGAGGTAGTCACAACCCTGCAGGAAGATCCCACCCTGTAGGTCTTAAATACAGAAGTCTGCAAGCTCCAGCAGAAATATGATGAAGTGAGGGTGATGACGTGCACCGTTGCTACAACACATTGCTTACCAAGCTGCAGGAGGTGAAGCAACTGCTTACATAGGTGGAAGCAACACAGAAGGAAGAGGCTATTCTTAAGGCAAGATTTTGGCCCTAGCGGGATGAGGCCTACATCGTCTCTGCCAATATTGTGGAGAAATTGGTGAACTTTTAAGGTATGCAACAGAAAATCAAGCACAACAGTGCAGGACCAGCCACAGAGCAGCTGGTGGAATAGATCAAGCAAGAAGCAATGTAGAATGCAGCTGAGGTAGCAGTTGGACAAGTGGAGTTGGGGGATCTTCACATTAAGATATCGATGCCAACCAAGTGACTCGAGGGCGATTCACGATCGTTTTTCTTCTTTGGTTTATCTTGATGCTCTTTGTCATCATCTTTTAGATCAAAGGTTATGACTAATAATCCTTTAGTTTGAAGATCCTGAAGCTTTTCCCAAAGCACTTTTTCTGATGAACATTTCTCCTCTTTGACCTTTATAGAATCTAGTAGGCCAATCAAAATAGATTTAATATCTACTACATTATGTTGCTTGGAGTCTTCTTCTTCCATTGTGCTTCTAGTAACCAATGATTCCCAGACTTCTAAACCTTGAGCCATTAAGAAATTTTTCATTCTTGCTTTCCATATGTCAAAATTTCCATTGAACAACAAAGCTTTCCCAATTTGATTCTCCACTGAGGAGGAGACACCTTCGAAGGGTTTGTTAGCCTTATTCCTTGACTTTTCCATTTGTGTTCTAAGGATCTACCTTCAAGATGTTAGGCTATGAGTGAAGGTATTGTCTCTGATACTAATTGTTGGGAATCACGATTGCTGTTAAACCAAAACCCGCTAGCGTTAGCGAACAGACTCAACTTTAACTAGAAGCTAAATATCACCCTATCAGTTTGCTTTATGGTTTTTTTTTTGTATGTTACTTCTCTTTTTCCTAGTGGAGGACCCCAGTAGGTATGGTTCCAAGGTCGCAAAGAGAAGAATGGTCTATTATCGAAACACTCAATCGTGTTTGCACAGGTTTTCGTTCCCTTCCAATTTTCTAGCATGTCCCCAAAGGCCATATGACAACTACGTCGAAGTCTGAATCAGTGGGAGAAATCCAAGAATATGTGTTCATAAATGTCCTAGTGTTCATCGATTCATTGATCACGGACTAAAACTCGCTCAAAACTCTACAAAACTTGCTCGAAACTAGTTTCACGTGTCAAAATATAACTGGATCGTTGGACGAAAATAAATCTCTTGGACTGGGTGGCGTGAACAATGTTGTCCCACCTAATCTTGCAAATAAAATGCCTTTCGGAATAATAATTGTGAATTTTGTGGATGGTGTGGGCCATGTGCTGGACCCTGAGCTAAGACATTCATGAACTGTGGAGGCATGGCTATTAATATTTGTGGAGCTATAGCTCCATTAATGCATTGGGCTAGTATATGCCAAGCATTGGATTTAACCAAGTACAAAATGCAATGGGTAGCATATATTGCCCCAGTGCATTAATAAATCTATAGTTCCAAAAATATTGGTTTTCACATTGAGGCATCATGAATGTGGACCAGTATGCCACGTAGGGTTGTTGATGTTTCCTTAGTGTGTATCCGATACACATTATTGTTTATATTGTCTTTGCATATATTTGTATTCATAAACATCGTAGCCTTACATGGATATAGCAATGGAGGCACGAAGGAGTGCCAAATTTATCATTTTATCATTTGGAAGGCACAAGGGAGTGTCAGACAAACGTGCCACACAAACGTGCATAAGACCCACCCCTGCTCACAACTTCACATTTTTGACACAGACACATGTGCCCGAGCGCACCCACAGATGACATGACCCGACTTGCTTGAAAGAGTTTACACAGGTGCCCAAAAATGACAAAACTCGGCCTGCATGAATGAGTTTACATATGGGCACCCTCACACAACACGACTGGACCCACTTGAACGAGTTTACATGGGTGACCACACATGAACCAAATGAAGGCACAAGGGAGCGCTAGGAAAATGGGCTGCATGAACATGCAAAAGGCCCACCCATGGTCACAACTTAGCAATTTTTAGTACAAAATACAATGGGTGGCATATATTTCCCTAATGCATTAATAAAGTTATAACTCCAAAAATATTGATTTTTTCATGGAGGCATCATGAATGCGGACTGATATGCCACATAGGCATGCTGATCCTGCACTAGGGTGTATACAATACACATTATTGTTCATATTCTCTTTGTGTATGTTTGTCTTTATAAACGTATACATGGATATATGATTGGACTTATTAATGCTCATGGACTCTAGTCATAAGGTGCATGTGTATGAATATATCATTGTATTAATATTTCTTTTATATATATTTGTGTATGGTTGGTAATTGTATATCATGATGGAGGCGTGTGTGCCTTGTGTTTTGTGGTATCTCTCTCTCTCTCTCTCTCTCTCTCTCTCTCTCTCTCTCTCTCGCTATATATATATATATATATACACACACACACACACACACTATTATGCATTGGAAATGACAAATAATTGACAAAAAAAATTGACTAAAAACTCTCACAGAGACTGGCTCTGCAACTCTAGAGCATGACCTAATTTTGAGATCCTCTATTTCCGCTGTGGGCTTCTGCGGGCTCTGCCCTTGAAGTTGGATTCCGACCGCACTCCCTAGGATGCTCGCTGAGTGGCCCTGTCATGGAGTAGACAGTCTTTCAAGCGAGGCCTTCCTTCAAATAGCAGGTGGTGGGCTCCTCTCACGCACCTAAAACTTCCTTTTTCACTCGTCTTACATATTCATCGACCATTCCTCGTTCGGATCAAGAACTCCGCCCTCACTCCCCTCATCATGAAAACAACAAAGCTATCACAGCCCCTCAATAAGAAGGATCTGACACTAGGGGCACAAAGAAGTTAGGGGTTACGACTTGTGCTTCAACCTCGTCAAAAAACCCTGACAACCCTAAATCGGGTGCTATAGATATGGCTCAGGATAAGTTTCAATCAGCAAAGGCCTGCCATCCAAAGGTAGCAAAAATTCCAGAAATAATCATACAAGAACCCGACATAGAAGCTTACAGAGATTACATGAAGGAACATGCAGTTATATGTAAGTTTATGGGAATTTGGCCCTCTGAAAGAGCTCTGAAAGGATGGATACATGCCAAATGGAACCCTAAAGGGGCAATAGAACTGTAGCTTGGATCGAAGGGTTTCTTTACAGTTGTTTTTGCTCTTTTGGAGGACAAGGATCATATCTTTGAAGGAGGGCCATATTTTTTCAACTCTGCCGATCTATACATGAGATTATGGAAGGATAACTTCATGTCAGAACAAGAAGACTTCACTAGGGTCCTAGTATGGATTCGACTATATTCTCTCCCTATGAACTACTGGGCACCTTCGATGCTTCAAGCCATTGGAAATGGATTGGGAGAATAAATCAAAATGTTAGAAGGCATAAGAAATGGACGCTACATCTCATATGCTCGTATATGTGCCTATATGGATGTTTTAGGAGCTTTTCCCGAAGTTATCAGCCTGAACTTTAGGGACGAAATATGGACCCAACCAGTGGATTACGAACATATCCCATTCAGATGTCAAAAACGTCACGAGCATGGCCATATTTTTTGAGATTGCCCATAGAATAAACCACCTCCAAAAGATGACCCAAATGGGGCTAAAGGTGAACAAGGATTTATCAAAGTTACTCAAAAAAACAAGCAAGCTAGAAGGAACACTACGGGAAAGGAGTCCCCCAGGTAGGTGACACACAACAGATATGAAATCCTCTAATCAACAACAATGGAGAAAGGCCAAGCGAGCAACTACACATAACAAATTCCAGATCAGCACAAGGAAATAGACACAAAAATGGAAAACACCACAAACCCATCCAAAACTGAACAAGAAATTTAGGAAGAAATGAAAATGGACTACACACAAGAGCTTCCCACCTCAGAGGAAAAATTAATAAAGGAAATTTTGATGGGAATGGATTTGCAGAAATTTTCAAAGGAATGGACCTCAAAAGGATTCGAGGGTATTCAAGAAGACCACCTCAAACATATAGAAGAAGCATACATCCTGCAACAGAACTTCCAAAAACAAAGAGAGCATCAAACCAAGGGGGGGAAGCAACCAGTTGGTGGCATGAAAGAAAATCCCAAGGCCAATAATCAAATCACCAAAGGCCAACCTAAAAGAAGAGGCCGGAAAACAGAAGGTCAACATCTGGCTAAGTTGGGATTGAGCCTCATCAATGCGGGCAAGGTAAAGGTTCTATCTCTCACCCCCAACATTTTATCATGAATTTCACATCTTGGAATATAAGAGGACTCAATATCCCTTCAAAAAAATGACTCTTAAATCCAAAGTAATCTCTAGAAAAACAAACATTCTTTTGTTGCAAGAAACAAAAAGTGACTTGTCTGAAATGATGAACATACAATAGACCTGTTTTAGAAAACATCACAACCATTTAGCCATAGCTGCTCAGGGCACGACTGGAGGCATAGCCACTTTCTAGACAGACTACAAGTTTCAATTGATTGACTCATTTGCTTCAAGGCATGCCATAGCAACCATCCTTCAGGTCATAGGAACCAAAGAGAAAATATGTTTTATAAATGCCTATGGGCCTCATTTGGTCAAAGAAAGGCTAGCCTGGCTCAATCATCTAAAAATCTATCTCCAGCCTATTGATCTTAAGTTCCAGTTTGTGGCGGGAGACTTTAACATGATCCTAAATCAGGATGAGAAAAGGGGAGATCTTCGTCGTCTTGATTCAGACTCCCAAGATTTCCAAGGTATGATTGATGATATGAACTTCATATATACCCCTACCAAAAATGGCATCCACACTTGGAACAATAGGAGAGGGGGAGAGAGTCAAATTGCTTCTAAACTGGATCGGTTTCTTCTCTCTGAAGACCTTTTCCTTTCATCTTTGGAAACGGAGGTCATCATCACTCCACAGGCAGGGTCTGATCATTGGCTGATTGTCCTTACCATCTAGATCTCTTTCAAACCAAAAAATGCCCCCTTCAAGTTTGAAGATTTCTGGCTTTCCCACCTAGATTTCCAAGACAAAATCAAAAAATGGTGGACCAAATATTTTCCCCCTTGAGGAAGCAAGATGAAAGGATTCCATCAAAAAATTAATTTCATCAAGCAAGAATTAAAAAAATGGAACCAATAAAGCTTTGGAGATATTACTTCGGAGAAAAAGATTATAGAGTCAAAAATGAAATCTCTTCAAGAAACAATCATCTAGAATGGGTTAACAGAGGAAACAAAGCAAATAGAAATGGAACTTCAGAAAGATTGGGAGATAAGAGAAACTCTGGAAGAGATCCTTTGGTGACAGAAATATAGGATCCAATGGCTCAAAGAGGGGGAGATAAATACTTTTTTCTTCCACAAATCTATGATTCAGCACTGGAAAGTTAATACGATCCTCAACCTCAAGAACGAGCAGGGGTAGATGCTTGATACTCATCAGCAGATTGAGGAAGAACTCCATCGCATTTCTCAAGCATCCTAACTGAAAGCAACCACCACGGTGAGGATCACATAAGGAAAATCACCAATCATATCCCGTCTATCTTAACCAAAGAACACAATCAGATGCTGTTAAAAAAGATAACCATGGAGGAGTTGCAAGAAGAAATTCAAACAATGTTGAATGGAAAAGCCCCAAGACCTGATGGCTTCACCATAGATTTCTACAAAACATGCTGGAACACAATCAAGGACTCGGTATATTACCTGATGGAGGAATCAAGAATGAAGAAATCTATATTTCCCTCTCTCATTGCCACTTTCCTTGCTCTCATTCCTAAATCAGAAAGGGCAGACTCCCCAGATCAGTTTCGACCCATTGTCCTCTACAATCTCATCTACAAGATCATATCCAAAATTGTGGCCAATAGTTTAAAGCCTCTTTTGCCACTCTTGATTTCTACAAATCAAATAGGATATGTGGAAGGTAGGCAAATCATGGACATCATCATTCTATCTTAGGAAATCATTCACATGCTGAAAGACTAAGGAAAACCAGCAATGTCGATCCAGCTGGATATGTCTAAAGCCTTTGACAAGATCAACTGGAACTATATCTGACACATGCTAGCTGCTTTTGGGTTCAACAAAGAGATCATCACTTGGATCATGGCCCTGGTATCTGGTGCCTTCTTCTCAATCCTGCTTAATGGATCTCCCACCTCGATCATCAATCACTCGAGAGGCATTAGAAAAGGTGATCCTTTTTCTCCTTTCCTCTTTATTATTTTGGTGGAGGGGTTAGGCAGATCTATTTCGGCAGCCTTGGCCAACAGTCTCATCTCAGGTCTCCAGCTATATCCTTGACTCCCCCCCTCAACCCACCAACAATTCGTGGATGATACCCTCCTCATGGGTTGCCCCTCAGTTAAGGAAGCCCTTGCTTTCAAAAGAATATGAAACGACTTCTCCCTTGCCTCTGGTCTAGATGTGAATAAGGCTAAATAAAAAATCTTCTTCCTCAACACCCCAATAGCTATTCAAACTCATATTGCTCGAATATTGGGTTTCCAGAAAAGTCTCTTTCCTTCTAAATATCTGCGTGTTCCCCTCACTGATAAGCCTCTTGCCTGTTCGAACTGGGAACCTCTTATCTCCAAGCTCAAGAATAAAATTTCTAATTGGACTTTCAGGACACTCAGTCTGGCGGGAAGATTAATCCTTGTCCATTCTGTCCTTCAAGCCATGTCCCTTTACCTTTTCTCGGCTATTGCAGCTCCAAGGTCTATCTCAAGCCAGATCAAAACCATCCAAACAGACTTCCTTTCGAGAGGCAAAGTAATCAATGGAAAGTAGGCTATGGTGGCCTAGGACAAAGTGTGCTCTCCCAAGCATGATGGTGTTCTTGGCCTTAGAGAACCTGATCTCCTTGGTAGGGCCATGGGTGCTAAGACTTGGTGGTGATGGCTTACAAATCCTACCACCAATTGGGCCATGCTATGGAAGGCAAAATATGCCCCCATGACTCCTTGGGCCTCTCTCTTACGACTCTTAGGCAATCTTAAAGGGTCTCCAATGTGGAATAAGGCCTGGTAAAATAGATCGCTAATTCAGAAGCACAGTTTCTGGGAGCAATGGTCAACATGCTTTATTCTAGGAGGATGTGTGGGAGAAATGCCCTAGCCTGGAAAAAGAAATTTACAGGCTTTGTTAAAGAATACCTTGATAAGCAAAATAAAAGAAAAGTAAAAGATTATTAGAAAAATACTGAAACTTTTGATTGGGGGGACTGGAAGAACCTCACAGACTATCTTCCAATCCATCTCCATCAACTTATAAACTCCCTTAATAAGGAGCTCATCAACAGGCAAATTCAAAGGATGGATGGTCCAGACATTCTGAGATGGGTATCCAAACTGGAAGGAACTTTCAACATCAAAGAAGCTTACAACCTTTTGAAAAATCCAACCTCTACTCAAGCGGACAGCAAATGGAAAAAACTATGGAGTAGGAAGCATTGGCCGAAGATTAGTCTCTTTCTTTGGTTGATCACACACAAGAAAATTCTAACTTGGGATAGTCTTAAAAATAAAGGTTTCAATGGCCCCTCTGTTTGTAGTCTTTGCCTCTCTGACTCTGAAACGATCAACCACATCCTCAACACCTGCCCTTTTGCTTCCAACATTTGGTCCTAGTTCGTGTTAGTATTTGAGACCTCTAACCTCTCCCTTGATTCCATTCACAACACCCAGGAAAATTGGTGCCCAACCTTCCCTAGCCAACCTCTTATCAATCTGGCTTGGAACCTTCTTCCAGGCATTATTTGTTGGGCTCTCTGGAAGGAGCGCAATTCTCGAACCTTCAGGAATGCAACCTCCAAGGAGGAGCAGATCATTCACAACATCAAGACAACAATGTGAGAATCTGCTTCCATTGCTAAGCTTTTGGACTCCTCCCACCCTCCAACCGTAGCTGAATGCAGGATCATTAATCTTCTTGATCTTCCCATCACTGGTAATGCTTCTTCTTCCCAGTATGTTTTGATCAATCCCTCGTATTTGACTATCTAGCATCCTCCTGAACATCCTTTCCTCAAGATGAATTATGATGGGACATCCAAAAACAACCCTGGCTTAGCAGGCTTTGGAGGTGTTTTTTGCAATTCTATGGGATCCATCCTGTGGATTTACTATGGTAATTTAGGCCATACCACCAACAATGTAGTTGAGCTCCAATTGCTAGCTAGGGGTCTTGTCATTGCCAAGAAAAACAACTATTGGCCCCTTCTGGTCGACAGACACTCCAATGTTGCTACCCAAGCTTGCCGAAAAATGCAGCAGG
The DNA here is from genome assembly GCA_031772625.1 of Pinus tabuliformis. Taxonomy (NCBI): domain Eukaryota; kingdom Viridiplantae; phylum Streptophyta; class Pinopsida; order Pinales; family Pinaceae; genus Pinus; species Pinus tabuliformis. Next base: position 754,929,908 of record CM062809.1, read on the forward strand.
GATGAAGCGTGGCTAAAGTCTCTGCTAGATGGTGTCTCAACCATATTCTTCAGCAAATTAATGTCAGCATAAAAGAAGCAAATGGTTTTGTTTCAAGCGGTCAGACGAAAGGCCAACAACATGGCCGACTACTTGGCCGACCAGGGGGTAACAACCCAGGATCGACTCATGTCTCAGGACTGGAATTCTTTCGAATCACCCGAAATCAAGAAGGTGTGTACCATAATCAATATCAATGACCTGCACAAGGCAGGAGTCATATCAAAGCCACCCAATTAGCCTATCCATTATGACTAAGTACTCATTTGAAGATTTATCACGTTCTCTGAGCACAGGTCGATCCTGGATCATATCTCCTTGGCTCGTTCCCTTGCCCTACAATTATTCTCTGCCTGATCTCATTAAGTCGGTTGGCATGCATCTTCGCTTCCCGCACGCTGCTAGCCCGTGCTCGCATTTATCCATAAATACCCCCCACCCGGCTCCTTTTCCTCATTTTGCTGCTGCCTGACCTCCCCCTTCACGACCCTGTTCTCCTACAGAACCTCTCGGCACAGGTTTTATGACCTTCCCATTCAGGCGCTTAGTCTGCGAATTGCCCCCATTCCCTTTGAGCTTAAGCACCCTATCATGGCCCCTTGTCGTAGGCATCCTCCCCTTCCTCTTATTCGCCACAACCGTACTGCCCAGTGGGAGAACCCCTCCGATCACCCTATTACCAGGGCAGAGATTCAACCCAAAAATGCTACTTTTCACTTAAGGGATATCACCCCGGAGCCAATGGTATGCCTAAATGAGCAATCAATATTGATGACTTTTTCAATGATGATGATGATATGTCGGCTCCTCCGGGTTTGTAATTTTCTATTTCTATCTTGTTTTGGCCTACTCATTAGGGTTTTTGTTGCATCAAGCCTACGTGCTCACATTTGGAATTCTTCCCTTGCTACCGGTCTCCCCACCTAGCTTCTCTTTCCATGTTTCCTTTTTCCTTAGGTGTGGGATTGATCTCGTATTTTGCTGGTTTGTGGATAGCTACCTCGATGGCCTTTTTGTAACTATATTTTTTTGCTTTTAATTTGAATAGTAACTCCAAATTTACAAAAAAAAAAAAGACAAATAATTGACAAAATTGGAACATATTATAAAATGCCTTAACTAGGGCTTACAGTGAACCCACATGGACTGTAAACAATAGTGAAAAAATATATAAAATACATATTTATGAATATATACATGTACTAATTCTACAATTCAAAACAACATTATTAGGGACACTTATTTTTCTAAGGAAATCCAACTAGATAGGAGCTCTCTACATTCTACCCTACCATAGACCGCATGGTTCATAAATTTAAAATTCCAAAATCTCTGCCACCATTATATTTGGTCGTTGAATATTAGGTAAGTTCCTTATATGAAGAGCAAAGAGTTTGGATGAGGATGGACATATATGTTTTACTCCAAGAATGTTTTCTTTAATGCGATGGTATGTTGTGGGACAACTTTCTGATATAGTGATGCTCTCCAAAATTTTCAAATGTCTTAGGGGCTCTTGAAATAAGATAAGGTTCGGTCACTGGATCTATGAGTAGTCGTGCTGCTAGATGGATCCTTTAGCACAGAGGCGGTCGATGAAAATGTCATCGTAAGTTCTTTGAAGAGAATAAGCCTCAACCTAGCCGCTCTCCCCAATGAGTACCTTCACACGCTGTAGGCAGGTGTGACAACAAAGTTTAGAGCTTGGGAGCAGCATGCACTAAGCCTCATAAGTGAATATAGAGTCAACAATGAGAAGATGTTCACCAAAAAGACAGAGGTCCTAAAGGCAAAGGAAACAATACACATGCAGAGTGCTCAACTAGCTGCCGTGGTGGAAGAAGCTCGCAGAATGGTGCCAAAACTGCATATCACATGAACAAAACTTAGGGTTTGGAATATTATTTAGAATTGAGTTACGAGTAAATGAGGGTTGTGGATAGAAAATGGCATAGAATTTTTGAGGGTGAAAAAATACTCAAAGGATTTATATTAAATATCACCATATTTAGGTTATTCTATATTTTCTTAGAGGGTATGACATATATAAATTATAACTTTATTAACAATTACAATAAATTTTTTCTTTCTACATAACAAACACCTTCATTATCAAATTCTTAATTACAATATAAAACGTTGAATAAAACTTTGTTTCAAGAATTTGATAAAGAGTGTGCTTTCTTTTAAGATACTTTTTTAGTGTAATCCAATTCATTCCTGAATAACATATAGTATTCAACAAGTGTAGCAGGCAGCAACAGTCCCTTCCCAGTCTGAAATTCTTTAATGGATTATATTTTGGTCAAATATTAAAAGATACTTGTTGTTTTTTAATAAGTGTTTTTATTTATTTTTATATAATATTAAAAAACAAAAAGTAAGTGTGGTTTGTAATATTAAGTTAATAAATGTAAGTCTCATAGTTTCATTGAAAGAGGAACAACTATATTCCAACCAAGAGTGTTGAAGCAGCCATAAATGTCTTTAAAAAATGCAAGACTATATCTTTTATTAGAAAAGGCTTTTATGCTCGTCACAATCAACCTATTGGGAAAAAATTAGTCTGTTAGTTTGGCAAAGTACCCCGTAAGGAGAAAATATCAAGATCTTGTCAAGCACAAACAACTACTAATGCGTTTGTCATTAGGTTTTGAATGAATAATGGAATTATTGGCAAACGTTCATGTCGATATTCCCAACTAGCATGCATGGTAAAGCATTGACTAATTTTTAAGACTTGCAACCCTCGCCGTAATCGATAATTATTCAAAGTTTACTTGCAGATCAAGATTAAAAGGCATATGCACTTTTGGAAAGTAGACATCACAATAAACCATAATTTGGATTTGTCACGTGAAAAGCAGCCCCTGAACAAATTTCAAATCATGTTTGACATGGATGTTGTGTATGACTACCAACCTACAATATGTTCTAGAAGTTATCTTGGAAACCTTAAGCAACAAAATACTTAATGCTACATATAATGATTCCAAATATCTCTATAAAAGTTATTTACCTTTTATATCAACACAGATTTAAGCCTCTTGAAACTTGCCCTGAGTTTCTCATATTCAGGTGCAAGTTTTTTACAATGCCCCCAAATAGAAGCAAAGCCAAGAATGGAAGTTAGTTTGGCCATAGCATAAATGATGAAAGATTACTTAACACTAAAGATGCCTAATTAACACTCAGGATGGCTCAAGGATTAAAATATGTTGGCACCAAGTTGCATCTAAGCATAAGATAAGATTCTTTGGTGAAGGGCTAAGGTCCAACAAGAGCATTGTGGATAAAAACAAAACAAATTGTAATGGCAAACACAAAAAAAATATAACATGATCAAGTTTCAAATTAGAATAGCCCGATGGTATAATCAATTTAAAAAGAACACTAGAAGTTCTAATTTTCAACATTTCTAGTTTGCCTCAACCAGAATCCAACAAGGAAATTTTTGCCAGAATTACAATTTTGGATTTGATGAAATTGTTGGTTTTGTAAACTTGAAATTAAGAAGAAATAACGGAGACAACGACCATGAGGAAGCCTAAATCATGCACACACCTCTGAACTAGAATACACATACATGGTTGCTCCAAATCATATATTAAAATAAACCACCACTCCTCATCTCCATCCTTGTGAGTTAGAGAAATACTCAATAAAAGATACTCTGCTAGGCTTCAACCATTAACTCTTCAACTTGATCAACACTCTTGCTTTATTATGTTGACTTGAATAAGAAAGATTGAACGTGTGTAGGAGAGGATTTATTTGAAAAGGACCGACTAAGAGAACTCACTATACTCGATAACTACTAGGATTTAACTCTTAACTATTCAACTTGGAGGATTTATTTGAAAAGGACTGACTAAGAGAACTCACAATACTGGATAAAATATATAGCTCTTGACTTCAACTCTTAACTTTTCAACTTGATCAATGCTCTTTCTTTATTATGCTGATTTAAATTAGAAAGATCACATCTGCGCAAGAGAGGATTTATTTGAAAATGACTGACTAAGAAAAAAAAAAAAAACCAAAGTTGGAATCGACATTTAATATCAAACCAATGGGGCCAATGCATGCTGGGCCCTCCACCTAGGTTCAAATCCCATAAATTCACAAATAAAAGGTTAGGATCACGTGCAACTGTTGTATGATTTTGATAAAAGAGTACCTTTTTATTGTAGCTCGGACAAAGAAGTGCTTGATTTTGATAAAAGAGTACATTGTGATTGCAATGGGGGGAACGCATGTCAAGCCCTCCCACAAGGTTCAAATCCCATAAATTCACATATAAAAGGTTAGGATCACGTGCAACTGTTGTATGATTTTGATAAAAGAGTACCCTATGATTGCAGTTTGGATAAAGAAGTGCTTTATTTTGATAAAAGAGTACCCTGTGATTGCAAATTTGACAAAGAAGTGTTTGTAATTAATAGTTTCCCATTAACTACCATCCTCCCTGCGAAAATGGGCCACGTAAGAATCTAAATCAATTTATACATAACACTGCACATGAAATTTAGACTATAATTTATCATATTAAAAAAATATATACCCAAGCTACCCAACAATTATAAATAACATCTACCGTCACACTGATAACCATTATGCATGTAAAATTAGAAAACAAAAGCATAAAATAAAGATACACCTTCACACACATATTGCATGAACAATAGGAGGCAAAACCGTGTGTGTATACACACACATGCGTTTGATGTTTTAAGCCCAATTGGGGGTATAAACGTAAACAATTTAAAAAATATCTAGAAATAGGGGTACAATACACAAATCATGGATAATAATATATATCGTGATTGTATCTCAGGAAAAAAAATGATTTTGATTAATAATTTCCCATTCAATACCACCCTACCTTCGAGAATAGGAAAATGAGCAACAAATTTCTAGTGATCTAAATCAATTTGTAGATAACACTACAAATGAAAATTTAGACCAACATTTATCACATTAAAATAATGTATACACAAGCAACCCCAACACCATAAATAACATTTCCCATTCACATTGGTAACCATGGTGCATGTAAAATCAGAAAGAAAAAGCATAAAATACAGATCCACCATCACACAGGTAACATATGAACATCAGGAGGAAAAACAATTTGTGTGTGTATATGTATATATAGACATGTGATTGATCTTTTGGGGTCAACCTAGTCACATACTTGCATACCTTCACTTTACCAATGGTTGCAAAAATTATATATGACAATCACTCGGCAAGGCTAAAAAATAAATAAACAAAGAAGTTTAGAGAAAATAAATAAAAAAGGAAATTTTGACAAAAAGCTAGCAAATAAATGGATTTTTGAGATTTTCAGCTTTCGCACTGAGAATTTTTTAATTTAGCATGGTAATAGAAATGCAAATGTGGCATGTTATATAGTCCACACAATCAAAGGACATGATAAACTAACATGTATGTGAAGCTTCATTTAAATGTGTGCATAAAATATGCAAATAACAACATATGCTCAAACCGGAATTGCATATTTGAAATAACTTCATGAAAAAAACAACGGCACATAAAAATTAAAAATTACCATGAAAGATTAACATGGTCACAAATTATTACTTCAAACTTTAGGCACTAAACACTAGCTTACCTCCTTCCGCAAATTTTTTTTACTCTAGTATTGATATGCTGTAATATACAGGAAGTCCAAAAACACAGAAAGTGAGATGTTCTTTTTAATGTAAATTTTATGATAACTATGAAATTTAACATCAATGCAAATGAATATCAATATTTGGTTTCTCTCTGATCGTAAAATGATAGTCTCTATGGTATCATATATGAATAGTTGTAATGTAATGTTCATTGTTCAAGAGACTGAAAAAAATCCCCTTTTTCAATAAGGTATATATTATTAAAAGAATAGATCAAACAACAATCGATGCAAACTAAATTTTCACATATACCATAAAAATGAATGCAAATTTTGCATTGCTAAAATTTGAAAAAGCTAATGACAATGGCTAGAATATGAAATGTAATAAGATTAGGGTAAGTCACTCCTGACTTTTCCTCAAGCTCTCAATAAAATCTAATCTATTTACTTTTAAGATGTAATATAGTCACATTTATTGCAATCAAACAGATAAATATTTTCTAATCTTTTTTCCCTAAACTTGTACAAACATATAATTTGCACTGCATGATCCCAATTCAATATGGTATTATAACATAGGAAAATAGTGACCCTGTATAATGTATCACAAAACTTAAAATTTGTATCTATCTACCATGCAATTGACGAAACTTATCAGCGTGTATAAACCCATTTCATTTACTGTTCTAATTTTCTCAATAAAAGTAACAATGTAGCTCTAAAATAGTAAAATTTTCAATAATGTAAAACATAGAAGCTATAAAAACCAGGATTTATAACCTATAACTAAATTAACTGATGAAATACAAATTGCATCACTGTAAAATGTGTACATTGCCTTTTGTTTTAAGCTATGATAAAGTTACAAGACCTTTCATGTGACATATTTCGGTCAGACAATAAGCCTATAACCATCAGAAAAACACAAAGGTGTCAAAAGGTTCATAAATATGTAACATGAGCACTAGAAAGTTGATAGACATTGTCGACTTCGTTACCAACCTTTACATTGAACTGTGCTTATGCTTTAAATTGGAGGTATCATTGTTGTGAGTCAATTAATGTTTATTTTACCCAGTGACTTTGATATTATGAGCTACTGTGACCACCAGGAATCTAGGAGTCAATTGATGGTCAATAATTTATAAATAACAAAAATCTTGGTTGATTCCGCAAACATAAAATAGTGCAAATCGTAGGAGAAACTAATTGGAAGAGCGATTACTGATTACCTCTTCCCCCTCATACTGTATTGTTGGAAAGGTGGAGGAGACAAAACAAATAATTCACACACAAATCACATGAGCGGCAACTCTTTTATTGACCACACAAAACATGATACTTATAATGAACTCGTTGAAGGGTATTTAACCTTTTCCAACTAGCGACTTACCTAAAATATCTTGACATGTAACCACATACTAAAAGTCATCTATGACTTAACTCGACTTGACTCAACACTCAAACACTCAACTCTCAACGCTTAGTTAACTAACTGTCTAAGTTTAGCCAACTCCTCATGCGAGAGTAATTGCCTTATTTTAACACTCCCCCTTAATTATGACTGCTAAACTTAAACATGACTCATGACAAATCAAACATGCCTGTTGGTCTATGTCTCAGCTAGGCTTACAACACCCAAGTTTCTTCTATCAAAATCGAACACATATTTTGCTAATGATTTAGTAAAGATATCAGCCAATTGATCACTAGATTTACAAGGCTTCAAGTGAACTTCTCCATTGCTCACATGTTCCCTAATAAAGTGATATATAGTATCAATATGCTTGCTCTTCTGATCAAACACACTATTCTTGGATAATTCAATCGCTGAGATGTTGTCACAATATATTTTTATTGATCCTTGTTGTTTCTTCTTGAGTCCATCAAATACTGTTTTTAACCACACTGCTTGACATGTTGTTGATGTTGCTGCTACATATTCTACTTCTGCTAATGAAAGTGTCACAATGGGTTGCTTCTTAGATACCCATGAAATCAGACCTGAACCAAGATGGAACACAAAACCACAAGTGTTCTTCCTATCATCCAAACTGCCTGCAAATTCACTATTTGTGTATCCAATCAAATCTTTATTTTTTGTGCTTGCATACATTATGCCACAATCTCCAGTTCCTGTTATGTATCTCAGAATTATTTTTCCCGCACTCCAATGTGTGTCTTTTGGAATTTCCATAAATTTGTAAATCAAACTCACTCCTTGCATGATATCCGGTCTTATAGTTGTGAGATACATGAGGCTGCCAAGAAATATTTTGAATAGAGTTGGATTGACATATGATCCTTTATCATGTTTGCTTAACTTTGTACCTGTTGCAACTGGTGTAGGAATAGGTTTTCAATTTTCCATCGTGAATGTTTTCAACAAATTTTTGGCATATTTATTTTGAAAAATAAAAATTTCTTTTTTTCAGATTGCTTAACTTCTATGCCAAGGAAATATTTCATGAGACCAAGATCCTTCATCTCAAATTATGTCATCATGGCTTCTTTAAGTTCATCTAACTCAAAATCACCTGTAAAAATATTGTCATCAACATATAAGAAAACAATCAAAATACGTCCATATTCATTTACCTTTGTGTACAAGGTAGGCTCAATGCTACTTCTGCAAAATCCATTCTTAATCATGTAGCTGTCAATTTTTCTATACCAAGATCTAGACGCTTGCTTCATTCCATAGAGCGCTTTCTTCAACCTGTAAAATTTATCTTCATTACTTTCAACTTAATAACCTCGAGGTTGTTGCACATAAATTTCTTCTTGTATAATTCCATTCAAAAAGGTTGATTTCACATCCATCTGATAGACTTTCAACTTGTTCTAAGTTGTTGTGGCTAGAACTTCTCTTACAGTATCCAATCTGGCTACTAGAGCAAACATTTCTCCAAAGTCTATTCTCGGTTGCTACGAGAATCCTTTTGCTACAAGTCATGCTTTAAATCTATCAATTTCACCTTTTTCATTTAACTTTATTTTGTACACCCACTTCACACCAATGAGATTTTTGTCCTTTGGCAAATCAACCAAATCCCATGTATCATTCTTTTCAATAGCTTCAATTTCTTCATCCATGGCTTGCACCCAATTGCTACCTCTGATTTCCTCTTCAAACAAAGAAGTTTGGAATGGCAACAATGCAAAATTTGAACTAACATCGAAATCATCATAAATATCTTTCAGAATTCTCATCTTTCTCTTACCATTGCTTGATTCATCACCTGATTCATTTTTAGGAGAATCTCGATTTGTTGATCTACTTGAAGATCCATGCTGCTATGAAAATCTTGGATTCCTTGTTGGTGTGTCTTTGTTTGGTGTCTTCACCTGTGATTCTTGCTGCTCCTTTTCTGCTACATCATCTTCTTCCATCAGTGGCACTTGTGCATCAACTATTTTGTCTATGGTTCATTACATGACTGTTGTTCTTTGAACACATAATATCCACTAATTATGTCTTCTTGGTGATAGGGTTATACAATTTATAAGCTTTTGATTGCTCACTATAACCAATACACATGCATTTTTCACTTTTATCATCTAGTTTGCCTCTTCGCTCCTAAGGCACATGTGCATAAGCAACACGTCCAAATACTCTGAGATGAGATACGCTGCAAGAGATACCTGACCATGCTTCTTTTGGTACTTTGTTCATCATACTCTTTGTAGGAGATCTATTGATCACATAAATAGCACATGAAAATTCTTCTGCGCAATACTCATTAGACAAGTTTCTTCCTTTCAACATACTTCAAGTACCATGTTAATAATTGTCCTATTCTTTCTCTCTGCTACAACATTCTGCTGTTGTGTGTACCTAGTCGTAAACTATCTTTTGATTCCATGTTGTTTGCAATAATCATGCAATTCCTTTGAATCATATTCTCCACCATGGTTTGACCTCAATACCTTAATCTATCGATCACTTTGTTTCTCTGCTAAGGCTTTTAATTCTTTTAACTTTGAAAAATTTTCAGACTTATGCTTCAAGAAGTAAACCCAAGTCTTTCTATTATAATCATCAATGAAAGTGAGGAAGTAACAACTTCAACCAATCGACTATGTCCTCATAGTTCCACACAAGTTTGTGTGCAGTAGCTCAAGAGGTTGTTTTTCTCGGTATGCAACTCCCTTTGGAAAAAATTCATAGAGTTTCTTTCCCAAGATGTAACACTCACAAGTACTACCAGGTTCTTTGATGGGAGATAATCCTTTGACCATCTATTTCTACTACAATAGTCTTAAACCAGAGAAGTGCAAGTGTCCAAATTGAAAGTGTCGTAACCAATAATCATTAGAATATGCAACTATAAAATAATTGACCTGATCATTGTAATTCACAATTAGAGGAAAGAGTTTGTTCCTCATCATCTACACATTTTCTATCAGCTACTTACTTGGGGGCTTATCATATATAACACATTATTGACCTAGAAAGATAACTATGTATCCTTTCTATGTCAATTGACCAACACTTATCAAATTATGTTTGAGACTAGGAACATAATATACCTCTGAGATTGTCTTCGGCTCCCCTTGCTTCGTCAAAATGTTGACCAGTCCTTTGCCATCTACTTCCATAGTATTTTCACTCCCCAACTTTACCTTTGCTTTCACATATTGATCGAAAATTGCAACCAAATCCTTGTTGCCTGTCATATGGTTACTGCAAACACTGCCTAATAGGCACACATGAACAAAAGGTTCATGCATAGTATGGAAAGCTACGAACATGAAGTTAGCACTCTCTGTAGTGACATTAAATCTCTGGTTCCCTTGATCAACTATCTTCTTCTTGTAATCATGACCATAGTGACCAAATTTATAACAATAATAACATCTCACCTTTGATTTTTCAACTCTTTTATTATTGTTGAAGCTTTTGTAGTTTCTTCCATTTTCTTGTTCATGCTCTTCTCGGCCATCTCTCTAACCACCATATCTTCCACCTCATCCATTGACTCTCGATCTACTTCTGCCTCGACCCCTGTCTCTTGAAATAGAAACCTGACTCTTGAAAGTGGTCTCTAAAGGGGAATCCTTATTTCGATCTATCCTTGCCTCGTGCGATAGAATTGATCTGATCAACTCATCAACTGTCAATGATTCCAAATCTTTGGATTCTTCTATGGTGACTACCACAACATAAAATTTGGTAGAAAAAGATCTAAGGATCTTTTCACCCACTGTTTGATCTTTAATTTCTTCACCATAAATATTTAACTGATTGACGATAGTTATGACCTGATTCATGAAAGAATTGACGTCCTCTATCTCCTTCATCTGCAGACTTTCAAAATATCTCCTAGTATTCTACAACTTAACAATATTACTTTGGCCATACTTGTATAGTTTGTCGCCAAAGTATCCCATGCTACTTTTGTTGAAGATGTGATCATGATCCTCTAGAACACTGCTCAGTCCACTCCTTGCTGGATAAGATGCAACACTTGCGCATTCTTCTTTGCGTTTGTCTTCCATTATTCTCTCTTTGCATTAATTAGAGCTCATGCTTTTGCTTCATCCTTAGGTTCTGAAAACCCAAACTGGAAATCCATCTTTCCTCAAAACTTCTCTTTAGAAACCTTAATTTTTTTTTTTTTATAAGCTTTTCAAAGCTTATTTTCCAAAAAGAAAATACCAAAAAAAAAAAAACAAAACAAAAAAAAGACCTTTTTTGAAAATCTCTTAATTATATAAAAGAAATCTTAAAAAAAAAACCAACCGTTATATATAAAAAAACAAAAACCTTTATAATACACCTTTCACGAATTCAAAAAACAATTTTTTTTACATGGCTCCTTTGATATATTAAAAGGCCTTTTAAAAAGGCACTCTCATAAACTTGAATAACACCACGTGAAAGAACTTCACAACTTATAAAAACGAAACGTATGTTTGGTTTATTAAATCTTCTATTGCGTTGTTGGAAAGCATGCTAACACCTTCCATGTTAACTATCCTATGCGTTAATCCACTAAAGATACAAAAATGAAAGGGACCTGCGTGCATGCAGATCAGCGTAAGTCCACCATGATTAACGCGGCTCTCTGGTGAGTTTGAACGTGTTATAACACTCTGTAGATAACCTACAAGATGTGTTATAGCACTGAACACGAGGAAAAATGTTTTTGTCCTATGAATGGCTGCTAATCTGTTATGTATATCTTTTTGTAATCTTTCTCTGATACCAATTTGTTGGAAAGATGGAGGAGACAAAACAAGTAATTCACACACAAATCACACCAGATGCGGCTCTTCTATTGATCACACAAAACATGATACTTACAATGAACCATGTGAAGGGTATTTAACCTTTTCCAACTAGCTACTTGCCTAAAATATCTTACAAGTAACCACATGCAACCACACACTAAAAGTCATCTATCACTTGACTTGACTCAACACTCAAACACTCAACGCTCAATACTAAGTTAACTGACTATCTAAGTTTAGCCAACTCTTCATGCGGGAGTAATTACCTTGTTTTAACAAGTATCAATTTTTCTTCATCCGTATCCATGCTAAACCTAAAATCAGGCACATCCCTTATGTCCAAAAATGAAAACATCAAAAGTGAGCGAAGATAAATTTTGATAAAAATTCAAATCCCAATCTCTAATTTTGAATTTATTAAAAATCAGAACTAATCAACTATTAGATCATCCTTCAAGCATACAATTCAAATACTTGTAGTAACCAGATCATCCTTCAAACATCCACTTCAAATTCTTGTAGTAATCAGATCATCCTTCAAGCAAAATATGTGCGCGCTTTTATCTATTATATTTAACCCACTTGCATATACTATATACAACCCACTTTCTCAAAGTTTCTTACCTTGGGCTACCTCGGGACCCCTCTATATTCTAGTATTTTCATCCAAGCTTTTCCTTAAGTTTTAATATTTTATTTTTCTCCTCCAAGCTTTTACCCAAGTTTTAATAAATATGTTTCCCTTATCTAGCGCCAGAGTTGAAGCTTCGATGAAATTTCGAAGTTATTTTACTTGTCAAGTGCGGGTCATTTGTTTTTCATATTTGTATGGTTTAGTTATATTATTGAGTGTCAAATATTTTTTATATATGTAAAATCATGTGTGATTGATTCTCATTGATCAGTACCCGAAACAACACCTTTAAACTTGCAAATGTTGAGTAAAATTGTCACCTTGCCTCCTTTTTAGTTATGAGTTTATCACTTGAAAATAAATTGGATTGAAAACTTTTGCGATTAAATTTTGCAAAATCGTAATAGTTTTTAAATAGAAGAATCCTAAATCATATGACCATTACTATGCTTTTTGTTTACATTTATACACAAAATAATAAAGAATAGGTGCTAGAAAATGGGGTTATGAATGGATTTATCAACAATTTCCATAGAAGTAACTAAGACATCCATTCACGTCCACAAATCAGTAAGCAACATATATAATTCCATGCCCAATACTTATATAAATTAGTGAAATATTTTTAATGCTCTGAAGTATCTACGGCTATGATCCCCGCGTAAGCAACTATAGTCTAGAAGTACTGATATTAGTTTCCCATAGAGAAGTAACGAAAGCCTAAAAGTACTGATTACCCATTTCTTGTAGAGAAACAAGTTGTAGGCATAAATTAAAAGCCCTCATGTGGAGTGGTAGAAATGGGGTGATTGAAAAAGTTGTGGTGGGGTTGAGCATGATAGGAAAACTTGACATGATGTTTATGATGGATGGTTATACGATGATGGTGTGAAGAATGGTAACATCTATGGTGTTTGTCGTGGCATGGTGAAATTTGTGATGTTGTTGTGTGGCAAATGATGAGGTTGGTGGTGCTTGAATTTTCTCTTGCATTGGAGCTTGTATTTGTGCTCATATCTATAGTCATAATGATGGTGGTGCTTATGTTTGTGGCAATGTGGAGGGGTTGGAGGAGGGGGAGAGCATGAATAGTGAAGGTGGATGGATAAAGGAAGTGAAAGGCATGTTTGACAAAGTGGAAGAGAGCATAGAAATGATGATGAAGGCATGAAAGACATGTTTGACGAAGTGGAGGAGAGCATAGAAATGATGATGAAAGCTTTTGAACCACTGAGAGTCGCTTACTAGAGTGAGATGGGAATGTATCTTGGGAATCAAAACAACCTTATCCTCCAATTTATGATGCTTCGAAATCAAATTCACCAATTCTTTATTGCTAAGAAAGGATCAGAATTTCATATAGGAGATTGAAAAGTGAGGATGAAATATCGTAAGAGATACATCTATATTTATATTTATAGGCATTCAATGAGAGGGGTCCCTTATTTAGTTAGAGCCATCAATTTGACGAGGGTAGTTTTGGCAAAAATCAAGATGAGGGACCCTCTGTTAAACTTCTGTGGGGGCGGGGGTCCCTTATTCTGTCAAATTTTGCTATAAGTTGTCGACTCCTAGTCCGATTTAACAATCCCTAGAATCACGTTGACATTATAAATTCTGCCAAGCATGTTCACTGTACATTGCAGGTATTCTCCCAAGACTTTCATGATTGTTGTATTATGGATTGATATATTTCTTCTTTTATCCTATAATTCACATTTGAGGGCATGAATTAAGGAAAAACCCGTGGTCGAGAGTGCAAGATACATGCCCACTTCAATCCGGATGAAATTTTCATGTATCGGATCAAATTTTCCTACATATATTTCTTGAATTGTCCTCAGTGCAAGTAGGAGATGAGAGAGATAACGTTGCACAAATCTATGAACTAGGTTGAATAATCTTGCATTGAGAAATTTATTAATAGAAGGAAACTAATTTAATATTCCCTTTCACTCCATAGAGTGATTAGTTGATTCAACTAACTTTGTTTTTTCTTGCTTCACTATGAAAACGAAAAAAAACCAAAATTCTAGATGAAAGAAAGTGGGCAACTTAGGTTATTGGCCAAAATTCTTAAATTTATATGGTAGATGAAAAATTAACTTGGTTCAATAGAATTTTTATGACGTCGAGAACTTTTAATTTGATGAAAGTCCATAAAAGAAGCTCTCAAATATAAAGTAACATGAAATTCAAAAATAATGAATTCATATTATTAATCCATAATTATATTAATCATGTGATTTAATTAATAATAATAATTTGGGTGAATGGTAGATGGAATTTGTATGGAAATGTGTCATTCATGTGATTTAATTAATAATAATAATTTGGGTGAATGGTAGATGGAATTTGGATGGAAATGTGTCATTCCTTTTGCTGAACATTGTGTTTGATGAAAGGAAACGTACTTTAATACCTCTCTTTATTGTAATTTGATTTTAAAATATTTATTGCAAATTAATTTTAAAATATTTATTATTGATATTTCTAATTTTATTAATTGTGAAATGATTTTATTGAGAGATTTTAGGTAGTATTTGATGGAAGGAAATATATTTTAATGCCTCCTTTTATTGTACTTTGATTTAAAAGATTTATTGTAATTTGATTTATAATTTTTTTAAATTTGAATTGATTTGAATGAGAGATTTTAGGCATTTGAGTAGGTAAATTTGTAAAATATTAGATTCTAAAGAGTTGTTCTTTCACATTGTCTCATGTTTAGATAAAAATGTTAGAAATATGAAAAAACATAAAATAATAAATATAATTAATTTTTTTAAATGTTATTTTTTGAAGATGATGTGATTGGGCCTGTAGTATATCATAAAATTGCATTCGTTTGGTTAAGAGCTTGTCTTAATTAGATGTAACGAAACAGACCCAGAGGCATTTCATAGAAGTGAAAGCCTACCCCTTTTGAGACTACCAGTGGGTTATTCCAAGTGGCATGCTTTTCCTCCAGTAATAGTGATGGGTCAGCTTGCATTCACAAAAAGTAGCCATAGATGGTTTTCTTCACTCATGAATTTACAATTGAGTTATGATAAGTTTTCTATTATTAAAAAAAATATATAATATGATATTAGGAATGATAATATTATATACTAAATAAGATTATCTAGATATTTCTATATCCATATCCACATCCACATCCTTGTTTCACTGCAACACTCATCTACACTTCTATCTGCTTACCCTTGCCCCTTTTGATACCAATACTAAATTATAATTTGGTTTCACCGAAGATTGTTGTATATACATTCTTTCTTGCCCTAGCCCCTTTTGATACAAATACTAATATATAATTTGGTCTCACTAAAGAATGGTGTGTATACATTCACTGTTAATATTTATATCTATTTGCAAGAGGGATGCCAATGAACAATCTAATGGGTTTTCATAATATTTATCTATAGCTTCGAGGTGCGCTATGGTTTCACTTCATGGGTTGGTTTAAAATGTATGGTTGGTTTGCATTAATGTTAACATAAAGCAATTTTTATTTTAAAAATAAATTTTTTTATTTAGTTGGTTTACTTTAGAATAAAATTTTAAGAATTTGCATTTAACTATCAATATTTTTTATTTTATTTTTCTTTTTTATTTTAAATTTGCCAGGATTATATCCATAGGTGGACCAACATATCTCCATACTAAGTATCTAGCTCGAAAGCTTAAACCTTTAGTGCATAAGTCTAGTTCTTTTGTTAAGGATTCTTTCTCTTTTGTGAATGAGTTGAAAGATGTGAAATTTCAGCTGTAAGATTTTATGGTTAGTTTTGATATTGTTTCTCTTTACCTAACATCTATAGTAAGGAGGATATTGATGTTATCAATCACATTATGGCCCTGATACTGCCAAGATTGTAGAGATTTTCCTTACCTCGACCTTCTTTAGTTTCGAAAGGCTAATGTTATGAGGAAACGTGCAGGGTAGAGATGGGCTCTTCGATCTCTCCATTAGTTGCTAACCTTTTTATGGAGCATTCGAGAGCTTTAGCTTATGCTAGATTTTAGCCAAAATTTTGGAAAATATTTGTAGATGATAACTTAAACTTATGGCCCCATGGTTAGAAAAAATTAGTATCCTTTCTTGAGAATCTCAATAATCAATCAGATTCCATTAAATTTACCATGGAATGGGAGGTTAATGGAAGCTTACCTTTCCTTCATGGGCTTATCTCAAAGAAAGTTGATGGTTCTTTCTCCCATCGGGTATTTTGTAAGAAAACCAACACTGAACAATATCTTCATGCTAAATCTCATCACTTTCCAACCTAAAAACTAGGGGTTCTGAACACTCTAGATACTAGGGCTTAAAGGGTTTGTGATGAAGACCATCTAGCTGATGAGAAATCCCATCTCTTAAATGTTTTCAAGAAGAATGGTCATAATAAGTTCTAAGGTTTCCGAGACTTTGTAAAAGCTATTCAAGGACCTAAAACTAAGAAAGAACCAGTTGAGGTGGCCTCTAGTGTCTAGCTTCCCTTTATCCAGAGGACGATTGAAAAGATTTCTATAATTCTAAGAAAACAAAAGATTAGATCCACCTTTAGGCCTTTAAAAATCATTCATGGCTCTTTAAGATCCTTCAAATGCCCTATTGATCCAAAAAGCATGAAGAGTGTTTATTTAATTCCATGTTCCTATGGAACCCCCTACATTGGAGAGACTAGTCATTCCATTTCTCAAAGGATTCAATAGCACACAACCAACCTTAGACACTGTAGGACTCACTCCTCTGCTCTAACAGAACATGCTAAATTATCAAAACACCATATTTTCTTAGAAGATTCTAAGGTCCTCGTTAGGGTTGATCATTTCCATCTCCAAAAATTAAGAGAAGCCATCAATATTGAAAATATAAGTAAGACCCTATTGTGCTATTCAAAAACCCCCCATTTATTAATTTAATAGTTAAAATTATATTAATAAATGGGGACCCTTTATAAAAAAACTCTCCAAGAAAAATTTAGTACTTAGGCGATTTCTTTTAAACTATTAGAAACAAATCAAAATATCAAGTCAAAACTCTTTAAGACTAGCAATTCTCGCCTTTATGCATACCGCTAGATCAAGAGTGTTAAAAGGTTAAACTAACGAACAAAATTCATGAATTGCGATGGAAAGGATCACCACACTTAACTAAGATATCATTAGAATTTTCATTCAAAGCTAAGACTTAAGTCATTTCCTATAAAATAAATCCCTTATCGCAATTGCATATTGGCTTTCATCGAAGACGTAACTCACAAAGTATATCAAATATGTGAAATGAGATATTGTAGTAGAGTGATTCAATACTCATCGCATCGCGACAATTTACTTAAAAGCCAATCTTATGAACTACAAGAGTTTGTGAAGTGCGATAAAACCCAGACCCGATGAAAACAAATATTACAAACTATAAGTTAAGTCCGACATGTAGTGAAAAACACTTTATGAAGTAATTACTCATTTAGGAAAACTACACTCTAAACGATAAAGAATATGAAGCTCATCTCGCATCCCACAGAATTCTAAAAAATTAAGAGAGAACACTCAACCAAAAATGTGATAATTCGATAATCTTATCGCAATTGCAAAATTGGAATTTTCACAATTTAAACTTACCACCTTAAAGTTTTTCCCTTCCCGTTTGTGATGCAGTACTTTAATGAGTAATAAAGGTAATGAGACCTTAGTGGCTATTTAATAAGTGTTAAAGAGCAGGTCGATGTGATATGATATATTTTCATCTGTGTTTCGAATAAAACCTCCTTTCTTGTCACCTTTTTCAGGTTAACTGTATCATTTAATTCTCACTGTCATTCTCATTTGTGTATATCCGATAGCTTCCATTTCCTCCATTTCAAGAAACCTCCACAGAAAACATCGTTAGAGTGAATGAAAAAAAGGGAAAAGTGACTACATATGAGAAATTAGACATGGTGCCCCTTTTCTCTGATACCACATGTAACAAGGATGGAGGAACCACGACGTGGGATGCCATGTATAACTTGTTAGAAGAAGAGAAGCCAAGGCCACTGGTAACAAAGGCCACGACTCATGCTCAGGAGTCATCTAACGCATCATATTTCAAAACATCATGTTCATTATTGCATCGCATAGCTGTGAGACCAAGGATAATACCATACACAAATATTATCAAATGGTTAATTGAAGGGGTAGACATCTCAAACAGAATCTTCAAGAAAAAATGGCAAAAAGTCATGGGGTCCTTCTCACCAAACAACCTCGACTGATGTACCAGTTACCAGAGCCTCAAAATCTCTACAACAAATAGTCCCTTGAGAAATTCAACAAAGAAAATGAGGACCCATTAGATGTTACGCAGAAATAGAGATCAAGCAGAGGAAAACTCAAATGGGATAAAACTACTATGTACTCAATGGCATCCATTTATCCCCCTCATAGTTTCGCAACATCAATGATATGTATGTTATTCAATAGACCCGATAGCACCAAGTTTTCCATGGAATGGATCCCGTTAATAGATGCAACAGTAAATGCAACAATTATGAACTAGGGTCAAATTTTATCAGACAATTTGGCAAAGGCCATTATAGAATATAGAATGAAAAGAAGTCCTTCTTCAAGGATTTTTTCCCCATTCTTCCAGAGTGCTTTTGTTAGGGATGAAGTTTGTTTTTGTTCTCAATTTCCCAATATGGGATGGAAGTGGACTGTACAAAAACAACTTCCCATCCATACATACCATAAAATTTTGTGGGAATCTCAATTCCACCCCCATTTTTATAAAATATTTCAAGGGGTTATACTACTTATTCATAAATCAGTGTTTGATAGAACTACCCCTAGGTTTTCTAAAGAGGCCGAAGTAGATATCTTTCCAGTAGCCAAATGGTTTGGGGAAGAGACATTCACCTACATTAGAGTTTTCGGGAGAATTTCTTCACCGCATGTCCTCTCATATTATTTCCTCGATAGACTAATGGCTAGAGAAATAACCTAGCAAATAGCAAGGGAAGGCGGGTTGACTAGAGGATTGAAATATCAGAAGAAGGCCATTTGGCCTACATTCCCATTACAATGTGGTGCCTTTTCACTACACAATTATGGACATGCATTAAAGGAAGCATAGATTATTATGTCTATCAAATTAGCTACAGTTCCAGGAAGGAAATATGACCCAAATGGCACTGTTAAGGAATTTACTACTATGGTAAAAGTTAAACAGTTCACCCATGAAGAGGATGTATTTGATGACCTCTTCTTATAAGTAGAAACTTTTCCACAAGTTCAACATACGACATCTCTACTTTTGACCCCATAAGATATCAATGATTTCCATGTGTACAAGAAAAAGATATTATTAAAGGTCCCATTGGACCTACTGCAGATTGAACCAATAAGGGAGCCAACTCCCAGCGTAAGCTTGGAGGGAAGCTCCAAAGAAAAATTTGAAGAAGAAACCCAAGAGAGGTCTACTCATGAGTGAGAGCACTCAGAGTGACAGTCTCAAAATGGGGGAGGAAACACAAATAAAGAGTCTAAAAAAGACATAGCTGGAAGTATAGAGGAGACGAACGAGCAGGCATTAGCAAAGAAACAAGTAGAGGTTGCCTCTACTTCAACTCAGTCAGGTGAAGCTCCAATCATTGACTTGGAACAATAATGGGAACAATTCAAAAAAAGGCTCCATAGAGACACAAACCCTGAGCAGACATTTGAAATGCAAACTCCCAAGAAAACCCAACATAAAGGAAATCTAGAAGCAACAAGGGAAGGAGCTATAGGCACTCAGGACATTGAGATCATTCTTGTTATTCCTACTTCAGAAATTGTTTTAAGAATTGAGGAAATCCCTTCGTTATATGTATTCTACAGTCCCACCGACAAGGTTGTAGTCAAAAGACAAAGGAAGAAAAGAAAACTAGATACCATGCCGTTTAAGACTCCAGAAAATGAACCAATGGATATTATATGGAAGGACTCGCATATCGACCCATCTGAGAATCTCACAAAGTTCTCATAGTTCGCAGGAGCCTATGCCACAATAATCATTGACAAGGTGACAGAGGTTCGAATGCTTCTGAAGGAAAAGGAATGAAAAATTCTACTGCTAGAACAACAATTAGCCCAAGAAAAATCTAATGAGCAAGCATAATTACAAATAGCTTAGCTCCAAAGAGAATTCGAACAGATGAGGATGAGACATCAAGCCAGCTTAGCATAAAAGGACTTGTGGATACACTCCATGATAAATAAATTTAAATATAATGTACAAATCGACGAATTCATCAAAGAAGCACTCAGCCTCAATTCCCTATTAATGCAGCAAAAGGAAGTATTTTTCCAGAAAATCTCGCAAATAAATCCTTATTGCAAGACCAATGATAAATTAACAAACCACGTTAGTGATATGAGGTTTGAGTATGACGAAATCCACAAAAGGGTTTCTAAATTTATCACCTGACAAGAATCAAAGGATGGAATAAAGGCTGACCTACCAACGTTGGAAGAGTCATAAATATATATTTTTTTACAGATTGGGATTCTCGGTTGAAATAGGCAGAAAGGGCAACAATGAGAGCAACCACAACAACAAATAACATAATAGAAGCCATTAACGAAAATCTTCATGGCGCCAATATTTTCAAGCAATGTGTACCATGGTTTCTTCCAAGTGTCAAACAACTAAAGCAACAGTGGAAACATGCATCACACAAAAAGGAGGAGGCAATCAAACAGTTAAACAAGTTGAATTGGTAACATACTGACAGTTTCTAGTGAAACCACATAGCGAGTGGATGACTCTGAGGTGTTTAACAACCTCTACACAAAAGATGGTGCCAACACTGACAAATGCCATATTTTCTGGGTAGTTAAAATATGCAATTGGCCAGCTACCTCAGCTCAAGCCAATGACTGATATTTACGACCTTAGAGATCAAGTTCAAATGACTTAGTCATTAGTTTATTTTTCTTTTAATTTTATTCTTGCATATTCTAAGGAAGGTTGTTTGAAACCTTCTCAACTATTTTTGTAATAATCTATTTTGAGGCATATATTTTAGTATTTAAACCCCTCCCATGCATTTAGAGAGGGGTCCAAAATTTTTAACAAAAACACTTTTCAAGACATTACACTTCTGTACTTTTGAGGAGGTTTTGATGAAATGAATGGAATAGGATCTATTTTTCTTTAAATATCTAGCATGCTCTATTGAAATGCACTTCTGTACTCTTAGAATGTGTTGGATTGAATGAAATTGGGTCAATATCGCTGAGACACATGAGCAGGACTTATCATATATGGGACTTTTATCATATGATTATGTTTTATCTATGTATTAAGCAATACTTCTTCTTTCAATTGTTTCACGTATGAAAGTTAGAATTATAGTTTAACATTATTGCACTTATGTATGATGTTAGCTCTAATTCCGTTTTGAATACAGGAACGATTTTTATATGCAATGTATTTTTATCAATCATTTTCTCTAACTATTTATCCAAAGCGATTATTGTTAAATGATTTAATTTATTTTGGTAGTTGAATGATCTTTATTGCCAATTGCTGTAAGACATCACTGTAGATTGCATATCGTATTTTATTCCTGGGTATATTTGTAGTTAAATAGTGTTAAAATAAGATATATGCATGTGTTTAGTAGTTAGATTAGATTACACTTAGATTAATAATTTCCTGTTACATATTATATCATCCCACTAACATTTTCAAATATCTCTGGGAAATTGGTCTCGTTATCCCCAGTTGGAGCCACTATACCAAATGGACAAGGAGTTGTTTCCAAGGTCTGGACTGGGTGGTTTTCCCCCATGTTGTTGCATCAATTTTTGAGGCTTCAACAATCTTAATATGGACGATGGATGTAAGTTAAGCCACTCATGGGTCCCTTCTCTTCATTGTTAACCCCCTTTTTCTCCTTGCTTTCCTTCCTCCTTTCTTGGTTGGTCTGTGTTTTTTGTAGATCTCTTTTCTTTATTTGTTTTTAATTTCTTTTGATATTGAATTTACAGGTTTGCATTATTAATAAAATTATAATTATTATATGGATTTCCCTTTCTTATTAGATAAATATAATTTTTAATCAATCATTATTTATATTTAATATAACTTTAAATGATAGGGTATTTGAATCTTAG
This sequence comes from Pinus tabuliformis, assembly GCA_031772625.1. Taxonomy (NCBI): domain Eukaryota; kingdom Viridiplantae; phylum Streptophyta; class Pinopsida; order Pinales; family Pinaceae; genus Pinus; species Pinus tabuliformis. The sequence goes on from CM062809.1 coordinate 754,952,605, forward strand.
TAAATTACATAATAAAATATTAGAAATTGTTAATAATTTCTGAATAATAAAAATAAATATTAAATAAATTAAAAAATAACTAATTAATAAATTGCTTTTTGTCCCCTTAATGATGAACTTAGATAGAGGTTTGAAACACATCGACCCTAAGTTTTTGATCACAGAGGCATCCAATCTGAGGATTATCTTCATCATGACTAATATATTACCCAACTTACAGATCACCTTGTCACGGTCTATCCAAGCCCCGTGGAATAATTATCAATAATTATTAGGTGAATGATAATGATTTAGTTTTCATGGAATATTATAAAATAATTTTAGTAGTAATTATAGATCAAAGCTTGACATTTATCTAAAAAATATTATATATCTTTTTGCTTTTTAATTAAATTGATTAAAAAAAATTAGGTGAACAAATGTCATATGAAATGAGTTATAGTTTTTTGGGCATGTGGTATTGATAAACCATGGTATTGAAACAAAGCATACTTATAGATTAAGAACTTCCATGGCAAAGTTAGGGTAAATCTCCAAGGCTAAGAATCTTGTTACATGTTTCTAACAAAATTTCTAGAAAACTATGTGGATAAATTGCAATGTCTGAAGTTTGAGGTGAACACTCCACCCATATTCAAGGGTTTTTTAACATAGATTCAAACTATGAAAATATGTTGGAATAATGTAGAAATGATATGTCCAGATAGAGTTGAGGAGTTGTATTCTCGTAGTTAGTGTTTGATTCTATCTGTCATGAGTTGTGTCTTTGTAGTTTGTGCTATGACTTGGTGATATGAATTATTTGGATCTAGATTGTCCTAAAAATTGTCTATGTGTGCCTATATAATGTACTGGTTGTCCAAGAAGTTTGATCAATGAGTTTTGATTTCATTCTTTTGCATCTCTCTCTAATTTTCTAATATGGGATCAGAGCCGGAGAGGAAGATATAGTGAGGCTTCAGATATGAGAACAAGAAGGCCCAGATTTGTGAGGGCAGTGAGATCCACAACTGTGAGAGATTGTTGTTACATAGCTTCTCTCCATTTTTTTTTATCATTGGCTAAGATCGTATAGAGATCCCACTGGTTCAGTCCATTGCTATTAGGTGGTTATTTGCGGCATAAAATTGTGGATAGTTTGATCCATTCGCTAAACCAGGGGCAGCATGAAGTTTGTGAAGTTATTTGTAAACCTCTGCGTTAGTAGCAGAAGGTGTGAGAAGCAGTTGGATCCTTTATACAAATCGTATTCTCTCCATGATGGTGAGTCGTTGGTTTGATTATTATGTTTCCAAAACTATTTTCTAATCCATAAAGTGAATTTGTTTTCTTATGAAGTGTATAATGCGGTAGATTAAAGGACTAGTATGGGATTCGGTTTTTCACCTGAAAAAGAATTTACCAGATATAAGAAGTTAAATATCTTTTTTTAGGTGAAAGTTAAAAAATGGGCATATTTGATTAAAAAAGGGAAATCAAACTTTTTGAAATAAGGTTGGTAAAAAAAAAGAGAAATAAGAAGTATTCTTTTTTGTTTTGTTTTTTACTGGAAGGAAGATTAAGTCTTGTTTTTTTAGATCCTGTGCATTTGGTTTTGGATCTGGTGAATTTCGATGTAGATATAGTGAATTTGGGTGTAGATCTGGTGGATTTGGGTCCATTTTGTTATTGGGGACAATTTTGTTTGTCATTATGTCAAATTTTCTCGCTGAAGCTTATTTGAATGAGTCTAGAAGGCTTGATGGAGGAAATTATACAAATTGGAAAATAAAGGTATTAACAGTTTTAGAGGGAAATAATTTGTGGCCCATAGTGAGTGGGGCGGAGCCCAAACCCACTGCTATTGCAGCTATTCCAAATTGGAAAAAAAGGGAAACAAAAGAAAAGGTGTTGCTACGAATGTCAGTTAAGGACAACATCATTCCTCATATTAGGGATTCTAAAACATCCAAAGAAACATGGGATGTTCTCAAAAGCTTGTATGAAAATTTTAATACTAACCAAATTTTGTTCTTGAAGACCAAGCTTTTGTCAATTAAAATGGAGGCCAATGAAAGTATAAGCAATTTCATTTCCCGTGTCAAAGAGCTAGGTGATAAGTTAGGAGACATTGGTGAAAAGGTGTCCAATACTGACTTGGTCACCATCACATTAAATGACTTAGTGAAAGATTATCAAATATTTGTTTCAATTCTTTCGGCTAGAGAGAAGCCTCCTACTTTTGATGAACTAACAAGTATTCTTCTACAAGAGGAAGAGAGGATGAAGAACTTCAATTTGGGATCAAACAATTCAAGTTTGGCATTGGTAGCCAAGGGTAAGCAGCCTTACAAAGGCAAGCCATGAGACAAAAAAAAAGGAGGAAAGTTTCAAGCAAAGTAGAAAGGTATGGCACAATATAAATTTCCAGTTCATGATAAAAGAAATGATGATTTTTATTATTGTGGCAAACCTGGACATCATGCTAAAGATTGCTATAAAAGGAAATATAATGATTCTAAACAAAGAAACAGAAAGCATAATGGGAATTTCTTGGGCAAAGACACCTCAATCAATGATGGATTTAAAAATCTCATATTGTTTGTTTCTGATGTTGCAATGTTTGCTGAGACTGATGATGTGAATGCTTGGTTCATTGATTCTAGTGCATCACTCCATATGTCTTGTAATAAGGATTGGTTTGATGAATATCATGAGAACCTTGATGGAACATGTGTTTATCTAAGAGATAACAGATCCCTTCAAGTTATCACACCTATTATTCAACCTTGATCTTGATCTAAAGGTGGAATTTGTCAAATCACAATGTGTTGTTAAAGATATTCGGGATTGCTACAAGGTTATTGCCAAAGTACTAGAATTAGAGGCTTGTATAAGCTGAATGTGACCAGGATAGAGCATCGAGCATTGATATCTACAACAATGTCAACAAAAAAGTTATGGCATCAAAGGTATGGGCATTTAAATAACAATGATTTAATGTTACTTCAAAGAAAACAAATGGTTGAAGGTCTTCTTGTTATGATGAATAATCATGTTGAATGTGAAGCACAAATCTGAAGCATGTGCACTTGGCAAGAAATATAGAGAGGAATTTCCAATACATTAAGAAAAAAGGAAAAGATAAATACTTGAATTAATTCATACTGATGTATGTGGACCTATGAAAACTAGATATCTTGGAGGAGCATTGTACTCTATTATTTTTGTTGATGATAGATCTAAATACACTTGGGTCTATTTCATAAGAAAGAAAAGTGATGTTTTTGAATACTTTAAGGAATTCAAAAACATGGGGGAAAAAAACTTGGGAATACCTCAAAATTCTCATATCTGATAAGGTGGAGATACAAATCAAGATCTTTTAATCAATATTTCAAAATTCACGGGATTCTACAACAATTTACAGTGCCTGATACACCTCAACAAAATGGAGTTATTGAGAGGAAAAATAGAACACTAGTGGCATGTGCACGAAGCATGCTTCAAGGTAAAAGTATCTCTAATGGTTTTGGGCTGAAGCCATTAATACTGTTGTTTATTTGAAAAATAAGAGTCCAACCAAAATTTTAGATCTTAAAACACCTTTTGAAGCATTTTATGGATATAAATCAAAAGTAAATCATTTAGAGTTTTTGGATGCAAGGCATTTGCATATATTCCAAAAGATGAAAGAAGAAAACTTGATGCAAAAACAATCAAGTGCACATTCATTAGCTATTGTGATGATCAAAATGCATACAAGTTGTTTGATCCTACTTCAAATAGATTACTTGCAAATAGGGATGTGGTGCTTCATGAAAATGTAGATGAAGGTGATAAAATGAAAAACACATACGTATGGCATGATATTGATGATTATGTCAAAATTGAAGCAAGTTTTGAACAGGAGTAGGAACAGATACAACAACAAGTACATCATGAACATGTACATGTTCAAGAGAAAGAACCATCTAGTAGTCATGACACTCCAAGCTAAAGGATATAAAGAATGGAGAGATGCAATAAATGAGGAATAGAACTCTATAATGAAGATTGACACATGGGAATTAACAAAATTGCCTAAAGGTAAAGTCCCTATAGGATGCAAATGGTTGTTCAAACCAAAGTTTAATGTTGATGGTAGTATTGATAAGTATAAAGCTAGATTGGTTGCAAAAGGATATTCACAAAAAGAAGGTGTTGATTATGAAGATACTTTTGCACTTGGAGCTAAACTCAATACAATTAGAATCATGATTGCATTAGCTACAAAACAAAATTGGAAATTTCATCACTTAGATGTCAAATCTGTTTTCTTGAACGGTGAATTAAAAGAAGAAGTTTATTTGGTTGAGCCTGAAGGGTTTGTAAAGTAGGAACACGAGTATTTTGTTTGCAGGTTAAAGAAAGCTTTGTATCATTTGAAACAAGCACCAAGATCTTGGTATGTAAAAATTGATTCATTTTTTTATGACAAATGTTTTGTGAGAAGTAAAAGTGATCTTAAATTGTACATCAAGAGAGATGAAGATGGAAACATTGCCTTGATATCTTTATATATTGATGATCTTATCATAAGAGGGAGTGCACTTAGGTTGACTGAAGAAATTAAAATTCAGTTGTCACAGGTATTTGAAATGAAGGATCTTGGTGAATTTCATTATTGTTTGGGTCTTGAAATTTGGAGGGAATCTGGTAAGACAATCATCACAAAAAACAAATATGCAACATAAATCCTTGAAAGGTTTCATATGTTTGAATGCAAACTAGTGTCTACTCCTTTGGAGCAGAATGCCAAGTTCTATAGTGATGATGGATCTAAAGAAGTGAATGAAACTTTGTATTATCAATTTGTAGGAAGTTTGAACTATCTCACCACTACCTAGCTAGATATAGCATATTCTGTGAGCATCCTTAGTCAATTTATGGCTAAGCCTTGTGAAAGCCATTGGAGAGAAGCACAGAAAGTCACTTGATATCTGAAGTGTTAACACTTTATTTTGGTATTTTGTATACTAATGAATTTGATGTTGAGTTTGTAGGTTTTTCTGATTCAGATTGAACTGGAAATCCTGATGATAGAATATCAACCTTTGGATATGCATTCAATTTAGGATCAGGGATCGTATCATGGAGCAACAAGAAACAACCAATTGTTTCTTTGTCATCCATAGAAGTTGAATACAAAGCCTTGATCAATACAACTTGTGAAGCTGTTTGGTTAAGTAAGATTCTTGAAGATGTTAGAGAAAATCAAAGAAAACCAACAGTATAGTTTGTTATGAATATTAACATTGATTACATAGTTAGGTAGATAAATAGTAGTGATTAATTATATTTTAGAATTATGATTATTTTAAATTAAATTAATTAATATAAATAACTGAAACAAAAAATCTAGGTATTAATAAGTCAAATCTCCCAAAAAAGAATTATCAATTTATTTAGTTTGTTGTAGTATTTCTTAAGATAAATAAATATAAAATGTTTTTTAACAATTTTTTTAATGTATATTAACTTTATGACTTAAATATGGTGGTTAAAATACTTTTGGTATTAAAAAATTACAAGTTCAATTCTCTTTACTGTCCTCTACACATTCAACTTTAATAAACTTTATAATTAAAAATATAACGGTCTATCACCATGTTCAACTTTAATAGACTTTATGATTATCAATGTAACGCTCTATCACCAATCACATGATCATGAACCACATAAACACATACTACCAGATTGTTCCTACCAAACTTCCATAACCAAGAAGCCAATTTCCTGCTCCTCCATACCTGTTTTTCATGTTGTGCGGTGCAAATAAAAAACCTGTTACCTGAGGACAACCGTAGCTGGAATAGTTTCGTCATTTCTTCCGATTCAACTTCATCAAAGTCCAGTCTGAAGAAATCGGGCAGTCCCCTGAAACTCTAACATCACACATGTCCTGGTTGCAATTACAGAATTCATTAACGGCTAATATTTATATTTACAGCTCTCTGGATCTCCAGAACTGCCATAGCTTTCAAAATTTTGTTATTTATTTGGTGATATTCCTTCGTGGGACAGTCTAATCCCTTCCAATTCAACTTCCCAACGCTGAGTCTGAAGGAATTAGTCGGTGCCGTGAAAGTGCAGCAGCACCCATGTTCTGGCGGCCTCCAATACAAGAATCTTGTATGTATATACATTATCAGTTAATACTAAAATACTGTATGTATGCAACTCCACGGGTTTTCCGTTAAACTATTCATAATTAACTTCTCTCGAGTTTTCGTGGATTCAAAGGGAATTTTTATTTCGATTGCTCATACTTTGAATGTTTGGCAGGGTCAAATTTTTTACCACGCTGAATGTTTGGTAGGGTGCAATTTTTTACTGCCTCATGACTGTCTCATTGCTGAATATTTAAGAAATAGACATCTCTAATTAATATAAATAAAAAGTAAATTTATTTAGATTGAGAAAGTATTTGAGTGTAAATTACATAATAGAAAAATTACTAACTATTGTTTATCATCAGGACAAGCTGAAGAACCATATCATGGATGCATAATAAATAGGGAAAGTAGATCATCTAACTGCTACGTTTTACTAAAAATGGCTATATTCTATACTGAGTCATTCTTAGCGGTTTATTAGATCTATCCTAATATAGTCGTTTTTTCAATATAGCCATTTTTAGTAAAACCTAGCCATTGGATGATCTTCTCTCCCTATTTATTATGCAGCGATCTATTTATTATGCAACGATGGTCTGGTTCTTTACCTTGTCATGATGATAAACCACACTTGTTGGTTCGAAACACGTAGGCAATTTTATTTACATACAAGAATCTTGTATGTATATACATTAGCGATTAATACTAAAACACTATATGTGTGCAACTCCACCGTTTTCTGTTAAACTATTCATAATTAACTTCTCTCGAGTTTCCATGGATTCAAAGGGAATTTTTATTTCGATTGCTCATGCTTTGAATGTTTGGCAGCGTCATATTTTTTACCACACTGAATGTTTGGTAGGGTGAAATTTTTTACCGCGTCATGACTGTCTCATTGCTGAATATTTAAGAAATAGACATCTATATAAATCAGAGAGATTTAAAATATACATACTAATTAATACAAATAAAAAGTAAATTTATTTAGATTGAGAAAGTATTTGAGCGTAAATTACATAATAGAAAAATTGCCAACTGTTATTCATCATCAGGACAAGCTGAAGAATCACATCATGGATGCATAATAAATAGGGAAAGCAGATCATCCAACCGCTAGGTTTTACTAAAAATGGCTATATTCTATATTGGGTTATTCTTAGCATTTTATTAGATTTGTCCTAATATAGTCATTTTTTCAATATAGTTGTTTTTAGTAAAACCTAGCCATTGGATGATCTTCTCTCCCTATTTATTATGCACCCATGATCTGGTTCTCCAGCTTGTCATGATGATGAACCACACTTGTTGGTTCAAAACATGTTGGAAATTTTTCTATTATGTGATTTAGGCCGAAATACTTCCTCAATCTTGATATAGATCACAGAGGCCTCAACTCAACAAGTAAATTTATTTTTTAAAATAAATATTTCATTTAAATATCTAAAATATTTTTATTTACTACGTTCTCTGGGTGAAAAATGTAAAAAATAATAATGAACGTGATTATGCTTTGACTTGACTGGTAAACAAAACTTATTTCTACAACTTAGGAATGGATTATTAATTTTGCGAAGCAGTTTGTTTATCTGATTTTTATTAGTTTACCTTTTTATTTATTTAATTTAAAAGTTATAATGGTAAATAATTTTATTTTGATATAATATAATTATAATATAATAATTTTTTATTTATAAGTTATTAATTATAATTATTAATTGAAATATTTTGATTGGATTATGGGTGGAGACTTCACCAAAAACATAGATAAGATATAAAATTTTCTACACATTTTTATTTTAAAAGTTTTGTTGTTAAATTTTTTTTTATTAAATATAAGATTTGATTTTTGATGTTTGATAGATCTGGAGTTAAGATGGATCTATGGGTGGAGACTCTACCCAAAAATTAGAAAGGTTATAAAATCTTTCACACGGTTTCATTCTAAAAGTTTTCTCAATAAAAATTAAATTAAAAAAAAAATACTAATTATAATAATCTTTGATCGATGTGGAGTTAACATGGATCTAGGCTGGTGTAAACATTTTAAGTGGTCAAAGTAAAGTAAAGTAATGTCATGTAAACCTTTTAACTCGGCAAAACTAAAATGAAATAAAAAGAAAAAGAAAAATAACTAAATAAAAATATAATAATAATAAAAATAAAAATGAGCCATAGTATTGAGAACTCATGGTATTGACCCATGGTTTTAATGTGAAATATAACCTATTTAAAGGGTGAATTTAACCAACCTTGATGACCACTTGCATAACATTACCTTTTTGGAGTGTTGAAGACGGGTGGTGGTACTAGCCTATAGGTGAGGTTGCGGAGATTTGAACAAGGGTGAGACTACTTGAAAATCTATTCCAAACACTAAAACTCCATACGCTGGAGTTGGTGATAGGATCTGCTTTCTTATTACTTGTATCGTCCTAAAGATCTGCTTTCTTATTACTTGTATCATCCTAGACTAAGGGAGTATGGGTGATACCTCCAGAGATTTGAACACAGGTGAGACTAATTGCAAATTGATTCCAAGCATCAAAAACTGATTTATACTTTTGCGACCAAAATACATTTTTGTTTTATTATTTTGTATAGGACTCTATGGGACTCTATTTTACTTATTAACTAAATTTTAAATATTATAATATTTCCTTTTAACGCAATCTAAGATTTTCGTGTCTATTCCATATAGACAAAGTATATTACATATCCGTTCTGTGTTTTCAGTTCAATGCTGCTGGATCAAAATTTGCTCTTCTCTAACTTCATTCAAGAAGACTATGGAAAGTACTATGTGGGATAAGCTGCCAGTTGATCTGCAAATTCGAGTGCAGCTATGGCTTGCCCCATTGGATTTACGTAGACTTTCATTCACCTGCAGGTATTTCCACTTATTATTATCAGATCTATCCTTTGCTATTCACTATGACCGCCACCGCCTCACAGATCGTACTTTAGTTGTTGCTCAGGCTTGCCCCATTGGATTTACGTAGACTTTCATTCACCTGCAGGTATTTCCACTTATTATTATCAGATCTATCCTTTGCTATTCACTATGACCGCCACCGCCTCACAGATCGTACTTTAGTTGTTGCTTCACTTCGCTTTGAGCAACACATGGAGAAGACGGTTTTAAACTCAGTTATTTGGCAGCCAGGAAGCAATGTCACGTTTCCGTGGCAAACCTCATTGTTCGATCATTTGCAGGGATTCCACTGGTGGCCATCTTGTTACGGCGATGGGTTCGCGTGTTTCGAAGGGCTCTTAACGCCTTGCAACGGCGAGAAGTGGAAGTTATGGGTTTTTAACCCTCTTTTTCCCCATGAGTCCAAGATTTTGACCGTTCCCGCTGAATCCGGTTTCGGGATTCAGTGGTATACAGCAATCGCATTCGACCGGAAAAATGGCATGTGCAAGCTCATCGTCTTGCAAGAGCTTCCAGAATCCGGATTGATCACTTGGGTTTATAACTTCAAAGAAGGTGCATGGAAAATGATAACAGAATGCAATGGAATTAGTAGTACAAAATTCGTTATTGGGGGCTCTACTGAGCTTCTGAACGAGCGCTTCCTGTGCTGGCTCTGCACTGACATGATTTCTGCAAACACGGTGTTGGTGTTTGATGTGGAAGAAGAGACGTGGAAGGAGTCAATTCCTTTGGGTAAGGGGTATTTTGTTTGCATCGGTACACATGAAAAACAGCTGTTTGTGCTAAGCAAAACATACGAGGAGAAAAAGATGAAATTTGGGGTATGGAAGCTTGATATGGAACACAGAGTTTGGGGACTCGTAGAATTCATCCGCCCTCCGTGTACGGTTGAAACATGTTATCGTGTGTGGGGAGGTCAGGGATTCTTCTGGTTTCGACAGTCGAAGAGGACGATAGAAACGTGGGTTTATGATATGTCACGTCATTCCTGGCAAAATTGGGGGCATCTCGGAATGCCGCGGAATGCTGAATGTTTTGAAGGTAGCCTGTTTAGGTTGGGTGCGGGCGTTTAAGGATTTTCACGTTCCAAGTTCTGACAACTGGATTATTATTATTTACTTTCGAGTATTGTTATTTATTTTTAAAGTTATTGTCAAGTCAAATATTAAATTGGTGTATGAGATTTTTTTGTTCATGGGATAAGAAATCGTATTCACTTAGTTATTTGACTAAATTGGTGTATGAGATTTTTTGTTTATGAGATAAGAGATAGGAATTTGAAGGTTAATTCCGATTTGAAATTTTTACATGTTGCCGTACATACTCTACATATTTTGACCGTGTGACTTCTTAAGGAGAAACACATAGTCTTAACCATGAAATCCACTTGATCCTAGTCTTCAAATTTTGCTCTTTGATATGTTTGTACCTCAAGAAATTGGATTGCATTCAAACCTTTCTTCAAGCTTTGCACTTTGATAGAGTTTCACTTCAAGAAATTTGGTTGCTCTCACTAGTTGATACAGCAAGGGTTAGCATGGGTCTATGCTTATTAGAATGAATTTATGGTTAATATCATGATTAAAAGAAAATAGAGAGTTGTGTTACCACTGAAACTTTTTTTTCTAGAAAAGTCTCAACCACAAATGTGAGATCCTAGAGAAAGATTTCTGCTAATAGTCTTTTTCACTAAATTAGACTAATATTTCTTTATTTAAATAAAGAAGTTTCTCACATTGAAGGGTTTCTTTGTAATTGAATAGTCCAAATTATTACAATAGGGACCTAGGAACCAATCTACAATTATGAGGGTATAAGATTGAGTAGTGAAGGTGTGAGAGAGTTGCAATCACCTCCATGAAATAATAATCTAAATTATTACTATAGGGACCTAGAAATCAATCTAGAATTATGAGGGCATAAGATTGGCTACTGAAAGTGTGAGAGTTGCAATCAACTCTATGAAATAATAATCCAAATTATTACAATAAGGACCTAAAAACCAATCTATAATCATGGCATAAGATTAACTAATAAAAATGTGAAAGAATTGCAATCAGCTGCACAAAATAGTCACCCAAAATGAAACTACTGGACACCCTCCTAGAGAGATGAAATAAATATCGTACATTTTCCTTAACCACCACAAGCCATCACAAGTATATTAAAATTCCAATCACTATCACTTGCATAATTCTAAAGAAAACTAAGTTTTCGACCTCAAAATTAATGAATAACACGAATGATTATCGGTCAAGACTATGTATATGGGTAGTAAATACAACAATACATCCTTCCAAGGCTCTGAAAAAAGGTTCTCACCCAAAATACTTTCCACTTCAATACAAAACCTCGTATACATAATAATCTCATCAAACATATGAAGAGGGGAAATTCATTCCTAAATATATGAATATGTGAGCAAGTCTTTCTAAGCTTATGGAGTATGGTAATTTGTTGATTGATGTCGTTATTTTATATTTGTTCATAAATGATATAGGTGTGACGTATAGTAATGGTTGTAGGTCGAGAATGTTGAAGTTAAGTTAGGAGTATTTATTTTGAAAATGGAAAATTTTAATAATAGAAATTTATTTTAAATTTTAGAAATTTTGATAAATTTTATTAGTTTTTAATATATAAAATGTAAAATATTTATTGATATGTTTGTAAAAATATTTAATTTTTTAATGTTTTTATATACATTTTTTTTATAAATTTTTGATTATTTTAAAAGAATAATAATTTTATAATATAAAATTTGGATAACTAGTTTTTAGAAAACAATGGAAATTGGTGATTTGTTTTTTGGAAAAATCATGGAAAATTAACTCACTTACAAATATTAAGGTCCTAAAATTTTACTTGACCTTGAAAGGAGCTGGAATATTAGATCTCTTGCTATGAGTGAGAACCTTCCTATTGTCGAAAAGATAAATATGTATAAATTTCCAAACATCATATTGTGCACAAATGCTTTACTACTTCTATTGTGAGGCCCTTCACTTATCATCATGTTATCCCTTGCCTGCTAATTATAGTAAAGCACCCACTGAGATTGCATCTATGAATTTATATCACAAGTAATAATGAACTATATCCATTTCATCCACCAATCCCAACATTTAACACTTTTCCATTTCTATGTGTTGATGTTATTCATCCTTACACCCATTAATAATACAAGAAATGGGGATATGAAAACATAGGAAGTCCCCACTTCACTTAGCTACACTTTTATCTAAAGTGCAGAGGGTTGTTGGAGAGGTGACAATGACTAACCACCTAGTTTCACATGTCTCCATCTATGTGATAAATATTTTTATATTTAATTGTGAGATTGTGTGCATTAACACATTATATAAACAAATAAGGCAAAGATGATATAATAAGAATATATATATTTTTTAACTAAGGTGAATTTTAAAAGAGTTTTTAAATTTAATTTTTAAATAGTGAATTTTGAAAGAATTTTTAAATTTAATTTTTAAATGATAATTTTATTATTAATTCATTTAAAATAAAATTGTATTAATATTATATTTTTTAAATAATTTAATATTTTTATTTTTTCTGAAACTCAAAATATATATTCAAAATTTACTTAATTTAATATAAATATATATGGTTATTAATTTGCTGTTTTTCATCGAAAAATTGTGTATTGAAATGGCAAACATTTAAGGCAGGCACTCTCAACACAGAAACTGTTTGTCATTATTTGAATTAAAAAATAAATTTACATTTTTTATTTAAATAAATTTTTTTATATCATAAAAACATATTTTAAAATAAAATGTTGTTATTAAAATTATTTTAATTATTTTGACCATATTTTATAGTAGAAAAATGTTTCAAGTAATAAAAAAACAATTTATTATTTTAAATATAATAATGTGATAATTTTAATTTGAATTAAATTATTAATTTAATTCATTGTTTTAAATGTAAACCTTTAATTCAATATTAACAACATGACAAATGTAATTTAGATTGCATTATAGAATTTTTTTTTAGCAAAATGATTATGTTTTGTATTATAATAAAGTAGATTTCATCGCCATAACCATTTACAAGTTTTTGTGATTTATGTTGCTTCCGAAGTTCTAGTACCACCACAACGATTTTTTCATGCCTCTACAAGATTTTTGCACTAAATTTTACATTGAATACTCCCATAGAATTTATGAAATTGCACAAAAAACAATTCAAACTTGCAATACATTCAAACATGTTAATTAGGTTGCCTTAGAGAAGGCAACCTCAAATTCATTTTCGAGAGCTGCATCTTTTCCTCGGGACAATTCCTCGAGATAATCAATCCTCTGACACTGCACCAGTGACAACAACTTCTTGGGGATTGAAACCCGAATCAAAGATTCCATGCCTGGTATTGAATGCCTTTGCATTCCTAACTTCTTCATTTGACTGTACCTTCAACAAAAGAAGTTCTATCTCTAGGCCAACCAAATTCCTTTCCATGCATGTTAGAAACCATTAGATCTTTTTCTCCAGGAGATTAAAACTTTCATCTTCCTTTTGCTCAATTAGTTCCAACCTTCTAACTGTGATCTTAATCATACCCATTAGCACATTAAATAATCTCTCCACTAACTTCTTCAATCACTTTGAATCACCTACAAGAACCCAAATCTTAGAGGAAACCACAAAAAAAGGTCTTGAATATTAGCTATGAAACCATCAAATTAAACTAAGAGGATAAGAAGGAGAAAATCCAATTTCTCAAGACCCTGCACGTTTGACGTATCTTTGACAATCCAACCATAATGATCCCCAACGAAAGAAATTAATTCAAACATAAGTGAATTCTAAAATCTTCCACTTCTTCCATTCTAATTAGCTTTGAGCTGAGCCATTGTTGTAGAGCATTAATAACTAAAGTTTCAGAGGATTTTGGTTGGATCCATAACCTTAAGCGAGATTTCGAGTCCCTATTATAACTACTCCTCACTTTTTTCCATCTGTATAATAGGAATTTACGATAAGATAGGTAATAAGATGGCTCATCACATCCACGCAAATAGGTATACAAAATGAGAAATCCAAATGAATGGAAAACCAAGTGAAAAAAATCATTTAATTCGTATTTTCCATCAACCAAAGTCTTCCTTCAAGGCGTAGGGTGACTGTAACATCCACAACCACAATAAAGTTTTTATTTATAATTACCATAGTTAGCATTATTAAAATAACTATATTATCGTTGCTAACATCATACCGTAATCAATAGATCTTTTATATACCCATTCCATTAATTAGCGTTGAATTTACAAATCTGTTATTGCATTTGTAATCAACTATAATGAAATCTATTATAATTTTCTTGAGGTATTGTTATCTGGTACACACATTTTTATTATTATTTAATTCTGAACTATGTATTGTTGAAGGGTTATGTTGCAAATTACTTCTCAAATATGTTGTTGGGACATTTATTGACTTACCCAAACACTCGTGGATCGTGACCACCAGTTGTCCTCCATTAGTCGGTGTTGGGATGGTATCACCTAGGGTCGATTGATCCCTCCATGCTTACAACTTTCTTGGAGACTTGTATGAAGCTGCTACGTGACAATAAGACTATGAAAGGGCTATAAGAACTGATAAATAAGTGTGTCGGTAAAGAAGGTGCTCTTGAAGGACACCACATAGTCAGAAATATAGGCAAACACAAGACAAGAATAGGGCGCGATATGAGGCTTAACGTACAAATAAGAGAGTATGAGATGGACCAAGTTATTTTAGATCTGGGGTCGGATGCAAATATTCTGCCTAAACAGACATGGGAAAGAATGGGGAGAATTGCATTGCAGTGGTATCCGATTCAATTGAGAATGGCAAATCAACAGAAAATTATCCCTATGGGGAGATTTCATGGAGTGATCGTAGATATAAAAGGTGCGAGCAAGTTGGCCGATTTTGAAGTGATAGATATTGTTGATGACAACAATCCATACCTCGCACTCTTGGGAATTGATTGGGCTATTGACATGAACAAGGTAATCAATTTGAAGAAGCAGACAATGTCATTCGAAAGGAAATCGCTCCTCATAATAGTACCATTAGACCCTACAGAAGGACCGTACTATACTGAACCGGTCCGTGACTATGAGGAAGGTGATGATGATTTGGATCAGATCTATAAGATAACATCATGAGACCAAGATTGGCTTAATCCAACAGCCGATGACGAATTGTATGTGACCATGAAATTTCATGCACATCAGATTCAGCTAAAGAATTGGAACACTGGTAGAGTAGGTTGCACGAAGTATCTACGCTGCGCTGTAATATGATGACTAAATTGCTGCACTGTGTATCATCCAAGGTAAGAATTTTGTCTTATTATGATGCTCTAACTGATGTAGATAAATTTATGGATGCATTTGAAAGGGAAGTGCCTAAGAAGCATCACTTCCAAGCATTGGATTTGGCGTTGCACACTATGCTTGCACGACGTGGGGTATGCATAAAGACAGTTTTGATGAATGGCACAAGTACAAAAGAATGATGTAATTACTGTTTGGTCACCCGAAAGTTCAGCTAACTGAAAAATATGATGGAAGAAATGATCTGCGTGATCATTTAGCAAAATGGACTAAGGTTTATGGAATGGAGCCAAAACCAAAGTGGGTGCATATTTTTTGTCAACTTTGGACATCATTCCTATGAATTGGTACCTGGAAACAGATCTTTGCCATGGTACCATGGAGTGGGACATTCTAGGAGAAGAATTTTTTATGTCCTTCAAAATTGAGGATGGGTTCAAAAGCATCGACGAAGCTGCAGGACATTAAGGCAACAATATTCAGAATATAGAATCAATTCTAAAGGAGATGAAGTTGAGGGACAGAAGATAGAGAATGCAGACATCACCACACCATTGAAGACTAAACAAGTGAACATTGGCACAGAGGTGGAGTCGAAGTTTCCAAAGATTGGAGATTACTGGGATGATGCTACAGTAGAGAAAGTCATTGAGTTGCTCTGCAAATATCAGGCCTAATTTCCTACCAATTTTTCGGACTTAAAACGCATCATAGGCTATTTGGGAGTCATGAAAATAACTTTGAAGCCGGACACGAACCTTGTCAAGAAAAGGCCATATCGACTTAATCCAAAATAAAAGGAAAAGGTTTGCTTGGAGTTGGACAAGATGCTTGCAGTGGGTATTATTGAATAGATGGAGGATCTGATTGAGTGATTCCAATGGTCATTCAAGAAAAGAAGTAGAAGGATGAAATAAGGATTTGCATAGATCTTAGGAAGCTTAACGATGCTTGGCTTCATGATCCTTTTCCAACTTTGTTCACAGATGAAGTACTGGATAATGTTGGAGGGAAGGAGTCCTACTCATTCACTCATGGATTCTCTGGATACCATCAGATAAAGATCGTGCTAGAAGACAGGAGTAAGACCACCTTCGTGACAGAGTAGGTATGTTTCCAGTGATGAGCCCCAGAAATGGGTAATTATATGGGCTCATTTGTCCTCCTAACTTAGCTTAATCTACCATTCTCATTATTTTATTGCATGTTTTTTATTATATTTATGCTAATAGAGTGAATTGGGTTAGTCATTATGCCAAAAATTCTAATGTGTGCTTTATGGAGATTTTGGTCAATTTTGAGACAAAATCAAAGGTTTAATGAGCATTTGGTAGCCAATATTCGAGGAAAAATAGGGAGAGGATTTTTAGGAGGGTGTCCCCCTCATTTATGACCCCCTACCTTGAATCCTCCTTTAGAAAACTCGGAGCACAAGCAGCCACATTGATGCATCAAAGGGGTAGCGAAGCAAGTGAAGAAATGTTGTCTATCTCTAGTCTTGGGAGCCAAGCCTCCTTGATTTTAGGAGAGCTGTTGGAGGCTTCAGTTGTATAAATAGGAGGGCTTAGGTTCTTAGTAGTTTAGTTGGTTGTTAGTCAAATTTTCGCACTTTTTTTCAGCTCTTGCTCAGCTCATTTTGTGCTTACTTTTGTGAACAGTTTATGTAATGTGACTTTTATTTTGATAATGGAGATGAAATATTTTCTGAGCCAGCACTGATTTCCTTTAGAGGGCTGAAGCTCTTCGGTTAGGGCTCAACCCAAGCTACCGAGCACCTCTTGCTTTGTACTTATATGTTTTTGCTTCAGTTCATGAATTAATTTCTGTTAGATAGATTCATTTTCCCTTGGTTAGAATAGGTTGCTTTTGTTAGTTTACGTAGTTGTTTCCATTTTAGTTGCTGAAGTAGGTTAAAAAGAGATAGGAAAAGATCCAAAAAGACCATCAAAAGAGCCTTGATATCCTTTCCTCCCTTCGGGGCCATGAGCTGAGATCAAGGCACTCTTGCTGCCACTAAAAACATAGTTTTGCTTCCTCCATGCAATTTCTAGTGTTATAGTTTGATTTAAAAGTTAATGCTCTGTTTCAGATCCATTTTTCCATGTTCATTTCTATTTTTGTGATAAATATATTTCCATGCTTCCCTATTCATATAGCACTATTCAGCATTTTATTTTTCTAGGTCAGAGTTTAGGTTAACATAAGATATAGTTATGTTCTTTTGGTACAGCTAATTCTTTTCTTTCTTAGTTTCAGTATTTATATGTGTAGCTCTCTTACAACACACCTCTGCTCATAATACATCAATAAAGCAACCATCATCATCTCTTTTCTCATAGGTTTCACAATTCATTCACAACCCTTCATGAATCTGCCCTAATTTTTGCATTTCTCTCATAAGATTTATTCTTGTCCTTTGAACGAATCCAACCATCAATTTCTTTCCTAATCCTCCTTGATGAGCTTCAGACACCTTAACACCTCCGTCTAATCTTCAACTACCTTTTCCCACCATTTTTCCACCTTTAAAGCCTTCAAAAGCAACTCTCAGCATCCTCCTGTAGATCCTCATGTAGATCCTCCTGTAGATCCCCTGCAGCCTCCTGTAGAATTTCCTGAAAGTGACCTTTTGAAGTCTGATTATAGAGAAAGTCTCTAGAAGGTTACCAGAGGCTTCTTAGGACTCCCCCACACCTTACTGCAGATCTACAAATCCCAAAGTCTCCCTCCATTCCCACCTAATCACTGCCACATCCACAAACAGATAAATTACCTACATAACAACTCCACATAAAACACATAAAAACCCAAAAAGATGTTTTTTTCTCATTTCCTTCCAGAAGTAGCTTGAATAGATGTAATTTACTTTCTCAATAGTCAATGGCACTCATTTCATCAGTTTTCATCTCTTTTTCTGCAAATGTAGGGTTAGTTGGAAAATTTAGGGTTTGTTAGGGTTTGCTTTACACTCTAGTCTTCTTTCTCTTTCTACGAGTAGAATAGCCTCTTTAGAGTTAGCTTTCTTTCATCACAGTTAAAATCTTCTTCTGGGAATTCATATAAGTTGGCTTGAGCTCCTAGTGATCTTGCACTAGTTGACCAAGTGACAGCCTACAGTAAGAGCTATTACTTGTGCATATAGCATCGTCGCTTCCAAGTTTGTTACGAAGTACCAGGTTGATAAAAGTAAAGTAGGAAGCCCCAGAAGTTGCAGCGTTCTTGCTGCAATACTGGTTCTCACCACTTTTTGGCGCCATTGCTGGCGAAGCATCAGAGTATTAAGTGATTACTGCTTTTCTTCTATTTTCTACTGCAATATTCTACTAAGTAGTTTGTTTTAGAAAAAGTAGAGTAGTTGTTTCTTTCCATCTCTGCATTTCCTTGCTTTCATTTCAATTCTACAACTTCCATTTTAGAAAAAGTAGATTAGTCATTTCCTTGCTTTCATTTCAATTTTGCAATTTCCATTTCAGCAAAAGTAGATTATTCATTTCCTTGCTTCCATTTCAATTATGCTATTCCCATTTCAGCAAAAGTAGATTAGTCATTTCAGTTAGTTGCAATTTGTTTATTTAATCAATTTCAGTTTTGCAAGTACAAGCAGAAAAACAAAAATCACCCAAAAAAGAGATTCCCTTTCATGCCTCGTAGGAACAAAGCTAATTTAGGGAAATTCCTACCCAACACCCCTACCACTTCACAAAGCCACCCTTCTCTCTTCTTCGGTGGCAGTGATCTAGAAGATCCTTTAGGAGAAGAACCTAAGATATTTGAAGGACCTATAGGAGAAGAAGAGGAAGAAACCATCCCTCTTGAGATAATGGTTGAAAACAGAAATGCTAGGGGAAATGGAGAAAGAGTAGAGAGTAATTTTCCCATCGAAGAGACCAATGGGAACACTAAAAGGAAGAACATAAGCCCTTCAGCCCTACCTCATTTCCATGGATTAACTACATAAGATCCTGACACCTTCCTATTTGAGTTTGTTGTTATCTGTTGAACCTATAACTATGCAAAATATGAGCAGAAGTTGAAACTGTTTCCTTCTACCCTCAAGGATGAAACATTGCGTTGGTTCATGGGGTTACCTTGCAACAACATCACAACTTGGGCTTAGATGCAACAAGCCTTCAATAATAAATATCGGGACTACTGTAGGTCAAAAGATACCAAGGAAGAAATCTTCCGAATGACCATGGGAAGTGATGAATCCTTGGAGGATTATGAAGAGAGATTCCAGCTCAGTTATAAGAGGGCCAGGTGCACACTTGACCCCGAATCTCTAAAGTTGGTCCTGCTTAGAGGAATCCCAGAAGACCTTCTAGACACCCTCCATTTACTGGTTAGGGGAGACATCTACCAACTACCTTACGAAGACATCAAGACGGTGTTTAGGAACCATTCTAGAGCATCTAGAAATAGAGGTAGGGGAAGTCAACCCATAGCCAATACCTCCCCATCCAGTTCATCCCTCAAAGGTGAACTTGGAAACATGCTGGAAGACTTCAAGAGTGAGATGCTGCAGACTCTTGCCATGCAAATGGATACCTTACATATCAAAAGGAAATAGGAGGAGGCAGAGAGGGCATTGGCCATTTTATGTCCTAGGTGCACCAGAAGGCACCCTAGGAACAAATGTCCATTGAACTCTATAGAGGTTTATTCATTCTGTGAAGAATATCATTCTACAGATAAGTGCCCTTCCTTGCCTAGACTTAAAGCTGTATACCAAGGGGCTGAAGGAGCCACTGAGCCACTTTATTTCATAAATGAAAGGAGGCCACATGGACCTAGATCTTACTAGCAGGGAATGCAAGGGACATCCCAGGCATACTATGACCCCAATCAAGCCACTTCCATGTCTTCTTGGGGCCCCCTTGCTCATCCTTCCTGGTCCACACCTCCTCCTTGGTCATATCCATCTCAATATTATGCTTAACCAGCTACTCATTCATTTCACTCCTATGCTCAGCGACAACCTCAGTGGAATGCACCTCATCAGGGGTGGAGGCCCCAGTACAACTCTCCTCCCGCCCTTTTTCCTCCACCACCTGCTCCACCTCAACCATTGCCTCCTTCTCCACCAAGGCAACCCAAAATGCCTGCTCAACTGCACCCGAACCTGAATAACAGACAGGCTCAACAAGTATATAGTGGGGAACCATCATGCCCAACCTATGTTGTGGAGATTCATGAGATTAACCTACAATCTAGGAAGGTTATCCCATATGGCTAGCCTCCCCCTAAGGAGGATGAGGAAGATAAAGATGAAAGTGAACCGAAAGTATTTCCACCCTTTCTTGAGAGATTATCTGGCACAACCCAGCCTACCCTAGAAGAAACTGAACTTCTGGGAGAATTGAAACAATTATGTGTAAAGATACCACTTCTCCAAGCCATAAAGGATGTGCCTATATACAAAAAGATGATAAAAGAGAAGTGCTTTAGGCATCCAGGTCGGCGCAAGAGAGATGCCCCAACCATCAATGTCATAGGAAAAATTGTCCAACCTAATGTTGGGGCAAGTAATTTGTTCGAAGTATCTAGACCCTGGAAGCCTAGTAGTTGATGTCCACATCAATGCCACCATGATCCCCCATACAATAATTGATCTAGGGGCTTCCATTAGTGTGATGACAAAGGACACTATGCTCAAGCTAAACCTCCACGGCTCCCTGAGAAAGACTACAACAGTACTGTAGTTAGCAGACCGCTCCACCGTGACCCCTGAATGGATTGTGGAAGATGTAATGGTCTCCACTGATTCTTGGGAATACCCTGCTGATTTCGTAGTTCTCTAGCTGAAGGCAAAGCTCACTAGGTATCCTCTCATCCTACGAAGACCCTGGTTGGCTACTGCAGATGCCTACATCAGCTGCTGACCTGGGAACATGACAATCAAGAACAGGCATATGTCCAAGCAACTAGTCCTATACCCTCCTGCCAAACCTTTTCTAGAACATGATCTACCTCTCTGGTTAGAGGAGGAATATGAGGATGAAGTCTATTCTACACCACTGTGTGTAGTAGAAACTGCCATGTGGGGGGACCACAAACTGAGGATGATATCATTGAAAACTTAATTCAAAATTCACCCCCCAATAGTTTTGCATTGGAAGAGCTAGTGAAAGAAACCTTAGACAATCCTTTAGTTGATCTCTGTGTGGTCGACCCGACCTCTCTCCATGTTAAGAATATAGAGTTTGGCCCAGAAAAAACCTTGAAAATCAACTCATCCCTATACACCTCCCAGGAGAAGGAACTATGTAGCTTATTGAGAAAACATTTAGATGCCTTCACCTGGAGCGATAAGGAGATGAAGGGAGTGCACCCTTCAGTCTGTACTCATCACATTTACATTAGGGAAGATTGCAAACCAGTCAGGCAACCTCAAAGGAGGATGAATCCAATCCTTAAAGACATTGTGAAGGAAGAATTGCAAAAGTTACTAGATGTAGGATTCATCTACCCCATCTTCGACAGTGAGTGGGTCTCTCCTTTGGTGCTAGTGCCAAAGAAAAATGGTAAGTGGAGAATCTGTGTTGATTATCGGGAACTAAATAAGGCCACAAAAAAGGACCATTTTCCTTTGCCTTTCATAGATCAAGTGTTAGATGGTCTGGCAAGGAAAAATATTTTCTCCTTCCTAGATGGGTTTAGTGGGTACAATCAGATCCAAATCAGCCCGGAAGACCAAGATAAGACCACTTTCACTTGTCCTTGGGGTACCTTTGCCTATCGGTTCCTTCCTTTTAATTTGTGAAATGCTCTCACCACCTTCCAGAGAGTAGTACTGAGTATATTTTCTAAACTGGTCCATGATGTAGTGGAAATATATATGGATGATTTTACCCCTTATGGTTCTAACATTCAGGAAGCTTTATCTAACTTGGGAAAAGCTTTGGACAAGTGTATTGAAATGAACCTGTCCCTCAATTTGGAAAAATGTGAATTCTTGATGACTGAAGGGACCATGCTAGGTCATGCAATATCTCAACAAGGATTGCAGGTGGACCCCAACAAAATCTCCATCATCCAAAGGGTCCCACCTCCTCAAAAGGTGAGAGATGTCCAAAGTTTCCTAGGCTTAGCAGGGTATTACGGAAGATTCATTAAAGTTGTTTCTTTGTCATCCATAGAAGTTGAATACAAAGCCTTGACCAATACAACTTGTGAAGCTATTTGGTTAAGGAAGATTCTTGAAGATTCTTGAAGATGTTTATAGTTTGTTATGAATATTAACATTGATTACATAGTTAAGGGGATAAATAGTAGTGATTAATTATATTTTAGAATTATGATTATTTTAAATTAAATTAATTAATATAAATAACCGAAGCAAAAATTATGGATATTAATAAATCAAATCCCCCAAAAAAATTTATCAATTTATTTAATTTGTTGTAATATTTATTAAGTAAATAAATATGAAATGTTTTTTAACAATTTTTTTTTAATGTATATTAACTTTATGGCCTAAATTTAGTGGTTAAAATACTTTTAGTATTAAGAAATTACAAGTTAAATTCTCTTTACAGTCCTCTACATAACTTTAATAAACTTTATAATTAAAAATATAACGGTCTATCACCATATTCAACTTTAAAAAACTTTATGAATATGAATGTAACGCTCTATCACCAATCACATGATCATGAACCACATAAACACACACTACCAGATTGTATGTATGCAATTCCACGGGTTTTCCGTTAAACTATTCATAGTTAACTTCTCTCGAGTTTTATATCGGTTGCTGATGCTCTGAATGTTTGGAAGGGTCAAATTTTTTACCTTGCTGAATCTTTGGGATGGTCAAATTTTTTACCGTGCCATGACTGTCCCATTGCTGAATATTTAAGAAATAGACCATCTATATAAATTAGGGAGATTTAAAATATGCATACTAATTTTCAAAATAAATATTTCATTTAAATATCTAAAATATTTTTATTTATTTATTTAACATATTTTTTCAAAATAAATATTTCATTTAAATATCTAAAATATTTTTATTTATTTATTTAACATATTTTCGTAGTGAAAATTGTAAAAAATAATAATGAACGTGATTATTTATGCTTTGACTGGACTAGTAAACAAAACTTATTTCTACCACTAAGGAATGGATTATTAATATTATGATTTAAGTGGAAGCGTCCACTTGAATTATTAGGACACTTTATTATTAATAAAGAAATTTTATTTCCAAATATAAGGAATGGATTATTAATTTTGCCAAGTAGGTTTGTTATCGAATGCTATTAGTTTAATGTTTTATCTATTTTATTTAAAAGTTATAATGGTAAATAATTTTATTTTGATATAATATAATTATAATATAATAAATTTTTATTTATAAATTTTTATTTAAAATATTTTGATTGAATTATGGGTGGAGATTTCACTAAAAATTTAGATAAGATATAAAAAAATTTACACATTTTTATTTTAAAAGTTTTTCTAATACAAAAAATTAAAATTTTTTATTAATTATAATATTTGATTTCTGATGTGGAGTTAAGATAGATTTATGGGTGGAGACTCCACCCAAAATCTAGAAAAGTTATAAAATCTTTTACAAAGTTTCATTCTAAAAGTTTTCTCAATAAAAATTAAATTAAAAAAAATATTAATTATAATAATCTTTGATAGATGTGGAGTAGATGTGGAGTTAATATGGATCAGGCTGGTGTAAACATCAAAGTAAAGTAAAGTAATGTCATGTAAACCTTTTAACTCCATAAAACTAAAATGAAATAAAAAAAAAAAGAAAAATAACCAAATAAAATTATAATAAAAATAAAAATAAAAATGACCCATAGTATTGAGAGCTCTTGGTATTGACCTATGGTTTTAATGTGAAATATAAGCTATTTAAAGGGTGAATTTAACCAATCTTGATGACCATGTGCATAACATTAACTTTCTATGTGCGTAACATTACCTTTCTGGAGTGTTGAAGACAGGTGGTCTTACTGGCCTATAGGTGATGCTGCAGAGATTTGATCAGGGTGAGAGTACTTGAAAATCTATTCCAAACACCAAAACTCCAAAGGCTGGAGTTGGTGATAGGATCTACTTTCTTATGACTTGTATCATCCTACACTAAGGGAGTATGAGTGATACCTCCAGAGATTTGAACACAAGTGAGATAACTTGCAAATTGATTCCAAACATCAAAAACTGATTTATACTTTTGCAACCAAAATATATTTTTGTTTTATTATTTTGTCTAGGAATCTATTTTACTTATTAGCTAAATTTTAAATATTATAATATTTCCTTTGAACGGACATCTAAGATTTTCGTGTCCATTCCATATAGACAAAGTATATTACATATCCACTCTGTGTTTTCAGTTCAATGCTGCTGGATCAAAATTTGCTCTTCTCTAACTTCATTCAAGAAGACTATGGAAAGTACTATGTTGGATAAGCTGCCAGTTGATCTGCAGATTCTGGTGCTCTTATGGTTGTCCCCATTGGATTTACTCAGACTTTCATTAACTTCAAAGTATTTCCACTTATTATTATCAGATCCAGCCTTTGTTATTCACTATGACCGACACCGCCTCTCCGATCCTACTATCCTTGTTGCGTCACTTCGCTTTGAGCAACACAGGGAGAAGACGGTTTTCCGTGGCAAAGCTCGTTGTTCGATCATTTGCAGGGATTCCACTGGTGGCCATCTTGTTACGGCGATGGTTTCGTGTGTTTCCAAGGGCTCTTAACGCCTTTGCGTGGCAATGTCGAGAAGTGGAAGTTATGGGTGTTTAACTCTCTTTTTCCCCATGAGTCCAAGATTTTGACCCTTCCCGCTGAATCCAGTTCCGGGAGTCACTCGTACACAGCAATCGCATTCGACCAGAAAAATGGCGTGTGCAAGCTCATCCTCTTGCAAAAGCTTCCAGACTCCAGAATTATCACTTGGGTTTATAACTTCAAAGAAGGTGCATGGAAAACGATATCAGAATGCAATGGAATTAGTAGTACAAAATTCGTTATTGGGGGCTCTACTCAGCTGTACTGACATGATTTCTGTAAACACGGTGTTGGTGTTTGATGTGGAAGAAGAGACGTGGAAGGAGTCAATTCCTTTGGGTAAGGGGTATTTTGTTTGCATCCGTACACATGAAAAACAGCTGTTTGTGGTAAGCAAAACATACGAGGAGCAAAAGATGAAATTTGGGGTATGGAAGCTTGATATGGAACACAGAGTTTGGGGATTCGTAGAATTCATCCGCCCTCCGTGTACGGTTGAAACATATTATCGTGTGTGGGGAGGTCAGGGATTCTTCTGGTTTCAACAGTCGAAGAGGACGATAGAAACGTGGGTTTATGATATGTCACGTCATTCCTGGCAAAATTTGGGCCATCTCGGAATGCCGCGGAATGCTGAATGTCTTGAAGGTGCCTGTTTAGGTTGGGTGTTTAGGTTGGGTGCGTAAGCTTAAGGATTTTCACGTTCCAAAGTTCTGAACACTAGATTATTATTTACTTTTAAGTATTATTATTTATTATACTGGATTATTATTTATTTTTAAGTATTATTATTTATTTTTAAAGTTATTGTCAAGTCAAATATTAAATTGGTGTATGAAATTTTTTGTTCATGGATAAGGAATCCTCTCCACTTAGTTATTTGACTAAATTGGTGTATGAGACTTTTTGTTTATGAGATAAGAGATGGAATTTGAAGGGTGATTCCAATTTGAAATCTTTACCTGCTGTCGTACATACTCTACATATTTTGACCGTGTGACTTCTTAAGTAGAAATTTTGCTCTTTGATATGTTTGTACCTCAAGAAATTGGATTGCATTGCAAACCTTTCTTCAAGCTTTGCACTTTGATAGAGTTTCACTTCAGGAAATTTGATTGCTCTCACTAATTGATACAACAAGGGTTAGCGTGGGTCTATGCTTATTAGAATGAATTTATGGTTAATATCATGATTAGAAGAAAATAGAGAGTTGCATTCCACTGAAACTTTTTTCCTAGAAAAGTCTCACCCACAAATGTGAGATCCTAAAAGAAGATTTCTGCTAGTAGTCTTTTTCACTAAATTAGACTAATATTTCTTTATATAAATAAAGAAATTTCTCACGTTGAAGGGTTTCTTTGTAATTGAATAGTCCAAATTATTACAATAGGGACCTAGGAACCAATCTACAATTATGAGGGCATAAGATTGAGTAGTGAAGGTGTGAGAGAGTTGCAATCACCTCCACGAAATAATAATCCAAATTATTACTATAGGGACCTAGAAACCAATGTAGAATTATGAGGGCATAAGATTGGCTACTAAAAATGCGAGAGAGTTGCAATCATCTCTATGAAATAATAATCCAAATTATTACATAAAGACCCAAAAACCAATCTATAATCATGAAAGCATAAGATTAACTAATAAAAGTGTGAAAGAGTTGCAATCACCTCCACAAAATAGTCACCCAAAGTGAAACTACTTGTGGACACCTTTTCCTTAACCATCACACTTATATTAAAATTCCAATCACTATCACTTGCATGATTCTGAATGAAAGAAAACCAAGTTTACTCCCTCAAAACTAATGAATAACACGAATAATTATCAGTCAAGACTATTTATATGAGTAGTAAATACAACAATACATCCTCATCCAAGGCTCTGAATAAAAGTTCTCACCCAAAATACTTTCCACTTCAATACAAAACCTCGTATACATAATAATCTCATCAAACATATGAAGAGGGGAAATTCATTCCTAAGTGTATGAATATGTGAGCAAGTTTCTCTAACATTATGGAGTATGGTAATTTGTTGATTGATGTCATGATTTTATATTTGTTCATAAATGAAATAGGTGTGACGTAGAGTAATGGTTGTAGGTTGAGAATGTTGAAGTTAAGTTAGGTTTATTTATTTTGAAAATGGAAAAATTTAATACTAGAAATTTTGATAAATTTTATTAGTTTTTAATATATAAATTGTAAAATATTTATGTTTTACATAAAGTTTTTATAAAATTTTGATTATTTTAAAAGAATAATAATTTTATAATATAAAATTTGGGTAACTAATTTTTAGAAAAGAATGAAAACTGGTGATTTGTTTTTCTAAAAATCATGGAAAATTAATTCACCTATAAATATTAGGGTCCTAAAATTTTCCTTGACCTTCAAAGGAGCTGAAATATTAGATCTCTTGCTATGAGTGAGAGCCTTTCTATTGTCGAAAAGATAAATATGTATAAATTCCCAAACATCATATTGTGTGCAAATGCTTTACTACTTCTATAACTAGTTTGGTTGTATAGCTTCTATTGTGAGGCCCTTCACTTATCATCATTTTATCCCTTGCCTGCTAATCCTAGTAAAGCACCCACTAAGATTGCATCTATGAATTTAAATCACAAGTAATAATGAACTATATCCAGTTCATCCACCAATCCCAACATTTAACACTTTATGTGTTGATGTTATTCGTCCTTACACCCATTAATAATACAAGAAATGGGGATATGAAAACATAGGAAGTCCCCGCTTCACTTAGCTACACTTTTATCTAAAGTGTAGAGGGTTGTTGGAGAGGTGACAATGACTAACCACCTTGTTTCACATGTCTCCATCTATGTGATAAATATTTTTATATTTAATTTTGAGATTGTGTGCATTAACACATTATATAAACAAATAAGGAATAGATGATATTGTTCCACAATAAGACTTTTTTTTTTTTAACTAAGGTGAATTTTAAAAGAGTTTTTAGATTTAATTTTTAAATAGTGGATTTTGAAAGAATTTTTAAATTTAATTTTTAAATGATAATTTTATTATTAATTCATTTAAAATAAAATTGTATTAATATTATATTTTTTAAATAATTTAATATTTTTATTTTTTCTAAAATTCAAAATATATATTCAAAATTTACTTAATTTAATATAAATATATATGGTTATTAATTTAGTGTTTTTCATCGAAAAATTGTGTATAGAAATGGCAAACATTTAGGGCAGGCACTCTCATCATAAAAAAACATAGAAGTTGTTTGTCATTATTTGAATTAAAAAATAAATTTACATTTTTTTTATTTAAATAATTTTTTTTATATCATAAAAACATATTTTAAAATATGTTGTTACTAAAATTATTTTTATTATTTTGACCATATTTTAAAGTAGAAAAATGTTTCAAGTAAAGAAAAATCAATTTACTATTTTAAATATAACAATGTGATAATTGTAATTTGAATTAAATTATTAATTCAATTCATTGTTTTAAATGTAAACTTTTAATCAATATTAACAACATGACAAATGTAATTTGGATCGCATTATAGAATCTTTTTTTTTTGAGAAAAATGATTATCTTTTGTATTACAATAAACTAGATTTCATGTCCATAACCATTTACAAGTTTTTGTGACTTATGTTGCTTCCGACATTCTAGTACAACCACAACAATTTTTTCATGCCTCTACAAGATTTTTGCACTAAATTTTACATTGAATACTCCCATATAATTTACGAAATTGCAAAAAAAACAATTCAAACTTGCAATACATTCAAACATGTTAATTAGGTTGCCTCAGAGAAGGCAACCTCAAATTCATTTTCGAGAGCTACGTCTTTTCCTCGAGACAATTCCTCAAGATAATCAATCCTCTGACACTGCACTAGTGACAACAACTTCTTGGGGGTTGAAACCCGAATCAAGGAGTCCATGCCTGTTATTGAATACCTCTGCATTCCTAACTTCTTCATTTGACTATACCTTCAACAAAAGAAGTTCTATCTCTAGGCCAACCAACTTCCTTTCCATGCATGTTAGAAACCATTAGATCTTTTTCTCCGGGAGATTAAACATTTCATCTTCCTTTCGCTCAATTAGTTCCAACCTTCCAACTTTGATCTTAGTCATACCCATTAGCACATTGAATAATCTCTCCACTAACTTCTTCCATCCCTCTGAATCAGCTACAAGAACTTGAGTCTCAGAGGAAACCATGAAAAAAAGTGTTGAATATTATCTATGAAGCCATCAAATTAAACGAAGAGGATAAGAAGGAGACAATCCAATTTCCCTAGGAGCCCACATGTTTGACATTTCTTAGACAATCCAACCATGATGATCCCCGAGGAAAGAAATTAATTCAAACATACGTGAATTCTCAAATCTTCCACTTCTTCCATTCTAATTAACTTCAAGCTAAGCCATTGTTGCAGAGAATTAATAACTAAAGTTTCAGAGGATTTTGGTTGGATCCACAACCTTAAGCGAGATTTTGAGTCCCTATTATAACTACTCCTCACTCTTTTCCATCTGTATAATCTGCATTTACGACAAGATAGGTAATAAGATGTGGTGAGCTCATCACATCCACACAAATAGGTATACAAAATGAGAAATCCAAATGAATGGAACACCAAGTGAAAAAAATCATTTAATTCATATTTTCCATCAACCAAAGTCTTCCTTCAAGGCGTAGGGTGACTCTAACATCCACAACCACAATAAAAATAATTTTTATTTATAATTACCATAGTTAACATTATTAAAATAACTATATTACCGTTGCTAACATCATACCGTAATCAACAGATTCTTTATATACCCGTTCCATTAATTAGCGTTGAATTTACAAATCTGTTATTGCATTTGTAATCAATTATAATGAAATCTATTATAATTTTCTTAAGGTACTGTTATCTGGTACACACATTTTTATTATTATTTAATTCTGAACTATGTATTTTTGAAGGGTTATGTTGCAAATTACTTCTTAAATATGTTGTTATGACATTTATTGACTTACTCGAACACTTATCGATCATGACCACCAGTTGTCTTCCATTAGTTGGTGTTAGGATGGTGTCCCCTAGGGTCAATTGATCCCTCCATGCTTAGAACTTTCTTGGAGACTTGTATGAAACTGTTGCATGACAGTAAGCCTATGAAAGGGCTACAAGAACTGATAAATAAGTGTGTCAGTAAAGAAGGTGCTCCTAAAGTACACCACAGTCAGAAATATAGGCAAACACAAGACAAGAACAGGGCGCGATATGAGGCTCACCATATAAATAAGAGGGTATGAGATGGAACAAGTTATTTTAGATATGGGGTCGGATGCAAACGTTCTTCCTAAACAGACGTGGGAAAGAATGGGGAGACTTGCATTGCAGTGGTCTCCAATTCAACTGAGAATGGCAAATCAATAGAAGATTATCCCTACGGGGAGATTTCATGGAGTGATCATAGATATAGAAGGTGCGAGCAAGTTGGCCGATTTTGAAGTGATAGAGATTGTTGATGACAACAATTCATACCCCGCACTCTTGGGAATTGATTGGGCTATTGACAATGAATGGGATAATCAATTTGAAGAAACAGAAAATGTCATTCCAAAGGAAATCACTCCTCATAATAGTACCATTA
The DNA here is from genome assembly GCA_031772625.1 of Pinus tabuliformis. Classification (NCBI taxonomy): domain Eukaryota; kingdom Viridiplantae; phylum Streptophyta; class Pinopsida; order Pinales; family Pinaceae; genus Pinus; species Pinus tabuliformis. Next base: position 754,983,451 of record CM062809.1, read on the forward strand.
GATCCTACAGAAGGAACGCACTATATTGAACCAGTCTGCAACTATGAGGAAGGCGATGATGATTTGGATTAGAACTATAAGATAACATCATGAGACCAAGATTGGGTTAATCAAACAGCCGATGGATGAATTGCATGGGATTTTGAAAGTTCCTGTACATCAGATTCAGATGAAGAATTGGAACACTGGTAGAGTAGGTTATACGAAGTGTCTACACTGCACTGTAATATGATGACTAAATTGTTGCGCTGTGTATCATCCAAGGTAAGAATTTTGTCTTATTAGGATGGTCTAACTGATGTAGATAAATTTATGGATGCATTTGAAAGGGAAGTGCCTGAGAAGCATCACTTCCAAGCATTAGATTTGGCATTGCATGCTACGCCTACATGGTGGTGGGGTATGCATAAAGACAATTTTGATGAATGGCGCAAGTACAGAAGAATGATGTGATTGCATTTTGGTCACCCGAAAGTTCGGTTAACTAAAAAATATGATGGAAGAAATGATCCGCGTGATCACTTAGCAAAATGGACTAAGGTTTATGGAATGGAGCCAAAACCAAAGTGGGTGCATATTTTTTGTCACACTTTGGACATCATTCCTATGAATTGGTACCTGGAAACAGAGCTCGACCATGGTACTGTGGAGTGGGACATTCTAAGAGAAGGATTTTTGATGTCCTTTAGCTTTGAGGATGGATTTGAAAGCATTGACGAAGCTGCAGGAAGTTAAGGCAACAATATTCAAAATACCACAGGATCCTTTAGAATTGATTCAACCAGATTGGAGCACCCACCTTTGCCATGCACTAGAGTGCTATAATATGACTTTTGAAGGAGATGATGAGGATCTAAGTAATATTAACATCCCAGAGGCCGAAGGCTGCCATGAAGTTTAGGGACCGAAGATAGAGAATCCAAACATCACCACACCATTGAAGAGTAGACAAGTGAACATTGGCACAGAGGTGGAGTCAAAGTTTGCAAAGATTGGAGATTACTGGGATGATTCTATAGTAGAGAAAGTCGCTGAGTTGCTCCACGAATATCAGGACTTATTTCCTACTAAATTTTCGGACTTAAAAGGCATCATAGATGATTTGAGAGTCATGAAAATAACTTTGAAACTGGACACGAACCTTGTTAAGCAAAGGCCATATCCCCTTAATCCCAAATACAAGGAAAAAGTTAGCTTGGAGTTGGACAAGATTCTTGCAGCGGGTATTACTGAATAGGTGGAGGATCTGATTGAGTGATTCCAATGGTCATTCAAGAAAAGAAGCAGAAGGATGAAATAAGGATTTGTGTAGATCTCAGGAAGCTTAACGATGCTTGGCTTCATGATCCTTTTCCAACTCCGTTCACAGATGAAGTACTGGATAATGTTGGACGGCAGGAGTCCCACTCATTCACTCATGGGTTCTCTGGATACCATCAGATAATGATCGTGCCAGAAGATAGGAGTAAGACCACCTTCGTGACAGAGTGGGTATGTTTCTAGTATACAATGATGCATTTTGGACTTAAGAATGCACCGATGATCTTCTTGCGTGTATTCATCACAGTGTTCAAATAATTCATTCACAAGTTCTTGGAGGTATATTTTGATGATTGGACAGTGTTTGGGCTAGTAAAGTGCCATGTAGCCAGTTTGCGCTTGATGTTGGATACATGCCGAAGGTATCAGATTGTGCTAAACCTGAAGAAATGCTTATTCTGCGTCCCTTTCGAAATCTTGCTAGGTCATGTGGTATGTAGGAAAGGACTTATGGTGGACCCTACTAAGATCGCGGTAATAATTAGTTTGGAGGCACCAAGAAGTGTTAAACAGTTGTACACCACACTGGGCCACACTGGGTACTATCAAAAGTTCATCAAAAGTTATGCTTAGATTATCGTGCCTATGGAAAAGCTACTGAAGAAGGATGCTACTTCTGGTGGGATGAATAATGTCAGCGCGGCTTGGATGTATTGAAGGAGAAAATGGTCACTGCATTGATCCTAGTCTTCCCCGATTGGAAGAAGGAATTCCATGTGCATGTGGATGCCTCATGTATTGCATTGGGGGCAGTGCTGACATAGGCTGATGAAGGAGAACCGGATCATCCTATATTGTTTGCAAGCAGGAAGTTTTCTAAGGTTGAAAAGAATTATTCGACAACAGAGCGCGAAGGATTGGCTATGGTGTACGTGCTCTAGAAGTTCATACACTACCTGTTAGGCGAACATTTCAAGATGTACAAAGACCATTATTCATTTAAATATCTAATTAATAAGCCTATTTTGGGGGCTAAAAAATGTAGATGGCTACTGTTTTTCCAAGAATATGATTTTGAGGTAATTTTGAAGCTAGGGCGATTGAATGCAGGGCCAGACCATCTGTCGTGCATTGAACTAGGACAAGAGCCTACTAATTTGGAGGAAGGGTTGCCTGACACGTAGCTCTTCGTTGTGTGCATAGAGGATAATCACTTCGCAGATATTATCCATTTCTTGACCACAGGAATTGTTATAGAAGGATATACCAGCCATCAAAAGAAATAATTGGTGGTGCGCGCGACAAATTTCTCTATGATTATAGGTCATTTGTATAATATGGGATCGGATGAGATACTTCAAGGTTATGTGCTTGATTTGGAATGGAACAGTATCCTCGTTGAGACTCATGGAGGAGCTGCAGGAGGGCATTATGCAGGAAAAGCAACAACGCAAAATATTTTGCACTTTGGGTTGTGGTGCTCGACATTGCATAAGGATTCTAAAGTCTATTATAGTGCATGCGATGCATGTCAGAGAATGGGTAGGCCATCATAGAGGGATGAGCTACCTTTGAATCTGTAGGTGTCATTACACCCATTTGAGAAATGGGCAATTGATTTTGTAGGATCGATTCATCCTCCAGGAAAGAAGATGGGTGTGCGGTATATCATCACAGTGACCGAATATTTGACCAGATGGCTGGAGGCACAGCCTGTGAAGGACTGTACAAGGGCAGCAATAGCAAAATTTCTATTTGAATATGTGTTCACTAGGTTTGGTTGCCCAAAGATACTGATGAGTGATCACGGTGCACATTTTCTCAATGAAACGATCAAAGTACTGACAAACGAGTTCTAGGTTTACCATCAGAAGAGTACGCCATATCATCCTCAGGCCAATGGAATGGTTGAGGCTCTTAATATGATATTGAAGAATGTGCTGAAAAAGGTTTGCAATGTGCAATGAATAATTGGGATGCGCGCATACCAACAGCGTTATGTGCTTATAGAACTACTTGTAAAAAGCTAACTAGTTAGACACCTTTTAGGTTGGTTTATGGCGTGGAAGCTATCATGCCTATGGAGTATATCGTTCCTAGTCTACACATTGTGACTTTCACAGGAATCGTGGACTGGAGAACCTTAGAAGAAAGGCTCATGTAGATAATGGAGATCGAGGAAGATAGATTTTTGGTTGGATTCCATCAACAAGTTAAGAAGGAACGTGAAAAATATTATCACAATCGACACATCAAACTACGCACCTTCAAGGTAAATGATTTGGTTTTATTACATGAAATTAAGTTTGATAAGTTTACAGGAAAATTTCAAATGCACTGGCTAGGGCCATACGTTATCAAAGAGATTACAGATGGTGGAGCAGTTTAGCTCACGAAGTTGAATGGAGACCCATTTTTGGGAAGGGTAAATGGAAGTCGATTGAAGCCATACACCAGGGATTTGGCCCAATGACTACATGACAGTTGATGGGCCTCTAAATTAGACATAAATTAAGGACCATGCCTCTAATTTAAAACATAAATTAATGCCTATGACCATCCTTTAGCACATTAAACCTCTCTTTTTGCATTAGATAATTTATTTTTAACTTTAATATATTCATTAGGAATGTTTATGAATAATTGAATATTTGTGCCTAATATTTTTTTTTTTTTTTTTTTGTGGAATATTATGATAATATTGGGCAGATTATGAAGAGTTGGAGGAGGATATAATTTAGGGAATTGTTCCCTACTATTGGAGGATCAATAATAAATAATAAGTCAACAAGATATTATGGAATTATGGCACAAATTGTGGAACTCCAATGATTGAGAAAATCTAGGAATGTGTTCCACTAATCAAGGGAGAAGATCCACCAATCAAGGGAGAAGATCCACTAATCAGGGGATTTTGGTGGGGAAAGCTTCCTCCATCCATGGGGAATGATTCTTAATAATTTTTTATAAGTACGAAGTCGAATTTTCCTCTAGGGAATGATTAAGAAAATCTAGGAATGTGTTCCTTGCCATTTAATGAAAATTCCTAGTATTGGGGACTAGATCCAATAATCAAGGGATTTTCATGGGAAAGCTTCCTCCATTCATGGGGAATGATTTCTTATCATTTTGTATAAGTACCAAGTCTAGTTTACCTCTAGGGAGAGATTTTCATTAGTGTTCTTGTGGACAAAAGTTGTATTTTTGCAGCTCCATTGTATTTCCTTGCAGGGATGTAATTCTATTAATGAAAATAATGAAGATTTATGTCATGTTTAGCTTCTAAATCTTTTTCTCCTCCATAGGTCTCTAAGTTTCCTTGTGCTTGGCCATCCCAGGAACCTCAGAGCCCTTTTGTATCATTTTCTTTCCTTCTTTTCATTTCTTATTCACATGCGTCTCTAGTTTTTATTTCTTTCTATTTATGCATTTAAAATTAATGATTTCTTGTTGTAGGATTGAGCTAAATCGTTGATGTAAGTTCTTTTGCAGGATCAAAAGCATTATTTCATCTTTGGAAAATATTTGGAAGTTCATAGGAATCATTGAGTTTCTTGGATTAGTCTTCTTACTCCCAAATATAGATTGTTGGACTTCCTTTTTAGCAAAGCATAATACTATTTTTTAGAGCATGCTGACTAGCTTCAATCGAATTGATTCCACTTGCATTAAATCATAAAAACATTCTAGTTCATAAAAAAATTACCCCATTGCATTTTCACTTGATTTGGTTAGGCATCCTTTATATTTACTTGCTCACTAGTTCTCGAATTTCTATATTTTCGACTAGTAATGCTTTTTGTATTTTTTTTTGCAAGGGTTAACAGAGGTCTTTTTGAATGATTCCACTTGGAATAGGGACCTAAGAAATCCTAGTTAATTAAAAAAAAATTCCCATCCAATTTTGATTTGATATTCTTGGTCATTAAATCCGCACCAATTTCATCATTTCATAAGGATACTTCTCCAAGCTTTTTGAGAAAATCCATCCATCTCCCAACTTTGGTTTTGAGTTTTGAGTGATCCTAGCCATTTTCTTACTGCATTCCACTTATCACACCTTTCCTAGGCCTCCCATCACCTCCAAAACCTCACTTTTTTTCTCGGATGTATCTTGTAGGTTCACTATAATTCCTACAGGATCATCTTGCAGGTTTTCTTGAAATGGTCTGTTTTGAGTCCGAATTGAGATAAAACCTATAGAAAGTCAACAAAAGCCTCCCAAGGCTCTCCCACACCATCCAACCATCTCCTAAACCTTCCATCCAACCTCCAACATCCTTAATTCACCTGCCACATCACCAAAGGAAATTAATTTGCATACTTGATTTTGCATGAAAAGACAAAAAGACAAACGCAGATTTATTTCAGTCCGTTTACTTTCACATTAGTGATGTTTGATGCTTCTTACTTCCATGCTTAGATAGTAGCATTTGGTTCATTATAATTTTGAATTTTTGCAACGCATAGTTTGTTGGTAATTAATTAGGAAATGGTGTGATTTAGCATTGAATTTTCGTCTCTTTCCTTGTACTTTCTTTCTTGCAATAGGTTAAGGTTCCATTTCGAACATTTTATTTTCTGCAATTATTTTAGGATTTGACTTTAGTACATGCACTCCATTACATCATGACAGAAAAGGAAGGACACATTGTATGCCGCACATATAGTGCTGACACCTCTTAAGTTTGTATGAACCCTGGGTTGATAATTAAACTCGGTAGCCTTGGGAGTTGCAACATTCTTGTTGCAATACTGAGGCTCATCACTCTTTCGCATCATTGCTCAGTAGGTGTCAAAGTATGCATTGTTTTCTTCCCTAGTTGATTCATTTCTTTTTACTTTTCGAAAAAACAAAAAATAATTTCATTAGGCATATTTAATTTCAAAAGTAGAAAATTGCATTGCTTTATAGTTTTCATTCAATCATAAAAACAAAAACAAAATTCTCCAACACCAACCCACCCCCCCATTTGATCACATGGTGCAGTAAGGGCCATATCACCATTCACTTTTGCAGGTAGAAGAAGAATATGACAAATAATGTAGAAGAAATTGATGGAGATGATGAAAATGAGGAAGATCCTCTGGGATTTCCCATTCAAGATATTGATGGAAGTGTGTATATGAAGAACATCCCTTCATCTTGTCTCCCAAAATTTCACGGTCTAAGGTCAGAGGATCTAGAAACCTTTCTCCTCAAATTTGAGATTGTTTGTAGATCTTATGGTTACTTATTAAAAACTCAAAAACTGAGATCATTTCCAGAAACTTTGAAGGATAGAGCTCTTAAATGATTCATGAGTTTAGGGACTAATTCAATAATATCATGGAATGATATGCAAAACATATTTCTAGACAAATATAAAGATCATGATCTTAAAGAATAAATATTTAGAATGAATCAAAGAGAAGATGAGAGCCTTGAGGATCTAATGTAGAGGTTCATGTACGATGTTAAGAGGGGAAAACTACATAATTTAGGATCCGACACACTAAAACCTCTCTTAATTAGAATAATTACGGATGAGTGGATTGATCTCCTTAATCTTATGAGTAGAAGTGATGTATATCAATTATCATTTGAGGAAATTTTTGAAACATTCAAACATATATCAAGAGGAAAGGCAAGAGTAAGTAAATTAGCATCAAGGTCAGTAAGTCAAGCTAAACTTGGAAATTTGTTTGATGATTTTAAAGAAAAAATTCTTAGCAATCTAACCAAACAAGTAGAAATATTAAGAATACAAAATGAGCAAAAAGAAGATGTTTGTGTTGTCCATGTAGAATCACATGATGGTAAACATTGTCCATCATTACCAAGGTTGAAGAAAGTTCACCAAGAGGACAATAGAGGAAGTCAATTACCAATGCAATAATATTATGTAGCTCCAAGAGAACCATGGCAGCATATTCAGGCGGATATGATGCAAGAGCCTAATTCATAATTTCAAGGTTATGCATATCCACCTCAAAATAATTGGAACACACCCTTTCATTGGCAACATTGGCCATATCAACCCCAAAACCAATCTTGGCCACAAGTTTGGAAAGGATCTTATGGGAGCCATCCACAATATCCTCAGTATTTTCCTCAATATCCTCCATACCAAACTCCATGTTATCCTTACCATTCACCTCCACCACAACCACAACCCCATCCACATCCATCTCAAATATACACTCCCACTCAACTACCTGTACCACCATTTCCAAACCCACACATTGAAGTAGCTCAACCCACTTACAATGCTGAGGTACAACACTTCCAAACATATCCTCTTGAGATCAATGGTATTCACCATAGATCATGAAGAGTATTGAAAAAAAGAGATTATATTGTTATCATTGAAGGACCACATCAAGAAGAGGAAGACTCAAAAGAGAAGATCAAAGAACCTTGGGCTGCATTTGATGAAGAGAAGACAACAAAATCAAAGAGTGAGAAATCTCCCTCATGGTTACCATCAAATTCTCCATGTATTCAAGAGATCAATCAACAAAAAGAGGAAGACTTGAAGGTCATGGTAGAAGAGGACATAAAAGATGATCTAAATCAGCAAGTGGACCAGAGGCGTCACAACTAAATTGAAATATGGTTCCAGACAGTCACTAAGTTGCAACATCACTCTCTTCCTCAACTATGCTTGATCTTTTCAAAGTCAAATCATTTGGTCTCTGAAATCTAGGTACATGTCAAAGCATAAATTTCAAGCTTCCAGATCATTTTGTCTGTCATCTTCATGTGAACATGGCTCCATTGGAAGTATTTTTATACTTGAAAGTGATTATTTTTTTCAAGTAGGGTAGGGTAGAAGAAGAAAAAAAATGAAAAATAAGAGAAAAAAAAAAAATTAAGGTCAAAACCTCCTTGGAGGCACCTTAGATTGGCTCATTGATTGAAAACCTCCATGAGATAGTCAATGGGTTGGAAAAAAAAAGAGAAAAAAGAAGATCCTAGGTGAAAACCTCCTCTGAGGTGGTTAGGCAGACCTACTAGTTGAAAACCTCATTGAGGTGGCTAATAGGCCTAGAAGAAAAAAAAAAGAAAAAAAAATAAAAGAAATCCTTGCTCCATGCATCTCTTTGATGAATCCATGTACTCTCCAACATTTTCAAGAAACAAGAAAAAAGTTGGTACCAAAATGAAAATTGGTCAAGCCTAGTCAAAAGAAGTCAAATTTTGACTTTCTCCTCCTTTGCTCAAATGCTCCAACAAGGCCAAGGCCATGACAATTTTATCGGGAAAAGTAGTGTCTATGCAGAGCTGCTAGTCCCACTAAGGCTGGTAGCTACCTTAGAAACTAACAAACTAAAACTACTTTCGTTTTCCTTTATGAGAAATAGATAAGAGGGGAATAAGGAGACCAACCTCTTTCTTGCGCTTGGTTCCTTGCTCGATTCCTCTCCCTTTTGATATATCTTTGCTACTCGCTTCCTTGTTTACCCAACTTCACCTGTAGAATCAAAGCAGCATAACACTATCCAAGAACATATATCTATTATCATAAACAATATAGGACCAGATATATATTGACCACACAAATGCACATAACATCAATCATACAAGAACGTGGAGGAAAACATGAATAGCTTTATTGATAATCAAGAAAGAGAAAAGAGGATTACAACCAATTGTTCTGACCCAGCATCATCCTCTCAGCAAGAAAGCCCTTCTTCACCTCATGAAAAGCTTAGATCACCCAACACTATGATATTGCACCAAGAAACCAGCAGCACTTCCTTACAAGATACAAAATTCCAGCCTCTGGATCACTGGGATGAGGGATCTATATATAGATGTTTGCAAGGGGGGTGAGTCAGCTTTCGAGAGTTGATTAGTGTCCTCTCTCTGATAGTTCTTGATTCCACTTGGAGATTGATGATCTCTTACTCATCCCTTGGCGAAGGTAAAGAGGCAAGTGTCACAGGAGAAGTTTCTAGAAGATTCCATGATCCTCCACCTTGCATATTGACCCTGCCATTTGTCCACTCTCACCCATCGCACCCCATAGAAGGTATTTTCAAGATGCATCGCACCTACTGTGTGTATTTAGGTGGGATGCAGCGCACTTTGACCATGGAGCAAGGTGAGATGGTTCAGTTTTGACCAGTTCTAAGCAGTTTTTCATGGAGAACTTCTAGGAGAAGATGTAATCAGTTGACCTTGTTCTTTTAGAGGTTGGAACAACAATTTTAGGGACTTAAGAGCCATTGGTTTATGGACATTTATGATTGGGGTTGCAGTGCCCAAAAATGTCTATAACAGTTGCCCCCTAAATCATGAGCTCGTTAATCTGTTGATGTCGGGTGAAATGCTTTATCATGAGGATCTGAAGTTCTTTCAAGCTGGAAGGTGACCTGTAATAAGATACAATACAATACATTATCTTCATAATATTTTCATGATCTAGCTAAGGCGGACATTCCCATGCTCAACTTTATAAATTCATTTTCATGTACATAAGATAGACAATCGTCTGAGTGTAGACTGATGATTCTAGTAGAGCCATCATCCCTTAGATTGGATGATTATCTGTGCAGTAATGTTGTACATTTGATGTCTTTATTTTCCTGAATATATATCGCAGCTCGGATGGATGAAACTAGATCCGGGGTCTTCAATCTCGTTCGATCTTCACTCAAAGTACAAGTCGATCCATGTGAGAGATGTTCTAGAGTTGAACATGGAAAGACATCGCCTGATTACTAGCCAATGATGTAAGCTGTTAACAGGTGCGAGAGGAATCACCGATAATGATGATGACACTCAAGGTACTGCAGTACAATTCACGTGGTGTGAATAAGGGACTTGGTGTCGAACACCACGCAAAATCTTTTGGTAGAAGGCCATTGATGTAAACTTATCGTTGGAAGTGAGAAACTTGCCATTGAGGCATGCAAGCTTCAAAGTATTGAAAGGGTTGTTCCTAGATCAACTTCTTGGATAAGAGCTGATGTCGACAAGAAGCGATCCGTCATAGGAGGGCCTTAGTGAATCCCACATCAATGACATGAAACGGAGCAAATGATTTTAGTGGAGGTGAAAACGATCTGGTGATATAAGGTTTAGGGTGGCGGTCATGAAAGAATGGAGCGTGAATGTATTGCAGTGGGTGAGACACAGGTGAATTCTCTGAGCGACTTCTCTTGAACATATCGGCGACACTGACATGATGGATCGGTAGCATTAACCCAAAATATGGATGGTGTGATGGAACCATGGTGATGTGACCGGTGAATGGAACAACCCAACTCGACTCGGATGCGGAGTGAAAGTGTCATGTTCAAAAGCAACTTGCTACCGATAAAGTTTCTTCAAGTTTTCTTCCCAATTTTTCCCCAGTCATTATTGACCAGTACCTCTTTATTTTTGTCAAGCTTGAGGAGGATAAAATATGCTTGTTCTATTATTTTCCCTTCGGGCAAACCCATCGCTATGTTTTAACGAGCCTAGCGATAGTGAAACTCATTCTTGTCTGTATGGAAAGTTTGTCGCTATTCGGTTTTAACGAGTTTAACGACAAGGATAACTCGGTCCTTTTCAATTTTAGAGAGTCTGAAAAAGGAACGTAAAGAAAACTCCAATAATCCTTTTTCTTCATATAATCCCTTGAGTTCAAAAAAGTATAAAAAAATACAAAAGGGATGAATTTTCGGTACTTTTAACGAGCCGAACAAAACAAGCGCTCGATATTTTTGTGTAATAATCCCTCAAGCCCAAAAAGATTAAAATCTAAAGGAGGGATAGCACTTCTGGTCCCTTTAACGAGCTGGAAAGGCCAATCGCTCGGCAATCTTTTCATTTTTTACGAGTTAGTTGAAAAGAGCTTAAAGGAGACTCGTTTTTTGAGGAATGAGTGATAAATTCGGGTAGCAGCTGATTCCAGGTAAGGTTTGGAATTTTCCAATCACGGCAGTGTCACAAGGAAGGCTAACAGGATCACTCTTCGCAGCTGTTCCTCAAAATGGTAAATAATCAAATCGAGGTGAATGATCGGCCAAAACAAAGTGCAGGTGATGATGAGAACACGACCAAGGCTTCAAAGGTTGATGGTAATACATTCACAATGGTTATTTATGGGAGAATGGTTTATTTTTTAATGAGCTTAAACTCTGGGGGAACATTTGCTCATTGCTTATGTTTATTTTTTAACGAGCTTGAATTCCGCGTTAAAACTACTCGATAATTCAGTCGTATAATAAGGATGTCTCATATAAAAATGGCATTTTTCAAAGCTTTGCCCCACATCCTTTCTTTATGCAAGTTAGGAAATGACCAATCCTACAAGTTTAAAGGGTTAGAGGACCTATAAATTTAAAAAATAAATGGTCGCTCTTCACTTGCATGCCAAAAGGTTTGCATGCCCCCAGGTATAATGAAGTAGAGTTTCTAGGTTACCCCTCAATTTGTAGAAAAAACATTTGTTTTATCGGGAAAGGCTTACCTTTTCAAGTTACCCCTGAATTTGCATACAAAACATTTGTTTTATCGGGAAAGGCCTACCTTAAAAGAGGTATCTTATTTCAGTCTAATCCCATTTTCCAAAATGGATGGGTGTGTCAGGCCAGTCATATACTCTCCATGGAAACCCACCCTATACCCAAGGTTTTCCTGTCGAAACAGGCCAGGGTGCATGCCCCCTGGGTTTCAGTCATATCCTCTGAATCACTCGCGCTCATCAGGAGCACGGACTGGGGATTGATGAGACATTCCTTGCGTGAAAATACCATTCAGGGTTGGTATATGACGATTTTCTATGTGTGAACCGAGAAATGAAAGCTGGTCTACGAGCTTGACCACTCTTCCTTCATGCGGAAAACACATTACTGTAAAGAGTGAGGAGACAATGGCTCCCATGCAATAAATATAGTCTCATCCAAGGAGTAGATTATAATCCATGGGTCCTTGGACTACCATTACGTTCATTTGAACAGTTTTCCTTCTCAATGTTATCGGCACATTGGGAAGGATCCCTAACGGTCGACTAGTTCCTTTGTCAAAGCCTGTCAGATTTCTCATCTCACGCAAAAGTGATGGAGAACCAAGCACTTTCCAAGCAGTTGAGGAAAGGATACTCACAGAAGCCCCTTCATCTATGATGGTACCATCCATGACCATTCTATATATTTGAGCAATGATTCGAAATGGTACACTAGCCGGTAAGCGGGGTCTACCTAGTAGATTCCAATTGAAGGAAACAACTAGGTTTCTTGGAGGTGGGGCCAAATAGACGGCCGGATACGACTCTGACGAACTTCCTTCCTATGGTAAAGGAATGGGTAGACTGCCCCCATGTTCATCGGAGTCTGTGCTTATGAAAAGAATTTGGATGGTGTCATCCTTGTTCTCTTCGGTGACTGTATCATCTGAAGATGGATCCTCTGAAGGCAAGACTAGGTCAACTGCTGCCTCAAACTTTTGACTTTCATCTGGTATGGATTTCGATGGTTTATCTTCAATGATAGACGCTTCGGCCGACCACAAGGGCGTGTCAGCCAGATTTTCAACTAGTGACGGACTCGGTAAGAGCTTCTTATATCTCGGAGGAAGTCGTAATGGTGAAACTGGACGGTCATCCAAAACTCTTTTAGCATCGTCTAAGAAGGGACAACAGTGGACGGCGTGATCACCTTCACAAAATTTACAAGGAAATTTACATCTTCCTATTTGTCTAGGGGCTTCACTTTCACTAGTTGATGGTGTACCTTCAACATGATCATCATAGGTTGACGACACCGGATTGTGCAAACGGGGAGACCAGTCCCTTAAGATTCGAGGGATGCAAGGACAATCTCGATGATAGTGGTCTCCTATGCAAATGACACATGGTGATTTAGGCCTGGTCGGTGCAGTGTGTGGATTTTTGCTAGATGATGCTTGGTTGCCCCTTTTCTCCTTTGGCTCCTTCTTCTTCTTCTCCTTCTTCTTCTCGGTTACTTGATTTTTGGCCTTACCAGCTTCATCAAGCGAAGAGGAAGGAGGAGAGGAAGAATTGGATGAAGTAGAGGGTTGGGGGGTAACTTTGGTATTGTTTAGTTGCTAACTTGATTGTTCAGGAATCACGGGGTTCTGAACGATAGAGGTTGAGAAGAGCCATACGGGCAAGCTGATTGTCAGTCCTGGAAGCGAAAATGTGGCCATATGGGGCGCACCAACATCTCCCCAAGAGGAGAAGGGACTAGGATTTCCTCCAAGGGGAATTCCTTGGTCGGTGGACTCCATTTTTCTCAACCTAAGACCAACGTAGGAAAGGTGATATTTATTCCATTTAAAATAAATTTTAGATGCTTTGACACAACTTGTTTTTTCAATTTTTAAGAGTCGAGAAAAAACAAAAGATGACTCTATTCGCCTTCAATTTTTAATGAACCTGAAGTGACAAGTGCTCAGATGGACCTTTTCCTTTAAGGAGTCTGAAAAGGAATGAAAGAGATTGCTCTGGAAATCTAGACAGAGGGATTACCAAACCAATTGCAAAACTGCAGAATACTTTTTACGGTACGACAGTCAATCTTCCCGAATGCTGTGTTCAGTGCATTGTGATCGATAGGGCGACAGACACGGCTTCCTATGGATAAAGGATAAAGCCTATTGTGGTCTCCCAATATATACTCGACGGTACGTGGGAGCACAAGTCCGTACTGGCACTTATCGTCTCAAAGTGGAGGAATCACCCAACCAACAATGAAAGCAACAGTTACTAGGCTTTACGACGCCGGAATATGTCTCTAGCCTAGACTTCTAGATGTTGTGCGTTAGGTTCCAAAGCGTTTTTAGATTCATTAAATTTATTTTACAGTTGATCTTGCTTAAGAAATTTTCCTTTCAGTTTCACCGTGTGATGTAGATATACAATTCCTAAAATGCAATCTATGATGATAAACAATCGTTTAATCTTCTTTTTGCAATGAAAATCCTAGCTACTAAGGAAAGAGAGATGGCGTTCTTTCAACATAGAGCAGAGAGCACACACTATATGCACTGTCCTAAATCAAACCAACAAACAGTCTAAATGCAAATGCACGTGCATGTATTTGTTTTCAGCCTTCTTAATGTGTGAATGATAAAAAGAAAGCTAAGCACAAATCTGAATTATTTTTCAAAGCGACGTTACTAACAAGTTTCTTTTCAAGACAAAATGAGGACAATGACGACACTTTGCGATTTGGAAATGAAAACTTGCTTTTGACACTTGAAAAACTACTAATTCAAATCAAATACAAGAGTAACAGTGTAATCGACTATCAAGAATAATCAGATTCCCTTCTATGACTGAAAACGACACTTGCGACACTTTCAAATCAAGAAACGACAGTACGATTACGCTACTTCTTTGTCAAAGAGAACTAAAAATGGCTCAAAATACATAAAAAAATTTACAGTCCTTTGCACAATGGAGGCGGAATGATGGCAAGGAAGGGGTTTTCAATAGAGGTGTACTGACTACAGGCAGCAAAACTCTTGAATAGAGCTAAAAAGAGTGAACACAGAAACCAAATCTAGCAGCAGGAAAGGCCTTGTCTGATCAGTGCACCTGTAACACAGTGAACTAGAGATGCAGTGCACCTACTACACTCGGGAAGTGCAATGCATCTAGAATTCATAGAAGAGATAGTGTGCTAGACCAGGGACGAGACTTTAACTGGGTTCCGGGTCACAGTTTGCAGCTCAGTTCAGGGATTTAGGCCGAGCAAGTGGTAATCAGTAAATCAATCACAGGGGTAGATCTAAAGAGGTTACTAGAGCCACCACAAGGGCTATTAGAGAGCTTGTAAATCAATTGTTCAGTTCATAAATAAAACCTGGAGATAGACTGAAGTAGCATTGATCTACTTTTCACTTGCATAGCAAATGCAGTTCGAAGGCTAGCTAGCTTAACTTCAGTCTCCATCTGTAAGTTTATAAAGTAAACAAATGCAGATAAACAAACAATCTATTCGCTCCCCAGTGGAGTCGCCATTTTGTTATCGGGAAAAGTAGTGTCTATGTAGAGCTGCTAGTCCCACTAAGGCTGGTAGCTACCTTAGAAACAAACAAACTAAAACTACTTACGTTTTCCTTTATGAGAAACAGATAAGAGGGGAATAAGGAGACCAACCTTTGTCTTGCGCTTGGTTCCTTGCTCGATTCGTCTCCCTTCTGATAGATCTTTGCTACTCGCTTCCTTGTCTACCCAGCTTCACCTGTAGAACCAAAGCAGCATAACACTATCCAAGAACATAGATCTATTATCATAAACAATATAGGACCAGATATATATTGACCACACAAATGCACATAACATCAATCATACAAGAACGTGGAGGAAAACTTGAATAGCTTTATTGATAATCAAGAAAGAGCAAAGAGGATTACAACCAATTGTTCTGACCCAGCATCATCCTCTCAGCAGGAAAGCCCTTCTTCACCTAATGAAAAGCTTAGATCACCCAACACTGTGATATTGCACCAAGAAACCAGCAACACTTCCTTACAAGATACAAAATTCCAGCCTCTGGATCTCTGGGATGAGGGATCCATAAATAGATGTTTGCAAGGGGGTGAGTTAGCTTTTGAGAGTTGATTAGTGTCCTCTCTCTGATAGTTCTTGATTCCACTTGGAGATTGATGATCTCTTACTCATCCCTGGGCGAATGCAGAGAGGCAAGTGTCATAGGAGAAGTTTCTAGAAGATTCCATGATCCTCCACCTTGCAGATTGACCCTGCCATTTGTCCACTCTCGCCCATCGCACCCCATAGAAGTGCTTTTCAAGATGCATCACACCTACTATGTGTATTTAGGTGGGATGCAGCGCACTTTGACCATGGAGCAAGGTGAGATGGTCCAGTTTTGACCAGTTCTGAGCAGTTTTTCATGGAGAACTTCTGGGAAGATGTAATCATTTGACCTTGTTCTTTTGGAGGTTGGAACAACACTTTTAGGGACTTAAGAGCCCTTGGTTTATGGACATTTATGATTGGGGTTGTAGTGCCCAAAAATGTCTATAACACCAATCCATCACCCCCATCTATTTTCACCATCCATCCATCATTCTCAAGCTTCTACAATTCAATTTGCTTGTTGTCCTAAAAAACTACAGGATGCTCTGTTTTACTACAAGATACAAAAATACATAGAGCATAATTTTTTTTTTTCCATAACTTGAAAACCATGCATCCATTTGCCAAGCTGTTTCAAGGGGATATGCATATAGATGATGGTAACATGCTCAAGCAATTTCATCAAATTTCAATGCATGGTTTCCAAGCAATTGGCCTCCATCACCTTCAACCATCCTTACATTTTCACAATATCTGTGCATCCATTAAAAAATGGGTTTCATGGGGAGATGCATATGGATGATGGTAACATGCTCAAGCAACTTCAGCAAATTCCAGTGCATGGTTTCCATGAAATCGACATCCATCACCTTCATCCATTTTTAGTTTTTACTTGAGATCCGTACATCCATTGACCAAAATTATTCTATGGGGAGATGCATAATGATGATGGAAACATGCTCGAAAAGTTTCAGCTCGATCTAGTCTACCGTTTGGGAGATATGGACAAAAAAAGTCGTTGTCCTGTAAACTTACACGATATAGAACAACACCTACAGGATTGGTAGTGAGCAGTTTAAAGGAGATCCAGAGGTCAAAGAAGCTCCTCCATAGCTTAGCAGTAGCACTAGGATCATCAGCATCACAATCCAACACCTACACATACACATCAACTTAGCAGCATCATTCATGTCTCTCCAACAACCATAATGTAGGTACACATATGCAATATTCTTGATCTTTTCTCTTGAGCATATTATAGTTAACAATTTTTTGTCAATGCATGAGAGATGAGGTTTTATAAGCTAAGGATGGGTCAGTAGTCTCAGCCACCTTCAACTAGTTTACTGCAGCTCATGCAATGTTGAAAAGTCAAAGTATGAAGGGTGATGATTTCAAGGAATGAGGACAAGAGTTAAAAGAAGATTTTTTTGCAAAGGTCAAGGTCACCACAATGCTCCAAGCCCTCCATCCACTTCATATTCACTATCTATTCATCATTCATCCATCCCATTTCATTCTTGAAAGAAAAAGAGAGCATCCTCTCCATTTTCATGAAATTTCCATTTGCAGGCTTCTTGATGGTCAAAGAGAAAAGGAGGATCACAAAGAGACCAATGTCACTCACATTTTTATTTTACCACTCATTATGAGCAAAGGAGGATCACAAAGAGACCAATGTCACTCACATTTTTATTTTACCACTCATTACCATTAATTCCTCCACCATGTCTATCATTTTTTCCACTCCTTTACTTCAATTTACAAAGGGACTGTGTTTTCTACAGGATGATCCTGTAGGAATTATAATGACCCAGAAATCCTACAGGCTGCAGTCCTAAGGAAAATAAATTACTTGCTATGCCAATAAGGGTGTGGAAGACCTTGACAAACTGAAAAAAAATATTCAAGAACTCATCTTGAATAAGGGTAAGAAAGCAAGTTAATGGTCTCAAGAAACAATGATTTTTCTTTGAACAAATATGTTTATGGGCTTGTCTTTGTAGAGCTTATAGCCAAGATTCTTAATGCACAAGAGAGAGGCCACCAAGGCCATGGATGACACACAATGAGGTCACTAAGTTGCTCAGAGGACGAGCAACACTTTCAGCGGAGGGGGTGTGATGGGCCTCTAAATTAGACATAAATTAAGGCCCATGCCTCTAATTTAAAACATAAATTAAGGCCTATGACCATCCTTTAGCACATTAAACCTCTCTTTTTGCATTAGATAATTTATTTTTAACTTTAATATATTCATTAGGAAGGTTTATGAATAATTGGATATTTGTGCCTAATATTATTTATTTTTTTGTGGAATATTATGAGAATATTGGGGAGATTATGAAGAGTTGGAGGAGGAGACAGTTTAGGGAATTGTTCCCTACTATTGGAGGATCAATAATAAATAATAATTCAACAAGATATTATGGAATTATGGCACAAATTGTGGAACTCCAATGATTGAGAAAATATAGGAATGTGTTCCACTAATCAAGGGAGCAGATCCACCAATCATGGGAGCAGATCCACTAATCAAGGGATTTCAGTGGGGAAAGATTCCTCCATCCATGGGGAATGATTCTTAATCATTTTTTATAAGTACCAAGTCAAATTTTCTTCTAGGGAATGATTGAGAAAATCTAGGAATGTGTTCCCTCCCATTTAATGCAAATTCCTATTATTGGGGACTAGATCTAGTAATCAAGGGATTTTGGTGGGAAAGCTTCCTCCATTCATGGGGAATGATTCCTAATCATTTTGTATAAGTACCAAGTCAAATTTTTCTATAGGCAGATATTTTAATTAGTGTTCTTGTGGAGAGAAGTCGTATTTTTGTAGCTCCATTGTCTTTTCTTGTAGGGATGTAATTCTACTGATGAAAATAATGAAGATTGGTGTCATGTTTAGCCTCGAAATCTTGTTCTCCTCCATAGGTCTCTGAGTTTCCTTGGGCTTGGACATCCTAGGAACCTTAGAGCCCTTTTGTATAATTTTATTTCCCTCTTTTCATTGCTTATTCACATGCATCTCTAGTTTTTATTTCTTTCTATTTCCACATTTAGAATTAATGATTTCTTGTTGTAGGATTGAGTTAAATGGTTGATGTAAGTTCTTTTACAGGATCACAAGAATTATTTCATCCTTGTAAAATATTTGGAAGTTCATAGGAATCATTGAGTTGCTTGGATTAGTCTTCTTATTCCCAAATCTAGATTGTTGGACCTCCTATTTAGCAAAGAACAATAAATTTATGCTATATTTTAGAGCATGCTAATGAGCTTCCATCGAATTGATTCCACTTGCATTAGATAAAAAAAAAATGTAGTTCATAACAAAAGCTACCCCATTGAATTTGTACTTGATTTGGTTAGGCATTCTTTAGATTTACTAGCTCACTAGTTCTCGAATTCTAGATTTTCGACTAGTAATGTTTTTTTATTTTTTACATTGTTTAACAAGGGTATTTTTGAATGATTCGAATTGGAATAGGGACCTAAAAAATCATAGTTAATAAACGAATTTGTCCCATCCAGTTTGGATTTGATTTTCTTGGTCATTAAACCCTCACCAATTTCATCTTTTCACAAGGAAACTTCTCCAAGATTTTTGAGCAAATCCATCCATCTCCGAACTTTGGTTTTAAGTTTTGAGTGATCCTAGGCATTTTCTCACTCCATCCCATCCATCACATGAATTTCACACCTCCATCACCTCCAACACCTCACATTTTTCTCTCGGATGTATCTTGTAGGTTCACTGTAATTCCTACAGAATCATCTTGTAGGTTTCTAGTACATCATATAGGTTTTCCTGAAATGGCCTGTTTTGAGGCCGAATTGAGCAAAAACCTCTAGAAAGTCACCAAAAGCCTCCCAAGGGTATCCCACACCAGCAAACCATCTTCTAACCCTTCCATAAAACCTCCAACATCCTTAATTCACCTACCACATCACCAAAGGAAATTAATTTGCATACTTGATTTTGCATGAAAAGGCAAAAAGACAAAAATAGATTTATTCAGTCTCTTAACTTGCACATTATTGATGTTTGATGCTTCTTACTTCCATGCTTAGATAGTAGAATTTGGTTCATGATAATTTAGCATTATTTCAAAGCATAGTTTCTTGGCAATTAATTAGGAAATGGTGTGATTTAGTATTGAATTTCTATTTGCTAAGGATAAGGGGAAAGTGGTGGATTTGGAGGCCTAATAGGGAACAAAGGACATAGACACCAAGGGGGTGAATCCTATATCCAAGTTTCCATATTATATTCGTTCACGCAAGGGAAAAGTGAATGTCCCTAAGTACCCAGATGTAGGAAAATTCCTCCTCAATACACCCCTATGACTGGAGAACCTCATTTTTGAAGGTATGTGCTTAACGCGAATTCCCCATCTCAAGCTGGAAGACTGGGATCTAGCAAACCACGAGAGGTTCCCCCACTTGGCAACAAAGAACTACATGAAGAGGGTCTTTTAAAAAGAATCAGGTGTCACCGCACGGGAGATTATGGAGTGGATCTCCGGAGTGAATCAGTCAGGGTTGCTAAACCTCTTATGGGTACCCGACTACCACAACTCCAACATCAACCTTATTGTTATCAAGTAGTTGCTGACCTTGGTACACGATGGATGCTCATGGATAAGCACACCGATCCCTATCATTGATATGTTGATCCATCAGATCATGTTGTTGCCACACTTAGGGTTGAATCCAGCCAAGGATTTTGGCAGAAATACGAGCGAGTGCGAACTCGTAGAGAAAATGAAGGACAAATTCTAGCTCGTGAAGAATCTCACGAGTAATCTATTACCTCGATCACTGAGCCAGTGGTAAAAATTTCTATGCAGATCCTTGCTGGCAAAATCATGGGAGGGTGTGCAGTTCAATTGGTCACACTACCTTTGTAGCGAGTTCCTTGCGAACTTTCGATAGGCGCAATATGAGATTAAAACATTCCAATATCTGTGGTTGTTTCTCTCCATTGTGCTCATCGCTTGGGATCTGCTGGAGGATAGTCAATTTCCTCTCGTGGATAAGGATTTTTCGGAAACTGCATAATTTTCATCCCTCTGGGAAACAAAGGATGTCACGCATGTCACAAAGACCAAATTCTTCTGTGTGCTGATGGAGGCAATCATTTGCATGGCCATCAACTAGAAGCCACGATTGTCACCAACCATGTTTGAGAAACTTTCAGAGTATGCGGAGTTTAAAACTGACCTCCACTGCGTATACATCCGAGCGCGGAAGTATCCGCAGCAAATTTTTTTTGACCTACCTTACCTCCCTACAAAAGACGCTATTCGGGAAGTCATCAAGTGCTAGCCGACATATTAGCATACTCCATCCGATTTGGCTACAGGCACTAGAAAATCCGTAGAAAAGAAGAACAATGAAGCAACAAAGTAGAAGGTACATTAGTTGGCTGGGAAGTGGACAAAATATGCCGAGGAGAAGGCTTGGGGGGAAGAAGAGCATGCTGCAAAGCAGCAGGCCAAACAAGAAGAGCATGACTATGAGCGCAGTGGTAAGTCTCCTTCGCCTCAAATAAAGGAGGAGGAGTATTCAGAGCATGGCAGCAGTGGTCAAGAGGAGCAGAGCACTCCCTTGCAAATCAAAAAGTATATTGAACAAGGAAAGGAAGGGTTGTGAAAGAAATCAAAAGTGACAAAGTCATTGCTAGATTGGATCACTCTAACAAATGACAACCTGGATGAAATAGGTGACAAGGTGTGTGATACCATGACAGAACTATTCCAATAGTTCGAACAACAACACCAGCAAGCACTAAGAACCATCCATAAGGATCTGCGCGAGTTGCAGATTCAGATGGGTAGGATCTAGGTAGGCGTAGGGTAGATCAGTGTTGCATCAATGAGTTTAGCATCGGGGACTACTTAGGAAGCAGTGATGGTTCAGTCACTGGATCTATGAGAAGTCGCGCTACCAGATGGATCCTTGAGAACGGAGGTGGCCGATGAGAATGTCATCATAAGTTCTTTGAAGAACATAAGCCTCAACCTGGCCGCTCTCCCCAATGAGTACCTTCACACGTTGCAGGCAGGTGTGACAACAAAGTTCAGAGCTTAGGAGTAGCATGCGCTAAGCCTCGTAAGTGAATATAGAGTGAAGAATGAGAAGATGTTCACCGAAAAGATGTTTAATGAGCTCTCTACATTCCACCCTACCATAGACTGCATGGTTCATAAATTTAAAATTCCAAAATCTCTGCCACCATTATATTTGGCCATTGAATATTAGGTAAGTTCCTTATATGAAGAGAAAAGAGTTTGGGTGAGGATGGACATACATGTTTGAGCAACTTTTAGAGTGTGTCTGAAGTTTAAAGCTGACTTCCACCGCATATACATCTGGGAGCAGAAGGATCCGCAACAAAAATGTTTTGACCTACCTTACCTTGCTACAAAAGAGGCTATTTAGCAGGTCATCAAGTTCTAGCCGACATATTAGCATACTCCATCCGATCTGGCTACGGGCACTAGAAAATCCATAGAAAAGAAGAAGAATGAAGTAGCAAAGCAAAAGGTACAGTAGTTGGCTAGGAAGTGGACAAAAGAGGTTGAGGAGAAGGCTCAGGGGGAAGCGGAGCGTGCCACGAAGCAGAAGGCCGAACAAGAAGAGCAAAACTTTGAGCACAGTGGTAAGTCTCCTTCATCCCAAATAGAGGAGGAGGAGTAGTCAGAGTAGGGAAACGGTGATCAAGAGGAGTAGAGAACTCCCTTCTAGATCAAAAGGTATAGGGAACAAGGAAAGGAAGGGTCGTGAAAGAAATCAAAAGTGACAAAGCCGTCACTGGATCTGATCACTCTGACAAATGACAGCCTGGACAAAATAGGCGACAAGGTGTGTGATACCATGATAGAACTATTCCAACAGTTCGAACAACAACACCAGCAGGCACTAAGTACCATCCATAGGATCTACGTGAGCTGCAGATTCAAACAAGTAGGATCTAGGTAGGTGCAGGGTAGATCAACATTGTATCAACGAGTTTGGCATCGGGGACTACTCAGGCAGCAGGGATGGTTCAGTCACTAGATCTATGAGCAATCGCGTTGTGAGATGGATCCTTGAGGACGGAGGCGGCCAATGAAAATGTCATCGTAAGTTCTTTGAAGAACATAAGCCTCAACCTAGCCACTCTCCCTAATGATTACCTTCACACACTGCAGATAGGTGTGACAACAGAGTTCAGAGCTCAGGAGCAGCATGCACTAAGCCTCATAAGTGAATATAGAGTGAACAATGAGAAGATTTTCACCGAAAAGACAGAGGTCCTAAAGGCAAAGTAAGTAATACAGATGCAGAGTGCTCAACTAGCAGCCGTGGTGGAAGAAGCTTGCAAAATGGTGCCAGAACTGCATATCCTAGAGGATGTCCCATTAGAGGAAAAGATCATAAAACTTGCTACGGGCTTGTGTGATGACAAGGCAGAGGTGGCTAGAGTCCAGTTTGAGTTGAACCTAAAGATAACAGAATTGGAGCTCAAGTCACAGCCTTCAACCTTGCCAGAGGTAAGGGAACAATGTGATGCCACTGTGAAATATGGAGTCGTGACAGTGGATGTTGCGGTGGTGGAATGCACCGCGCTGTTTGAGCAACCTATGGAGGTAGTCACAACCCTGCAGGAAGATCCCACCATGTAGGTCTTAAATACAGAAGTCTGCAAGCTCCAACAGAAATATGATGAACTGAGGGTGACAACATGCACCATTGCTACAACACAATGCCTTACCAAGCTGTAGGAGGTGAAGCAATTGCTTACATAGGTGGAAGCAGCGCAGAAGGAAGTGGCTATTCTTAAGGCCAGATTTTTTCCCTAGTGGGATGAGGCCTACATCGTCTCCGTCAATATTGTGGAGAAATTGGTGAACTTTCAGAGTATGCAACAGAAAATCAAGCATAACAGTGCAGGACCAGCCACAAAGCAGCCGGTGGAACAGATCAAGCAAGCAACAATGTATAATTCAACTAAGGTAGCAGTTGGACAAGTGGAGTTGGGGGATCTTCACATTAAGATATCGGTGCCAGCTGAGTGACTCGAGGGCGAGTCATGATCGTTTGTCTTCTTTGGTTTATCTTGATGCTCTTTTTGATCATCTTTTAGATCAAAGGTTATGAATAATAATCCTTTAGTGTGAAGATCCTGAAGCTTTTCCCAAAGAACTTTTGTTGATGAACATTTCTCCACTTTGAACTTTATAGAATCTAGTAGGCCAATAAAAATAGATTTAATATCTACTACATTATGTTGCTTGGAGCTTCTTCTTCCATTGTGCTTCTAGTAACCATTGATTCCCAGACTTCAAAACCTTGAGCCATTAAGAAATTTTTCATTCTTGCCTTCCATATTTCAAAATTTCCATTGAACAACAAAGCTTTCCCAATTTTATTCTCCACTGAGGAGGAGACACCTTCGAAGGGTTTGTTAGCCTTCTTCCTTGACTTTTCCATTTGTGTTCTAAGGATCTACCTTCAAGATGTTAGGTTATGAGTGAAGGTATTGTCTCTGATACTAATTGTTGGGAATCATGGTTGTCGTTAAACCAAAACCCGCTGGTGTTAGTCAATGATCACATCACCAATGATAAGGATCCATGAGAGGTGATTATTCCAAGTCATTAAATACATGGGGAGTGTTGGTTTATCCAATTTCCAACAGAGGAAACTCAAAACTAAACCAATGGCTTGAAAGTGCAGCTTTGCAGGTTTAGACACAGGTGAAAAGACTGCGAACAGACTCAACTTTAACTAGAAGCTAAATATCACCCTATCAGCTTGCTTCATGGTTTTTTTCTGTATGTTACTTCTCTTTTTCCTAGTGGAGGGCCCTAGTAGGTATGGTTCCAAGGTCGCAAAGAGAAGAATGGTTTATTATCGAAACACTCAATCGTGTTTGCACAGGTTTTCATTCCCTTCCAATTTTCTAGCATGTCCCCAAAGGCCGTATGACAACTATGTCGAGGTCTAAATCAGTGGGAAAAATCCAAGAATATGGGTTCATAAATGTCCTAGCGTTCATCGATTCATTGATCACGGACTAAAACTCTCTCAGAACTCTGCAAAACTTGCTCGAAACTAGTATCACATGTCAAAATATAATTGGATCGTTGGACGAAAATAAATCTCTTAGACTGGGTGGCATGAACAATGTTGTCCCACCCAATCTCGCAAATAAAATTCCTTTCGGAATAATAATTGTGAATTTTGTGGATGGTGTGGGCCATGTGGTGGACCCTAAGCTAAGACATTAATGAACTATGGAGGCATGGCTATCAATATTTGTGGAGCTATAGCTCCATTAATGCATTGGGCTAGTATATGCCAAGCATTGGATTTAACCAAGTACAAAATACAATGGGTGGCATATATTGCCCTAATGCATTAATAAATCTATAGTTCCAAAAATATTGGTTTTCACATTGAGGCATCATAAATGTGGACCAGTATGCCATGTAGGGGTGTTAATGTTTCCTTAGTGTGTATACGATACACATTATTGTTTATATTGTCTTTGCATATATTTGTCTTTATAAACATCGTAGCCTTACATGGATATAGCAACAGAGGCACGAAGGAGTGCCAAGCTTATCATTTTATCATTTGGAAGGCACAAGGGAGTGTCAGACAAACGTTCCACACAAATGTGCATAAGGCCAACCCCTAGTCACAACTTCGCATTTTTGACACAGACCCGTGTGCCCGAGCACACCCACACATGACACGACCCAACTTGCTTGAACGAGTTTACACAGGTGCCCAAAAATGACATAACTCGGCCTGCATGAATGAGTTTACATATGGGCACCCTCACACAACACGACTTGACCCAACTGAATGAGTTTACATGGGTAACCACACATGAACCAAATGAAGGCACAAGGGAGCGCTGGGAAAATGGGCTGCACGAACATGCGCAAGGCCCACCCCTGGTCACAACTTAGCAATTTTTAGTACAAAAGACAATGGGTGGCATATATTTCCCTAATGCATTAATAAAGTTATAACTCCAAAAATATTGATTTTTTCATGGAGGCATCATGAATGCGGACTGATATGCCACATAGGCATGCTGATCCTACACTAGGGTGTATACAATACACATTATTGTTCATATTCTCTTTTCGTATGTTTTCCTTTATAAACGTATACATGGATATATGATTGGACTTATTAATGCTCATGGACTCTAGTCATAAGGTGCATGTGTATGAATATATTATTGTATTAATATTTCTTTTATATATATATTTGTGTATGGTTGGTAATTATATATCATCATGGAGGCATATGTACCTTGTGTTTCGTGGTATCTCTCTCTCTCTCTCTCTCTCTCTCTCTCTCTCTCTCTCTCTCTCCCTCTCTCTCTCTCTCTCTCTCTCTCTCTCTCTCTCTCTCTCTCTCTCTCTCTCTCTATATATATATATATATATATATATATATATATATACACTATTGTGCATTGGAAATGACAAATAATTGACAAAAAATTGACTAAAAACTCTCACAGAGACTAGCTCTGCAACTCTAGAGCATGACCTAATTTTGAGATCCTCTATTTCCGTTGTGGGCTTCTGCGGGCTTTGTACTTGCAATTGGCTTCCCACTGCACTCGCTAGGATGCTCGCTGAGTGGCCTTGTCATGGAGAAGATAGTCTTTCAAGTGGGGCCTTCCTTCAAATAGCAGGTGGTGGGCTCCTCTCATGCACCTAAAACTTCTGTTTTCACTCATCTTACCTCTCCATGCTATTTGAAGGAAGGCCCCGACAGGTTTGAAGAGCAGTAGGAAAACATACCACCAATACAAGAAAATGAACAGAAAGTCCAGGAGCATGAAGAACAACAAGTGGAAAATGATGAAAAACAAGAAGAAGGAATCTCGCAGGAACCTTTACAGGAGATTCAACCTGATAGTGCACCACCACAATTGGTTCGCAGATCTTCTAGGCCTCATAAGCCTTCACAAAGGTATCCTCCTTCAAACTATATTTTGTTGACTGATGAAGGTGAACCTAATTGTTTTCAAGAAGCTTGTAAAGTCGAGCACAGTAAAGAATGGAAGAAAGCAATGGAAGAAGAAATGAACTCTTTGCGGGAAAATAAAACTTGGGAGTTGGTAAACCTCCCAAAAGGTAGAAAGGCTCTACAAAACAAATGGGTGTACATGATTAAGCATGAAGGTGGTGAAAAGAAGGAGAAGTATAAAGCAAGACTGGTGGTGAACGGTTTTTCCCAAAAAGAAGGTATTGACTTCACCGAAATTTTCTTACCTGTTGTTAAAATGTCATCCATTAGAGTCATTCTTGGTCTAGTTGCTGCTTTAGACCTAGAATGTGAACAGTTAGATGTAAAAACTGCTTTCCTTCATGGTAAATTAGAGGAAGAAATTTATATGGAGCAGCGAGAAGGCTTCATAGAAAAAGGAAAAGAAGGCCTTGTTTGTAGGTTGAAGAAGAGTCTCTATGTGCTGAAACAAGCACCTTGACAATGGTATAAGAAATTTGATTCATTCATGTTGGAACATGGTTTTCAGAGGTTGGAAGCTGACCATTGTCTCTATATCAAGAGGTATGATCTAGGAAAGTATATCATATTATTGTTATATGTGGATGACATGTTGATTGTTGGGCATGATAAGAATAAGATCAATAGGTTGAAGAAAGATTTGGGTAGAAAATTTGCAATGAAGGATTTGGGACAAGCACAATAGATATTGGGCATGCGGATTATGCGTGTTAGGAAAAACAAAAGGTTGTGGCGGTCACAAGAAAAATATATCAAGAAGATGCTTGACAGGTTTAATTTGAAGGATTCCAAGCCAGTTGGTACACCACTTGCAACCCACTTCAAGATGAGTACTGAATTATGTCCTAGTAATGACAAAGAGAAAGAAGAGATGAGCAGAATTCCTTATGCTTTAGCAGTTGGCAGCTTAATGTATGCCATGGTATGCACACGACCAGACATTGCATATTCAATGGGAGTAGTGAGTAGGTTCCATACCAATCCAGGAAAACAACATTGGCAAGCAGTAAAATGGATTTTAAGGTATCTCAAGGATACTAGTCATTATTGTTTATTTTTTGGTCATGATGAGACTGTGGTTGAAGGATTTACAGATGCGGATATGGCTGGAGATATGGATACTAGAAAGTCCACTACAGGTTATTTGTATACATCTATAGGTGCAACAGTATCTTGGGTGTCAAGGCTACAAAGAATAGTAGCCCTCTCTACAACAAACGCAGAGTACATAGCTGCAATAGAAGCTTGTAAAGAGATCTTGTGGATGCAGCAATTCCTAGGAGAGATGTTGTGAAGTGGCTATTTGCTTGAGATTGAAACAATCTTATTCTGCAGTTGGCTGCAACATGTTCAAAGTTATGACAAATAAAACATTCGAAATTCTTGTTATTGTTATTTCTATAGTTAGTAGAAAATGATTTCCTTTGAAAATTTTCTTTCTTTGGTTGTTGGATTGATTGGCTATTCACTTCTTTATCTGGTTTTTCAGAATTTTCTTTGATAGATTTATGATTTCTTGCACAAGCTTGTGAGCTAGATTCTTCTTTTTCATTTTCAAGAAATCCAAGACTAGATTTGATGGAGGGAGACCTTTTATTTGTAAGGATATTGTCTAATATCTTTGAGCTATCTTGAAATCTCAATTGCTTATCCTTTTCTACTAACCTACCTTCTAGAATACTTACCTCAACCTCTTTTTCACTTCTAGTATTTTCCAATTGAGTTCTTAACTCAATAATTTCCTTCTTAAACCTGTTTTTTCTTAGAATACTTGAATATTCTCCTCATATTGTTTGTTTGATTTTTCAAGATTGGATTTGAAAGAAATGATTTCTTCTTCGAGTCCTTCACAATAACTGGTTCTTTCTTTAATTTTTTGGTTGTTGTATCTTTTTCATTCACTTGATTTCTTAATGATGTTACTTTATCCTGTAGCCTTTGACATTGATCTTCCTATTCCTTATACTAGTTCCTTATTTTGTTTCCCTCTCGCAACAAAGTCGTTAACCTCGTAATATCTTCTTTATAGGTATTGTCCCTTTTATCAATTTTTTTTTTTTTGAAATCTAATATTGTATGTGAGCCTTTTAACCTCTACTTCTAGGGCCATTAGATTTATTTCAATTTTACCCATAAGAGAAAATTCAATTGATTCATTGCCATATTCACTATATTAAAAATTACATGAATAGTGAAATGGTTCACAAGTGGAAAAAATTAGTACTTGATAATTCCTTTGCTTGATCATATTCATTCTGGATTAATATAAAGAAAGGTGATACTGAATCTAAATATTTGCTTCCATCTAATAGAAAACCTTCACTGTCATTGAGATGTCTTCTTATTTTGAGTTTCTTTCTTCTTTTTCTTCTTACCCATTATCTTGACGGATCTCCTTCAAGTGATCAAGCTTCTTCTGAAGGACCAAACTTGATACCATTTGATGGGAAAAATACTGAGAGGCAGGCGTGAATCAATATTTTCAAACCATTAAAATTTTCGATTTCATATCGTGATTTTTTTATGTGGCTTTACTGAAGGAAACCTGCATACAAATAGGGTATTTCCAGTAAAACATATTTTTCATTTAATTCATCTAATGTTTATCTTAAGACAGTGCATCGATACTTCATTCAACATTATATAAACAACAACCATGTGCAGTAGGAACAAAAATAAACCATCACACATAATCAACACAAATTAACACCAGGATTTAAGGTGGTGTTGACGGTGTTGGACCCGGCAACATGTAAAGGGATCTCCCCGTAAGAAGTTCCAATTATACCTCAGACCATTTGGCATAGGAGTCCTAGCAGTGGGTCATATGGTAATGCTTTGACTGCAATTTCACACAGAGGTAAGTAAGATGACTCTCTTGGTAGCAAGGGTGCGACAACTGCAGTGAATCAAGGAAGGTGCATGAGAGGTTCTAACACATGGGGGTTAAGATGAGTGTGACCCTTGGAAACCTATAATAGTACTTAGCTTGGAAGGGAACAAACAAGTGAAGATGCATCACAAGCTATAAGGAAAGTTAGCGAGCAATCCAAAGTGATGGTTAAACCAACAACACCTTTCAGAAATATTCATACATACTCATACAAAATAGTCCCTACATGCATGCGAAAATACAGATATCATTTAGAGTAAACCAGATAGCATAGAATATAATAAAACATATGCATGAAACGTGTTGGCTCTTATTATACAAAGAAGTGTAAGTTCCAGTCATACAATACATCCATGTCCAACCACTAGTCCCACTAGTGGAATGTTATAGCCACATCCACCTGCTCCTCCAAAGAGATGTACTATCTATGCGTAGTTGAAAAGCCAAGGCTCGTTACAATACTGTCCAAGCTCTCTCCAAGATAGTATTATTGGAAGCTCAGCTGACCAAAAAGCCTTTATGATGAGTTATGAGGGACTATGTATAACAACGGGTGGGGTGACACTTGACATTCCCATTTGTGACAACTCATCTACCCTCATGACTCTTCATCTACTCTATGCATGTTACATCCAACTATCGACACTTGAATTACACTTGACTTGACATTACATTACAATGCACATGTTCTCATGTGAGACGAAATGTCTTGAGAAATCCATGCAAGACATCACTGACACTTGGTCCGTTGAGGTGGGACAAACTCTTTGACATGCTTGTGATGGTGAAGGTGGTGAGTTGATGCCAAGATTGGTCTTTGCGTGATGGTGTGCATGTGCTCCATGGTGATATCTTGCTGAAGCAAATTCCTACCTTCATTGCATCCAAGTGCATTGGTATGGTTCGTCCATTCGATTCGTCTGTTATCATGTGCATGGTCTTTGTGTGTGGATGATCCGACAACACAGTGATTCATAGTGTCCATGCTCATCTTCCAATGTGTGTTGGTGGTCATGCACATCAACTGTCAACTACATGTTCAACTCTAGTCAGACTTGCTTCTTGTCTTCACCTAGGTGAGTGTGCTGAATGGGTTGGATCGCATGCATGCGCATAATGACATGCATGCTGTTGAATTCCCTTGCATACAGTCAATCGCAATACTCACCATGTCTTCTCTATGCCAGCTGCTAGGATGGATCTTTAACTTGTACAGGCGCAATTTCATCTGTGAATGAATGTTGTGCCCCTTGTTGTTCCTGTTCATGCTACAACTCATTATCTTGTTCGTTGAGCTTCATGTTCTTCCAACACATATTTCATTAAATTTGGACTTAAACAGTGGATCTAGAATTTCAAAATAACAAAAAATTCAATTGTAGTGATGTCCTTGTAATGATTTTTTTCCAATTTTAATGAAATATGTGTTTTCCTTGAGTTGCTGCTTCAGCACATGCAACTCCTTCTATGTTCCATTCTCTGTATTCCTGTGATCTTCATGTCATGTCGTCACCTCATATCCTGAGTCTCCAAGGTTTCTTTCATCATCAGTGGATATGCTTGAGCTTGCAACTTTGTTCTACCTCTATGTTGTCAACAACCTTCCTCTTGCATTTGTTGCATCTGGTAAGCTTCCTTTAGTTGTTGTTCATGATGTTGGTCGTTGTGATGCTACTGCCATCATATCTTGATGTCCTTGTCTACAAACTTGATGTCTTCGTGAGTAGGAAAGCTCATAGACACTTGATCGATTGTATCTCCATGTGTGCTCTGAACGGTGTCTTCGACTTTTCTCTCCTAGGAACCATAATACCTATGTTGCTAAGAGGCGGATGAACACCTGTGATACATGGAGATATGGAAATACTCATGGAAAGGAATCTGTCAATGGAAAACCAAAATGAACTTGAGAACTAACTTGCAACATACCTGTGTGACTAATCATGAAGGTTGCGCAATTTTGGCTAGGAGGTTGGGAGACTGATTGCTAAGACTGTGCAAGGCATAGTATGGGCTGCTCAGAGACTAACTAACTACTGGAACTGCGCAATGAACAATCTAGTCTAGCTGCTGATTGTTGGAATTCCACAATGCACAATCTCAGCTGGCAATGGCTGGAGGCTCAGTGACAGCATTGCGCCATTTTTTGGGCCAGTAGCCACTGTCCCTCAGAAATGTGCAAAATAGTCCTGGAGGATAGTTCCTGGGTGGGAATTCATATTTTTGGAAAGGAAGAGAGAGCCTTCCTTCCTTGTATTGCAGAATTCTGTCTCAGTGAAGGCAGATTCCAGGGTGAGGTTGCCCAGACTCACCGATGGAGAACTGAATGTGAATGCGAGTTTGAATGCATGGTGATACTAAGTGTAAGCATAAGTGAATGATAATGCATGTAAACAGTGAATGGTAGATACAGAAAATGGAACAACATGCATGTGGGTGAGGCAAATCGCCGAATTGGTGACTGTTCATGAAAAAAAGTTTCATGCATGCGACAACAATGAGATAGCAACGAAAACTAAAATGATGCTAGTACAAGCTAATATGTATCAAAATGATAGAAACCACTCACTTAAATCAAGAAGACAATGTTCATATGAAGTGAAACACAAAAAGCGCCAGAAATGAAACACAAGACATGGAAAGCGGACTTGCCCTAAAACCGCTGAGTTGAATGTGCTGATAGCTCTTAGATGCATTGTGGGATGTCAGAGCTGCAAGGCTGATGTGAGGAATGAGATCTGTAGCATTTGGTTGATCGTTTTTTATAAAATCGAGGTTGTGACGTGCATGCCACGAATCTAGGGAAAGCGACACTTGGTGGGATGTTTCTGAAATGATCTTTGCATGTAACATCCAATTGCTAAACATAGATCCCTGAAACAAGGGATGCCTTTGCATGATTCATTGGGTGAAGCAACTCATGCATGAAAGTTAGTTTTGCTCAGTCCCGGTGGGAACCATTCAACTGAAATACACATACAAGAGGTTGCTCAACTGCTGGGAGAAAATGCACATTTCTAGCTGGGAGCTGGGCTAGCTGCTTAGAGGATTTGAGCAATTTCTGGGCAGATCAACTAACTGTTGCCTAGATTTGTGTAATTTATGGGCAGAGCAATTGACTTCTGCCTAGATTTGAGGAATGTTTTTGCTGAGCAGCCGATTTGGGAAGGATCGTGCAATTTCCTGGGTGAAGCTTTCTCAATAGAATTGCACAATTCTGGGGCCCAGCAGACTACCAGTTAGGATTGCGCAATTCCTCGAGGGAACATTGGTTGCCCTCCAGATTTGCAAAAAATATTGAAGGAGCTTCTTAGCATGCTGCTAAACCAATTTCGGATGAACAACCTATGAGGGAAATGCATTAAGGTTTGATCAACAAGCTATGTTTTTGCAATAAAATCACGGGAGCTTGTGTACTTGATGAAGCAAGACATGCTGTTGTGAAGGTTAGTAGGGAGGCTATAAAATGAAGCTAAGGAAAAATTTGGGAGGGTGGTTGTAGCTGCTAAAACACTTGACGACATACTGGGAGAACTCGAGCTCTATAAATGGACCTTGTTCGTGAAAATCAAGTCTAACACCTCTGAAAGTATTGTTTAGTTCTAAACTCCTCTTGGTTTCCCCACAAGCTTGATTATAAGATGTAGCATCTACCAAGCTCTTGGTCGATTGACACACATTCTAATCCATGTCAACATAGTTGTTTCGATTGTGGTTGACGGGTATATTGGTGCACAAGTAGTATAGTCATCAGAGTATTAGTTTCATCTCTGGTGTCACTCTACTCCCAACAAGCCTAGATAGTACCCAGACAGAGTCACATAGGAACACAACCATGGCTCCGCTGCCAGCGAGCCTGGTCAGTACCCCAGCGGAGTTATTTACATGACCTCTCTGCACAGGAAGCCTTTCTCTTTTTTCTCCTAAATAATTTTCATTTTGAATTTTTTTCACTTTCACTTTTTGTTCATTTTTCATTTTTCCATTGTGCATAACACTTATTCATTTCATAGGTGGAAGAGGGATCCTGACTTATTGAGAGCATGAGAGGTTGTTCTAGTAGAGAAGTAGTTTATTATACCTTTGACGTTCTTGTTAAGGTTCCCCCCCACCCCCCCCCCCCCCCCACCTTACTCTAATTGACTGAGCTGACAAGCATTATCCCAAAACAACCTACTAGAGTAGGTGACACTAGTTAGTGTGCAAGCCTTGTGTTTTCACCAAGGTTCACTTCGAACAATACTTATTTCCTTGGATGTATCATGGACTGAAAGTAACAAGTTCTTCATACAGAGGCAAGATGACAGATAACCAAGTAGTGATAGCTGTACAAGCCCTCTTTTACTTCACCCAACTTGTTTCAAGAGTCATACATGGTTTCATGTGAAAATAACCTATGAACGAAATGACCGAACTAACAAAAAACAAATAAAAGTAAGAGAAGAAGAAAAAGAGAAATAAAAGCAAGTAAGAAAAAAAACAAGAAGAAAAAAACAAACAAAGCAAGTAAGAAAACAAGTAAGAAGACAAACAAACAAACAAATCGACTAAGAAAACAAGCATGCAAGAAAACAACTCAAAAGCAAACACTACTCCTACTCCTAAGTTAACAGTGCATGGGTCATCTCACGTGAAGTGATATTTATAATGTAGCCACTAGCGCATTGGTTGACCCATGTTGGTGAAGGCATGGTTCGCGAACAAGATAGCTATGCGAACAAGAAAACAAGAAAGATATAACAATGAAGACAACCACACTCTGAGTTTACAAGCGACCATAGAACAAATATGAGTGAAAGTGCATCGCATACATTCTGTGGGGTTGCCATGATGCTATGCTACATTGCATGTAGATGTTGAGCGTATGCATTCTCTTCACTATGACATGCTAGCAAACATGAGAAAGGTAGACCACTTGTGTTGTGCATGTGCACTTGCTGTGTAAGATTACTCCAATGCATGAGCGATGGGATCATGTAGTTCGAGTGGAGGAAGCAACATATGGGTGTTCAGTTGATATTCATTGCAAAGAAGAGAGTAATGAGGAGCCTTGAGTGTTTCAACAATTTCCTGATCAGATGTGAAACCAACATTAGGACGGTGAGGGCTTGACATAACCATTAGCTCAGGCTAAAGTGCCTCGATAGTTTGTGGGGTTTTGACTTCGTTGACAAATAGATCATTGTAGACCAATGTCTTAGATAGATTAACAACGATTGAATCAAAATCATGATCAAATGAGGTAGCGAATAGATCACGATAACCAAGATCATAAAATTCAATATTTTTTTCGACATCCTCATGATTTGATGAATTAGGCGGAGGGGTAGATGTGAAACAAAGATTCTCACCCTATGTGTTTTCAAGAAAGATAGATGACAGACTGGAAATTTTTTTCGAGGAATATGTGTCCCCTCTGCACTATAATAACAGACTAACATCTGAGGTGTCCTGTGAATGATCGGAAGTAGAAACATCTGGAAATGGGTTTTCACAGGGGAAATCAACAGTGGTAGAATCACAAGGGATATCCGGATAAAGAGGATGAGGAACGACTAGAAGGGAGTCATCCTTCACCGTGGGTTCTTCTTTAGATTCCCACACACACTCATCATGAATGATGATGCAAGTTGACTGCATAACACAAACTCTGTTGACAACTTGATCCTTGTTAACAGGAAGAGAGGAGTCTAGCATGGGAGAACATGAGATAGTACAATCTAGAGGATCAATAGAATGCAAGGATGAAGGTCAAGGGAACAAGTCCACATGACAAGCAATAGGATTGTAAGCCAAATCTGTGCAAATATCAAGGTAAAGTGTGGTGGGAGGATGTGACAATTCAACATAGGTGTGCGCATGATCTCCCATATCACTCCATGGTGGTGGATCTATTTGATGAGGTGAAGGTAGACAATCACTTGTGACAACAACTGTGCCTTCTTGTGATTGCGCAACTCCATCACTGAAGTGTGTTGAGCAGGGTTCGAATATGTGAAGAAGATACTCAAATATTTCATAAATAAATTCCCAATCAATTTCATCTTCAGGAAATCGATATGCAAGATTACAAAAGTGTGTCCAAAACTGATCAATAGATTCATCAGGTGCTTTTTGTAATTTCAAAATTTCTTGATCAAGTGCTTCATGGTCAAAGTGATTGAAAGCACGATTTATCTCTGTGACTATATGAACAAGAGAATGGATAGATTTTTCGAGCAACGTGGCACACTTGTGCATTAGGTGCCCCTGAAGCATGTAGATGAACAATGTGTAGCTCATGTATTCTTCAAAGAATCCATGTCCTTCACATGAGCCTATAATGCTGACCGTGAGCCTAACCAAGGTTGCATAGCCTTTACCATCATATGTTTTATGAGACAAGTTATCTGAGAGCTTTTCCGAGATAGTGAAATCATTTCCATAAGACATACATGCCAAAAGATAAACTCGGTAGTTAGTCACGACAGATGTGTAGAGATTCAAAAAAGATGTGAGGACTCAACTTGTCATCTGGCCCTCCTTCTAGTACCAAAATGGTGATGGTGTTCGACCCGCTAACATGTCAGGGGATCTCCTCGGTAAGATGTCCCAATTATACCTCAAACCATTTGGTGTAGGAGTCCCAACAGTGAGTCATATGGTAATTCCTTGACCGTGATTTCACACAAAGCCAAGTAAGATGAATCTGTTGGTAGCAAGGGTGTGACAGTTGCAGTGAGTCAAGGAAGGTGCATGAGAGGTTCTAACCCATGGGAGTTGAGATGAGTGTGCCCCTTCGAAACCTATAATAGTACTTGGATTGGAAGGGAACACATGAGGGAAGATGCATGAGAAGCTGGAAAACAAGTTTGGACGAAATCCAAAGTGATGGTTAAACCAATAACACATTTCAAAAAGATTCATACATACTCATATAGAATAGGCCATACATGCATGCGTAAGAAAGTAAATACATATATCATTTAGAGGAAACTAGATAGCATAGAACACAATACAACATATGCATGAAATGTGTTGGCTCTTATTATATAAACAAGTGTAAGTTCCAGTCATATAATACATCCATGTTCAACCACTAGTCCCAATAGTGGAACATTACAACCACATCTGCCTACTCCCCCAAAGAGATGTAGTAGCTCTGTGTAGTGGAGAAGCCAAGGCTCATTACAATATTGTCCAAGCTCTCTCCAAGATAGTCTTATCGGAAGCTTGGTTGACCAAAAAACCTATACAATGAGTTATGAGGGACTATTTATAGCAAAGGGTGGGGTGACCCTTGACATTCCCCTTTGTGACAGTTCATCTATGCTCATGACTCTTCATCTACTCTATGACTGTTACATCCAACTTCAACACTTGACTTACACTTGACATGACTTTACTTTACAATGCGCATGTGCTCATGTGAGATGAAATGACTTGAGCAAGCCATGAAAGACATCAATAGCACTTGGTCTATTGAGGTGAGACCAACTCTTTGACATGCTTGCGATGGTGAAGGTGGTGAGATGATGCCGACCTTGGTCATTCATGATGGTGTGGATGTGCTCCATGGGGACACCTTGCTAAAGTGAACTCTTTCCTTCGTTGCATCTAGGTGCATTGGTATGATTCCTCCATCTAAATTGTCTTCTAGCATGTGTATGTTCTTTTGGTGTGAATGAACCAAAAACACACTGATTCATAGTTTTGTGCTGATCTTCCAGTGTGTGCTGGTGGTCATGTGCATCAACTGTCAACTAAATGTTTAGCTCTAGTTGGAATTGCTTCTTTTCTTCGACTAGGTGAGTGTGTTGAATGGGTTGGATCGCATGAATGTGCACAATGAAATGCATGCTGATGAATTCCCTTGCATACAATCAACAACACTGCTCACTATGTCTGCTCCGTGCCAACAGCTAGGATGGATCTTTAAGTTGTACGGGTGTAGTTTCATCCGTGAATGCATGGTGTGCCCCATAATTTTCTTGTTCCTACTGCAGCTCATTTACTTCTTTGTGCAAATTCATGTTCTTCCTTGGGTTGTTACTTCAGCAAATGCAACTCCTTGTATGTTACATTCTCTATCTTCACGCGAACTTCATTTTGCATTGTCTCCTCATAGCCCGAGTCTCCAAAATTGCTTTCATCATCAGTTGATCTACTTGAGCATGAAAATTTTTTCCAACTTTTTGTTGTCAACAACATTCCTCTTACATTCATTGCATTCAATATGCTTCCTTCAACTGCTGTTCATGATGTTGCTCACTGTGATGCTACTCTTGTCAAATCTTGATGTCATTGTCTACAAAAAACTTGAAGTCTTCGTGAGTAGGAAAGCTCATAGAAACTTGATCGACTATATCCCCGAGTGTGCTATGAACAATGTATTCAACTCTGCTCTCCTAGGAACCATTGTACCTATGCTGTTGAGAGGCAGATGAATAGCTACGATACCTAGAGACATGGCAACATTCATGGAAGGTAAGATGTCAATCAAAAACCAAAAATGAACTTGAGAACCGACTTGCAACATACCTATGTGATTGATCATGAATGTTGCACAATTCTGACCCAGAGGTTGGGAGACTGACTGCCAAGACTGTGCAAGGCTTAGTCTGGGCTGCTGACTGATGGAATTACACAATGTTAATCTCAGCTGAAAATGGTTGTAGGCCAAGTGATTGCATTACATAATTTTCTCGGTCAGTAGTCACTGTCCCTCAAAAATGTGCAAAATAGTCCTAGAGGATAGTGCCTGGGAAGAAATTCATATTTCTGGAGAGGAAGATAGAGCCCTCCTTCCCTAGATTATGCAATGTTGTCTCAGTGAAGGCAGAGTTCGGGCCAAGGTTGCCTAGACTCACCAACGGGAAACTAAATTCAAATGTGAGTGTTAATGCATGGTGATACTGACTGTAAGCATACATGAATGATCATGCATGCAAACGGTGAATGACAGATTCAGAAAATGGAACACCATACATGTGGGTGAGGCAAGTCACCGAATCAATGGTTGTTTGTGAAAAATAGTTTCATGCATGCGACAGTAGTAAGATAGCAATGAAAACTGAAACGGTGCTAGTACAAGATAATATGTATCAAAATGACAACAAGTGCTCATTGAAATCAAGAAAACAATGTTCATACGAAGCGAAACAAAAAAAAAATCACCATAAATGCAACACAAGACATGGAAAGTGGGCTTGAGCCAAAATAGTCGAGCTGAATGTGTTGACATCTCATAGATGCGATGTGGGATGTCAGAGCTGCAAGGTTGATGTGAGGAATGATCTTTGCAGCATCTAGTTGATGAGTTTTGATAAAATCAAGGTTGTGACATGCATGCCACAAATCTAGGGAAAGCGAGAGTTGGTGGGAGGTTTATGAAATGATCCTTCCATGTAACCTACATTGTTAAACATAGATCCACGAAACAAGGGATTCATTTGCATGCTGCCTTGGGAGAAGTAGCTCATGCATGCAAGTCAATTTTTCTCAGCCCTGGAGGGAACCAATCAACTCAACTACACATGTAAGAGGCTACCCAACTACTAGAAGAAAATGTACATTTCTAGCTAGGAGATAGGTTGGCTGCTCAAAGGATTTGCACAAATTCTGGGCAGATAAGTTGACTGCTACCCATATTTGTGCAAAAATTTTTGTTGAGTAGCCCAGATGGGAAGGATTGCGCAATTTCTTGTGTGAATCTTTCTTAGCATAATTGTTCAATTTCGGGGCCCAACAGGGTACCAATTAGTTTTGCACAATTTCCAGAGGAAAGGCTGGTTTCCATCGAGATTTGCGTAATTTCTTGAAGGAGATGCTCAACCTACTACTGGACCAAGTCGAATGAACAGTCTGTGAGGGGAATGCATCAAGGTTG
This sequence comes from Pinus tabuliformis, assembly GCA_031772625.1. Lineage (NCBI taxonomy): Eukaryota > Viridiplantae > Streptophyta > Pinopsida > Pinales > Pinaceae > Pinus > Pinus tabuliformis. The sequence continues at coordinate 755,023,072 of CM062809.1, forward strand.
ATCAACAAGTTGTCTTTCTGTAAGAAAATCACTAGATCTTGTGTACTTGATGTACCAAGACATGCTGCTATGAAGGTTGGTAGGGAGGCTCCAAAATGAAGCTAAGGAAAAATTTGGGAGGGTGGTTGTAGCCGCTATAACAGGTGGAATTTGGATGTGGGAAAAAACCACTGTTGTTTTCATCTCTTTATTCTTTAATATAAAGAAAAGATTTTTACAATCTTGTACTAGTGCACACTCTTAATAGCATGTAGGAACCCACCTGTAGAAGGCTACAACCTTCACTCATTCTCCAACACCCACTGGAAGGGAGCACAAACCACCTGATCTTGTTTAACAACACCCACCAGAAGGGAGCTCCAACCCCCTGACCTGAGTTACCAGTTACCATTGGAAGGAAGATTTAACTCCCTCATTTAAGGCTCCAACCCTCAACACCTTCAGAGACCATGTTTCATAAATTTTCATACTGGATCCACCTGCTTCAAAACATCACAACTTGTAGGCCATGTTTCATCAAAATTTCAGACTGGACCCAGCTCCAAAATTTAAGCTCATAACCAAATATGAAAACTGAAACTAGTCTCTACACTCAATCATCAATATCTAACCCAATTGAATCAACCATCAACTAAAACCTAATCACTGAATCGACCAAATCAACCAAAACTGGAAACCCAAACTTAAACAACCAGAAAAATCAAATCATTGTAAACAAAATACCAATCAACATACTGCACATCATAGAAACCAGTTTCTGTTATTGCACACCCTGATCAACCATATATTAAAATATATATGCTACTTTAGTGTAGAAAACCCACATTTTTACGTGCTTTCCATGAAGCATAAGTGCATACAGATCTTAAACCATTAAATCCTGAAAACTGAACCCTTGTCACTCTGAACTAAATACTGAATCATACACAGATCCATTACATCATTTTGAAACAATCACAAAACCTTCACTAAACATCAATAAAAAAAAACAAGTATCTTCATCATTCTTCACTAAGTCATGTTGGCTTAGTGGGGCCTAACCCAGGTTTGGAAGTGATTTAGCCAAGCAAATCCCGGTACTACTAGCCCTTTTGGCAATAGTCCACGGAGCGCAGACTAAGGTCTCACCCAAAGTAGTATGGGAGGGTGCTAGAACCAGGTTTTCGCACCCTGGGGATGTCTAATATGAGGTGATTGGTACACTGTCCAACCTCAACACTTACTACACTACACACACCTGCGGCCACCCGACGCCCTCTGCTACTGTCTTCGTGCAGTTCTAGCGGTAGTGTGACCTGTGTTATTTACCAAATTCTTCCTTAGTTAGGCTTTGTTAACTTGTTTACTTAGATTATTTTCATATATGAGAATTCATACAAGTATTCATCAAGTGCGCGCAGTAAATAACCAGAATAAAGGTAATGCATAAAAACAAAGATTCAAGTACAGATGCATAGAGTGAACTTCTCTTTATTAACTTTCAATTCCAAGTACAAAGCTGACTCTACCCTACGCACTCAGCTGTAGGGGTCTGCGCACTCAGCTGAAGAGTATTCTAGGCCTCTACACACTAAGCTGCAGAGCCTCTTCCTACTACTACGACCTAGTACACTTCAGATTCCACTCTATGCTCTAATCATGCCTTTGCTATTCTATCTCTCATTCACTTTCTCATTTAGAGCCTTGCTCTATTTATACAATCCCATAGTATGCAGACCATGGGTAGGCCGAAAACACTTTACATTAAATTACAATACAATGCTTAGGGTGGACAACCCTATGACTCGATTTTACACTCGTGCTCCGCGCCCACACTTCGCGGAGTCTTACAATACAATTGATGAAAACTTGGGCTTTGAGCCCCAAAACATGCTACGGGGGATCCCATGCCCAATCGGCCCCCAACACAATCATTGTGACTCATCTCGAGTCACTATGTTGGTGTGGCGATCTTGGCACGAAGCCCCTCCAACTGTGCCTGTGCTGCACGAAGGTCCACAACGCACTGTTTTGCTGTCTATTGGATCTACTCCATTTCTGCTTCTGAATCATCTGTGTTTGACTCAAGTCTCTTCTTTGGTACTGGCTTCTAGTGCTTGTGTTTATAGTCTCATGCCCCTTTCCAGCTCCTTGGGTCATGAAGACTGTGCTTCGGTCAATTAGTCAGATAGTCGGCCGACCTGTGTAGTGCTTTAGGCGACTGCCATTTACCTTTCCTAGAAAGGGTTCTCCATTAAGTTTAACTAGCCAGACCGTGCCTCTGTATGTGACCTCTTTTACCACATATGGTCCCAACCAGCACATTCTGAATTTTCAAGGAAAGTTTTCGAACTTTTTGTCATACAGTAGCACGAAATCATTTACCTTGAAGGTGCACAACTTGATATGGTTGTTGTGCCATGATTTCTCACACTGCTTTTGTACATGCTGGTGAAATCCAGCTAGAAATCATTCTTCCTCAAGTTCATATAATTGCATGAGCCTTTCTTATAGATCTTTTCCGTCCATCATGCCTGTGAGTGCTGCTATTCGCAGATTAGGTACGATGTATTCCATTGGCATGACTGCTTCCGTAACATAGACCAATCAGAATGGTGTCTGTCCCATCAACTTTTTGCACATTGTCTTGTACGCCCATAACATAGCAGGTACGCGTAGGTTCCAGTTGTCCTGCTGCGCATTACATATTTTGGTCAATGCAGTCTCCAATATTTTATTGAATGCTTCTACTGTTCCATTAGCTTGTGGGTGGTATGGTGTACTTTTCTTATGATAAAACTGGAACTCTTCTATGAGCGCACTGATGGTTTCATTCAAGAAATGTGTTCTGTAACCGCTCATTAAGATTTTCAGGTAGCCAAATTATGTCAACATGTTTTCGAACAAAAACTTTGCAGTTGTGGCAGCCATGCAGTCCTTGACTGGTTGTGCTTCCACCCATCATGTCAGGTACTCAGTCGCGGTGATGATGTAGTGCGCGCTCATCTTTCCCTGAGGTTTGATTGGGCCCACAAAGTCAATTGCCCATTTCTCAAATGGTTGTAGCGTCATTTAGGGATTTAGTGGCATCGCATCCCTCCGTGATGGTTTTCCTATCCTTTGACATATATCGCAAGCCTTACAATGCGCTTTCAAATCCTGGTGCAGGGTCGGCCACCATAACTCAGTGCAAAGAATCTTTTGTGGAGTCACGCATCCTGCATAGTGTCCTCCTACAGCACCCCCATGTGCTTCGACGAGGATCTGACCTCGTTCAAATTCAAGTGTGTATCTTCGCAATATCTCATTGTTTCCCATCTTGTAGAGGTGCCCCGTGATGATAGAAAAGTTCGCTGCACGCACCGCCAATTATTTCTTCTGTTGGATTGAGTACTCCTTTGGCGTAGTCCCTGTTGTGAGAAAATGGATTATATCTTCGAAGTGTCCATCTATGACGCATACGACAAAGAGTTGTGCATTAGGTGGTCCCTCCTCCAAATTTGTTTGTTCCTTGCCCGTCTTAGTTCGTGACAAGTGGTCTGGTCCTGTGTTTAAGCATCCTGGTTTGACTATGACCTCAAAATCATATTCTTGAAATAGTAAGAGCCATCTGAATATGTGCCCCCAAACACAAGCTTGTTCACCAAGTATTTCAACACGAAATGGTCAGTATCCATCTTGAAATGTCCTCCAAGTAAATAGTGTCGTTATTTCTGGAGCACATACACCATTGCCAACCCCTCGCGTTCGGTGGTAGAGTAGTTATTTTCTACTTTGGACAATATTCAACTCAAAAATGCGATCAGGTGATCCAAACCCTCCACGCCCTTGTATGTGAGTACGGCTCCCAACATGATACACGACACATCAACATGTACATGAAATTCCACATCCCATTTCAGGAAGACCAAAATTGGCGTGGAGACCAGTTTCCCCTTTAGGACATCCAAACTCTTCATGCAATCGTCATTCTAGCAATATGTCACATCTTTTTTCAATAGCTTTTCCATCGGCGCAGTTATTTGGGCATAACTCTTGATAAACTTCCTATAGTAGCTAGTATGCCCCCAAGTAGTGCGTAATAGTTTGACATTGCACGATGCTTCCAGATTCAGAATAACAACAATCTTCACAGGGTCCACCATCAGGCCTTCTTTGTAGACCACATGGCCTAACAGGTTGCCAAAGGGAATGAGGAAGGTGCACTTTTTAAGGTTAAGCGCAATTTGGTGTTGGTGGCAAGTATCCAACATCAAACATAAGATCGCTACATGGTGCTTAACTAGTGCAAAGACATTCTAGTCATCTAGATAGACCTCCAAGAACTTGTGGATGTATTCTTTGAACACCGCCAACACTATGCACGAAAATATTGCTGGCACGTTCTTTAGTCCAAAGGTCATAATGGTGTACTAAAAGAAACCCCATTCTATTGTGAAGGTTTTTTTGCTCCTATCTTCTGGCGCGATCTTGATCTGATGGTACCCTAAGAAGCCATCCGTGAATGAGTAGGCTTCCTAACCACCAACATTCTCCAATACTTCATCTGTGAATGGTGTTGAGAATGGATCATGAACAGAGGCGTTGTTGAGCTTCTTGAGGTCCACGCATATTCTTATTTTTCCTTTTTGTTTTTTCTCCTGCACTACCATAGGACTCACCCAATCGGATTCTTCCATTGGTTCAATAATTCTAGCTGCGAGCATTTTGTCTAATTCATCGCAGACGTTTTCTTTATACTTTGGGTTCAAGCGGTAAGGCCGCTGCTTAACTGGCTTCGCGTCTAGTTTCAGAGTGATCTTCATAATCCCTAAGTTGCCAATGATCCCTTTTAAGCCCGTGATTTTGGTCGGGAACAAGTGTTGGTATTTGTGGAGTAACTCAGCGACCTTATCTACCATAGCATTGTCCCAATAGTCCCCAAGCATCACATACTTTGGCTCTGCTTCTGTGCCAATGTTTACCTACTTTTTTTTAGTGGCATGGCGATGCCAGGATCCTTAATTGATGGTCCTTGAACCTCGTGATAGCCTTCGGTTTCTGGAATATCAATATTTCGAGGATCATCATCATCCTTCTCCACCTGCATGTTATAACATTCTAGGGTGCTGCTTAATTGGGTTGCCCATACTAGTTGCAACATTTCCAATGGCTCCTGTGGTATTTTGAAGATGGTGGCTTTTATTTCTTACAACGCATCGTCAACAGTATCTGACCACCGGTCTTCAAATGTGAATGTTAACAAAAATCCTTGCATAAGACATCCCATTCCTCCGTACCATGTTGGAGTTCTATCTCAGTATACCATTTCATGGGTATTACATCCAAGGTATGGTAGAATAAGTATACCCATTCAGGCTGTGGTTCTTCCCCATAGACCTTGGTCCATTTCGCAAGGTGTGTGCATGGGCCATCTCGTCCATTGTATTTGTCTTCTATCCATAGTTGTAGTTTCCAAAATCATATGCGCATCATCATTCTGCATCCGCGCTAGTCCTAAAAATTTCCTTGATGTGTACCCCACCATCGTGCGGGTGTTTCACGCAGTACCCACTTCAATGCATTGAAATGTTGCTGTTTCGGTACTGCGCTTTCAAATTTTCTTAGGAATTCATCTATCGTTGTTAATCCATCATATGTCAGCAACTCTCTTGCCTCTATTGTCACGCAATGCAATGATGTAAACATCATGTTGCAATTCAGAATTGTCACTTCATGCAATCGATTCTGCCATCCCTCTACTTCTTCGTCTGAATCCAAAGTGCAGGAGCTTTCACACTCCCACGAGATCCTCCCATCTGTAGTCTGATTCACCCAATCTTGGTCTTGCGTCATTATCCTGTAAATACAATCGAGATCATCGTCACTATCATCATTGCGTACAACTTCAGTGTAGCGTGCTCCTTCGGCTGGGTCCAGTGGGACTACTATGTGTAATTACTTTTTTCTTGAAGATCATCTTGTGCTTCTTCAGGTTCATGACTCGTTCATATCAGTGGCCCAGTCTATTCCTAACAGTGTAGGATAGGGATTGTTGTCATCAACAATCTCTATTACCTCAAAATCGCCTGTGCGCTCGCGCCTTCAATATCAACTATTACCCCTTGAAACCTCCCCATGGGCAAAATCTTCTATTGGTTTGCCATTCGTAATTGAAGGGGACCATCGTAATGTAGGCCTTCCCATGCATTCCCATGTTTTCTACAGTAATACATTCGCGCCTGAACCTAGATCTAGGATTACCTGATCCATTTCATATTCCCTAATCTATTCAGTCAACCTCATTTCCCTTCTAGTGTGCAATGTATGCTTCCCCAATTTCCGAATGACGCATGGTTGCTCTAACCCCGTGCACCTGGTGATAAGCTCTTGTAGTCCTTTAACCACCTTGTTGTCATGTAGTAGATTCATGCACGTCTCCAGAAAGGTATTGAGCATTGAAGGATCCATTCCTGGCTCTGGTTGATCCTTACTACTTGAAGTGGGGGCCTTCGCAAAGCTCTTCTTAGCTTCCATGAATGTCTCCTTTGCGTGTTCTAAGTCAAACTCGTGTTCCTTTTCATGTGCCTTGCGAACCCATGTACTTTCCTCTGGCTACTTCCCCATATCTCCTCCCATGGTTGTACCACTTCTGAGCATCATGTTTACATTTGGATCCTCTTCGCACAGCTCAGATCTCATCATCTGTATATTCTAAGTCAGGGGAGGTTGTAATACCTCTTTTTCGAACATCTTTGTGATCAACGTAGGACAGTCTATTGTTTCATGATCAAATTGAACACAATACGAATACGATATCCTCATCGGGTTGGTACAATCATGGGCATAGTGCCCTGGTCCTCCGCAATTGTAACAAATTAATTGTCTGCGACCTCTTCCGCGTCCCATTCTACCTCATCCTCGACCTCGCCCCTGAAATCCAACACACACCATCCCCACATCTGGGTTGAGGGCTTTTGTTTCGGTCTGCATCCTATAGGTTGGGGTCTGATCCATCATTAGCTCATAACTACAGCAAGTGCACTCATCGTGGCCTATCGACCTTCAGAAATTACAAAACAATTGCTAAGGTGTCTGTGTATATTTATGCAACAAATGAAAATTGTTCGTCATGTGTTTCCTTCCTATCTAACAGATCACGCACCATAAAGCAGGTGTCACACTCAGCCCTGCCTACGCCTTCAGTCTCAATGGAATTGGCCCTCCTCCTGCCAAGTAGTTCACGAACACTAGACATTGATATTTGTCATGGCCCTAGCCTTTTCATTTTATGCACCATACTTCCTCACGCACCTTTGCCATGGTTCCCTATCTTGCTTCAAGCTTTTCATTTCCAAACACAGATTCTGAAGTTGTGCATCGATTTGTTGAACTCCCAACCCAGGGTCTTGTATGAGGGTCTCATGTAATCTCATTTCCATTTGCAATGCTTCAACCTGGGTGGAAAGTTTCTGCTGTGACAGGGTCATCCTCAAGTGTGGTGCCAAAGATGCTACAAACCATCTGTCAAGATCATAATGGCTTCGTGGATCATACTCTTTAGCCATTGATCTAGATCCCAGGGAGTCTCGCCCAGGAGCATCGTGATTTCTTTAAACCTGATGATTGATTGTGTTTCTGACTTTGGCCTGCTAAATTCTCTGTTCAGTGCATTCTGGATCTCTGCTATCCCTACATTTGGGTGGTTGTTAGAGTGCTTGATATACCATGTTAATGCGTGATCCTGTAGCGTGCTCACCAATGTAGCCTCTTTAATATTGTCGTCAGTGACACCTTGTGCTTCCCATATACTCTTACCACAAAGTAGAGCTGGTCTAGATCCTCGTTCGTAACAACTCTGAATATTGGTAGTTTGATCGTGCCATATTGAACTATGGAGGTGGTGGAGGTGGAGTGGGTGGAGATGGAGGTGAGGGAGGTGAAGCAGGTGGCAGTGTGGGTGGAGGTGGTAATCGCAGAATGTGTTTCCTTATCAAACTGATCACACTTCTTGGAGAGACCTTCATGAACTCTTCCTCGCCTTCTCGCAAGGGTGAAATTAAGGGATTTTTTTCTACTTCTTTGCTAGTTTTGTAGATTTTTTCACTCTACGTAGTCCCAAACATTAATGTATTCACATGACCCTTTTTTCACATAATAACGTCTTAATCCATGTATTCAAAGATTTAATATACTTACCTCACGGTCCTTTGAGAATGCGTCACTCTGCCTCACTGTAACTAACAATTGTATCCACCATGAACTCAGTGATAAATCCCCCTATTATCCAGTCGAGCCAATGGTCTGCAGCTTGTGCGATCTTATCTTCTGATGCTCCTAGTATGTGCACTAGTTCCGAAGTCCACACTATTGGTTGGTTGAGCCTATGCCTTCCTTGGTTGTCGGCTAACCTCACGATCCACTCATACAGCTCAAAAGGAAAGGATGCAAAAGAAAATATCATGGATTTTAATGTACAAGTAGTGATCCAACCATTGTCCCTTAGATACTTGCGAATTTCTGTTTTCTTGCTCCGTGAACTTGTGAATATTCTTGTCCAACTACTCTTCAATTTCATTCTTTTTTGGTTTTCAGTGACATGACATCAAACATCCCTTATGTATATCTTGGTCCCGACAATGGAACCATTTGTTGGCTTAGTGGGGCCTTACCCAGGTTCGGAAGTGATTTAACCAAGAAAATCCTGGTACTATTGGCCCTTTCAACAACAGTTCGTTGAGCATAGACTAAGGTCTCACCCGAAGTAGTATGGGAGGGTGCTAAAACCAAGTTTCCACACCCTGGGGATGTCTGATATGAGGTGATTGGTACATTATCCAACCTTCGCACTTACTGTGTGCTGTGGTCACCAACAACCCCCCTCTTTGTTTGATATTAGTAATAACATCAAGCAAAGGGGAACCCTTAACCAAAAATCCAAAAAATATTTTGTTTAAAAAATCTTTTGTATTAACTCCCTAAGAGCTATATCGCGTTGCAAAGATAGAGAGAAGCGTTTTCCCAAAACGCATAAATACACTGAAAATGAGCGACGCGAGAACCCATCGCATCGCGTGCATTAAAAAATGCTCAAAAAGGGAAAACCTAAGGAATCGCCGACGACCGATATGCGACGTCGCACGTCGCAATATCGCATAAGCAGCACAGAGTGATAAAGCGAAAACCTTGCGATCTTGCGATCTGCGATCATACAAAGCTACGATCTGCGATATTGGCAATTTGCGATAACACTTAATGACGTCGCAGTCCTCGATACTGCGATTCCAATCGCAGAAAGGACTCATCGCAAGAATTCTCCGATATAAACAGTAAACCCAAAATTGAGCGCGCACCTTAAGGGAAATTAATGATCGCATGCTTCAGTATCCAAGAATGATTGTATCGCGTTTTTCGAAGAGTCAAATCATGATGAGTGTCAGAATTATGCATTCATTAGAACTTAATGCTTTCATGTCAATATTTTCGTCATTTCTCTTCTTCTTTGCGTAAACTGCAAGACATGTAACTGATATAAATCTATATGCATGAAACATCTAAGGAAAAGAGGAAAGCGCCAATGGAGTAACAGAGAGAAGATGCCTCCGCAAATGGATGCCGCATGCAGCACGTCCGCGGATTCCAGAATATCGCCCAACAGGCGCTGATGAAAATAGACTATCCGGGACTCAGAGTCAAAGGCACACAAAAGCAGCGTGTTTGCAAAAGATCTTGAAGCTCAGACTGGGTAAAGCAAAAAGAGAAACACAAAAGAAGGAGGACGCTCCAAAAAAGCCTGGAACAAAAAACGGAAGCAATTCTTGATACAGGGGATTGTCCATACAACGCGACTCCTAACTCATTGAGTCATTCGCACGACCGGAAACCGAAATAGCACCAGCAAAATCAGTTCGAAAGGAACCTAGGTTGTACTAAGTGTACGCACAGTGAATACACCCAGCTAGAGAAAGGTTTTCGAAAATATCTTCTAGTCTGTCAGAAAGAGGTGCCAGCTCTTGTCATTTCTAATTTTCAAGCTCGAACAAAAGGAAAGGACAACCAGCTGACTCTTTCACAGCGAACAGCGCATTGATTACAGCACTAAGGAGCAGATACAGAAACGTTAGAAATTAGATTTGATTTTTAGAAATAAATTTGCTTTTAGTAAAAGGGCGGTCATTTGAAGCCGTTCCCTAAATTTGTGTAATTAAGATTAATTAGTTAGTAGTATTTAACCCTTCTCATGGCATTTGGAGAAGGGTCCGGAAATCTGTCAAAAAACTTGTCCTCAGAACATGCACTTTTGCACCCTCGGAGGGGGTTTTTGATGAATGGATGGATCGAGATTTATTTATGTTTGCATTTTAATGTCTGTTACTGATGTTGCACTTCTGTACTCTTAGCAGATATTAGAACAAGTAGAAATAAATCGTTATTGCTTGAAGTTTATTAGTGAAATCAGTCATAAATGGTACTTTTATCTCTTGACTAATTTCTGCTTGTATTCCTAAAGTGATATGCAGCTGAGTTCTTTATATGTTAATGTATGAATGTGTGTATTACCATTTGGCACTTCTGTACGGTGGAGTCATTTATTTGTGCTTTGACATATGAATAACTAATTATGCGATATGCTGTTCACAACTGTTTTGCCTAACTTCTTATGCAGAATGGTTCATCTTAATTGATTTATATTCTTATGATAGCCGAATGATCTTTATTACCAGCTATTGTTCGAAATCTTTTTAGATCGCATAATGAAATAATTTTACCCCGGGTTAGCGTAGATTAGATGTATTGTTTTTCATTAGATTACAATAGCATAGAGTTAGTTTAGAAGTTAGAATTAAATTAGCTTAAAATACCCCTAAATCAATACCATCAAACTCTACACACACACACATCCCATGCATCGGGAAGCTGGTCCCGTTACCCCCAGTCGGACCCGCTACATCAAACGGGCAAGGAGCCGCCAACCAGGTTCCGGACCGGGTGGGTATCCCCCTTGTTGTTGACCCGATTTCGGGGCCCTCAACATATTTGGCGCTAGAAGGAGGGCCTGAGCATATTTTCCGTTGGAATGTTTTTAAATTAGAAATCTTGAAATAGGATGGCTACTCATAGAATTCCTATTTGGAGTTGCATCCATGTTCCTGCCTCTTCCAACACTCCACCAGATGTGGTAAGGCTATTGTCTCAGGTAAAATTCAATGGTAAGAATAATTCTTCTGCATTCCACCATGCCCTGCAATTCATTCAAAGAGTTTCGAGTTCTAATACTCAGAAAATTGACGAAGGCGTTTTGTGCAGGATTTTTACTCTTACATTCACAGCGGAAGCTAGAAAATGGTGCAGAAACCTCCCAGTTGCATCAATCCACAGCTGGGACCAATTCGTTAGGACTTTCATCTTGGAATTTGATTGCTATGAATACGACCAGGTCTATGATGAAATCGACTATCTGCGGAAACAAGACGAACCCGTAAGGGATTTCAATATGCGATTTCATCTTAAATGTCTACAATATGACCTCGAGAATGAGCTCACCGATGAAGAATCTTCAGATTGTGACGAGTATTTCCTACCTCCTGTATCTGACCAAACAGAGATTAGCCTAGGAGTCTTGCATGCTATAGTACCAGAAAACAAAGACGAAAATACTGAAAGGGAGACTACCTTGGAACCAGAAGATGACTTTGACATAGAGTCAGACAATATCATTTCAAATCAACAAATGCTGATCCCAAGGTTAGATCCACCAACTGTTTCTCTTTCAAAAAATATCGGCACAAAAAGGTATGATCTAAAGCCCGATGCTTATAGTGAATCTGATGAACAAAATTTATTTGATGTTTTTAAATGCATTATTCCAGATTCGCATTTTTCTCTTTACCCCAATGTTTTTAGTGATGACGATTTCCCCCCTCATAATATCAAACATATCTCAACAGACACAGAGGGTTATTCAAACAAATCATCATTGGGTTTTCAAAATAAAGAGACCACTTTAGCACAGCCTTTGATCAATATCAAACGAGAGCTGCCTGACCTCCCTTGTCTGAAAACATATAATGAAAAAGAGGAACCTAGGGAAAACTGTAAAGTCTTTCGGGATAGTTGCTTTGATGATTGTGATGATGTTGGGTTATCACAAGTAACTCATCTAGGGTCAGTTAATAAGGAACATCTTAGATCAGGGATTATTCCATCTAACCCTCATGTCAAAGCAAAAGCTCATTTGAATAATTATACTATCCAAGACAATACTCCGATCTATGATTCATATCAAGAGGAAAGCTCCACTCCTGTTCGCAATCATGACTTAGTTCCTGATTCAAAAAACCTGGCCAGTTCTTGTGAAAAGCAAAAAGTTGCAAGTAACCCCCAGTTGTGCGATAACACTATTTGTATAAATACCCAATCATTTCTTTCTCACTTGCATTCATTTTGTACAAAATCGGATTTCTTTTTAAATTTTCAAAGTTTTGATAAATTATATTTTAGTGATTTATATATATGAGAACTTTCATTATCGCTAAAAGCTCAACGTCAACAAGCAACGGGTTACAAGCCATCGAAACTGAAAAACCCTTTTCACAATTTGACTCGTTATCCCTCCTATTGAAAGATCACCAATTCACATCAGAAATTCACCCTAATTTTTATGATCCAATAGGTACTCAGTTGGAAAAAACTTCTTATGAGAAAAGAAAATCAGACAGAATTCCAATTGAGGTTGTAGGTTCTTATTCCCTAGCCAACAATTTCGATCCAAGGGAAATTCGGTTCTTTTTACTGATACTTGGAAGATTCATACGGCTAGGAATAATAATGAATCGTTGGTTCCATTGGAAATATCATTTTACTTAGTTATTTCCTGTATATAGTTAGAATAGGAGTAGGAGTAATTTAGCTAGGTTGTTAGTTTTGCTTTCAATAATTGATAGGCAAAGTTATTTATATTCTCTACATGACCCTAGGGAATGTTTGCCTCTCTCAAGTAATGTTTGTTCTGGCTGAACGACATTTGACGTTTACTAAAGACACCTTGTCTCTGTTAAAGATTTTGGACTTTGGCTCCTATAAACAACAAATCTTTTGAGAATTTGATCTTTATTATCGATAGAACTTTGACCCAGAAATGATGATAGTTTCAACTCCAAAAAATTAAAAGAAAGATATCTCAGTGAAGAATTTGTTTTAGGTCAGCACAATGAAAGGTATCAATATTAAAATAAAGATTCTCTGTGAAAGCAGCCATTACCAAAAGCAGCCCTATCATTGTCGTCCAGAACTTTCTTAAGGAAAGAAAATTTGACTTCCTCCCTGCTGAAGGAAAACACAACATTCAGAGGAATGACCTAAAAAAGATGCTATATCTCAAAGAATAAGAGGTCTCATCACGAGCCGACTTATCATGATCACAGATATTATAACTTGCTGACTTTGCCAAGACTGTCTACCAAAACAGGGCAATGACTCAAGATTGTTGCAATCAAAAGACAAGGGGTCTCATCACGAGCCAGCTTGCTCAGCAAAAGTGTAAATCAGGTGAATGACTGTGTCATAATTTGGCCACCAAACCAAGACATTGTTCTTTAGAGAATAAAAAAGGAAAAAGCATCAAGAAAGGGATTCTTTCTGAAAAAGTTGTAAATAACCTGAGGCAGGATAAAGGATCATTCCTGGATAATAGGTAACCTTGTCGAGGCTATGGACGCCTGCTGGTAGCAGTGGCTCTACCTGCGACAAAGGAGCATATTTAAGAAGGACTGATACATAGAGAACACTTTATTTTTATGTTTTACAAAGACCAAGTAATGACTGATTTAAATTCGAATACAATCTGGGGATGCAAGTAATTGAGCTAGAATGGAGCTGAAACAAAACATCATTGACGCTTTGAAGTATCATTTGTTTTTATCTTTTTTATAATAAATTTCAAATTTCCTGAGAAAATTTTTTTTTAGAAGTTTGAAAACGTCAATAGAAAAAGAGCAGAGATAACTGGTTCTCCCAAGTGAATTGCCAATTGTTGTGGCCAGCAACAACCCCCCTCGTTCAATCTAGTATCAGCCACGATACTGAATGAATGGGGACCCTTAGTTAATTTTTAGGAAAATCAAGGATTTCTTTTTGAAGTTACAACCATATGCTCAGAAAAGGTTTCTTGAATGTCCTAAGCCTAAGCCTGTGTTCATGAAAGCAAAATCTTTAAGGTCGCACCACATAAGGATAAGAAACACCTTCATTTCCCTTCTAAAGACCAATATGCGCGCCGCCCCAGTGTCAATAACAACATTGCATCGCAACATACTAACATCCATAAAGAAAAGCTTACAAATCCGCCGATATGCGACATTGCGATCACGCGATCGCATATCGCAGCAATAAGGCAGGCGAAGTTTGGCAAACATTGAATTATTGAGATCTGCGATATTGCGATCGCTGCGATTTGCGATTGCGCGACATGCAAGGGTACGTTAGCAAATCATAAAGCACCTTAGTACGAATCCTTCGGGCATGTCACCCAAATAAAAGCCACTTACTATAACCTGACTTGAAATTATGCGCTTTTAATGATAGTAATAAATTAGTTGTCAGTTATTAAGTGGAATAAAGACGCGTGCCTTGATGCAGATTTGCTTCACGTAAGGTGGCATATCTGATTATCTCTTGCATTTAAAACTCTCCCATCACCTTTCTGATCAGTCTTTCCATTTCACTCGTAACCTGCAGGAGCAAAGTGCGAAGGCAAATCAGACAGAAAGCGCAGGCAAACGGGAAAACAATCCAGGCATTGGCTAGACTAAATTGGGAAAGTTACTGGACATACTTAGTTAAACCGCACAGCCAATGCATGACAGTAAGATGCATCATGAACGCAGCCGAGAAGGTAGCACCGGCTCTTATGGACGCCGTTTTCGCAGCCCAGCTAAGCACAGAAATCAGCCAGCCTACTCTTCTCAAGCCTATGCTTGACAACTGCAACTTCAAAGACCAAGTTCACAAGTAATTTCATTTAGAATGTTGTTTTTTCCTTTTTAACTAAATTAGAAAAAGGGCGGTCATTTGAGAACCGTATCCTCAATTTTGTAATAATACTATTATTAGAATTAGGAAGTAGTATTTTAACCCTTCTCATTGCATTGGAGAAGGGCCCGGAAATCTGTCAAAAAACTTGTCCTCAGAACATGCACTTTTGCACCCTCGGAGGGGGTTTTTGATGAATGGATGGATCAAGATTTATTTATGTTTGCATTTTAATGTCTGTTACTGATGTTGCACTTCTGTACTCTTAGCAGATATTAGAACAAGTAGAAATAAATCGTTATTGCTTGAAGTTTATTAGTGAAATCAGTCATAAATGGTACTTTTATCTCTTGAATAATTTCTGCTTGTATTCCTAAAGTGATATGCAGCTGAGTTCTTTATATGTTAATGTATGAATGTGTGTATTACCATTTGGCACTTCTGTACGGTGGAGTCATTTATTTGTGCTTTGACATATGAATAACTAATTATGCGATATTCCGTTCACAACTGTTTTGCCTAACTTCTTATGCAGAATGGTTCATCTTAATTGATTTATATTCTTATGATAGCTGAATGATCTTTATTACCAGCTATTGTTCGAAATCTTTTTAGATCGCATAATGAAAGAATTTTACCCTGGGTTAGCGTAGATTAGATGTATTGTTTTTCATTAGATTACAATAGCATAGAGTTAGTTTAGAAGTTAGAATTAAATTAGCTTAAAATACCCCTAAATCAATACCATCAAACTCTACACACACACACACCCCTCATATTGGGAAACTGGTCCCATTACCCCCAGTCGGACCCGCTACACCAAACAGGCACGGAGCCGCCAACCAGGTTCTCGACCGGGTGGGTATCCCCCTTGTTGTTGACCCGATTTCGGGGCCCTCAACACTGTGCTACGCACACCTGTGACCACCCTGCACCCTGTGCTACTGTCTTCATGTAGTTCTAACCACAATGCAACCTCTGTTATTTACCAAAATCTTCATTATTTAGTATTTGTTAACTTGTTTAATTAGATTATTTTCATATATGAGCATTCATACGAGTATTCATCAAGTGCACGCAGTAATTAACGAGAAAATAATTAATGCATAAAAACATAGATTCAAGAATAGATGCATAGAGTAAACTTCTCTTTACTAACTTTCAATTCCAAGTACAGAGCCGACTCTGCCGTACACACTCAGCTACAAGGGTTCGCACACTCAGCTATGGACTCTACTAGGCCTCTGTGCACTTAGCTGCAGAGCCTCTTCCTACTACTACGACCAAGTACACTTCGGATTCCACTCTATGCTCTAACCATGCCTTCGCTATTCTATCTCTCATTCACTTTCTCACTTAGAGCTTCACTCTATTTATACAATCCCATGGTCCGCGGACCATGGGTAGGCCAACACCACTTTACATTAAATTACAATACATTGCTTAAGGTGGACAACCCTATGACTTGATTGTACACTTCGCGCTCCACCCCTGCACTTCGCAGAGTCTTACAATACAATTGACCTAAACTTGGGCTTTGAGCCCCAAAACATGTTGCGGGGGATCACATGCTCAACAACTCAATTCATATTTTAAACATTATTGTGAAGCCTAGATCATCAAGAAGACTTCATTGACATACAACAGAAATACAACAAGTTTGATTGAATTGATCCGACATCTTTTCCATCAAAACCCTAGTTTCTGTACGTGCTTTCCTCAAAGCATATCCACATGTATAAACACTTTTTAGGAAACAAACCATATATAGATCAGAATATATACACGACTTAACAGTATCAAACTCGCGTATATATCTGCATTTACCAGCACCAAACTTCCCTACATCATAGAACTTCAGACATACCTAGATATCATCATATATAGAAAAATTATGTGTCAAGACACTATCAACACTAATCAAATCAAATCATAAACAAGATTTTCATCTCATATCTATTGGATATGATCCATCATCAAATTCCCAAGTGCATACTTAGTTTTATATCAAGAAAAACATCAACAACCCATTAGATGCATATTTTATTTAGATCTAACTATTCATAAAATATTCATCACTTGCACACATCTACCACTTTGATCTTCATCTCCTTATATAGCTAATAGCCCTTACTTACCATAGGTCAAATCCATACTCTACCTGATGGTTTTGTTTAGATGGGATCAAAAGATTCGTTGTTGAGCTCAATACCATAGGTCAACCATGGCAAGGATCCTTGGTATTTAGAATACCATTGTGTGGAAACTCTATGCGTCTTTATTTATTCATACCCATATGTGTACATGAATTTTCTTTGCAGAACCCGTATATACTCCACTTTGCTTCACCAAACCTGAGTGTGTACACTACTTTGCTTCATAGAACCTCTGTATACTCGACTTTTCTTTACTAAACCTGTGTATACTTCTTCAAAATTCATCTTTATCATTTCTCTGTCTCTGAACTGATATTCCTTTCAACACATTAGTCATATTTATCATTTTTTATCTCTAAACGGCTATGGCTTTGATCAAACTCTCTGTCAGATTTAGACACATCCTATTGACATCTTCATCAAGTAGGTTTCCATCAAAGGACAACTGATCAAGTAGGTTTCTGTCAAGGGAAACATATTAGTCATAATGCCAACACATTTAGATTGAAATAAGTGTCCCATGACCAAGGTCTTATTTTATCCTTATTAGTTTTTACATGGAATTTTGACGAGGGTTGTTACATGTCACCTAACTTTACCTAACATGCCACCTTACCTTCTTGATGAAAATCATAAGTAGACAAACCTTGATGTCTCCTTCTGAATATACCCAAACTTGTATTATCTTCTTTAGAAAACATCAAGTGAGATGGATACTAGATTTTAGTAAATGCACTTGCTAAGTAAGATTCTTCCAATGGATGATAGATTCGATCATGAAATTCAAAACACTCCTCTTGATGATCCTGAAATTCTTGGGAGAAATAAGTTTTAATTAATGGTGTGGAATTAGGATGAGAACCTTGTGAGGGAAAAAATATGATCATCTCCATAAATCTTGTCAAGATAGTGAGAACCTAACATAGCCATCAACAATGGATGAAGTGCCTCAACTGATTAAGAAGTATCTTCATATTGAAATGATAAATCATAAGTATCAATAAATTCAAAACAAGTATCATGAGATATATTAGTTGGAACATGGTACATTGAATAATAGTTTTCATGATTAGATAAACCAATTAAGGTGGAGGATAAAGATAAATGAGTTTGAAATTGATTCAACAAATAGCACAAACACTTATTGAAAATGAAGAGGGTATCTGGTGCCATGAAGAAAATAATCATTATCAGAATATTTACAAGTATTAGGAGTTTATTTCTTTCAAAATAATGTGATAGGTATGAATCCTTCAGACAAAGATAATTTTTGTAATAATCAACTTCATAGCTTCACTCATTGATGAAAGGTGTACATTTCGAACCTGAGTTTGATATAAGAGATTTGTATGAAGATAAATCACCCGAAATAAAATCTTCAATTTCACTAGGTATAAAGTCTTGAAAGTTGAAAGAGCCATATTTAAAATAACAAACATATTTCTTGAAGGGATTTACATCCAGTGAAACCATGCAAAGAAAAGAATCATGCGAGAAAACTAGATCTAACTTAGATCGTGGATCTTACCAGAGTTGCAAGAACCTAACATAACTATCACCAGAGGTTGAAGTGTCTAGACTTCCTGATAAGTCTTGGAACCTTCCAAGATTGTAGAATGAGATATTTAAGATTCAATCAGATCATGTATGGTGTATGGAAAACTACCATCATTAATTTAAACAAGATCACTCTTTTCCCAATCGAAACCATCTACATCACTGATTTGGTTAGAATTTACATATTCGACAAATAGATTACCCAAGTCAAACTATTCTTCTAATTTCACATATAAAGATGGATAAATCTCATGACTAACCTGGATGGAATATTTTTCTTCATGCAACATTGGAAATGATAAGAAATGGAATGGATAATTAATAAGTTTCCTATCTTTTTCTTCATCATGGATGACCTCACTAGCTTGTGTCAATTCAAAATCAAAATCATTAGATGATGAAGATGAAGAGCATGGAGTATATCCTTCACAAGTTAATGCATTACAAATAATATAACGCAAGGGATAGTGAGGTGAAGAGGAAGTTTCCATAAAAACATCTTCTTGGATCGAATCAGATTTGAGGTCTAAATATTCCAAAACAAAATATTCTTGAGAAACTAAAAGATTAGTAGGTGCACTTGGGAATTCATCACCATGTACATCACTAGAATCATCTTCATTAGAATGATGGTTTCCAAAGACTTTAAATTGATTAGGAAAATAAATTTCATCTGATACATCATAGAGCTTGCTAGATTCAAAATCAATCAAGGATGGGAGAATATTATCTTAACATGGAGGATTATGAAAAAGAAAAGAAATATTAAAATAATCCTCACCTTTTTTCTCCTATACCTATGAAATGTGACTATGTTTCTCCTGATCAATACTTGGATTTGGAAGAGACTGATCAAGAGGATAAAGGGGCAAGGGATCATTAGAAGGAGATGATAGAGGAGGACAAGAATCAAAATCAGATTCAAGGCTAGATTTATGAGTGTGAATACCATATGGTGGAATGAAGGGATTAATATTTACCATAGGCTTCATGAACCATTCCAAATTATCTTGTGTTAGATCAAGACCATGGGAAACAGATGATGCTTGAGAAGATGGATTAAGAATTTGATTTTTAGATTTCCTAACTTCAACATTATCAAAAGGAGGCACCCAAATTGGCACTGGAGAAGGAGGAGTACAAGAACCAAAAGGACTAATAGGTCCCACGTCTAAGATGGGAGGTGTCTCCTAGTTTACAAAAGTTGTGGAAACAAGAACATCTCGGGTTTTAGATTCAAATTGATTCAAGGAGATTTGAACCAAATGTTCAAACTTTTGCTTGAATAAATACCAATTCGTATCTTGTTAAGGAAACTCATAACATAAGTGAAGGAATCTAGTAGACAAATGCTCAATTGATTCATTAGGATCCATTTTAGGTCGATTAATTCTTTTATAAATGTTTCGATAATCATACCTACCAAAATGTTAATGAATCTCCTAAAAAAACAGAAGAGAATAAGTAGAAGTTGATGGTAAGGTATCACCCCATAAATTAACATGACCTTTAAGAGTGAGGGTGAGAAAAATAAACATAACATCTTCATCATTTACTTCAATAGATTCACAAAACCCAAGAGAATCATTTATGTGTCTGGATAAAAATTTACCACCCAAACCTAAATTGAGACAAGGCATGAACAATTTCCATGGAGATTGAAATTTTACCAAAAGGTAGGTTAGAAAAATACTCCAGGATTATGATTTGGGAAAGGTCCATTTATGATAAGAGATTCAACAAAGACTCAAGGGAATAACTTGTCATTTGACCCTCCTTCTAGCACTAGAAATGTTTATGGTACTAGATACTACTAATATTTAGGGGGTCTTCCAATGCGATGTCTCAGTTATAACTTACACTGTTTGGAGTAGGGTCCCCATTTGTAGTATTGGCCCACCCAGCATAACTGTAAGGTTTGTCTTGGTCCCAAAGGATAACATAAGAGTTTATATAAATAAACCTTGAATAAGCAATTAAGTTGACGTTGTGCATCACAGATTGTAATGTGTAAAAGGAGACCTTCACAAGAGGGAGATGGAAAGTGAGCCTCTAGAAGGAAGTAATAGTACTAACCTAAGAGAGAAACACTAGCAAGGAAAGGTTTTTTACTTATCAAGAAAAATAGTTCACGTAGACACAATGATCATTAAATTGAATAAAAAACATCTTCAACAAGGTAAATACCGAGGCCACTGAAATAGTTCAATTTCCTTAGTACATGTGAACAAAATAGATATAGAAAACATTCACAATAAATGCATCAAAATGTGTTCGCTCATTAGGCTTGAATTATAAGATGAAAGCTTCATGGTTACTATGATGAGACACTAGTTGCAATAGTGGAACATTAAGTCACTTCTTGCTTATCCAAAGAATAGTTTTCTCTCTTATGCCAAGTAGAGATGCCAATACTAGCTCTCCAAGGCTTATGCCTCCCAAAGCACTTTTCTTGAGTTATGATGTTCCTTTTGTAATAAGGAGAATGACCTTTCATATCCCCATGACTCTTGAATTAGCCTCATGATTTTTGGACTTCTAATGTGTCCTTTTAATTTCTAAACAACTCTTGAACTTCTCCTAAAGAATTTTTTCCCATATATGACTAAGTCACTCTTCATATTCCACATATGACTCTTGGAATTCCACACACTACAATTTTTCCTTTTCTTGAGAATACATCATTACATTCCACATGATGATGTGGCATGACACATGGACACATATTGACCATCATTATGACACTTGTATAAATTAGAACTTGAAAACAATGACATGGAATTCATGATGAGGTGGCAATGCCAAGCTGTCTTCCTGGAAGCTTCATCTTGCATTATTGATGATAAATCTGATTTATTGCTTCATATTCATGAAAGATCCCATTTTTTTCTCATTTTCACCCTCCAAAAGATCTTTGATCAATATTAGAATCCTCTGAGTCATCATGCAATGTCTTCCTTTTGTCTTAGTCCATGATTTTATTCATGTCTTCATGATTGTTCATTTTTGTTCTTCTTCTCCATGAGTGTTTCTTTATGCTTTCTCCTTCCCAATTTCTCTTGATTATCAACTTTTCATTCTAGGAAGCTACTATTTCTAGTGAAAATCATTCATGACTGAATCCAGATCAGTCTTAGAAATATCTATTCTATCACTACCAAGCTCATGGAATGACCTACTCATTATAGGCCCGTGAAGGGATTAAAATAAGAAGTCTTGATTATGAGGGCACAATCAGATTGATCAAGGCTCACAAGAGGCCTTCAAGGAGTGGTTTTGCATTCATACAAGAGAGAGGGAAAACCAAGGCCGTAGGGGTGCACTCTAAAGAGATGAAGGAGTGAGGTTTCATGCCTTCAAGATGCACTCATGCGGTCAAGGAGACTAAGAAGGTGCAAAGGCGCACTCCAAATATATAAAGGAGTGAGGCTTCAGGCCTTTAGGCCTTCAAGGTGCACTTATTCACTCAAATAGAATAAGAGGGTGCAAGGGAACACTCCAAAGAGATGAAGGAGTGAGGCTTTGAGTCTTTAGGCATTCAAGGAGCTCTCATGCACTAAAAAAGGGTGAAGTTCTTTATGCCAAAGGCGTGCACTCAAGCTTCAAGCTTCATGACTGTGCCATCCACTCAAATGGAAGAATGAAGCAACATAATTCATAATTGTGACATGCACTCTAAGGCTTCATGCTTCTTGAGTGCACCATGCACTCTAAGAGAAGAATGGTCTTTCATGATTCATGAGTGTGACATGCATTCAAGGAGGGTGCATTTCTTTAGGCTGAAGGAGTGCACTCATAGTCTTGAAGTGCACTTATTGTTTTGAAGTGCACTCAAGCTCTCAAAATGCACTTTTGAAGGCAAGAAGGTCCTTGTTTGTCGATGGTGCACATTTTAGAGGAGAGAAGGTCCTTGCTCTTATGAATTGAGATTCATTGTTTTGGGATGTGCTTTACTTTTTCGAAGTGTATTTCATTGTTTCAAAATGTGATCAGGATTTGGAGGGCGTAATTCTCTCCAACAATGGCTACTTGTTCATGTAGAATGCACTTTTCACTGAGGGATGCAGCACTAGGATAGGTGACTTATCCCTAGGAAGTACTAATTCACTATGAGTGGGAGGAGACCTTAGAAAATACTTAGTGTACAAGTATGGGAGGAAATATACACCAATGAGGCTCATGAATAAGTTGTGCTTATCACCTAGTAAGAGGATTAATTCCTTTAGAACTTGCATTGTGTTGAAGGACTAAGAAGAGCTCTCACAATGGCTATGTATGGGACCAACAAAGTAGGAGAGATAAATGCATCCTAACATGACTCAAACATGTACCTCACACATAAATTCCATCAATAAAATCTAGAATAATGCACAAGACTCATAACAGTCACACCTTAAAATAACAAAAAGGTGACAACTATTTCTAAGTGTGAGAGTTGAAACAATACATTACAACACTTAGAACACAAGCTACAACAAACATGATGACTGTGACTAAAAGGGGAACTAAGCTATAGGAAGCGCATATTCTAATGATGTGTAAGACAATTTGATGTAGAAGAGTGTGCTAGAACTTACTTCGATAATATGCAAGGGCATGACTCACGAAGGAGTGAAAACAACAAAAGTGACAGCTACGACAGGAGGAAAACATGAAGATGACACTTGCAAAATGAAAACGGACTTAAAAGAGGCACATTCTAAAGCGAGGAAAAGATGAAAACACCACTTATCAAGTTAAAATGAAGTCACAACAACAACTGCAAATATCAAAGCTGCACTTGTGAAAAAGAAAATGTGCAAAACTCGACAGTTGAGAAAACTCACTTGAATAGAAGTACAAACAAATCAAAGTGAGGGGGACAGTCAATAAAAGTGTGCAATAACTTTCAACATGAGTTATACGTTGTACATACACTATATTGATTAATGGTGCTACGACTGTGTAGTTTAAAACTAGTAAAAGGACTTAAATGAATTATAAAGCTTCGAATGACGATGGAGTAACCATAAGATGATAGACTGTAAGATGAGAAAAATTTTGGAGGATGCTAATCACAACGACAACACCTATTTAAGAGATCACCTTCATCAACATTGCAAGATAATACTCCAAACAAGGTATGGACTGGTAAGAAAAATTCTCTCTCACATCTCAGGGTATTTGTTTATGATGCATATGTACATGTTCCAAAGGAGAAAAGAACCAAGTTGGATACTAAATGTGAAAGGTGCATATTTATTGGGTATAAGAATTGTTTAATAGGTTATAATATTTGGAACCTAGAAACAAATAAGGTTGTGTACAACCTAGATGTGGTGTTTATAGAGGTGAAATATGTTATTAACATGAAGTCGTACCAAAGGAACCTAAAAAGATAGAGTTTGAATTAAATGAGGGATAATAAAAATCTACAACAAAACAAGAATCATAAGAGGAAGAGCCACAAACTCCAATTTTGAGAAGATACGTTCGATAGAGAAGGTAGCTAGAGATGTATAGTCCATCTAATTTCTATTCGTTATTTTTTATCTATTACTAATGATTATCCCATAACTATCAGGAACGAAGTGGATTCAGAGGATGGAAAACTTTGGAAAGAGGCCATGGTTGATGAAATGGCATCTTTGGAAAAAAAAAATGAGGCTTGGGATATGGTGGAGATTCACCAGAAGGAAACCAATTGGAAGAAAATGGGTGTTTAAGAAGAAGATGAATGTAAATGGTGTTGGCTTGAGGGGTCCTGACCCAGGTTCATAGTTAGTTGCGCCAAGCAGAAAATCCCTAAACTGTTGGCCCTTTCGGCAACAATCTGCGTAGCAAAAGTTGTAGTCTCACCCGAAGTAGTATTGTGGGATGAAAAAACAAGGCTTATGCATATAGAGGTTTGTGTGATGGGGTTTTTGCTACGTCTAGGGCTTTATCCCAACCTTCACGAACCCTAACCCTTTAGTTGTAGAAATCACAGTAGCCTTATAAAAACAATATCTAACACTTTGTGTAATACTTAGAACATTCTTAACATCATATAAACTATCAAATATACTATTTTTTTGCACCAATTAAGTGTTTCTTCAGATAATTGCAGAAAAACAGAGTGAATACATAAATTTCATAAGTAAAGATAAAGGGACAAATACACAAGCATAGCTTCAAAACAATCTTCATTGATATAATCTTTGTATTATAGACTCTTCTTCCCTACGCACACAACTGCAGGGGCCTGTGTACTCAGCTTGCGAAATTACCAAGGTCTCCGTGCACAGAGCTGCGAGAGCCTTCCCCTTCGCTTAAGTGCAAAAAGAAAACTTTTATGCCTTAGACTACTTGCCCATACAATGATATTCAATTCTAGCTTACTTTCTATGACTCATTAAGACTTATTTATATAGATTCTTATTTTACAATACCATGGTTCGTGAACCATACGTGCGTCACAAAACATCCTATCTTCTAACGAACTAAGGGACTAAAGCCCTTTTCACTCCTATGACCTTCTATCTCTGCTCCTCAAAATGTAGAGACTTTACATAATTAAAAAAATTGATTACAAAATTTACCCTAGGGGACCCTGTCCTAACAGCCCCCCTACACAATTTGGTGACTCATCCTCAAGTCACTCTGTTGGTGGCACCTTGATCTTCGCTTACAACTCAGTGAACAATATCTTCAAAACCTACAGTTCTATTGTTCCCTGCATAGTAACTTTTTGCACTTCCTCTACCATTTTTTTAGGAATTGGGCCTTCAACTACAAGACCCAAGGTCCTTTGAGTCTATTGCATCCCTTTGAGCATACTTTTCATGGACAAAGTCAACTGACTAGACTATATGTCCATGGTTGTGTCCTTGAAGATATGATTGCTTCCTTGCGACACAATTCATCAATTTCATTTTGGACGAGATTTCCTTCCTTCAATCTAGTGAACCTTTGCACTGGTGCCAAGGTTCACACAGTCGACCTGATTTCATAGAAACACTTTTTCTTTTCCTTGATTTTAGCTCCAATAATTTGTAGACTTGGATTCCCCTGCAGTAAGGTCCATAACACCATGGACTTATCAAATAGCTCGGTGTAGCCCTTGACTACATCTTCAAATGTGTCCATTCCTTATTTAATAGGAGCTTCATGCTACTCCCTGAGTTTTAGAGGCGTAGTGGGTTGCAACTTTAATTTTAGCTCTGATATCTGTAGCTGCAGTTGAAGCCTAACCTGACTAATTTCATCCTTATATTTTTTGACTACAGCAGCTAGCTTTTGAATCTTTTCCGTGGGGGCTGCTTCTGCATGAATCTTGAGCTTTGGAAGCTCATTACAGGCTTGGGAAATAGTAGCTTCCAACTGGTGGCTACACATTGTCACCTCATCCTTTTCTTTGAGTGCATGTGCCTTTTCCTCAATAATCTACTAGTTGTTAGTCTTTACCTCATTGATCACTAGTAGGGCATGTTGCTCTCGTATCCTGCTATAGAAATATTTGGGCACTGCAGCCCCAAACTTATATGTCCATAAACCAAGGGCTTCTAAGTCCCTAAAAGTGTTTTTTCATACCCTAAAGGAATAAGGTCAGCTGATTACATCATCTCCTAGAAGTTCTCCATGAAAAACTGCTCAGAACTAGTCAAAAATGGACCATCTCACCTACTCCACGGTCAAAGTGCGATGCATCCCACCTAATGCACATGCGGGGTGTGATGCATACTAAAAATCCCTTCTATGGGGTGTTATGGGCGAGAGTAGACAAATGGTAGAGACAGTTTGCAAGGTGGATGATCATGGAATCTTCCAGAAACTTCTCCTGTGACACTTACCTCTCTGAATTCACCCAGGGATGAGTAAGGGATCATGAAATCTCCAAGTGGAACTGAAAACTATCAGAGAAATGACACTAATCAAAATCCCAGACGCTGACTCACCCACCTACAAACATCTATATATGGATCCCTCATCGTAGAGATCCAGAAGCTGGAATTTTGCATCTTGTAAGGAAGTGTTGTTGGTTTCTTTGTGGAACATCATAGTATTGGGTGATCTAGCTTTTCATGAGTTGAAGAAGGGCTTTCATACTGGGAGGATGGCGCTGGGTTATATCAATGAGTTGTAATCCTCTCTTCTACCACTTCTATCAATAAAGCTATTTGTGTTTTCCTCCATATTCTTGTATGTCTAAGTCGATATATGCATTTGTATGGTCATTATATATCTGATCCTATATTGTTTATGATTGCATATCTCTATGCTTTTATGGTATTATGTTGCTTTGACTCTATAGGTGTTCTTTGAAGCAGGACAAGCAAGGAGCCAAACAGAGGACTGAGGTTGGTACTATCTTCTTCTCTCTCATCTACTTCTCGTAAAGGAAAACCCAAGTGACTTTAGTTTTTTTGTTTCTAAGATAACTACCCATCTTAGTGGGACTAGCAACTCTGAATGGACACTAGTTTTCTCGATAGCAAAATGGCGACTCCACCGGGGAGTGAATAGCTTGTTTTCTTGTTCCTAGTTTGTTTACTATATAAGCTACAGACGGAGCCTGAAGTTATGCCAGATAACCATCGAACTGCTTTTGCTATGCAACTACAAAGTAGATAAATGCTGCTTCAGTCAATCTCCGAGTTAGCTTATGAATTAAACATCTGACTTGAAAACATCCTAAGTGCCCTGGTGGTGGCTCAATTAACCTCATTAGATCAGCCCCTATGTTTTGTATTTACTAACTATCATTAGCTCAGCCTAAATTCCTGAACTAAGTTACAAACTATGACAAAAAACCAAGTTAAAGTCTCGTCCCTGGACCATTGCACTGTCTCCTTTTGACAGTCTGGATGCATCACACATCTCATGTGTTGTAGGTGAGATGCATCCCTATTTCCCTATGTTACAAGTGGGATGATCAGATAAGACTATTTTTGCCTCCAAATTTTGGTTTTTCTTCATTCTCTTTAGCTTTATTCAGGTGTTTTGCTGTTTGTGATCAGTATACCACTGTTGAAACTCCCTTCCTTTGCATTATTCAGCCTCCATGGTACAAATAATTGTGAATGTTTTTATGTATTTTTCGCCATTTACAGTTCTCCTTTACAAACAATAGCTTAATCGAACTGTCGTCTTTTGATTTGAAAGTGTCGCAAGTGTCATTTTCAGTCAAAGAAAAGAATCCTCCTCTTTTTGATTGTCGATTACACTGTTACTCTTGTATTTAATTTGAATTAATAGTATTTCAAGTGTTGAAAGCAATTTTCAATTCTAAATCGCAAAGTGTCGTCCTTATCTTCCTTTCATCTTTTGAAAAGAAAATTGTTAGTATTGTCACTTTAAAAATATAATTCAGATTTGTACTTAGCATTATTTTTGTCATTCACACATTAAGAAAGTGGAAAACAAATACATGCATGTGCATTTTCATTTAGACTGCTTGTGAATATTGATTTCGGACAGTGCATCTTAATGTGTGCTCTCTGCTCTTTGTTGAAAGAATTTCGCTTCTCTTTCCTTAGTAGCTAGGATTTTCATTGTGAAAAGAGAAATAAACGTCTGTTTATCATCTTAGATTGCATATTTAGGAGTTGTATACTACATCATGTGGTGGACCTTAAAGGAAAACTTCTTAAGAAATATAAACTGTAAAATAAATTTTAATGAACATAAAAATGCTTTGGAACCTAACGCACAACATTTAGAAGTCTAGGCTAGAGATGTATTCCGGTGTCGTAAAGCCTAGTAACTATCACTTTCATCGTAGGTTGGGTGATTCCTCCACTTTGAGATGACAAGTGCCAGTACGGACTTGTGTTCCCACATACCATCGAGTATATATTGGGAGGCCACAATAGGCTACATCCTTTATCCTTAGGAAGCCATGTCTACCACCCTATCGATCGGAATACACTAAACACAACATTCAGGAAGATTGACTGCCGTACCGTAAAAAGTATTCTGCAGTTTTGCAATTGTTTTGGTAATCCCTCTATCTAGATTTCCAGAGTAGTCACTTTCATTCCTTTTTAGACTCTTTAAAATAAAAGGTCCATCTAAGCACTTGTCACTTCAGGCTCATTAAAAATTGAAGGCGACTAGAGTCATCTTTAGCTTTTTCTCGACTCTTAAAAATTGAAAAAGAAAGTTGTGTCAAAGCATCATAAAATTTATTTTAATCAAAATAACATCCCTGTTCCTTCATTGATCTGAGGTTGAGAAAATGGATTCCACCAACCAAGGATTTCCCCTTGGAGGAAATCCTAGTCCTTTCTCCTCTTGGAGAGATGTTGGTGCACCTCATATGGCCACATTGTGCCTTCTAGGACTGACAATTGGCCTACCAATATGGCTCTTCTCGACCTCTGTCGTTAAAAGCACAGTGATTCCTGAGCAATCAAATCAACAACCGGTTGATACTAGAGTTACCCCCCAACCTTCTACTTCGTTTGTTTCTCCCTCTCCTTCTTCCTCTTCGCTTGATGAAGCTAAAAGCCAAGTAACTAAGAAGAAGAAGAAAAGGAAGGAGAAGAAGAAGAAGAAGCCAATGGCAAAAGGGGGCAACCAAGCATCGTCTAGCAAAAATCCACACACTGCACCATCCAAACCTAAATCTTCATGTGTCATTTGCAAAGGGGACCACTATCATCGAGATTGTCCTTGCATCCCATGGATCTTAAGGGACTAGTCTCCCCGCTTGCACAATCTGGTGTCCTCAACCTCGATGATCATGTTGAAAGTACACCGTCAACTAGTGAAACGAATTCATTAGACAGAAAGGAAGATATAAAATTCCTTGTAGACTGTGTGAAGGTGAACATGCCATCCACCGTTGTCCCTTCCTAGATAAGGCTAAAAGAGTCTTGGATAACCGTCTTGCTTCGCCTCTACAACTTCCTCCTGGATACAAGAAACTCTTGCCGAGTCCATCACTAGTTGAAAATCTGACTGACACACCTTTGTGGTCGGTCAAAGCATCTATCATTGAAGATAAACCCTCTGAGTCCACACTGGACCAAATTCAATAGGTCAAGACGGCAATCGACCTAGTCTTGTCTTCAGAAGGTCTACCTTGAGATGATACAGTCACCAAAGAGAATGAGAATGACACCGTTCAAATTATTTTCGTAAACACAGACTCCGATGAACATGGGGGAAATCTACCCATTCCTTTACCACAAGAAGGAAGTTCGTAAGAGAAGTATTCGGTCATTTATTCGGTCCCACTTCCAAGCAACCTAGTCGTTTCCTTCGACTAGAATCTACTAGGCAGACCCCGTCTACCGTCTATTGTACCATTCCAAATCATAGTACAAGATTACAGAATGGTCATGGTCGGTACTATCATAGATGAAGGGGCTTCTATGAGTATCCTTTCCTCAACTACTTGGAATGTGCTTGGCTCGCCATCGCTTCTGCCTGAGATGCAAAATCTAAGAAGCTTCAACAAAGGAACTAGTTGACCATTAGGGATCCTTCCGAATTTGCCTATCACTTTGAGAAGGAAAACCATTTATCTGAACATAATGGTAGTCCAAGGACCTTTAGATTACAATCTACTCCTTTTGCGTGACTACATTTATAGCATGGGAGTTTCCTCACTCTTTTGAGTGATGTGTTTTCTGCATGAAGCAAGAGTGGTCCAGCTTTCATTCCCCGGTTCACACATAACTAATAGTCAAGTGCCATCCCTAACTGGTCTTTTTGCACAAGGAATGTCTCATCAATCTCCAGTCCATCCACCTAATGAGCGCGAGAGATTCAGTGTTTGTGACTGAAACCCAAGGGGCATGCACCCTGGTCTACTTCGGCAGGAAAACTTTAGATATAGGGTAGGTTTCTGCAGAGGATATATGACTAGTCTGACACACCTATCCGTTTAGGAAAATGGGATTAGACTAGAATAAGATTCCCTCGTCAAAGTTATGTGAATGGAGGCGATTGCACCATTCACCTTTGTCTATTTCGATGGACATCGCCAAAGAAGTGTTTCTATCTGCTACATAGGTGGAACCATCTTGTGGATGCAAGAAATTCTATATGGTGACCTAGAAACTCTACTTTGCTATACCTGGGGGCATGCAAACCTTTTT
Organism: Pinus tabuliformis; assembly: GCA_031772625.1. Taxonomy (NCBI): domain Eukaryota; kingdom Viridiplantae; phylum Streptophyta; class Pinopsida; order Pinales; family Pinaceae; genus Pinus; species Pinus tabuliformis. The sequence goes on from CM062809.1 coordinate 755,053,841, forward strand.
GCATGCAAGTGAAAGGCGACCATTTATTTTCTTAGTTTGTAGGTTCTTAACCCTTTAAACTCATAGGACTATTGGTTCCTAGCTTGCATAATGAAAGGATCTAGAGCAAAGTTTCGAATGGGGCAAGATCCCTAAAAAATGAGCCTATCGATGAGACATCCTTATTATATGACTGGCACAAGCAGTTTTATGTGAAGTTCAAGCTCGTTAAAAAATTAAACCTAGCAATGAGCATATGTTCCACTAGAGTTTAAGCTCATTAAAAAATGAACCCACCTCTGGTAAATAACCATTGCAATTGCATTATTATCAGCTTTTGAGCCTTAGTCATGTTCTTACCATCACCTCCACTATTTTTAGCCAATCATACACCTCCATTTGATTTTTTACTCCTTTTTAGGAATAGCTGCGACGATTGATCCTATTAGCCACCTTCTTTACACTGCTATGATTGAAAAGTTCCAAACCTTACCTGGAACCAACTGCTATCCAAAATTATCACTCGTTCCTTAGAAAACAAGTATTCTTTAAGCTCTTTTCATCTGACTCGTAAAATATGAAAATATTATTGAGAAATTGGCCTCTCCAGCTTGTTAAAGTGATTGGAAGTGACATCCCTCCTCTAGATTTTAATCTTTTTGGACTTGAGTGATCATTGCACAAAAAGATCGAGTGCTTGTCTTGTTCGGCTCGTTAAAACTATCGAAAAGTCATCCATTTCATATAATTTTATACTTTTTCAGACTTAAGGGATTATATTATGAAAAAGGATTACTGGAGTTTCCTTTCTGTCTCTTTTTAGAATCTCTAAAATTGAAAAGGACCGAGTTATCCTTGTCGTTAAAATCGTTAAAACAATAGTGACAAACTTGTCCATGCAGACAAGAACGAATTTCACTGTCGCTAGGCTCGTTAAAATATAGCGACGGGTTTGCTCGAAGGGAAAATTATAGAACAAGCATATGTTATCCTCCTAAAGCTTGACAAAAATGAAGAGGTACTGGTCAGAAATTACTGGGGATAAATTGGGAAGAAAACTTGAAGAAACTTTATTGGTAGCAAGTCACTCTTGAACATGACACTTTCACTCCATCACCATGATTGAGTCAGGTTGGGTTATTCCGTTCACCGGTCATATCACTATTGGTCCACAGTACCATCCATTTTTGGGGTTAATGCTACCAATCCATTTCGGTGTCGCCGATATGTTCAAGAGAAGTGGCTCAGAGAATTCACCAACGCAGCTTGTGTCTCATCCGCTATAATACCTTCACCCTTCATTATTTCATGACCGCCACCCTGAACCTTGTATCATCAGATCATTTTCACCTCCACAAAATCATTTTATCCATTTCGTGTCATAGATGTGGGATTCATTAAGACCTTGCTGCGACAGGTCACTTCTTGTCGACATTAGCTCATTATCCAAGAAGTTAACTTAGGAACAAACCTTTTAGTACTTTGAAGCTTGCATACCTCAATGGCAAGTTTCTCACTTCCGGCGACAGGTTTATATCAATGGCCTTTGACTGAAAGATTTTGCGTGGTGTTCGATGCCATGTCCCATTTTCACACCACGTGAATTGTACTACCATACCTTGAGGGTCATCATCATTATCGGTGATTCCTCTCACACCTGTTAATAGCTTACATCATTGGCTGGTAATCAGGTCATGTCTTTCCATGTTCGACTTCAGAACATCTTTTCACATGGATCGACTTGTATTTCGAGAAAATATTGAACAAGCTTGAAGACCCCAGATCTAGTTTCAACCATCTGGGATGCGATATATTCAGGAAAATAAAGACATCAAATGTACATCATAGCTACACAAATAATCATCCAAGCCAAAGGATGATGGCTCTACCAGAATCATCAGTCTGCCATACAGACGGTTGTCTGTCCAATGTACATGAAAATGAATTTATAAAGCTGAGCATGGGAATGCCTGCCTTAGCTAGATCATAAAAATATTATGAAGATAATGTATTGTATTGTATCTTATTACAGGTCACCTTCTAGTTCAAAAAACCTCAGATCCTCATGATAAAGCATTTCACCCGGCATCAAAATATTTACAACCTCATGATTTAGGGGGCAACTGTAATAGACATATTTGGGCACTGCAACCCCAAACTTATATGTCCATAAACCAAGGGCTTATAAGTCCCTAAAAGTGTTGTTTCATACCCTAAAGGAACAAGGTCAACTAATTACGTCATCTCCCAGAAGTTCTCCATGAAAAACTGCTCATAACTGGTCAAAACTGGACCATATCACCTGCTCCAAGGTCCAAGTACGATGCATCCCACCTAATGAACATGAGGGGTGCGATGCATACTAAAAATCGCTTCTATGGGGTGCGATGGGTGAGAGTAGACAAATGACAGAGACAATTTGCAAGGTGGATGATCATGGAATCTTCCAGAAACTTCTGCTATGACACTTGCCTCTCTGAAGTCACCCAGGGATGAGTAAGAGATCATGAAATCTCCAAGTGGAACTGATAACTATCAGAGAAATGACAGTAATCAAAAACCTAGAAGCTGACTCACCCACCTACAAACATCTATATATGGATCCCTCATCCTAGAGATCCAGAGGCTAGAATTTTACATCTTGTAAGGAAGTGTTGTTGGTTTCTTTATGGAAGATCATAGTGTTGGGTGATCTAGGTGAAGAAGAGCTTTCATGCTGGGAGGATGGTGTTGGGTCAAATCAATGGGTTGTAATCCTCTCTTTTACCACTTCTATCAATAAATCTATTTGAGTTTTCCTCCATATTCTTGTATGTCTGAGTTGATATATGCATTTGTATGGTCAATATATATCTGATCCTATATTGTTTGTGATTGTAGATCTCTATGCTTTGATGGTGTTATGTTGCTTTGACTCTACAGGTGTTCTTTGAAGCAGGACAAGCGAGGGAGGAGCAGAAAATATCTGTCAAAGGGGAGAGGAAACAAACAAGGAGCCAAGCGGAGGACTGAGGTTGGTACTCTATGCTTCTCTCTCATCTACTTCTCATAAAGGAAAATGCAAGTGACTTTAGTTTGTTTGTTTCTAAGATAGCTACCCATCTTAGTGGGACTAGCAGCTCTGAATGGACACTAGTTTTCCTGATAACATATCCTTAGTTTGTCTGAAACCCCTTGGTGTAACTCATGCAAAGTCTAAATGGGTAGTGTGACCAAATTTAGACTAAGGTTCTTCATCTGAAGGAGTTATGCTTGCTCTTCAACTGAGTTGTTGCGCAGGGACCCTTCTGGAAGTGGTACCGTGCAATGATCCATGGTGATTTTAGCATCGAAGACTGACCTACTTTCTTGATTTAGGCACACTTGCTTCTTTCTCACTTGTCCCACCCTCGTTTGTAAAAGACTGGTTTGTAGCTACAAGTCCCGCAGGCCCTACCGTACCTTACTGAGCGATTTCTGGTACTACACTTCAAAGTGGCTCATCATATCTATTGTGGCATCGCAGACCATATCCCCAATCTCATCCAAGTCCCCCTCTATGAGGACCAAATGTGTCACGCCTGCTGTTTTATCGAAATTTTTCTTCTTGCGCTGCCCTGTGTTAGTCCTCTTCTTCTATTTTTTGACCATGAAGGGGGATGCCAGCTTTATGCCCCCTTCTTCTTCTGCCTTTTTTTCTTCCTCCACCCATTTTCGCTCGAAATATGACTCTTCAATGTCAATGGTGGCTTGCGACGTAGTCTTTTCCTATGTTGCTTCTTTCTCCTTGGCCACTGCTTGTTTTGTGGCAACTTCTTTCTCCCTTTTGGCAACCACTTTCTTCTGTGCGGCCTTTTCTTGAGTGACAAGTTTTTGTGCCTCCTTCTTTTCTATTCTCAAGGTTTGTGCCATTGAACCTTCAGTAGCCATGCTGGTACCTACACCGACATCCAAAGGCATGAGCCAGTCACTTGGTCACTTGCTGATGAAATGTAATATGTCTTCTTCGGCAACCAAGTAAGGAAACTTGTGCCATATGCCCTGGGCATAATTCTTTGTGTGAATGTGCAAATTGTGGAAATTAGACTTGAAATCTACAATGTTGGTGTACTACATGTGCAAGGTGGGTGGTAGCTCTGGCCATTAGCTGATAACTATTCTAAGATCTGTCTTGAATAATATGAAAAACATTTTTGCCTCCATTACGCGCATGGGGCCTTTAGTAGCCCACAACGAAGCAAGCTTTGTTGCCTCCGGTAGGTCCAAGTCTTGCTAAGGGAATTGGCTCTCTTTGGGCATCCTCCATGCCACTAAAGCAATCAACAATAATGTTAGGCCAAGAGGTAACTCCTAAAATGAGATTATATTATTCATTTAGGTTGTTCATTATTATATACATGAGGGAGTGACTGTTGAGTTTCATCTCCTGATGACCCTCCATTTTATCTATTATTTATTTACACTATTTACAGTTTTTCACCTAATCCCTATGATTAGGTGTCAACAATGCCCCCCTTAATCTGAAGGGATGTTGGTGAGTCCAAGCATCATTCTAAATCTTTCTAGCTTTTCTCTTCCAAGCACTTTGGTGAGGATGTTTGCAATCTTCTCATTAACGAAACAATGGCGAATATGGGTTGTTTTTGCCTCAACATGATGTCAAATTAGATGATATTTTGTATTGATGTTCTTTGTTTGATCATGGAACTTTGGGTTCTTGGCTAACTTTATTGCCGAGGTACTGTCTTACCTGCAAATATTCCATAATTTTCTTGAGCCACACAATTTATTTTGTTGCCTCAGCTGCTGCCACATATTCTACCTATGTTGTGGAATCTGCTAGAATTGATTGTTTGCATGATCTCTAGGAGACAGATCCTGATCCAAGACTCATAGCATAACCAGAAGTAGATACCCCAATTTCTTTGTCTCCATTAAAGTCTGAATCAGAGTATCCAATCAAGCTGAAGTTTCCCACCTGTGTATACATGAGTCTGAAGTCTTGAGTTCTCTTCAAATACTTTAGAACTCTTTTTGCAATAGACCAATGTCCCTCACAACACTTTTGCATAAACCTGGAGATGATTCCAATAGCAAATGAAATGTCCGGTCTGGTAGTAATCAAGTAGTTGAGACTTCCTACAAGCTAAATATACTTTGTTGCATCCTTAAATCCTTTTCCTTCAATGAATGTGAGCTTTAAGTTTTGTTCCATTGGAGTAGTCAGAGGATTGCATTTAGCCATGCCAAAACCATTCAATAGATCTCCAATGTACTTCTTTTGAGAAAGGAATATGGACTTCGGATGTTGAGTTACTTCAATACCAAGATAGTAATGAACATAGCCCAAATCAGTCATTTCAAAACCTTTCCTCAATTCCTTCTTTATGGATGCAATGTAGCTCTAATTATTCCCTGTCATCAAAATATCATTTACATATATCATAAGATATACAACTATTTTTCCAACTTTCTTGACAAAAAAAGTTGCATCATCAAGATCATAATGTTTGAAATTTAGTTTCAGAAGATGCTCAGTTAGTTTTTCACACCAGGCTCTCGGTTCTTGTTTGAGGCCATACAAGGATTTCATAAGTTTTCATACTTTATGTTCATGTCCTTTCATAGCAAACCTTCAGGCTATGACATAAAAACATTCTCTTTTAGATCTTCATTCAAGAAAGCAATTTTTACATCCGTTTGATGGAATTTCCAACCATTATGAGTTGCTAGGGAAACGAGTGTCCAGTTGGTAGCTCATTTTGCTATGGGGGAAAAGGTATCCTCATAATCAACCCCTTCTGTCTGTGCAAATTTTTTTTTGACAAGCTTGGCTTTCTGCTTGTCAAGTGAGCCATCATATTTATACTTGTTCTTGTAGACCCACTTGTAGAAAATTGGTTTGGTTCCTAATGGAGGATCAACCAGCTTCCAAGTGCCATTATTTATCAAGGCATCGTACTCCTTCTACATTTCTTCTTTCCATTCATCATGATAAGTAACTTCTTTGAAGGAAGTTGGTTCATAATCTGCACACAAATTCAATTCACAATCATAAGAAACATCCATATCAATAGGTGAATTAGAGTCATCTATATCACCTCCGTTTTTCTGGGTTGAATTTCTAGTTCTTGCCTTTCTAACCTCATCAGGATGAACAATTTCAAGTGTCTTTGCCAACCGCTTTGGGGGATATTTATGAGATGGTCCAGGTTGCTCAGTTGATTGAGTTGGGACTGAATCAACATTGAGAATCCCAATTCTGTCAATCACATCACTAAAAGTATCATCCGTTGTTGGAGTTTCATCCGGGGGAGACAATGATTCAAAAGAAGATTCCATAAGTTGATCTAGTATAGGAATCCCCCCTTCAAGATGTGGAATCTGATTATCAAATTCTTGAAATTATTTTGCATTTGTGAATATATCCAACCGATCAAGTTGCCACTCAACAACATTGTCAGTTTTGGATGATTCAAGAAAGGTTACATCTCTAGATACAACAAATATTAATTGACTTCATCATAGTGATGGTATACTTTGGAGGTGTTTGAATACCCCAGGAAGATACACTTACGACTTCTTGTACCAAGCTTGTTTCTATGTACCTTCGGTTTTAAGGCATAACATGTGGAACCAAAGACCCTGAGATGGTTTACCAAGGGAACGTGTCCATACAAAATTTCATAAGGATTCTTGTTTCTAATAGCATTAGATGGACATCTATTCTTTACATATACAACACATAGAACTGCATCAGCCCAAAACATCAATTTTACATTTTTGAAAAACAACATGGAGCACACCATATTTAAGATTGTCCTATTCATTATTTCATCTACTCGGTTTTGTTGGGGATTGTAAGGCATAGTTGTTTGATGTTTGATCCCATGTTGGTGAGATAGTTTTCAAATTCATTTGAAGTGTATTCTTTTCCATTATTGGCATGAATAGAGCCAATATGGTATTGTGCATCATTTTCAGTCCATGTATGAAAGTTATTGAATGTTTGAAAAGCATCAGATTCATTCTTTGATAAACAAACCCAACACATTCTGGTGTATTCATCAATAAATGTCATTATATATTTATTTCCATTTGCAGAAGCAACATGCATTGGACCACATAAATCTGAATGAATGAGTTAAAATTTTCTATGTGCCCAGGAATGTGAATCATGAAAAGGTTTCTTGCTATGCTTTCCTAGAATGCAAGCATCACATTGCTTAAGTTTCCTAGGAATGTAGGCAAACCAGTAACACCATTTTTCTTCAACAAGCAGAGGTTGTCATAGTTAAAGTGTCCAAATCTAGCATGCCATAATAAACTTGATGGAAATGCACCTTCATCATAATGATAATTATATGAGAAATTTTGTGCATGAGCAGAGGTACCCTGCAACTTGAGAAGCCTTTATTCTTCTATCCCTATCATGACACATGAGTGGTATGATGCTTTTCTTACCTCAACCTTTCCATCAAACATGTGAATGGAGTGTGCTTGATCGCCAATGCGGACCAAGGAAAACAAGTTTCTCCTTAGCTGTGGGAGATATAAAACATGATGCAGAATAAACGCTGGAAGCCCAGGCAATTTAAGCCTGATTGTGCCAAGCCCTGATGGCTTGAGTTTTGATTTGTATGCAAACTATACTGCTCCATCAACATTTTTAGTAAATTCTTCAAAAAAATCTCTTCTAAAATTCATGTGGCAAGTTGCTCCTGAATCAAGAAACCAATCATTTTTCCAAGAAGCAAGTGAAGCATTAAATAAGTCTTCATTTATTCCAATATTATAGTGTTCCATAACATAGTGAATGGATTTAGGTGCTTTACCTTTCTCTTTGTCATTAGTTTTACCTTTGGGTTGGTTTCTTTCCTACTCAATTCTGTCCCAAGGCAACTTGCATGTGGTTGTATCATGTGGTCCATCTCTTTTGCAACATATGCAATGTAAATTAGACTTTTCTCCGTGAGAGTGTCTGCCTCCCCTGCCTCTAAAATTTATTCTTCCCATTCCTCTTCGACCACCTCTTCCTCTAGAAGAATCTTGTCTCTATGTGCAAGACACACAACCTTTTCAGAAGACTAATGAGTTGTCTTCTTCCCAAAACCTTTTTCTCTTTCAGTAAATTTTTTCACAAGGGAGTCAAAGGTAATATCTTTGAGGTTTCCGTTTGCTTGGAATGATTCAAGATAATTTGAGTAAGTGGGATAAGGTGCCTTGAGAAAAGCTATCAGAGGAATCTCCAATTCAACATTAGTGACTTTGATATCATGCATAATAGATTTTACTTCTGATGAAAGAGCAAGAGGATCATCATTTTGTAATTAAAGGTTGACCAATTTAATCATGAATTGAACAAATCCAAGTGCAGAGTGTGATTCATAGAGTTCCTTCAACTTTTGTAAGGATTTGAAATCGTTTGAAAATGCTAAAATATGGCGACTCACCTCTTCATTTAATGGTGCTGCAATCAATGCATAAGCCTTTCTTTTCTTATTTTGCCAAATGGTGAATTCCTTGTCCAAGGTAGGCTGCTCAGGTTCTTTGTCTCCATCTCCAACACACACTCCTTTCCACAGCTCATTAAAAATGAGAGTGTGTTTAATTTTCCTTGACCATTCTAGATAGTTCTATTTCCCAAAGATAACTACTCCAACAATAGATATTAGTGAATGCATTCCAAAAAAAAATATCTGCTTTTGATTTTCGAAACAAACACAACCTTTCTGGATATATTCTGTTTAGGTGGAAAATAATTGACTATATTAATACTTTTAATGTAGCATATATTCCTCCACTCACAAAAATATTATATGATGGTTTCAACATATAAACCATATAATATATATATATAAAAAATACCATCCAAAATTCTCATTCTATTATCACCATTCAAAAATATCAACGAATTTTAATACTACTACCATTTTCAAAGGAGTTGAATGCACTTCACACCATATACATTCACCACACCTCAAAATTTTGTCTGTGGAATTGTAGCAGTGAATTCGAAACCAATTTGAAAAATACCCCCAATAGTCTTCGACACTGTAACAAAGGGAGCTATGGGAGTGGAGCTAAGGAGTAGGAATTTATGTGCAGACTTTCAAAATATTCATATTGAAATATCAATGTATACAACATTTTGATATTAGACTAGTGTATGCAGCGTTTTGATATGAGACAAATAACACAATCATTCAATGCATATAAATAATACGTACCAATAGTACACAAAATTTTCCAGCAGTCTCCAAATATTGATATAATGGAGGGTCATTTGGTCTTCTACCAAACTTAGAGTGTACTCAGTCTAGCACAACACTCCAGGGAATAATAGACTCAAATGCAGTTGTAGTCATAGTGTTGGACATAACACCATGCTTCCAGATGCACCACCCTTCTATCACACAACCGCAACACTTCCTGGCATCACATGACCATTCCATGTAGCAATTGGTTCTAGTCTTCATAGTAGGAAAAACAATGCCTTAATGCAGCAAATCGAACCTAAGCCATTCCCACTGCATTTAGACTAGTGAATTCAATAATGCGCAAAATATTGCAAGGATAAGATAGAGAAATCAGCAACATAGGTGTACAGGACACAAATAAGGTGACATTTCTGCAAAAAGGGGCAAAACATGAGGGAGTTACAAAGGGAGGAAAGTTAAAATTATAATTGGCTCTGATACCATGTCAGGCCAGGAGGTAACTCTTGAAATGAGATTATATTATTCATTTAGGTCATTCATTATTATATACATGAGGGAGTGACTGTTGAGTTTCATCTCCCGATGACTCTCCATTTTCTCTATTACTTATTTACACTATTTACAGTTGTTAACCCAATCCCTATGATTAGGTGTCAACAAATAACAACCAGACATAGTGAAATTCCTTTCCCTCATCTTGGGCCTCCATGTAGTTCTCCAAAAATTCCTTGCATAGATATTGGGCCCTGTTGTACTAGACTCGTTGCATGCACTGCACAGCTAAGAAAATTACTAGTGTCGGTACTTCATCGATGTGACACTTTCTCATGATTTTACAGGGTAATATTTGTGTAGAAAACTACACCGCACCATCGGATATGGATTGAATGAAATATCCACGTGACTCTTTGACCAGACCAAAATTTTCCTTCATTTGGTCTGCCAACTACTTTTCCTAAGAATTTTTGATGAAAGCCTCTGCAGGGTCCACTCATTGGGATGGCAACAACGTTATATGGTGCATTGACATGTTTGTGATCAGGTTGGGTTCTCTTAACTAGAGACACCCATCGTGCACCAGTGTTAGCAATTTGCACAAGCAAACCATGCTAATATCGGTTCAACTGAAGTGCGATGCCCACAACATGTTTAGGAGCCCCGTACCTCCAACTCCAGCTACTCAGTTCATTGGTTCAAGGTGTGTAATGCCCGACTCCTTATAATAGACCTTCTTAAGGTACTTACTTGGTGCTAATTGAGGGAATTTATCATGGTCCCCAAGATCCCAATCCTCCATTTTTAGAGTTGGTAACTAACCCAACAACAGGCCCTTAAACAACACAGTCTTCTGCAATAATGGTCTGGAAACCATAAACTTCACATTGTTTGGATCTTTGTGCACCTTTGTTGTGTATTTTGTAGTTGGTATGTACTTCAGAAGCTGAGTTATTGGCTCAACCTCTTCTACATCAAGCTGCTATATTCCTCCTCCGTGCAGTTCTTCCTAATCTAGATCTAGTGGCTCCATCACCTGTTTGGATTTATCCATTTTTCCCTTCTAGTGGATTTCTGTTGGATTCTTCTGCGGTGATTTCTGCAGTAGCACTTGCTAAGGATTTTTCTACTTCGTAGAAGTAGACGACTTGGGCCTTGGCGACCGTGATGTGGTAGTAGGCAATCCGATAGATCTAGGTTCAACTGGATCCATCTCTAGTTTAGTTTTCATCATTCTCTCAAGGAAACTATTATGGAAATACTTTGGAAAGTTTGCTAACTCTGGTCATGAAAGAAGTTCCTCCAAATTCGGCTCAGACATATAGCATTGTTCTTAGCACAAAGCAAGGTGAGAATCTTAAGGTAAAATCTCAAGAAGCAAAGTGTTTGAATGCTGAGTGGTATGCCTTCTTTATAGACCTATTTGAATTCAAACCTAACCATTCCCTCTAATTCCTAGTCATTAATGCATATTTCTTAGCATATTTCCAAATATATGCTCCATAAGTGCTTCCCCCTTGCTCCTTTCAATGGAAAAATCTCCATCCAATCATCTATAATGCTTCCAATGACCACTTTTTGGCTAGGCTGTGTGGGGCCCACCAACCTAGTGCAGCTCCTTCGGCACAACTCCCCTTGGCACCATCCTTCGTCTTATCATGCAACCCATTCACTTTGTCTTCCTAAGTTTCGGGTAGTGTATTTTAAAATCCCTTACTTCCTTGTAGCTGTCCAGAGTACTATGACTACCCCAAAATCATATAGTGATTGCACATGAGTGGGATCACCCCTATACAACTTCAAATGACTACCATTGACTTTTCCCATAAATAACCCCCCATTTAACTTCACGAGCTAAAATGCACCTCCATCCATAATTTCGTTCAAAAAATATGGCCCTAGCTAATGCATCTGAAATTTTCCTAGGAATTTGGTGAAGTTATTGTCATATAGAAACACTAAATCTTCAATCCTAAAGGTGCATTGTTTGATATTGTGATCATGCCATGCCTTTTCATAGTCCTTCTACACCTGCTGATGAAATACATCTAAGAAATGATCATCCTCCAATTCAACAAGCTACGTGAGTCATTCTTCCATGTTATTGTGATCAACCATGTCTGTATCTGAAACAATACATAAAATTGGAACTATGTACTCAATGGGCATTATAGCCTCTTGCCCATATACCAGCATAAACAGTGTTTGACCCATCAAGTTCTTGTAGGTTGTCCTATATTCCTAGAGGACTGTGGGTATGCATACATCCCAGTCATTTCACTTCACATTGCAAATCTTCATTAGACCGCTTTCTAGAATTTTGTTGAAGGCTTCTACTGTGTGATTCTCTTAAGGGTGGTAAGGCTTTCTCTTCTGATGATAGACCTGGAATTATTTAATAAATGCAGCAATTGTTTAATTCAAAGAGTTTGTGCCCCTATCACTCATAAAAATCTTAGGGCAGACAAATTGAGACAAAATATACTCAAAAATAAACTTTGCAGTGGTAGAAGCACTGCAATATTTTATAGGTTGTGCCTCCGCCCACCTGGTTAACTATTTCGTAGCACAGGCTATAGTCTCACCCAAAGTAGTATTGGGGGATGGAAAAACCAAATCTCTACATCCAGAGGTCTATGTAATGGGGTTTCTGTTACATCTAGGGATTTATCCCGACCTTCGCAAACCCTAGCCCTTTAGTTGCATAAATCAAAGTAACTTTACATAAACATTATCTAACCCTTCACAAAATACTTAAAAAATTCGTAACATCATGTAAACTACTATATATGCTATTTTCATACACCAATTAAGTTTTACTTCAGATAATTGCAAAAAAGTAGACTAAATACAGAAATTGCATAAGCAAAGAAAAATGAATAGATACACAAGTATAACTTCAAAACAATCTTTATTGATATAATATTTTTGTTACAAACTCTACTTTCCTACGCACAGAGCTACAGAGGCCTACACACTAAGCTTGCGAACTTACCAAGATCTCTACACACACAACTGCAAGAGCCTTCCCCTTCGCCTAAGTGCAAAAAACAGACTTCTACGCCTTACACTACTTGCCCATAAAATGATATTCCATTCCAACTTACTTCCTATGAATCAAAAAGACTTCTTTATATAGCTTTTTCTTTTAAAATACCATGGTTCACGAACCATGGGTAGATCACAAAACATCCTATCTTCGAACAAACTAAGGGATTAAAGCCCCTTTGACTCCTATGACCTTCACACTCTGCTCTTTAAAATTAAGAGACTTTACATAATTAACAAAATCGATTACAAAATTTATGCTAGGGGACCCTATCCCAATAGAAGACAAGATGGAGAAATACAAAGCTTGGTTGTTAGCAAACGTTTATTCTGAGGTGCCAGGAATTCATTTCCATGATATTTTTTCTCCTTTGCCAAGTTAGATTCTATTAGATTACTTTTATCTATTGCTGCTGCTTTTGACTTTGAGGTAGAATAGATGGATGTGAAGACAATATTCTTCATGGGTATCTGGAGGAGGAGATATACATGAAGAAACCATAACGATTTACAATGAATAGTAAGAAAGAACTAGTATGCAGGTTAAAAAAGTCTTTGTATGAATTAAAATAGTCACCAAGAGTGGTATAAAAAAATTGATACATATATACGAGGACTTGGCATCACAAGCAGAAAATAATATCACTATGTGTATTCTGAATCAATTGGTGACCATGTTATTTACTTGGTCTTCTATGTGGAATATATGTTGCTAACAGGAAATGAAAAAGAAATTATCCAGGATTTGAAGACCCAATTTCCTCCAAATTTGACATGAAGGATCTTAGTGCCACAAACTATATTTTGGGCATGGAAAATAAATGAGATCAAGCAAAGAGGAATATTTGGTTAAACCAGAGGAAGTATGTTCAGATAATATTGTAGAGGTTGAATATGCAGGATAGTAAACTGGTCAAGGTACCTATTCTTGTAGGTGTAAAGTTATCTATTGAATAGTGTCCTAAGGCACATGAAGAGGAAGAGGACATGTACCATCTTCCATATGCAAGTTAAGTTGGTAGTATGATGTATGAAATGGTTTGCACCATACTAGACATTGCACATATAATGGGAGTATTGAGTAGGTTTATGTCAAAACTAGAGAAGGTTCACTGGAAAAAAATGAAGCAAGATTTTAGTTATTTATATGGCACTAGTGATTATGGTATGTGCTACCAAGGAAGACCAATATTGGAATGAGTTTTGGACATAAATGGATTTTTTGATAGATACTGGGTTGGGGATCTAGGTCAAAGAAGATCTACAAGTAGATATGTGTTTAACCTATTTAGAGGAGTAGTCAGTTGGACAAGAAAGAGATAATATGTAGTGGTGCTTTCAACTATAGATGATCAATACATGACAACCACTCATGCAAGAAAGGAAACAATTTGGTTACATATATTGTGTTCATGTCTGGGTTTGGTACAAAGAGATATAAGGATAGACTATGATAGCCAAAGTGTAATTTTATTGCAAAAGAACCCTAGTTATCATTCAAAGACAAAGCACATTGATGTTCTGTACCACTTTATGAGAAGCATGGTTGAGGATAAGAAGGTGTTCCTTGTAAAGGTGGAAATTATGAAGAATGTTGCAGATGCATTGAAAAACTATGTGTGTATGGAGAAGTTTTCTTGGTGTAGAGAAAAAATGGGTGTTGCAAGTGTGGATCGATGACTAAGCTCTCCTATGAACCCTTGTGTGGAATGAAAACAAGTGGGAAAATTTTGGGAGTGTATTATATTCTTTCAACGATTAGCTCCACCCAATAATAGTTGGGAAGACCCAAGGATGGGTGGTGGACCCAAAGAATATGGGTGTACCTAACCGTGGTTTTGTGCATGGTATATATATATATATATATATATATATATATATATATATATATATATATATATATATATATATATATATATATATATATATATATATATATATTATAGCATTGAAAGGATTATAATGAACAATCAATCTTGTAGTCATGGTTTTTAGAATCTAGGGGAAACTCTCAATCTATATTTGTTTTATGTTCTCACCATTATATATATTTTTCTATTTTAAGATTTCATTTACAGGTAATTTTTGTATAGGGTTAAAACCTACACCATCTCGGCAGTAGTGGTCTTATTAAAATTACTAGTAATAGTTATCCACACACCATGCATGCTCTGATTCAATATTCAAAATGTGATTTTACAATCCTTGAACGTCCCAGAACTTGTTAGGATTTCAAGGTAGTTCAACTTTTGTTGATGGTTATATCAAGATCTCATGAATTTGGTAAGATCCATGAACTAATTTAGATCCAGGTTTTCTCGAAAATTATTTTCTTTGCATGGTTTCACTAGATGTAAATTCCTTCTTGAAATATGTTTCATATTTCACATATAGTCTTTCTAACTTTCAAGATTCAGTTTCTCATAGGATTAAATATTCTATTTTAGTTGATTCATATCCATGCAAGGATGTTCTACCTAACTTAGTTTTGGAGTGTGTGCCTCTTATTTATTAAAAGAGGTCTGAACTAGCTTATTTTCAAGATTATCACTGGCCAAAGGATTCATCCTTTTTGATATTTTGTAAGTAAAAAACTCTTAGTTTTTCTTTTGAATATATTGATAATAATAATTTTCATTTTGGCACTAGATTTCGTCTTGAGTGTTAGTGAATGCTTGAGCTATTTTGTGAATCAAGTTTCTCTTTTTCATCCACTGCATCTTGACTAATTTCATGTATTTGTTATGCTAGCATTCATTTCCAATTCTTTTTATTATTGTCACACTATTTTAGTTTGTAATTGGTTACAGGGTAATTTTTTGTTACATTCAAAACACGAGGAGGATGATCCTATTATTCAAAGATTTTTTTAAGGTTGTTCAAATTGATCTATATATGTTGTTTACTAATCAAGAGTAACGTTCCTTAATCAGAGTATCTGATCATGATAAATATCATCAAAGTAAAATT
Organism: Pinus tabuliformis; assembly: GCA_031772625.1. Classification (NCBI taxonomy): domain Eukaryota; kingdom Viridiplantae; phylum Streptophyta; class Pinopsida; order Pinales; family Pinaceae; genus Pinus; species Pinus tabuliformis. Next base: position 755,069,533 of record CM062809.1, read on the forward strand.
TTTTCCCACCAACATATCATATGATAGTTGTTTTGTGTCAATTGATCTTTACAATTCATCATATCACTATACAAAGACTTGTCAAGAAACTGAGGCACCTCAACCTTCACTGATGGTTATGTCAAGTCCTCACTATCTTGACAAGCTTTCTGACTATGATCAAATTTATTTTCCCTTGCAACATTCTCATCATGATTATATATCATTAATTGGAAGTTCATTCATTCAATAATATCATGTCTTTTCAAGAGAATGGTTTTGAAATTTACGATCCAATCTATGACCAGTTAGAAGCATCCCACTTAGCAAGTCCTTATGTAAGTAATAAGTCTCGATATTTTTGTATGTTTGATAAGAAGGAAAACATGATCAAGGTTCGTTCACAAGAAGTGTTTTAGGTTTGTATAATTTTCTTTTTCATCGAAAATTTAAGATTTCAAGTCAATTAAAGTTAAATTTTATGATACATCTTTGTTCCTTTAGGCAAGACATTCAATGTTTTGAGTAAGTTATTCATGTTCTTATCTCCTCTTTTGTGCATTATTATATACCAGTTTTAATGTCCTTTATATTTGTCTTTGCAGGTCAAGAGAAATTACGGTAGCTACATTGGAAATATCATTACACTTAACCTTGATCTTTTATTTGATTAGGTTAATAGTAGGTCTAGATGCATGCTAGTTCCACTGCACATTTGTCCTACATTTTCTCCCCTTTAGTCCTTCCTTTGTGCTGGATTTCTACCAGTGTGCCACCAAGTGTTTTCGTTGCGACAAAAACCCTCCAAAATTGTTCTTACAAATGAATTTTGGAACCTACAAAGGATCTTGAGATCTATCATTCCATGGTCATTTCATGGTTGTCAAATGTTTTGCAATGAATTAACTCTTATTTTGAGTGTCAAAGTCACTTTCTCACATAATTCTCTCTTTGATGAATTAACAAACACACAAGTTTCTATGCAATATTAGATAGGAATTGCACAACTCTTGAAGGTAAGGCTTGCAGAATCGCTAGTGAAACTAATTTCACATTACATGTCAAAAGTTAGTGCGCACTCTCTATTGACATTCTTCCTTAATTAGATTGTAATTGTACTTTTATTTTGGTCAATTTTCTCAACTTTCATTTTGACGCACCTTTGTTTTTTCAAGTGTCACTTTCATGTTCGCTATTGTTGTTTTTCTCACTCTCACTTTAAAAAAGTTCATTTTCATGTTATATTTTCTCTATCAAGTGTCACCTTCACTCTATTTAGCCTTTGAAAGTGTCTTTTACACTTTTCTCTTACTTTCGCAAGTGTCATCTTGTGGTTTGGGAAATGTCGCATCTAGTCAAAGGGAGTGATTTTTATGTTCTTGAAGGGAATTTCTAATGCATTATCCTATGATACTATGTTATATCCATCATAAGGAAAATGAATTAGACACATTCCCCAAGTCTTAATAACTATTTCACTAGTTTTGTCACTTGTGTCGCAAAATGTATCTTAAGTGTCACACTTGGAGGTAAGTATTATACTACTATCATTTCAATAGGAACATACTGATTGTGGATGGTAAATTATTCCTTGTTAAGTGGGTTTTTTATGTTCTTGAAGGGAATTTCTAATGCATTATCCTATGATACTATGTTATATCCATCATAAGGAAAATGAATTAGACACATTCCCCAAGTCTTAATAACTATTTCACTAGTTTTGTCACTTGTGTCGCAAAATGTATCTTAAGTGTCACACTTGGAGGTAAGTATTATACTACTATCATTTCAATAGGAACATACTGATTGTGGATGGTAAATTATTCCTTTTTAAGTGGGTTCATATATATATATATATATATATATATATATATATATATATATATATATATATATATATATATATATGTTTATGCATATGCGTGTGTGTGTGTGTGTGTGAGATCATGTTCAGGTTATGTTTTGGTTCCATGTCTCGCCTCTTGGATCCCAAATTCATTATATGCAATTGATCCTTCTCTAGTCAACGTTCCTCTAGTATACCTCTTTGAAATACACATTGTGGAGTCTCAAACCTCAATAAGCGCATCTTGCATCTTGAAACTTTGTAATGCGTAGTCACTACCTCCAAAGACTATGCATTTTGTATTTACATTTCTTACCTGTTGCATCCTGCCCCTCAGAATTGTGTAACCATTCCTCCCAGTCAGTATTTCACTCCACATTACATAGTTTTAGTTATAAGACTCTCTCTTTGTCTCTCTAAACTATGCAATTATGTAATCTAGTGACTTTGTATCTCCCTTTAACTATAAATTATGCAATCACACTAAGAAATCCATTCCTATTCGCCTCTTTGACGTGATCAATTTATCAATATTTAGTCATTGGCCTCCCATAACTACACATTTCGTAATCGTGGTGAGAAAGCCTTCATCATTGTCTCACTAATATTCAAAACTACACAACATTGTGCATTCCTATCTCCCATAACTGCGCAATGAATTGTTTCAGAGAAAGCCCTCACTGTTATCTTCTTTACTCCCTCAATTGTTCAATCTCCCTTCTATAACCCTCAGTTGATATGCATTGCAAAATTCTAGTCAATAGAGCCTCACTCTTTCCTCATAGAATGCACACTATGCAATGGCTGAGGCTCCTCTTTAGCCCAGTACCTTGTTTTGGATCAACTAGTGCATTGCATGAAGAGAGTTAGACTGGGATATTTCTAGAATGATGTTGTCTTATCATGAGTGAATTCCATATGTAGGTACTGTATCTTAACATGTATGATGTTCAAGGAGTATTCTTAGGTGATCATGCAGAAAGACACTTATCAAGTTAGAACCGTGAAGAAATCATGAAGCAAGAAGATGAAGGGGCACTAGCTTACGATAAAATATCAAATATGAGGATTACATGAAGACTCCATATTGATTAAATACCATTTGTAGGGTGAAGATGAAGAAAAAATAATATCTTTTAGGATGATAAACTATCAAAAAAATTTCTCACAAAGACTGATACAAACAAAAAAGTGGAACTACTTGCTATTTCTACCTCATGATGAAGTCCATGTCATCATTGTCAAGTTGTGAGTTATGCAAGTGTCATATCAATGTCATATGGGTTCACTTTTGTTGCCACATCATTTGTAGATGTAATGATGTAATTATTAAAAGGAAAGGACAAAATGCAATGTGTGGAAGCCCAAGAGTCACATGTGTAATATGAAAAGTCACATAGCCATATATGGACAAAAAAATCTTTAGGAAAAGTCCAAAATTCATATAGAATTCCAAAGGTCACACTAGAAATCCAAGAGTCACGAGGGTAACTCAAGAGTCATAAGGTATATGAAAGGTCATTCCTCTTGTTATAAAAGAAACCTCATAACTCAAGCAAAGGGATTTTGGAGGCTTAGCCTTTGGAGAGATAGCCTTGGCTTCTCTGGCTTAGCATAGGAGAGAAGATCTTTGCTTGGAGAAGGAATAAGTGACTTAATTTTCTACTATTGGCTAGTGGGTTACCATTGTAACTATGTACTTGGGTCTTTCACTTAATAATTAGAAGTTAATCAAGGCAACACATTTTCACGCATGTATCATGAATGTAGTAAGACTATTCTTCACATGTTTGTGTTATGTTTTTTTTTTCACTTGCACTAAGGAAATTTAACTACATCAGTGGATTTGGTACTTATCTAGTTGAATGTGTGTTGTATGTGTTTTAGTGATATTTGTGTCTATGTAAACTATTTCGCTAGATAACTAACAAATATTTCCTTTCTCTCATTTGCCTCTCCTAGTATAGTACTATTACTTTCCTCCTAGAGACTCACTTTCACCTTCTCTCATGAAGGTCTCCTTTTACACATTACAATTAGTGCTTCACATTTTCAACTTACTTTCTGATCTCAAAGGCTGTGTGTGTATTCTCTTATGTAATACGTTGTAGCTAAGGATAACCTTAGATTGATGGTGGTTGGGTTGATACTCTAGATGGGGCTTCTACAACAAATGGTGTGAGATATAATTAGTAATTCACACTGGGTAGACCCCATCTATTGATAGATTTCCATCACCGTCAATGTTTTATTTGGACATAACACATTTCCTCATATACCGTGACCCCTTTTATTATTATGTGAACCCCTGTTATGAAATTCCATTATGTTTGGAAGGACATAAAATCTACATGTAGAGTGAGTCTTACAACATGAGTATGTGAATCAACAATGTAAATCTGATCTAAAATCATTCCGATAAAATTGTTGGGGTGCATAACAAAACATCAACAGGAAATATAATATATATGGGAACATAATTAATCTCATGCAGAATCGAAGAAAAGAAACTGACTACAAAATATATATATATTCCATGGTATGAAAAGAATATTATATAATAACACAACATTCTACATGACACTACGACACCTTTGTTCCTATAATTTCATGACAAAGTAACGAAATATTAAAATGTGTGGTGATGAAACATAGGACAACCATAAACTAGAGAATTTCCCACATAAGAGGGAGTTGTACAAAATTTTACTCATAACACTATAAATGGAATATGTTTAACTTCTTTAATGAATTGCCATTGATAACAATGGAGGAATAACCATGTTTGTGGTGGAGTACCACATGTTATCATATATGGCTAGGAAAAATGTTTATATAGGATTGAATTATGATACATACACTTAGAAATGTGTCCGAACGTGATTTAACAAATAAGAATGTTTTTATACCCGATGGAAGGAAATATTTAAATTTACAATGAGCATAAGGTACACCATACTGGTGTGGGAAAGTGGAAAATGTTAACTATGGAAAATGTACAATTCATTTCCTTTATTTTATTTTTTCACAAAATCCAGAGTATATTTCTTATAAATATGGTTTTTTTCCTTTGAGTTTTGAAATGTCTATTATCTTGTAATAAATGGTTTAACATGAATACTTTGACAATCATCTCCAATTACAATACTCCTGGAAAATTTTTTGTGTAATATATGGTAGAGCGGTATACATCATGAAACTAACTAGATATGACTTATGGTTAAAAGAGGAGTACACTAATAGTAATTGTTTCTATGTGCATAAGGTGTAGCTAATCACTAAATTCATAAATAAAAGAGAGTTTAGTACATACAATAGGAAAAATGAGATTGAGCTCATTTTTGAACTTGAAATGTGATCCCCTCCCGAGAGAAAATTGTAAGTGTCTATGAAGAAAATATCAATAACAAACTTTATGAATGAGTAATTGAGACCAATTGCAACAAATAAAACAAAAGTGTCATGAGTCATGGAAAACAATATCTTATAGATGTTATTTTTATGTAATACGGAACTGTGGGTGGAAGGAAACACTTTAACAACTAAGGCTATGTATCCCTCTATATATCGCTGTAGAAGAAAAAAAAATTGGATTTATATGAATACTTTTTGGTCACATGGTTAGAAAAATGTTGTGTACTTATTGGCTTGGACAAGAGAAATCAACAACATTGCCTCTAAGAGATAAAAATTGATTTTTATGTCAACTTTACAGGGAATTCTTAGAAATGTTCATGAGAACAAAAACAAGCTTCAAGATTAGTTTCGGTTTTCACATAGTAAGTAGAGTCTTCTCGAAGTATGAGGTGATATATTCACTTTGGAAAAGACTAAAAAATATGTTGAGGAGGAACTGTGCAAATACCTACCAATTTATACTTTGATGTAGTCCATAGAACTAGGAAAAAATAGGGTTTCTTTTCCATGGGTTAGGAGGGTTGTCTAATCAAATATGTCATGTCAATGGAGCTAATTAATAGAAAAATAACTTCATCTAGGCTATAATGTGATTACATAAGGTAAAAAATGAGAAATAGGTTCCAATATTTAGTTGTATTTGTGCATTTCTATAGTAGAGTGAAACCAATGAAACAAGGGCGCACATGCCATAAATTTTAAGAGCTTGAAATTAAAAATAAATTAGTTGACACCATTCATTTCACCAGTAGTTGGGTGAAAATGAAATGAAAATAATGTATCTTTAGCATACAAAGCTAGAGAAAACACATGGAGAATACTAGGAAGGATAAATTTTGAAATGGGATTAACCTCTTACGAAATCACCAATAGATTAATACAAAAAACACCAACTAAAATAAAATCCATTTCTCCTAGTTGGGTCATAAATAGACTTTACCGTGATCTCAATACTTTAGTATGGTGTGTTAGTTTATTGCAATTTGAAAGCTTCTTGTCACACTAAGTGAGGGTTCTTGCTAGTGCTTTAGGCTCACCTAGGTATCCAACTATTCAAAATTAGTTTCGAGGAAACCACATTTTTGGAGCATGTTGCATTAACTTTTCGGGTGAACATATCAACATATTAATACCATATGAACTATATCATTCAATGAGGATTTTAATATATATAAATATCTTAATGCATATCATATGACAATCATATCACATATCACCACTCTATGTATTATCACCATTGAAATTTGGATCACATGGTTGTTGTCGTGCCACATGCATTGTATTATTTGTACACTCGTACCATTTATCAAATATGTTTATGACCCTTTAATATGTATTAAATCAGGGGTGGAGTGAAATAATATACATTGTAATACATGTATTTGTTGTGGAATGTGCTTCAAAATAATCTATCCCATGTCTAATGTGGCTTTTTTAATTACCTCAAAATCTCTCTTAATAATCACTCAATACACTCAAAATGATTATTGGAAACCAACTCACAAATTAACTCACAAATCCCTTCAATTACTTTGAGATGTGAACACAAAAGCATCAAATAAAAACACTCAAAAACATAAAAATATGGCTTTGAAAAAATGGCATGTATACTATGGCCTACTAAATACAACAAGCTCACACATAAGGAAAGAAAATTTAGATCTATAATACAATGTAGACAACCAAAAAACTAATCCTACAATGTTATACAAGGGAAAACAAATGCAAGCCCTAAAAAGGGAGCAAGACATAAAATTTCGTAAGGCACATATGTATTTAAATTTTTTTATATTAGAAAGGACAAAAAATATACCCAAGGAGATCAGATCATTCTCACGATGTCAGATAAAAAACAATCATAAGAACAATCACCGAATAAGGTAGTCAATAAACGAAAATATCTCATACAATGCAGGGCAAAGTGCATGAACAATTAATCTCTCTTGAAAGGAAAGAGATACGGATTACATCTAAGTTAGATATAAAACTCCATATGTAGAAAATTATATAGCTAAGTATAAAACATCAAAATATAAATTAGATCTCAACAAAAAAGCAAAAATTCAATAGAAACACATATTCAAAAAAGTAGAGAAGTCATTTGCAAAGACAAAAGGTTACTAAATATTTCTCAAACATATATCATATTATATGTTACAATAAAGCTAAAAGGATTTCTCGGTGTTCAAATGGAAAAGGCGATTTCACATTGAAGAGCGAACAGAGTTCAACACAAACAGAGATAGTCAGAAAGCCCCATGAAGGGCAGTAGAGGAGGGGGCTCCACTCCCTCCTAGAAGGAGGTCATGGCCAGCAGAGGCAAGAAGCCTCTAGAAACTGCTAGGGTAATAGTGGTGGAAGAAAAAAGGAACACGGAAGAGGGAACAGAAGAACCCATAGAAAAGGATCAATATGGCACAAAATACAAGGAGGTAGAAGACAAAAAATAGGAAACTAAAGACAAGAAAAGCAAGGGACCCTGCAAACCCAAAACAGATATAACTCCGAGGGTTATTTTAAATAATCCAAAGCTGCAGGCACATAGGGATCACGTGGGTACATATGCCATCATCTGTAAGTTCATGGGACTATGGCCGACTGAAAAAGCTTTACAATCATGGATTAAATACCACTGGAAACCTAAAGGAAGCATATATCTTCATCTCGAGTCTAAGGGATTCTTTATGGTGGTGTTCACAAATATCAAAGACAAGGATAGAATATTTGAAGGAGGGCCTTACTCCTATGCTGCTATGGGGCTCTACATGAGACCATGGATGATGAACTTTGTTCCAGAAAAGGAAACTTTTACTTTAGTGCCAGTCTAGGTAAGGCTCTACTCTCTACCTCTTGATTACTGGAGAAAAGAATCGTTAGCGGCCATAGGCAATAAATTAGGTCACTATGTTAAATCCTTTGAATCCACCAGATGGGGGAAATATACTTCCTTTGCTATAATATGTGTGGAAATGGATCTATCAGGAGCTTTACTAGAGGAGATAATCTTGGAAGTTTTAGATGAAGAATGGGTGCAAAAAGTAGATTATGAGCACATTCCATTCAGATGTTGCAAATGCCATGAACATGGACATCTTTTCAGAGACTGTCCGCTCAACAAAGAAATAGACAATAGCAGAACCAACACAATGAAAGAATTAGATAGCTTCCAGAAAGTGTTTAACCGAAGTAAAGGAAGTAAAAGAGGACTGAAAAATCAACAGCGCGAAGGATGACAATTTAGGCAGAACAGTTTTCAGGTGCTTCAGGAAGAGGAAGAGGTTACTAAAGAAGATCAAGTAATGGAAGGGAGTTCTATAGAAAAGGAGAAGGGAAAAACTTGGAACAAAAACAAAATAATGAGTACCAGAAAGAAGCCACTATGAGTGATGCTGAACAAGAAATGGATCAAGAAATGACCCAGAATGATACGGACCCAGAGGGCCATGAACTACTAGAAATCCTTGACAAAGAAAACTTAGACCTAGAAGGATTCTTGAGGCAGGGTACTACGGGGGGAGTGGATTCGCTACTTCAAGAAGAACTCAGTGGAATACAACAGCTGTTTCTATGGAAAATGCAGACTGGGAAGCTAGAGCGAGGGAACAACATAGATAAGCAGGACAACCGAGGGGTGAAAACAATGAAAACTACACTGGGACTAGCTACTGGAAACCCAGGCAAGAAAAGAGGTTGGAAAAAGCAGAATGAACTCTTGTTGGAGTGTGGAAAGCTGATGATTGATTCAGGTAAGATGAAAGATCTAGCCAGCTACTCCTTTACAAATCTTTTATAATGAAGTTGACATCTTGGAATATTAGAGGTCTAGGGAGTAAGAGAAAGCAAAGAATGCTTAGTAACAGAATGAAACAAGAAACACCAGATATAATGTTCATCCAAGAAATGAAATGTTCCATTCAAAAGGTAAGGCAAATCCAAAACAAATGGCTCAACAGCTATGAGTTTCTAGAAGTAAAAGCAGAGAATACAGCAGGGGGAATACTCACTCTATGGAACCCCCACAAAATTGGCATTATGGATGCTGAGGCTTCTAGAAATTACTTATCGATTGTCATTCAACTGGTAGGAGAAAGGGACACCTTTCTGGTCACAAATGTTTATGGTCCTCAAAGAATAGATGACAAACTTAAGTTTCTAGATACCCTGGTGGATCCTAGGAACAAACATGCAGATATACCCTGGATCATGGGAGGGGATTTCAACGTCATTAAATCCCTTTCAGAGAAAAAAGGAGGAACAAGATCTCTAAGTAAAGACTCCATGGCTTTCCAAACCTTTTCTGACAACATAAATCTTGTTGACACTAATTGGAATACTGGCCTCTTTACTTGGAATAACAGGAGGGGAGGAGATGCCCTTGTTGCCTCAAAGCTAGACAAATTCTTCATCTCTGAGAATCTTATGCTAAATGGTAAAGAGGTAACAGTGCGAGTTCTTCCCTTTGGAGGCTCAGACCATCGACCAATTCAATTGGAAATCAAGGGTATAGGTACCCCTAGAAAGAAACCCTTTAGATTTGAAAATAGTTGGCTGTCACACCCAGACTTCACAAGCAACATTGAGAAATGGTGGGCAGAGGACTTGCAGATTTAGGGGACCAGAATGTATCTTCTTCACAAAAGACTAAAGCCTATCAAATTCCGGCTTAAGGAATGGAATAAGAAGGATTTTGGTAATATTTTTGAGGAAAAGAGAGAAGTTGAAAACAAAATGCAGGTTCTCAACCAAGCTCTAATAAAGGAAGGCTTTGACAAGGATATCAGTGAGCAAGTGGATAAACATTATCTAGAATGGGAAAATCTATGTAAACAAGAGGAAATATTTTGGAGACAAAAGTCCAGAGTTCAGTGGCTTAAAGAAGGAGAGTGCAACACTAAGTTTTTTCATGGAACCACCATGGCCAATAGAGTTCACAACAACATATTTTTGATCAAGAATGAAGCAGGGGAACTTCAGATCTCCCATAAAGCTATAGAAGCTGTGTTAGTCCACCACTTCCAAGGTATAACACGGGAGAATAATTCAGATAGGGAGAAATCCATCAGACAAATAACTAGTAATGTACTGAAACTGGTATCCAGAGAGGACAACATCAACCTTAATAGACTAGTAACGGAAGGGGAGCTAAGTGATGTCTTCAAAGACATGCAAAATGGCAAAGAAACGGGCCCGGATGGCTTCAATGTGGACTTTTTCAAAGCTTGCTGGAATATTGTTAAGCAGGACATACTGAATGTTGTGGAAGATTACAGGTCAAACAAAACCATTCTGAAAGCCCTCAATACATCCTTCATAGCCCTGATCCCCAAACAGGAGATTTCTCACACACTGGATAAATACAGATCCATAGCCCTATGCAACGTAATCTGTAAGATTATATCCAAGGTTGTGGCTAACAGACTCAAACCTTTGCTTCCGGTCCTGGTATCAGGGGAGCAATCAGGTTATGTGGAAGGCAGACAAATTCTGGATAACATCATTCAAGCACATGAAGTGGTGCACTCATTAAATAGCAAGAAGCAGGCGGGTATGATCATGCAATTAGATATTGCAAAATCATATGACAAGGTAAATTGGGTCTACCTTAAGAAAATGCTGATTACTTTTTGTTTTAATCATATCTGGGTCAGATGGGTAATGGCACTGGTGACCTCATCTAGTTTCTCTATATTAGTCAATGGCTCTCCCTCAGAGATTTTCAGTCCCTCAAGAGGCCTCAGACAGGGTGACCTGCTCTCCCCCTTCCTTTTTATCATCATGATGGAAGGATTGGGGAGAGCTGTAAAGCAGGAAAAATCATCAGGAAAGATTAAAGGTCTGCAGCTTACCAATAATGGGCAGGCCCTGACTCACCAACAATTTGTAGATGATACCATGCTACAAGGACTCCCCACAGTCCAAGAAGCTTAAAACTACAAAAAGATAATGAATCTTTTTGCCTTGGCTTCAGGTATGGAAGTTAATCTCTCCAAATCAAAAATATTCTTCTTCAATACCAATATTGCTATTTAGAAAAACATCTCCAGAATTCTTGGCTTTCAAAGAGATTCCCTTCCTTCAAAATATTTAGGAGCCCCTCTAACTGCAAAACCAATGCTCGAAAGTATATGGGAACCTTTGATCAACAAGTTGCAGGACAAAGTCAGTAAATGGACCATCAGATCTTTAAAACTTGTTGTCAGGTTAGTTCTTACAAAAGTAGTGCTCCAAGCAATCCCTATTTTCATGTTATCAGCCCTCCCAGCTCCAAAAGGGGCCCTTCAACAATTTAGAAATATTCAAAGAAACTTCCTTTGGGGTAGGGAGGAGACTAAGAGGAAATGGGCCTTGGTGTCTTGGGATAAGATTTGTAAGCCCAAGAACCATGGAGGGCTAGGATTGGAGGATCAAGAGATTCTCAGTAAGGCTCTAGGGGCCAAACTGTGGTGGCTTTGGGTCCAGCATCCAGAGACTCAATGGAAAAATATCTGGAAAGAAAAATATGCTAGTTCTTGGCAAAACAATGATCTTATAAGAATGTCAGGAAATATAAAGGGTTCTTATAATTGGAACAAAGCTTGGGAGAATAGAAGACTAGTATAAGAGAATAGCTTCTGGGAAATCGGAGAAGGAAATATTGCTCTTTCCTGGGAAGATAAGTGGCAGCAAGAATCAATTCTGGTAAAAGAAGACTTCCTTGATCTAAAACAGGAGTCAGATTCCCAAGGTTTAATAAAGGTTAAGGATTTCTAGATACATTATCATCTTATAGAAAAGTGGAGAATATGGAGAAACATAGATTGCAGAAATAACAATCTCCTGAAAACCAAAGCAGAGGAGCTCAGGAAAATAGTAGAGCAAAGGAAGTTTTTAGTGGTAGAGGGACAAGACCAACTGAGATGGTGTAACAACAAAGAGGGCACCTTTAATCTTAAGGAAGAAAAAAGCATTCTCCTTGAGCTGGATCCCTTGGTTCCAGACAAAATATGGCAAAACCTTTGGAAGCATCAAGGGTGGATGAAAATCAAACTCTTCATGTGGGTTGTTTATCACAAGAAAATTTTGACTTGGGATAACATAAGGAAGAGAGGTTTGTAGGGGCCTTCAAGATGTCTGCTCTGTGAAGCTCAAGAAGAAACCTTGGAACATTTACTCAACAACTGCATTTTCACATCCTGGTTATGGGACTTATTTGCTACAATCTTTCAACAATCTGATAGAGACAGAGAGATCACCATTAGTACCCTCATCAACTGGAGGAAATTTTTTTTGGATAATGAAATTCTTAACTTAGTGTGGGCTCTTACAACAAGCTTCATCATATGGAACGTGTGGAAGGAGAGGAACAAAAGAATTTTGAAGGAGGAAAAAAAGCCCCCTCAACACCTGTTGGAGATAATCAAACAACTCAAGGAGACTATGAGAACCACTGTTCACAACTTCCCCAAAAATCCCCCCTCAGAAGCAGATTTAAAAATTCTTAGGCAGCTGGGGATGCAGGGGCTCAACCTACTAGGCATTGACAGGAAGATCATTTCGTCGGATATTTAGAAGGAATTTTGGCATCCTCCTCCATAAGGCTATTTAAAATACAACATTTATGGGGCTTCAAAAGGAAACCCGGGAACAATGGGGTATGGAGGTGTCCTCAGAAATACAGAGGGAAGTGTCGTTAGCATCTTTCATTACCAACTAGGTACAACCACCAATAAAATGGGTGAGCTAATGGCTATGGAACAATCCCTAGATTTGTTTAAGCAGGAAAACTGTCTAAATGTCATGCTAGAGGCAGATTCAGAGTTAATTATCAACTCAATGCAAAAAATTCATAATGGAACTGCACCGGATAAGGTCTCTAAGCATTGGAAACTAATTCGGGTCTTCCAAAGAATTCAAAGCCATCTTCAGGGCTTGCGCACTATCAGTTTCCACCATGTTCACAAAAAGGCTAATAAGCTAGCGGATCTTCTAGCCAACCACGGAGTCAGCTGCACAAAGAATAATGTGTTGATGAAGTGGCAAGAGTTGAGTCCAAGTAACCTGAGAGCTCTATGCTGCGAACAGGTGGAAGAAGATAGGGAACTGTTTAGACTCAAAACCATGGAGAATAGATCGATTTGATTTTCCCCTGGATGTGCCTTCATTTTGGGCAAATTTTGTTGAAGAGAAGGGAACCAGGTCTGGTCGCCCAGATTCAAGGTGTAAGCATGATGAAGATCTCAGATGATTGCCATATGTCTTTGCTCGATGGAACACTCTCACCCTTACAATACCCCAAACCAAGGCAAGGAAGTTTTGCATTTGCAAGAGGAACCAAGTCATGCGGCAACTAGTGGTTTTAGATTTCAGAGTCCAAATTGCAAAACCACTTCCTAGGTGGTTTTCCACTGATCGCGCTGCCCTCACAGTGGTAATGGTTTTGGAATTTCCACAGTGATCCCATTCATCCTGCGACACGTGATAGGGTGAAGGTTCTCAAAACAACCCACCATTGTAGATCAACATTCCTCCTTCTTGTCCTACATGAAATATTTCTCATCCATTGGATTCGGTTGTTGGGAATCAACGATTGTCTGGAACTGAGCAACTTGGTGGGGCAGGTCCAGATTACAAAACCACCTCCCATGCGGTTTTCAACTGATCGTGCTGCCCTCAAAGTGGTAATGGTTTTGGTGTTTCCACAGTGATCCCATTCATCCTGCGACACATGGCAGGGTGAAGGTTCTGAATATTGCCCACCATTGCAGATTAACATTCCTCCATCTTGTCCTATGCGAAATCTTTCTCATTTGTTGGATTCGGTTGTTGTGAATCAACGGTTGTCTGAAACTGAGCAACTTGGTGGGGTAGGTTAGTTAAAATTCGACCTCTTTAGCTATGCATATTTCTTCTCAGCCATCGATCTTCCTGATTTGATGGGTTGGATCTATGGGCTGGGGTTTACCGGAGGGAGGCCGTGTGAAAGTACGCGGGCTTTCTGAGGGTTAGCCTTGAGTCATGCTAGTTTTTTCTTAGGCTCGAATTTTTATATGTAAAGCTGTATTGGGTAGCCCTTGAAGGCTTAAGCTTTTACTTCTTTTCTATTTCTTTGACGTCGAGAGGATGCTTGTATATACTGTACACTATTTGTTTGACCTAATGATATAGAAGGATCCATACTTGCTTCAGCCACAAAAACATCTAAGAGGATTTCTCACTAAATGCTTTTTATTTTATGTAAATCATAGGCCCCTATCAAAATAGATTACAAAAATAAATTTGCACGAGTGTCAGTAATATTTAGAAAATTAGTTGATTTTCAATTATTCATATCTTCCTCATCCTAACATTGTTTTAGATGTTTTTTTTTTAATTGGGATACAATTTTAGGAGAACTAATTCAATAGTTGTTTCATTGAAATAATTTAAAAATATTTACATAAATTTATTTTAAAACCACAACCATTTTTTCCTTCTTTTTTTTTAAGTAAGTTTTAAAATGAGCTTAGATATAAAAGATATTTTGTAGATCTATTTGAAAAAGATGTGCAAGGGATAGAAATAAACAAACAATTGCTCAAGAACAAATAAGATAAATGAATACTCAAAGGATAAGGGGAAATACTAGGGATTTATCCCCAGTGGAGTCGCCAATAATATTTTCTTAAATTATGCATAATACAAAGGGACTATTGTACCACAAATATTGTTTCAATATCTACAACATAGTGGACATACATCTATTGAAATCTCTTCCAGCCATAGAATGAAATTGAAAAAGGTGATGACATGCCTTATAATATATGCATGCTAATGAAGGTTGCAAATGCACTATGAAAATTGAAGATCCTACACCTACTTGGAGATCCTACTCCATCCCCTTCATCCCACAGCTATAGACTGGAAAAAATGAACAAATACAATGTCATTTCCTTTATAGTAAGGAATGTTCAACTACAAAATGATTTAATCATAATGTGTACAACATGATATCATAAATATAAGTAATGTAGATAGGGAAACCAAATTGTCGATATCTGTATAATAAAAATACAATAGCATAATTATACCTTTGAATGCAGAGTATTCCCCTCTAATCCCTTGTCTACAATTTTGGCTTCATTACTAATTGGACTCATTCATGATGTAGAAGAAGGCTTTTTCTAGTGTTATTTATCCAATGTTACAAGGTATTCTAAATACTTTCTCCTCGCCTCCATCGTTGAGAGGGTTTCAGTATATCGTCCTGTCCTAGATTTGAGAGGATGTACCTAACACTTAGGTCTATAATGTGTACAACATGATATCATAAATATAAGTAATGTAGATAGGGAAACCAAATTGTCGATATCTGTATAATAAAAATACAATAGCATAATTATACCTTTGAATGCAGAGTATTCCCCTCTAATCCCTTGTCTACAATTTTGGCTTCATTACAAATTGGACTCATTCATGATGTAGAAGAAGGCTTTTTCTAGTGTTATTTATCCAATGTTACAAGGTATTCTAAATAATTTCTCCTCTCCTCCATCATTGAGAGGGTTTCAGTATATTGTCCTGTCCTAAATTTGAGAGGATGTACCTAACACTTAGGTCTAAGAGAAGGTAGGATTGGTGGTATGTGAACTAGGTGGATACAAGTCATGGATAGAATTGATGGCATGTGAGCCAAGAAATTACAAGTCATGCACAAGTTTCATGGTCAATTATGAGCTTCTCCCAACTCACTATGAACTTTATTCTCAATTATGAGTTTTTATCACTTATGAAATAATTATTATTTCATAATTATGAAATTGTGATAAATAGTTATGAGGAATTACTCAATTACAAAAATTAATCCCTTTAGAATATAATTATTTATTTATAAGACGCATGAGTAAAAACCTAGGTGAAAGGTCATGGATTCCATCTAGAAATTAATGTAAGTTAAAAGAGGGTCTCTTTGACTCTGGTGAAGTGGAAAATAGGTCAATAAAAACCCCTTCTTTTAAAACAATATGACCTAGGAGATTCCTTTCTGAAATGGAAAAAAAATGAATTCTTAGTGTTCAAAGAGAGACTACCTTTTTGGTATTTAATAAAGACCATCTTAAATTTCTTTTGATGTTGCTAATATGAAATGGAAAACATTGTCATGTCATCTAAATAAATCACTATGAAGTAATATTTCTCATCCCCAAAGGCTATATCCATGGTACTTTGGAACGAGACTCTAATTTTCATGAGCCCAAATGAGATATTATCATACATGAACATACCCGAAGGATTATTCAACATTATTTTATAAATGTTATCTCTCTACCTAGAAAACTATCCACATAGAAATCCTCTAAGCACCAATTACCCTTTGTAAGATATGGTCCATTTTTGGAAAGGGGTAATTTTCTTTTAGAGATGCATAGATAATATCTATACATTCAATACATAATTATAATTCCCAATTTTACTTTTAAATAGGTACTAAATTAGCTACCCATAACGAATGTCTAAGACGAATGCTAATTTTAGCTTCAAGTATTTTTATATTCTTGTCCAATTAGAGGTAACAGTAAAGGGTTTACTTGTCCAACATTTTTCTTAAAAAAAATTGTCATCTTTTAAACATATCTTATGTTGGATTTTTTTATTGTCATATGTTTTCAAATAATCATTTCCTTCAAAAGATTACTGTGATTTTTCTTATCATTGTTTGATAAGAATTTTGGTAACTTGATAAATCTTTGGCATTCCAAAGTTCCAAAGATTCATTTCCTCAATATCTTCATTCGATGGCTTAATAATTGGTATCTATATAATTCAAAACTATTACAACTAATGAATAATATAATTGTTTTAATTTAATGGGTATTGAAGTTCAAAAGTTTATTGTTGAGATTTGTTTTTAGTTAAGTCCCACACTTTATTTCGATATTTTCTCAAGCATGGATGTCTTTTTTGGCATTTAGTAGTAAATTCCTTTATTATAAACTTGTAATATCGAAAAATTGGGAGGTTTCGTATATTTAATTTTCTTGCTACTTCAAGTCTTAAAAATAAAGCTTCATACTTAGCCACATTACTTGTTATTGAAAATTTAATTGTAAATCACATACTAATGTCATATCTAGTGGGTGAAATTAAAGAAATTATAGATATCAAGGCATATTCAGATGAGGCTTTGTCAAAGTACATTTTATAGATTAAATGGTCATCTGAATTAACATTGTTGCAATTATATTTTTCTTTTCCAAATCTCTATTCCTCATTAGAAAATGTTAAAATAGAAGTGTCAGGATGTTTCCACATAATAAAGAGGATAATTTTTAAAATGTTTATAATAACTTATGGAACATGCTAAGTGAGATTCTTTATACAATTTTTAGTTCTTACCAAAAGAAAATAGGGATGGTAGCATATGATAAATTTAAATCTATATTTTCTCCCAATTTAGCCCCCCATGGTTGAGAGAGGAGCATCCCATAAAAGACTACGTGATACAATATGGCATCCTTCATTATTATTTTAATGAGACCTTGCACCAAGAATACCATTAAGTCCTTAATTACCCCCAAAAATTAATACTTCCATGAATTGAATGCATATAAGTATTTATATTTTCTAGTGATGTCTAGACCTAGTTTATCCATGATCTATTTTAGCACTAGATTCTTAGATTCCCCTAAGTATAGAATACAATTATGTAAAGTTTGATAGAATTTTTTAAGAATTATATAGATATGGGTAACATGATTTTCCTCTCTCTCTCTAGGTAAGGTCCAACATGATGCCTAGGATAGTCATCTTGTATATGAATTGGATAAGTGATTGCAACATGATTAGGGTATTGTATGTTTGTGTTTTTTGAACAAGTTTATCAACATCCCGTTTGAAGTGTGGTATTTTTACAATTTCATTCAAGCGAATAAGATTCATAATTTTATTTAATTCGTGCATGAAATTAAAATAATTTAGATGCACTTGGGCATCCTCATCCACTTCTCTATCTCGAGAAACCATTTTATTAATAACCTTGGGGTAATATCCATTTGTATTCTTTGGTTTTGCCTTTGGTTTGTTTTCTTGAGGTTTAGTTTCTATTTTTTGTTTTGAATTAGCCCTTGTCCTTAAGTCATTCTTGTTTCTAATTTCTCCCACTATGGCATCAAAAAAACATATACTATGAAGACCAAAGGTCAAATTTGTCGGCAAAATGTTTTACTTTTATTTTAAAAACTATCATTTTGTTTAGATTCATACTAGTTATCATAAGAGTAAACACATTTTTCATCTAATCAATTTACCTTTGGGGAATAATTTTCATCAACGAGTAGCTCTTTGCTAGAATTATCATCATCATAGCCCCCCACTGCATTTATGATATTTCTTGAGGGAGGTTGAAGATGAAGCTCTTCAACCCTCCCTTCCCTCTATAGGAATTGTGGACTAAAGGATCTTCGATTAGAATTTTGATTTCATAGAGTATCCTTGGGATTTCTAGCTCTTGCATTATGAAAGGAAAAGCTTCACTAGTGTGCAACATTTGCATGTGGTTGTTTTGTAGTTATGTTTCCCATTTCAAGCTTCTAAATTTTATTGGACAAGGTTGTAATAGGTTTTGGCATTTCTTCAAGTTTTGGTTCTTGAGGGATTTTTGAGGTAGAATATTCTATGAGAACCTTTGCCACTTTTGTTTTCTCATTTTTCTATTTATGTTATTTTAATTTTGTTAGATGCTTTCATATTTCCCTCGATATCTACAACATCACTCTAGATATCGAACAACAATACAAACATTCTTTCACATAACATGATGGAAAAATCATGCATGAATGCTAAAGAATACAATACCTTAGTTGATGTGTTTGAGGGTTTAGTATTTGTAGGCAGTTTGTTATAATTCTTATTGAAACATTTAGTGGAATGTATTATCACTTCACTACTTTTGTTGTTAGTGGTAGAATTTTGAGTAAGTGTGTCAAAAATCCCAGATTTGAAATTATTGAATTAAGTAGCCTAACAACATAAATTAAAAGAAGCTCTAGAATACAATTCTAATGACACACCTTCATATATGCACACAACATAATTAAAAAGCCATGAAAAAGTAACAAAAATAAAAAGCATATATAAAAAATGTAGATTTTCTTATAGATTCAACAACTTATGTGATATGCTAAAACACAAGACAAGAATCTACTCTACTCTTCAGCGAAAACCAAACTTGATTGATGAAAGCAATAAATAGAAAGAAGAATAATATCAATTGCACATAACACAATATTTCTCTAGGGAAACCAACTGCTAAAAAACCCAACTATCTCTATTGCATTAACTAGAATATATGAGAAGAAAATACAATGCATGTTCATCTTGAACAATTACTAAACTAGTACAATATAACTCTTTGCCTCACAAGCCATCTCAAGCCAACACTTAGCCAATTATGTTACCTCTGAAGCCCCGACTTCCTTGCACAATCCCTAGAGGAATTAAGCCATATTTAATTGGGAAATCCATTGTCCATAACTGCAGAATCTAAACATAGGTCCTCAACTGATTGCATGCACCATCTATACAACTCAGAACATTATAAAATTGATAATACATTGTCCCTGAAGTCTAATCTCAAATGGGTCTTCATTTGAACTCACATGCATGAATTATTTATGAGGGAATATTTAGTTAACTAATGTGATATTGGTGATGCACTGGTGCACTACTCCACCATTAGACCTCTACTAGTTCCTCCAATAGTTAGAACTAGTTTAACTGACTATAACTTAGTTAGACTGAGTTATCTAATTGCAACTCCAAAGAACTAAACCTGGGCCCCTAAAATTTATGGATAAGTCTACATGAATCTAGATATACTTCCAACTCAAATTTCCTAACTCAATTAAGTCAATTTAATTTAATTATTATAAAAAAAAAATTATGAGAATATGATTACAATTTAATTCAAGGAAAAATTAAATTGGAATTTCTTGTTGCTATTTTTAATACCCTCTCAACAAGAAATGGATTATCAACAACCTCGATCCTATCTCTGTGAAACACGAATTTGCATCTTGATAAGCCTTTGTCAAAATATCTGCATCCTGCTCCTTTGTGGGAATGTACTCTAGCACCATAATTCTCCTTTGCACACAATCTCAAAGATGATGATACTGGATATCAATATGCTTGGACCGATCATGAAAAAATGGATTTTAAGAGAGTTTGATACAACTTTGATTGTTAGAGTAAATCATAGTTGGATCCATCTACTGACCAAACAAACCAACCAAAATCTTCCTCATCTAGATAGGCTCATAGGTTGCTTGACTAGTAGCAATGTATTCTTCTTCTATTGAACTGAGTGCAACCGAGCTCTGTTTCCTATTGTATGAAGAAAAAAATGCTAACCCAATACTAAAGATCCCTCCTAATGTGCTCTTCATATCAAATGAACTCGTTGCCCAATCTGCATCGATGAAGCCTTGAAGCTTCACTCTCTCTATTTGTGCTTACAATAAACCATATTGAGTAGTCCCTATGAGGTATCTCACTACATGCTTGGTTGTCACCCAATACAACTTGGTCGATTTAATTATCACTTGAATAAGCTGGGTAACTACATAGCACATTTCCCATTGTGTGTTCACCAAATACATGAATGAACCCACAAGTTGCCTATAAATAGTAGCTTCCACTACTTTACCATAAGTAGCGTCCTTCTTCCTCTAGTTACCTACTAGAGGAGTCTCCATGGGTTTAGTTCTCTCCATGTTGAACCTTTTCAGTATCTTGTTGGCATACTTTCCCTAAGAGACAAAAATTTCCTCATCACCTTGCCATACTTCCATGCCTAGACAGTAGTGCATGAGCCCCAAGTCCTTCATTTCAAACTCTATTGCAAGGTCCTATTTGGAAGACTTGATCGACTTATCATCACTTGTCAGAATCAAATTGTTGACATATAACACAATAATGAATAATTTACCTTCAACCATAATATGGTAAAGGTTCACATTCGCTTCAATTTTTGTGAATGCCGACCTAGTGAAGTAGCTATCGATCCTGGTGTACCATGAATGGGGTGCTTATTTCATCCCATCCAATGCTTGCCTGAGTCGACACACATGAGACTCTTGGTCGAAGGCATCAAAACCTTCAGGCTTCTCAATATACACCTCTTCCTCAATCATGCCATTAAGGAAGGTTGTGTTTACATCCATCTGATGTATCTTCCATCCCATCTGTACTGAAGGTGCTAAAATAGATCTGATTGATGAGTACCTTGCGACAAGATAAAAATCTCATCGTAATCAATACCCTCCACCTAAGAAAATCCTCTGGCCAAAAGCCTAGCCTTGTGTTTCTCTACAATACCATCTTCTTCTTGATTTTCCTTGTAAATCCATCAATAAATCACCAGTAAATTTTCCACTGGTCTTGGGACCACATCCAAAACATTGTTGCTAACAATGGAGTCATACTCCTGAATCATAGCATCAACACAAACCGATTGCTACACTTATTCCTTAAACAAGGAGGGCTCTGACTTTACACATCTTCTCATAAGAGCCATGTATCCATTGTACCCCTCTGGTGGCCTCCTCTCCATGTGCTGTGATGTGGGTTCTGCGACATTCTCTCTTTCATCATGCAATAACCTATTAGCCTCTCTAGTGTGCTTTCTCACACACCTGGAAGACCCTGCATCAGTGGGTGTCTCCACTCCCTCATCCTCTGCATGTGGCTGCTCCAATTCAATATCAGGTTCCTCATTAGGAGGTAAAAGCTCCTCAACCACATGCAGTTGGATCTCCCTCTCAACGGAACTTCCCATGGCCTTCTCTTCATCAAATTTTATGTCCCTGCGAACCATAGTCATCGTGTTGTTTGGCAGGTACACATAATAATTGTGAGGTGTATTAGTGTACCCCACAAATATCCCCAACTCTATTGTTGGCTCAAACTTCTTCCACACATCTTTGGTTACATGGAAGTAGACGGATGAACCAAAAATCCTGAAGTGACCCACATCTAGTCTCTTCCTTGAAAAAGCCTCTTCGGGTGTGCTCATCCCAAGAATTTGATGAGGGCTTCTATTCTACAAATAAACAACTATGTTGCATGCCTCATCCAATAAGTATAGTGTTTGGATTTGATCATGTAACATCACCCATGTTTCCCCTACTATCCTCTTATTCTTCCTTTCATCCACCCCATTCTACTGTTGGTTATGAGGTGTTGTCAACTCTCATAGAATGCCTTCTGCCACACAAAAATTTTTAAACTCATTCGACACATACTCTCCACTACTATCACTCTTAAGAGCTTTAACCTTCCTGCCAGTATCTTTCTTGGCCAATTCTTTAAATTCAAAAAACTTTGCAAAAGTCGGATATTTCTTCTGCATGAAGAAGATCTAACATTTACGAGAAAAATCATCAAAAAATATAACATAATACATGTGCTTGGTCATGGACGTTGTTGAAAATGGTCCACACACATCTGAATGGAATCAATTAAGGATTGCCTGTGCTCGACTGTCTACATCATGAAAGGAAACTTTGGTGTATTTTCTCAAAGTACACCTTTTTCATGTGTCAACATGATCTTTTGTATGTTTGGGAAGACAAGTAGAAATTTTTTGCATGATTTTCAAAGTGCCATGATTCATGCGACCCAACTGCCTATGCCACAACCCAATAATTTCTTGAATCTACACCTTATTTTCTTTTGTGCTCAAGTAAACACAATATTCTACCTCCAACTTGTAGAGATTCTTCACTCAAAATCCTATCCTCTTCACCTATCCCATGGCTATATGACAAAGGAACATATTTCCGTTACTAAATATCACATCATACCCTCTATCCTCCAACATGGTAACACATACCAAGTTCTTTTTAAAACTAGGAACATACATAACATCTTGGAAAGTGAGGGGAGCACTGAATCCCTCTAAAAGGTAACTATACCAAGGCCATTAGCACTATACCTCCTGTCATCACCCATATCGATATGCATTTGGAGATCCTTCTCCTCCAAGTTATTCAAGAGCTCTTCGTTACCAGTCATTTTGAAAGAAGCTCCACTGTCTAGGTACCATACACTACCCATGATTGATGAAACCATACATGCAATGAAGGTAAACTCTAGTTCAAATTGTGAGGAAAGAGCCTCACCTACTGCCGCTCCTCTTGAGGGCTTCTTACCGACCTTCTTAAGTGGACACTTTATGGAAAAATGTCCTAGCTCATGACAATGAAAGCAAATGACTTTTGACAAGTCCTTATTCTTTCGTCCATGACAAGAATCTTATTTGGCATGTGATGCCTTCCCCTTCCATTTCTTTGCCTTACCTGTTAAGGAACAATTTTCCTCATGATCAGTCTTTTATGAGGATCCATCTATGGTATTCCTATGAATCTCTTCCTGTAGCAAATCCGAGCACAACCGTTCCCAATCTGAGCTTCTCCCTACCATTGACAAAGTACTGATAACTATGCCAACTTTTGGGAAGTCCGAAAAGAGTTAGTTTCACCATATTGTCCTTGGAAACAATGATCTCGACACTTCCAAGCTCATCCTGACAATGGTGAACTTGGTCAAGTACTTCAGAATAGAGTCACCCTTCTCCTTTTTGATCTTTCTGAGTTTGTCCTTCAGTGCCAATTTTCTATGCTCACTACTATTTTGAAACAAGTACGTCAATTCCTTTCACATTGAGTGTGGAGTACACTTCCCATGGAGACTCAAGACAATGTGGTCCCGAACTCCTTCCAAGATAATTCTTTTCTCTTTTGCCACACACTTTCTCCATTCAGCAAGTTATTTAACATATGATACTAGAGGCTTAGGAATATCATGATCTATGAATTCCTTGAGGCCATTTTCTTCCAACACTACCTGCATCCTTGCCTTCCAAGCCATGTAATTTGAGCTTCCCTCCATGGCATACTCAAGTCGCAAACCGTAGAATGACATATTTCTACTATGAAGTATGAACTTGCAAATGTGATTTTCACCTGCACAAGAAACTTGAAATCTCCTCTTCTATATTGTCTTCATCTCTGATTCCATGTATATTTTCTTGTAGACTCAATAGATTATGTGATATGCTAAAACAAAAGAAAATAATTTACTCTACTCTTCAATAGAAACCAAAATTGATCAATGAAAACAATAAGCAGAAAGAGGAAGAATATATATCACACAAAAGAAAGTATTTCTTTTGGGAAATGAAATGCTAAAAACCTCAACTATCTATATTTCATTAAACAAAAGACCTGAGAAGAAAATACAATGCGTGTTCCTCCTAAACAATTCTTGCACTAGTATAATCTAACTCTCTGCCTCACAAGCTAGCTCAAGCCAAGACCTAGCCAATTCTAATGCCTGCCAAGCTCCTACTTCCTTGCATAATCCCTAGAGGAATTAAGGCATGTTTAATTGGGAAATCCACTTTCCATAACTGTACAATCGAAACATAGGTCCTCAACTGATTGCATGCACCATTTGTACAACTAGGAAAATTATACAATTGATAGTACATTTTCTTGAACTCTAATCTCAACTGGGTCTTCATTTGAACCAACATGCATGAATTATTTATCAGTGAATCTTTAGTTAACTAGTGTGGTATTGGTGATGCACTGGTGCACTACTCCACCATTAAACCTCTACTAGTTCCTCCAACAGTTAGAACTAGTTTAACTGACTATAACTCATCGATACTGAGTTATCTAATTACAATTCCAAAGATGTCAACCTGGGCCCTAAAATTTACTAATCACTCTACATGACTCTAGATAGACTTCCAACTCTAACTTCCTACGTCAATTAAGCCAATTTAACTTAATTAACTATTACAAGTTGCTATGATAATAGAATTACAATTTAATTCAAAGAAAAATTAAATTGGAATTTCTTGTTTTTATTTTAACAAAAAAGTCACAACATAATGTTGAATGGAAATAATTTTGTATATTTTAAAATGAAAATACTTGATAACACAGGGGGAGTAGGAATATGCTAACTTGGCCAAATAATTCCTCCTTTATGGGACGATTCTTAATGTGCGTTATGTTGCAAGATGTTGACTCTCTCTTCCATATGCAACTGGGAAAACTAATGATGTATAAAAATTTGACACAGATTCATAAGTTCAATGATGATATGTGGTCACAAGTAAATGGTGAACGAAGAACCTCTCTATTTCTAACAAAATACTAGATTAGTCTTGATTTAGTCAAATAATAAAATACTTGGTAGACCAAATCAAGATCTAACCATTATGCATATTCAATTATTTTACGAAGAGGAAAAGATTAATGAAACATAAATAAAATTTATTTACTTCAAAAAATAATGATCAACTACATTAATTAAGAAAAGTGGGTGAAATGATTAATAAATAAAATTTATTTATTAATTATTTCGGTGATATGATAAAATGGGTTAGAAACAGTTATTAAATAATGATTTATTTAATTATTCCTATGGAAATGAAAAACATTTGTGAAAACATTTTTAATTATTTCACATTAAATGTGTAAATATGAACATAACATGAAATTAAATGAATTTATGAGTTATTTTCATGTGTGTAAATTAACTAAATGGAAATAATTTAGAATAAGTGGTTCACTAAATTACTTCATCATGTGAAACTGGGTTTTGATGTGTAAAACCCATAGCACATGGTGTATTTCAACTAACCTAGTAAAATATTTCTTGGTGATCACTTTTTGGGTGATAACATATTCCCCCCTGCCCCTCCAAATGTATTTGTGTAAGGAGCACATTGTATGACTGAAATACATTGTACTGTTCCTTTCATGAAACATGAGAGGAGGTCATGGAGAGAGAAAGCCATTGCAACAAAGGGAAGAACTACATGAGGAGGAGGTGTGGCCTACTTATCAGACAAGAGTCTCTAGATGGCGCATACATGATCTCAATGAGGTGGGGAAGGCATACCCATACCCACTGAGATAACTCGGTAAATAAAAATGTTATACCCAACAATGTGGTTATAACAAAAATAATGCATAGTAAAAAATGTGCTTGCATCAATGGGCCATGAAATGACAGAATAATATAAAGAGTCCCATATACACATGCCTAGGATATAAAGGTCAATTTTGATAAAATCAATACTTCTGAACTAAGTATATAATACCAAATTATACCATGCTAATGAGAGGGGGTTATCACAACTAGAGAAGCCCTACATAATAGAAAATGGCTCTAAAGAAATGAATAATCTAGCTCAAAGGGGTGTTGGGGGGCAGGTGGGAGGGGTGGGGCTGGGGTACGATGGGGCTCATGCTGTGGGATCTGCAATCAGCAAAAATCAAGCCTGTCAAATCTACTGAACTGGATATAAGTTTGGATCATGTAATAAAAATGGTGGAGAATGTGGTGGTATACTTGAAGGGAAACCCCCTCCTAAGGTATAGGAACATCTCGCACATGCCCAATCAATATTGGTACATTATACTGAAGCACTTGACTTTTATGTGTACGATTCTCAATTGTGCAATAATGGGTTGAAGTCAACCACACAAGAAATAACCAAGTCAAAGGGAAATAATGATTCTATTTTTTTTAACTGAGGAACCTAATAATGAAGAAGTTAGATCCAAGGTACACTACCATCTAGGTTATTGATTTGTTATATAAATTTGAAGGTGATGGGAAAATTTGCAAGTAAAATTTCAAGTCTTTTAGGAAATGGATCACTTTGCAAAAGAACTTAAAATTATGGTTTTAAAAACTTAGTTAACAAAATAAAAATAGAGACAAATACAACATATCAGAAACACATGACAATAAAAATGATAGAGGAGCTCAACCCTCTCCTAGGCTATCGCTCTTGGTCCAAATTCTAGTGTTGGGTCTCTTTCATTAAGTTTTGAAATTTTTGTCTACATGGATTTAGATTACTTAGAATGTAAAAATCTCATCTCCAATGGCTCTAAAACATTAGAAAACCACCAGTTGAACTTTTTTTGTGCTCAATTTGGCCAAAACTTGAAGAATTTATGCTCTAGAGACGTTTTTCAGCTAACTTTTCTATGAATTCCACATTTCTAGTGCGCGTTAAGTGCCAATTCTTCCTAGTGCCAACGAGATTCCCGCTGGTTTAGGTGCAATTTTTTGGTTCATTTAAATTCCCAATGACCCACTCAGGTAGAAAACTTGGCCACATGGTCCCATGCGCCCTACAGCTGGGGCTAACTGCACGCCCCCATCGATACAACCCCTCCCCCGTTCATCGGCGTTCGTTTCCATAATGCACGTAACTCGGGGCTAATCCCATATTCTCCACACCTGTCCAAACTTTATTCTTCTAGTGCCATGGTCCTGTTCATCACCATATAACCCGGGGTTGGGCTTAACTGTTACCCCTCTCGGTTATTAGCGCTCCGGTGATTTGTTGTGGTTCAGTGGAAAAACATTATGGGTTCCGGAACCTTGGGCTGAGGCTAAGCTCAAGCCTTTGGTTACAAACTTCCTACAGTCTTATGGGTGCTAAGGTGACCAGGACCCAGGTTATAGCCCCATCCCCTTCCCCCAACACTATAATGCATAAACTTTAAATAAACATTTTCCACCATGTATGTTAAGTAACATCGTTGCGGCCTAGCAGTAAGGCACCGTATTACTAGTTCAATGCTCTCGTGTTCAAACCTAGTTGGTGGCAGTTCAACCCTTGCCAAATTTTATTTACCCCCATGGTGCCACGTGGTAGCCCATGACTAGTGACATGAGCCGACTCATCATTAGCCCAAATAAAAACTCCAACCACCAATCAAATGCGCCAAAAAATTAACCAATCACATGAGGCCACTTGGTAGCCTACCATTGGCCCATGATGTATAGTCATGTTGTCCAATCACACAACCCAGTTACCATATGGACCTCCCAGTCAACAGCTCTGCATCAAACCTACAATTTATTTTACCTGTTTGGGAAAATGATTTGAATGCGATATCGAGAGCATACGATATCGGTTTTGAAGGATTCAAGTTGCATTGGATTCAGTTCATCGATCTCTATGCTTTGGAATACATTTAGATCACTTTTGAACACTTTGAATTTTGAGCACTTTAATCATCCTTTGGATCAATCCTCCCCACTAGAAGCTTTTGGACATCTGAAAGACTATTTTTTAGTAAAATAAAAGATGAGGGTATAGTTCCCTCACCCTTCCTATCTCAATGCATTTGGACTTTATTTTATTTATACCTTTGCGCCCCACATGAAGGTACTCCACATTCCCTCTTTTTGATGTTCTTGTTTTTCTTTCAAGGATAATGTATTGCTACAATTCTTCAAGAAATACAGTAGAGAATTTTCTATTGAAGGAATCTAAACATGCTCTCCTTGATATTCAATCAAAGGAGGCTCATATAATCTCAAATTATCAACATTAACAACTGCATGCATTTGCATATATGGAGGTAGCTCCAACCTAAAGGGATTATTACCAATCTTTTCTAGAATCATAAAAGGTCCATACCTTATTGGTTCTAATTTCATGCCTTCTCCTTTAAGTCTCTGCTTGATAATGTAAAGCCAAACTTCATCTCCAACTTGAAAATTATGGTCAACACGATGCTTATGATGCCTTGCCTTATACCTGGCCTAACTCTTTTCTAGCTGTTCTTGAACCATTTGGTGCACCAATTGAACTTGTCCAATGAATCACTTGGCCTTATCAATGTCACTATGTCCATGAATAGCAACATATTTCCTAAAGATAAAATCTAAAGGAGATTTTGTTAAGCATCCAAAGCATCCCTCAAATGGAGATGGTTGAGTTGATGAATACTTTGCTTGATTGTAAGAATGTTGAATGTAGTGTAAGTGTTCATCCCAAATATTAGGATGTTTGTTGCAATAACCACGAAGAAGATGTACTACTATTCCATTCACCACTCCTGCCTGACCATCGGTTTGTGGATGGAATGATGTTCTTTTTTCAACTTGGTGTCCATGAGTCTCCATAAGATTAACCAAAATTTCCTGACAAATCAAGAATCTTGATCTAAAATAATAAATTTGGGAAACCCAAAATGAACCCATACATTTTGAAAGAACATTTGTGTAGTTTGTTTAACTATAACCTGCTTGTTCCAAGGCATCAAAATACACATCTTGCTGAAACGATATACTAAAAAATAAAGATAATCATGATTTTTCCTAGAAATAGGCAACCCTCCTAGAAATTCCATAGAAATAATTTCCCAAGGACGGGAAGGAACTAGAAGTGGATTATACAATCCTAGCTTTCTATTTCTAGGCTTTCTAGTAGAACATAAATAACATCCTCTTACATATCGTGACACAATATCATTCATACGAGGCCAATAACAATACCTTTGTAATTGTGCCACTGTTTTGCCTACACCAAAATGGAAAACAATAAGAGAAGTATGTGTTTCCCTTATGATGTTGACTCTTCTACCCTGTGGAATGAATAACATTCCAAGATGATACAACAATTTATCATGAACATGGTAATCTAATTCCTATACTTGGTTTCCTTGAAACAAAGTAGCATATACATTTTTAAAATTGCCATCTAAAGCATATTGTTCAACGTAGCTCTCAATGTGCATGATAGAATTATGCTTAAGAATAATTGAAGCACTAACAATTGGTCTAGGTAGCATGTAAACAACTTTGTTATAGATACCTTTCTTATACCTTATCACCAAGTAGAAAACTGCAAGAAACACATCCATCTGAAATGCCTCGCTTGTTGTAGCTTGGTTTTTTATTGTAAGTATTGCAATGGTTGATGATCAATGTGAATGATAGTTTCCTTTCCCATCAAATAGTGCTTCCATTCTTTTACACTTTTCATCAATGCATACAATTCTTTTTCATATGTAGGATAGTTAACTACTGCACCATTGAAAGTTTCAAAATGGTAACAAATGGGCTTACTATGTTGCATCAAGACTGCTCCCATGGCATAGTCACTTGCAGCAGTTTGTATCTCAAATGGCTATCTTAAATCAGGGAGTGCAAGAACTAGATCTGTACTGATTATTTCTTTTAATGCATCGAAGGCATTCTACTATTATCCTCCCCACTGGAAAACCTATTTCACACTTGTTAAGGCATGTAATGGAGCTGCAATTGATGAGAAGTTAGAAATGAACTTTCTAAAATATTGAGCTACACCAAAAACCTCTTAACCTCTATTACATTATTGAGTTTCGACCAATATACATTGACTTTGACCTTTGAGGGATCTATCATCAATTCGCTCCCTCCAAAAATATGTCCTAAATATACTAACAAGGTCTTTCCAAATTCACATTTAGATTTCTTTAAAAACAACTTTTCTTTCTTCAAGACATCTAAGACTTTCCTAACATGCCTAACATATCCTTCAGGAGCTTTTCTTAAAATAAATATGTCATATAAACATGCTACCACAAATTCATCAAGAAAAGGCCTTAGGACATCATGCATAACTCTCATGAACATTGCAGGATCATTATAAAGCCCAAATGGCATAACGATCAATTCAAACAAACCTTTCTTTGTTTTGAAGGTTGTCTTCCATATGTCTCTTTCAGTAATTCTAATATGATGGTAGCCACTTCTCAAGTCCAACTTAGTGAAATACACATCATCTTTCAGCTAATCAAGTAAATCACCAATTCGAGGAAGAGGGCAACAATTCTTTATCGTAATCTTATTCAAGGCTCTGAAATCCACATACATGCACCATGTACCATCTTTCTATGGTTCTAAAACAATTGGATACCCGCATGGCAATGTGCTTGGTCTAATGACCCCTTTATCAAGAAACTCTTGGATTTTTTTCTTGATTTCTACATTCTCCATGACTAACATCCTGTACATGCCAATGTTTGGAAGAGGACAATCTTGCTACAATTGGATCTCATGTTGGATTCCTCTTTTAGGAGGAAATCCTTAAGGTCCTTGAAACATCTCATCATAGATGTTAACAACCTCAATCAAATCATATTTTAACCTTGCATCACATCCTTGGAAGACTTCATTTTCAACATTCTCTTTGGGTTTGATCATCAAGAGTACAAAATTATTACTAGCATTAACAAGCCTCTTCATTTGTCTAACATTCACAAGTGATAAATTCAACTTCTTTCTTTGTGCTCTAACAATGTCCTCAATCCCATCTTTAAAAAAAATGATATTTTTTCTCATTGCGATGAAATATGGATCTCCTATCATATATATATGGGATTCCCAAAACAATACCTCAAATTTCAAGTGGAATTGCATCAAGCTCTACCTTGGAAAATGTCAGTTTACATCTTTTTGTCACATGAAATTTTGCATTGTCACATATCTAACCTAAAGGATAACATTTTGGATTAGGAGTGGTTTCCAAATTCAATTTCTTAAAAATGTCTTTTAAAATAATGTTTTCTTGTGATCAACTATCAAATAAAGTATCTATCTTTGTATGTTTTGAAATTACTCTAATATGGAAAATATCTATTCTTTCTTTTTCATGTTGAGTTTCATTGATGCTACTTGAAGAACTATTACTTGCAATAAAGTCATTACCTTTAAATCCCATGGATTTGATCTTTGTTTCTCCCTTGGAATCATATACTAAATCATGTTGTGTAGTTCCAAAAATATTTTGTTTCCCTTTGTTACTAAACTTTTTGGGTCTCCTCTTAGGATGAAATTTCCAATAGTGGTCTTCATCATGGCCTTCTTTGAACAATGTATACATATGCGTTTTTCTCCCTCCTTCTCGACTACAACATTCTTCTTCCCTTTTCATTTCAATTTCCCCTTTCCTTTGTCTCCACTCTTCAATGGATTTTTACTGGTCTTTTGGGGAAAACTCTTCCCTCTTGATTCTAAATGAGTTGCATGTACACAAACTTCATCTAGTTTTGTAGGGTTAAACATGAGAATTGTGTGTCTCAAATAACTATGCAAACCTCCAATGTATTTTAGTAGAGCGTCTTGAGAGGATAAATCTATACCCAAAGTCAAAGTTCTTTTCCTAAATTCTTGAGTATAGATTTGGACATTTAGACCCTTAGCTTGTCTAAAGTTTTGCTAATCCATTATAGCTTTTTGCATGTATGCTAATGGATAAAATTGTCTTCTTATTGAAACAACAAAATCATTTGAAGAGGATAAATACTTACCATGTTTCTTCATATCCTCTTGAGTTTTGGCCTCACACCAAATGAAACAATGTAAACTTTGAAACATGAACTATAAACACAAAACGGGAACTCTGGCCAAAAAACCCCGAAAAAACATAAAAAACAATGCTAAAAACGAAAAGTGTTGATGCTGGAATAACACCTTTTTTTTCCAGGGTAAATTTTCAACATGTTTTAAAAATGGTGGTGAAAACAAATTTTTTGTGCAAAAATTGTCCAAAAAACACCCTCAAAACGAAGTGTTGATATTTGAATAACATTTTTTTTTCTCGATGGTAAATTTTGTGCAAAAAGCACCCTCAAAACGAAAAGTGTTGATGCTGGGATAATTTTTTTTTTTTTTCAAGGGTGAAATTTCAACATTTTGAAATAATAGCATAAAAAATTTTATCATGACCCCGAAAAACATTAAAATTTAAAAAAATAAATAAATAATAAAAATTAAAATTAAAATAAAAATTAAAACAATGAAAAATCCCAAAACAAAAAAATAAAAATAAAAATAACAAAACATAAATAAAAATATATACTACAAAAAAAAAAAAACAAAAAAAATCAAACATAAAAAATAAAAATCAATCATAAAAATGTAGAACGTAAAAAAATAAAATAAAATTAACCTATAAAAAATAAGAATTAAAAAACTAGAAAAAAATTACAAATTAAACAAATAAATAGTAAAAAAAACATATTTAAAAAAATGGAAAAATAACAAAAAAAAAAACAAATATGTAAACCATAAAAAAATTTGGGAAAAGAAAAAAAACACATTAAAAAAAACTATAAAATTAAGTAGGTAAAAGTAGAAAAATTAAAAAACCATTAACAAAAAACTAAAAAAAATGAAAATTAAAAACAAACTAGATTTAAAAAAAAAATGGAAAATTAACAAAAAATAATTAAAAACTAGTGAAATTAAGATTAAAATGATGATTACTTAAAAAATTAAATGTAAAAATACAAGTATATGAGACAAAAAATAAATAAAAAATGTTAAAAAAAAATTTGCTTTAGAAACCATAAAAGAATTTGGAAAAAAAATATTAAAAAATTAAAAAATTTATATATATATATATCAAGTAAGTAAAAATAGAAAGATTAAAAAATCATTAACAAAAACTAGCAAAAAAATAAATAAATAAAAACAAACTAGATTAAACGAAAGTAGAAAATTAACAAAAAAAATAAAATTGAAAACTAGTAAAATTAATATTAAAAAGATTTAGAGAAACTAAAAAGACAAAATAAGCTCAAATTATTAAAAAAAAAAAAAAAAACTAAAAAACATTTCCAACTTACAAAAAAAAGTCTTTTTGATTTAAAAAAAAAAAAAATTAATTAAATTTTCATTATTTATTTAAAAACAAACAAAAAAAATTTAAATATATATTTTTTTTAAACGTAATATTTTATTTTATTTGAAAAAAAAAATTCATTAAACAATGTTAATAAAAAATATTAAATCTTAATTTATTAAACAATTTTAAAAACAATTATTCAATTTTAATTATTAAACAATTTAAAAAAAATTAAATTATTAATAAAATTTATTAAAATATTTTAATAAAAATTAAATTTTAATTATTATTTTTTTTATAAATTTTGTTTTTATTAAAAAAAAAAAACATTGGCCCCGGCCGCGCCACCACTGGGTGGCGGGAGGGCTGTGGGGCGACTAGCCGGTGGTGGCGCGGCCGGGGGCCA
The DNA here is from genome assembly GCA_031772625.1 of Pinus tabuliformis. Lineage (NCBI taxonomy): Eukaryota > Viridiplantae > Streptophyta > Pinopsida > Pinales > Pinaceae > Pinus > Pinus tabuliformis. The sequence continues at coordinate 755,103,640 of CM062809.1, forward strand.
ATTTTTATTTTTATTTTTTAGTTTTTAATAAAAACAAAATTAAAAAAAAACAATTAAAATTTATTAATATTGTTTAAAATTTAATTTTTATTAAAATGGTTTAATGAATTAATATTTAATAATTTTTATTAAAATTGTTTAATGAATTTTTTATTTTTCAAATAAAAAATAAAAGATTCGTTTAATAAATAAATAAATAAATTGTTTAATAATTTTTTATAAATTATTAATATATATTTAATAAAAACATTTTTAATTGAATTGAGGCTTCTGTGATCCATAATAGTTAAGCAGAACTTCGGCAAAAATCACATGAGGAAAGACCTTTGTCAACACGTTTCGAACCAACTAGTGTGGTTATCGTCAGGACAAGTTGAAGAAACAGATCCAGCTTAGCATGTTAAATAGTCTAAGCAGAGACTCCAACGGTTAAATCGACCAACGGCTAATTTTGACCTACGAACCCAGGTCAAATTGCTATTCATTAATTTAATATTATTATTATTTATAATATTAATACATAAAATATTATTAATGGTTAGTTTTTTAAAAAATTAATTAATTAATTAATTTATTAAACATAAATAAATTAATTAATAAACATATTTATGATTAAAAATTAAATTTTCTTTTCTTTTATTTTTCGCATTAATTTAAAAAAAATTAGTAATTTTTTAAATTTTAAATTAAAAAATTAAATTTATTTTAGGAAAATTAAAATATTTTTTTATGATTTGTATTTTTAAATAAATAAAAAATTGATTAAAAAAAATTATAATTTTTTTTTAATAAAAAAGGATTGTTTAAAAAAAATGTAAATTTAATTTTTATTTTTTATTTTTAAATATAAAATGTAGTTTTAATAATTTGTATTTTTAAATTAAAAAAAATAATAATAATAAAAATTGTTTAATATATATATATATATATATATATATATATATATATATATATATATATATATATATATATATATATATTATTTTTATTTTTTTAATAAAAGAAAAGATTGTTAAAAAAAAAATTACTTATTTATTTATTTTTTTAAATAAAAGATGTATATTTAATAAAATATAATTGCATTTTTTCTTTTTTTTAATAAAAAATAAGCATTTTTTTGGTTTTTTTTTTTTTTTTGATAATTTAATTTTTTTTTTTTTTTTAAATATTAATTTTACTAGTTTTTTAATTTTTTCGTTAATTTTTTTTTTTTTTAACTAGTTTCTTTTTATTTTTTATTTTTTTCCGAGTTTTTGGTAATATATATTTTTTTTAATTTCTATATATATATATATATAGATATATTTTTTTTTTTTGTTTTTTTTTTCAAAATTCTTTTATGGTTTGTGAGAATTTTTTTTTTTTCTTTTTACATTTTTTGTTTTTTTTTAATATTAATTTTACTAGTTTTTTAATTTTTTTCGTTATTTTTCTATTTTTTTTTAAACTAGTTTGTTTTTAATTTATTTTTTCCTAATTTTTGCTAATATATATTTTTTTAATTTCTCAATATTTACTTACTTATATATATATATATATATATATATATATATATATATATATATATATATATATATATAATTTTGGTTTTTTTTCCAAATTCTTTTATGGTTTATGAGATAATTTTTTTTTAACAATTTTTTTTTGTCTTTTTTTTTATATATATTTTTATATTTGTTTTTTAGAGACAATTATTTCATGTGGATTGAAAATTTAATTAACGATGTATAAATATGTAGAATATTGAAAATGCAAAATATCGACCTTCTTCTTTAAATATGCAAATCAATAAAAACTCCACTAAAAAAAAAAAAAAAAAAAAAAAAAAAAATCTAGAAAATATGAAGAAGAAGACCACTTCCAAAATTATTAAATTTACGAAATAATTATTTACATTTCATACATTAGAAAATTTAAAGTCAAAAAATAGGTCTTTTAAAAAAAGGGTCTGATGCAGAATAACCACTTTTTAAAATCAGCATGAAAATCGCTACCATTCACTACCATTCTAAAATGAAATGTACATAAAAAAAATGAAAGTGCCAAAAACTATGCTCTAAAAAAACCATGTCTGTTCTGCATCACCCCTTTTCAAAATCGGGTCACTTTTTTGCTGTCTTTACAAAACGAGTAATAGTATCAGTTCCTGTTTCAAAGTTTACATTGTTATGAGTGCTACACTTTCCAACCTAAAAGAAGCGAGTTGGATTTTCGGTTCATCATCTTTGATTCTTTGTATCCTATAATACACTTCAATCTAGCAAACCCAAATATCTAATTTATCAACATTTACCTCTCCATTGTACATAGGAAATTCAAACTTTATGTAAGTCTTTATCAAAGGAGTTTTACCATGTCCCTTTGGAAAATTTGGATGTGTTTGTGAAGGGGAAGAAGTAGAAGAATATGAGGATGACAATGAAGATGGAAGGGAAGGTGGCAACTTGTCACCATTCCCTCCATTCCCTTTTGGAGGTTTGTTTACATTTACTTCATTTTATTTTGTAGGTTTTGAGCTCTCTCCTTGCAACCTTGAGTTCCTCTCCTCATAAAAAACTTTCACCATTTCAAACATTTCAAAGAAATATTTTATAAAATTTCTCTCATCTTCAAACATCTCTTCATGACCTTCTTTGTGTGCCATGATTAGTGAAGCTTGAGATGTGTGTGTTCTCCTTCAAACAACTTGAGAACTTGGCTCCACAAGTTATCATTATCCTCTTTTGAGCTTCAATATTGTAAGAATCAAAAAACACTTGCAAACAAAATCAAACCTTCAAAATAACCTTGAAATCTGATACCAAACTAATATGTTATATAAATTTCAAGGTGATGGGATAATTTGCAAGTAAAATTTTAAGTCTTTCAGGAAATGGACCACTTTGGAAAATCACTTAAAATTATGGTTTAAAAAACTTATTTAACAAAATAAAAATAGAGACAAATATACCATATCAGAAATACATGACAACAAAAATGATAAAGGAGTTCACCCCTCCTAGGCTACATATCTTCGTCCAATTTCCAATGTTGGGCCTCTTTCATTAAATTCTAAAACTTGTGTTTACATGGATTTATAGTGCTCAAAATGTAAAAATTATGTATCCAATGGCTCCAAAACAGTAAAAGAACCCCAATTCCCAATTGGGCTCTTGCTGGGCTCAATTTGGCCAATAACTAAAGAAGTTAGGCTTTAGAGAAGTTTTTCCATTAACTACTCTACAAATTGGTCTATTTTTCTATTTGTTCTACGAATTCCACATTTCTAGGGCATGCCGAACACCAATTTTTCTCAGTGCTGGTGAGATTCTCATTGGTTTGGGTGCATTTTTTTGGGTTGTTTAAATGCCTAATGACCCCCTCTAGTGGAAACTTTGGGCCACATGGGGCAGTGCACCCTATGTTGGGGCTAGCCACCTTCCCCCATTGGCATAGCCCCCTGGTCCGTCGGTATTTTGTTCCATGGTGCATGTAACCCAAGGCTAATCCTATATTCTTCACACCCATCCAAACTACACCCTTCTTGTGCCACAGTCCCATGTCTCACTATATAACCTGGGGCTAGGCTAAACTATTAGCCCCCTCAGTTTTTTTTGCTCCGATGATTTGTTGTTGTCCGGTGGTAACACATTATGATTTCCAGAACCTTGTTCCAAGGCTAAGATTGATCCCTTGGGTCTAAATTTCCTGTGGCTTCGTGGGAGGTAAGGTGACCGGGGGCCATGGATTAGCCCCAACCCCTTCCCCCCATGCTACATCACATAAACTTTAAATAAAAATTTGCCACCAAGTGTGTTAAGTAACACCCTTGTAGCCTAACAGTAAGGCATTGATTAATGGTTCAATGGTCTCATGTTCGAATCTAGTTGGTGGAATTTCAACCCTTACCAAATTTTGTTAATCCCTGGGGTGACATGTGGCAACCCATGACTGGTGACACATCATTGGCCCAAATAAAAATTCAAACCAAAAATCAAATGCACCCAAAAATCAACCAATCACATGAGGCCACTTGGCATCCTTCCATTGGAACATGAGGTATAGTCAGCTTGCCTAGTCAGCTTACGAACTTCCCAGTCAACAATCCTTCTTCCAACCTATAATTATTTTACTTATTTGGGAAAACAACTAGAACATGATATCGAGAGTATATGATATCGGTTTTGAATGATTCAAGTTGTGTTGGATTCAGGTCATCAAGCTCTATGTTTTGGAATAGATTTTAAGCACTTTTGAAAACTTTGAATTTTGATCACTTTACTAATCCCTTGCATCAACTACTCTCGCGGAATAAATGTATCGAAGTAGATAAAAGAGGGTTTTCTAGAGTTGAAGCAATAATGAGTCCTCAACAATGACATGAGGAGAAGTAATGTGACAGATAAAGACTGAAACTAAGGAGCATGGAGGGAGTGGTATAATGGGTGGGATTATGAATTTCCTTGTGAGAGCATAACATGTATGGTTGACTTGGCAACGATTGAAAATATTTTGAAGGGTATGGTAAAATACTCTAACACAAATATTTTCAAAGACATGTTAGGACATCTGGACATCAAATTTAGGAAATAGAAGATGGATACGACACATAGAAGTGATGACATGATGAAACAAGAGTCAATGTGGCTTTGAACAAAATCCATGAGAAGAAAATGGTGACTCATCTCTGATGCTTTGAACACGGGTGACTCAATGGTGTAGCCACGAATTGAATCAAGTACAAGTGGTATAATGCCTTGTTGGGATAAAACAAGAGGTAATTAAAAGGAGGGATTCTAGGGGGGAAATTAAATGCGATCATAAAATGAGAAATAAAAATGATGTTGGCATATTTTATGAAAATAAACCAAACTCTTGAAGTGAAATGGATCATACGGAATAAGAACTAAAATGCGAAGGGGTAATGGTGTTAGAGTGCCCATGTAAGGTAGATTGTAACACTCAACAAGCCAAAAATGCAAGTGATGGATGGCTTTATCCACATACCATATTGTGGGGGTCCCTAATGAGATATTCATTAAATTATAGGAAAATTAAATGAATGGCGTGTTGTTACTAATATGAGAAATGATGCATCGAATGGGGCCAAAGAACACCCTAACAACATTAGTAATTAGTAGTTACTCACAACTAAAATCGACACATAAGTAAACAAGTGCAAATAGAGTACGAGTACAAATATGGAAATATTTGATTTAAATAGATGATGATTTTAGGACTTGTAAAAAATATGGCTTCTATATGAACTTTGAAATTGTCGAAAACTAAGATAGATCGACTATAGATCTTAGAGAGATATTTCAAACTGTGTTGATAGTTCATCAAAAAGAGGTAGTATGGGACTGTAATGGCCAACAAAAAAATTAGGATTTTTCTTATAAAAGGGGTCTTTCTCTACAATTCAAATTCATTTGAGCATTGGGTTGTTGGTTAATTTAGAGAGCAGGAGAAATCCCTAAAACTTGGTGAGCTACTACTGGGAAAATTTTATGTCGAAATTAATATTTGCAACTTTCAAGTTGATGGTAGTACCCTAATCATCCATTCTAGCTATTAAATTTTATTGTTTAGGGATTAGGTGGCCTTAGGGAAAACCTACCTAATCCTTTCTCCACAATGCAACTGTTCAACCTTTTTCTACATTAGAACACATATATCGAGACATTGAGTGCATTGAGAAACACATGTTTAGGGAGAAAACCTGCGTTAGTGACCTGAGACTAAGGGTTCAATATTTGGGTGAGTTAATAGTCTCTTAAAGTAGCCTTATGCATAAATTTTATTATGATGATTATGTAAGACTATTATACTAACAAAAGGATGGTTTTGTGCATATATGGAAGAGTGAAAACTATTATGGAAAAAATGAGATTTTGAGGAAATTCAATCTTAGGTTCAAGTGAACCAAGAAGTGAGAGGGGCTCTTTGTTCATATGGGTTGTTCAAATTCTTTGGGAACCCTTCGATGAGGGTTGGTGAGCCATTATTGAATCACATAGTGAGTTTCTAGGACCCAATTCTTGAGCCCTTTATGTTACTAGACCACAAAATCTATATAACCATATGGGACACAAATTTTCTAATAGGGTTGCCACCATTGGGGGTGGTTGGAGATATACTTCTAGTGTTTCCTCATGGGAGACATTTCGGAAAGTTTATAGAGTAAAAATGTTTACCAGGTGCCTGAGTAAAGGACTTGGCCATTCAACTTTAGGATATAGAGAGAATAGAGACAAATTCTACTACAACAACTATGATTCGCATTTTGGGAACCCATGATCTACACAATGTCTCTAAAGGGTATATGACCTTAGTGGAGAGTGTGATATCAAGGACCTACTATGAGTGGGAATTAACTTCAATCAAGAGGGAAGTGACAGGTAACTATCCATTTCAGACAATATTATGCTCATTCTTCTTTAAGAATATCCCCACTCTTCGATCCCATATTTGAATTTGAGATGGGGGCATGCAGGATCCCGGGATGCAATGCTAGTAGTAAATATTATGACAAGGAGGAAGAGGAGCAAGAGGGTTTTGTGACACAATTTGTTCACCCATTGGGATCAAGCTCCATTATACATAGAGGATAATCCTTAATCTCACATGAAATTTTAGGGTGATCTTGAGCTACCACTCCCACCTACATGAGCATGGGGCCTAGATGGTATGTGATGTGTGATGTATGTTTGGGTGATTATAGGCTATATTGTGTGTGTGTGTTTGTATGTATATGTGTGTGTGTGTGTGTGTGTGTGTGTGTGTGTGTGTGTGTGTGTGTCTATATATATATATATATATATATATATATATATATATATATATATATATATATATATATATATATATATATATATATATATATATATATATATATATATAGATATAAGGTATTGAAACTCAAAGCTATGACATGCAGATATTGCACCAGTGAGGTTAACAGGATAGGTGGGACAACCAAAAATATAGAGGGTTGCAGATCATGGAGTATCTACATTTGAGGGAAGATAAGAGGCAGATGATTTTGTGGAGGGTCTCATGTGAATACTTGACATAATGCTAATTTGTGTCACATAGCATGAGTGGCACAAGATAGAGGATCAATACATAGATGTGTGTGCCAATACTCCCTTTTGGAATTCTATTCTGAGGTGCTCATGTATGGCGAGGAAGGGTATTAATGACTTGAAAGATGAGTGGTGGCTCATTTAGCAAGCGAACCTCCAGTAGATGATGAGTAGACTTAAGGGCATATGTGGCCATAGTTTTGTACATTGGATTATAACATGTTATGGAAATGTTGAATTTATTTAGACTAATGGTTTCCAAACACTTGCATGAATGGATTCTTGATATACAATCAAATTAGTATCTTCTTTGTAGATCAACATAATACTATCTTCAGTAATCGTTGAGGAAGCTTTTCGTATATATTTATTCCTTTCAATCTGGAAAACAATGGATCCATTTTTCAGCTTGTCATGTCCTACTATTTCCATGAACCAACTCATATTATTATTTCGTATCGTGATGATCTCACCATCGACTAAAAGAACCTATCGTAGCGTCTAGAATATTTACGTAACAACTTTATACGATGTCACAAGTATATTGTAGGCCTTAACGCTCACAAGTTTGTCTCCTACATTCTTGCTACATGAATTTTGGGCTTCAGTGTGTCCAAATCTAGGATAAACATTAATCTTCTTCAAGTTCAAGCTATTTTTGGGCTCAACCTTTACTACTGGTGACCTAAATAGCTTAATAACATAAATTAAAAGAGACTCTAAATTGCAATGCTAAACACACACCTTCATATCTACACCCAAAATAATTACAAAACACCACAAAAGTAATAGAAAAAAAAAGCATAAATAGGAAAATCACAACATAATTCTCAATGGAAATACTTTTGTATTTTGTTAAATGAAAAATACTTGATAACACATGGGGAGTAGGAGTATGCTCACTTGGGCCAATAATTCCTACTTTGTGGGAGGTTTCTTAATGTCCCTTTTGTTGCAAGATGTTAACACTCTCTTTCATATGCAAGTGGGAAAGGAATGATGTGGAGAAATTAGACACAAGTTCATAAGTTCAATGATGATATGTGGTCATAAGAAAATGGTGAAGGAAAATCCTGTCTATTTATAATAAAATACTAGATTAGTCTTGATCTAGCCAGATAATAAAATATTTGGTAGACCAAATCAAGATCTAACCATTATGAGTATTTTATTCTTTTAGAGAGAGGCAAATATTAAAGAAATGATAAAAAAATATTTATTTACTTAGTGAAATAAAAAAATAATGATCAAGTGAGTTAATTAAGAAAAGCGGGTGAAATAATTAATAAATAGAATTTATTTATTAATTATTTCTGGTTGATATGATTAAATGGGTTAGAAACAATTATTAAATAATGATTTCAAAGGAGAATATTTAAATTAGTAAGGAATAATAAATACAGGTGTAGTGTAACTTATAGAAGAAATGGTCTTTCCATTACATTTTTTCTCATTATTTTTAACAAAAATATGGCAAAAAGTTTTAAAAACTTAAGTTGTTTAATTTATAAAATTTGAGTGCCCTAGTGGCTTTTTAGGGTGCTAAATCCATTTATGCATTCAAAAATGTATTTTTTTTTCTTGAAATTATATTTCCCCATTGCGGTTAAAAAATATTTCATCTATAAATTAGACTACACCATAAATAAATAATGATTTATCTAACAATTCCTATGGAAACAATAAAACTGGGTGATTTTTTTTTCAATTATTTTCACATTAAATGGGAAAATATGAAAATAACATGATATTAGATGAATTTATAAGTTATTTTCATGTGTATGAATTAATTATATAGAAATAATTTAGGAAACATCGTTCATTAAATTACTTCTTAAGGTGAAAGTGGGTTTTGATGTATAAAACCCATATTAGATGGTGTGTTTTGATTAACCTAGTAAAATATTTCCAGGTAATCAATTTTTAGTTGGTAACAGATTCCCCACCAATGTATGAATGTAAGGAGCACATTCCATGATTGAAATATAATGTACTTTTCCTTTCATGAGACATAGGAGGAGGTCATGGAGAGAGAGAGAGAGCCATTACATTGAAGGAAAGAACAACATGAGGAGGAGGTGAGGCCTACTTATCAAAGAAGAGTCTCTAGATGGTGTGTACATGATATCAATGAGGCAAGGAAGGCATACCCATAATTGCCATGATAACTCAATGAAAATAATAATCGTATGTCGGGCAATGTGGTTCTAATATATATATATATATATATATATATAATACAAAATGTGTTAGGATCAATGGGCTAGCAAATGATAGAATGATATAAAGAGTCCCACATACATGTTCTTGGAATATAGAGACTAGGTCTGATATAAAGAATATTGTTGAACTATGTACATAGGACCAAATGCCTCCATGTTGATGAGAGTGGGTGATCACAAGCAGAGAAGCCATGCATAATAGGAAAGTGTTCTGAAGATTTGAGTGAGCCAACTGGGGGGTGTGGGGCGAGGAGTTGATGTAGTGGGCTCTATGATTAATGAAAATCAATCCACAATCAAATATATTGAATTACATTTGAGGTTTCATCATGAAATACTGATGTTTAGGCATGTAGGAGTATACCTGAAGGGAAAATCCCTCCAGAGTTTTGGGAAGATATTGCCTATGTCTGGTGAATGTTGATATAATCTACTGAAGCACTAGACTGTCAAGTGTATGATTCTCAATCATGTATTAATGGGCTAAATTAGAAGACATGAGAAACAATCATGTCAAAGGGAAATGAATATTATTTTTTCTTGATTCGAGGCACCCAATAATGAAGAACATGGATCCAATGTACATGACACTCTAGTATACTCTCCTAGAATAAATGTGCTGAAGTTGATAGAAAAGTATTCACCAAAGTTGATGCAACAATGAGTCCTCAACAAATACACAAGGAGAATTAATGTGACTGATAGAGACTAACACCAAGGAGGGCGGAGGGAGTGGTTTGATGGGTGGTCTTATGAATTGCTTAGTGATAGAATAACATGAAAGATTGACCTCATAGCGATTGAATTTTTTTTGGAGAGGATGGTCAATTACTTAGACAAAAATATTTTCAAGGATGAAAGAAGAGACCTCTCAATGTCAAATATGTGCAATACAGGATTGGTATGACAAATAGGAGTGGTAATATAATGAAAAAAAAATTAATGTTGTTATGGATAGTCTCCATGGGACAAAATGGTGACTCATATTTGACACTTTGAAAAAGGGTGACTCAATTGTGTTGTCACTAATTGAACCAAGCAAAAGTGGTAAAGGCCTTCTCAAGATAATATAAGAGGTATTAAAAGGATGGGAGTCTAGGGAGACGTGTTCTCATCATAGAATGAGAAATTCAAATGATGCTCAATTATGTTAGGAAAACAATCTATAATGCTAAAGTGAAGTGGATCAAACAATATGGGAAACAAAATGTGAAGGTGAAATGATGTAGGAGAGCCAATGTATGGTAGGATCTAACACCTGATAAGAATAAATTGTAAGAGATGGATGGGATGATCAACATACCATAATGTGTGGGTCCCTAAGGATATATTTACTGAATGATAGGAAAATGAAATGAATGGGGTGGTGTTACTGATATGCAAAATGCCACATGGAATGGACTTGAAGGAGACCTTAAAAACATGAATAATTAGTGGTTACTAAACGAAAATCCACACATAAGTCAAGAAAGTGAAAAGATAGTTTAGCATGAGATTATGAATGAAAAATATGAAGATATTTTATTTAAATAGAGGATGATTTGAGGCCTCGTGGAAAAAATGGCTTCCATATGAAGTTTCAAATCACCAAAAATTAATATAGATCCATTATGGAGCTCAGAGAGATATTTCCGATTATGATTATAGTTCATCAGAAAAAGATATTATGAGCTCATAATGGTCAACAAAAAATTTAGGGTTTTTCATATAAAAGGGGTTTTCCCTCCAAATCAGATTCATTTGTGCATTGGGTTATTGGTGAACCTTGAGAGGAGGAAAAAGCCATAAAACGTGGCAAGTTTCTAGTTGGTAAAGTGACCATCAGAATTAAGATCTGCAACTTTCAGGATGGCAGTTTTACCCTACTTGTCAATTATAGGGATTTAATTTTATAGTCTAAGGCTTAATTGGAATTAGGGAAACTCTACCCATTTTTTTACCACCACACAAATTTTCAACCTTTTTCTACATTGGAACACATATATTAAGGCATTAAGAGCATTGGGAAACACATGTTTTGGGGGAAACCTATGTTAGTGACCTGAGACTAAGGGTTGAAGATTTGGGAGGGTTAATGGTCCCTTAAGGTAGCCTTATGTCTAGATATAATTATGGTGATTATGTGAGACTATGATACTAATATTATGGTGAGAATGAGATTTTGAGTAACTTCAATCTCAGGTTCAAGAAAATTAGGAAATGAGAGGTGCTCTTGCCCAATGTGGGTTTCAAAAATTCTTTTAGAACCCTTTGATGAGGGCTAGTGAACCATTAGTAACTAGCATAGTGAATTACTAGGACCCATTTCTTAAGGCCTCTATGATATAGCACCACCAAATCTATATGTTATGAAACCAGCTCATAAAAAGATAGAAAAGATAGATGAACGCCTTAGAAATAAGCCTCTTCGAGGGGGCAACCTCCTTTACATTACACAAATGAACAATTCTTGGATGTTACAAATGACTAAACCTCCCTTCTATATATAGGAGTCTAAGGGGTCACAATATAATCAAGATAACATAACAGTAATAACATAAGGGCACAAAAATAATAATAATGGGTTTCTTTGGGGCATACTAATAACACTATGGGGAAAATAGGGGCATAATAATAACAATCAGGGATACAATGACAATAGTAATGAGGGAGTCACTAGTATTATAGGGTCTTAACATGCCCCTCTACTTCCGAAAAACGTTGTCCTCAATGTTTGAGTAGTTTTGGATTCTTCTATATAAAATTCTCATCCTCCCATGTGGAATATTCAGCGGATAAGTTCTTCCACTTTATGAGATACTCTGAAATTGATCGTTTTCATAGTTGTTCAGTTCTTGATTCTATGACTATTTCCAATTCCAATATGATTTTTCCTTCCTCGTCAAGTTCTGGCAATATTGTTTGAATTGGGAGCTTGTCACCTATAACCTTCTTTAAACATGAAACATGGAAACCTGGGTGCACTCCGGAAGCTGCAAGAAGCTCCAATTTGTATGCCATAGTACCAATATTTTGCAACACCTTGTATGGACCATAATACTTTGGTGATAATTTATTATCTTTCTTAGCTTGCTTAAGGGACATTTGTTTATATGGTTGTAGCCATAGGAATACCCAGTCACATACATCAAAACTTCTTTCACATCGATGTTGATATGCTTGTTGTTTCATTCTATTCTATGCCAACGTCAAGTTATCCTTTAAGAGTTGGAGAACTTGTTGTTGATGCTCGATGTGATGTTCGACTGCTTGAACCTTATAATTTCCTCTTAAATATGATGTGATGGATGGTGTATGATATCCATAAAGTTCCATAAATGGGGTCATTTTTGCTACAATATGGAAGGAAGTGTTATACCACCATTCAGCTCGAGGCAACCATTTGACCCATTGTGTTTGTTTATCAGATACAAAGAAATGAAGATATCCTTCCAAACATTTGTTTACTATCTCAGTTTTCCCATCAGATTCAGGATGATTAGATGAGCTATGAGCTAACTGAGTAACGAGACAAGAAAATAATTCTGTCCCAAAATTTCCAGTGAATGTGGGATCTCTATCACTTGCAGTAATCTTTGGGTTTGCAAGTAGCTTTTGAATTGTTTCCATAAATGTAGTAGAAACTGTACTAGCTTTAAATGGATGCGATAATGCACAAAAGTGTGCATTATTTGGTAGTCTATCAACTACCACCATGATGACACTCTTTCATTCAGACTAGGGTAAACCTGTGATAAAATCCATTGAAACTTCCTCCCAATGTTGGCTTGGAATGGATAAAGGTTTTAATAGACCTGGGGTCTTAATTGTTTCAACATTATTTTGTTGGCAAACCAAACATTCTGCCACAAAATTTTGAACATCTGATTTAAGGCCATCCATAAAAATTCCTTCTTAACCTTGTGGTAAGTTTTTAAAAATCCTTAGTTCCCTCCTAAGGGAGAAGTGTGCAATTCCATAAGAATATTTTGTTTGAGTTGGGAATTACTACATAGGTATAAGAGATCTTTGTACCATAACAAATCATTTTTCCAGCTAAATGTATCAGATGTACTGGCATCTTGTTGTATCTTTCGAATGTGTGCCCACACTTCTTCATCATTATTTCATTGCTCCCTTGCTTCGTTTATCCAATCCAATTGGATAATAGAAATGGCACACAACAATGCTTCCACATCCTCATCCTTTCTTGAGAGTGCATCTACCACAACATTTTGCTTCCCTTTTTTGTAGATGATTTCAAATTCGTAACCCAACATCTTGTGACCCATTTTTGTTGCTCTTCAGAGGATAATCTTTGTTCTAAAAAGTATTTAAGACCATCGTTATCTGTTTTTACCTTGAAGTGTCTTCCCATTAGGTAGGGTCACCATTTCTTAAGTGCATGTAGTATTGCCAACATTTCCTTCTCATAAATAGCATTTTGTAAATACTTTCCTTTGATTGGATGACTTTTGAAAGCAATGGGTTTTTCATCTTGCATTAAAACAACACCAATTCCATTTCCTGAAGCATCACATTCCACAATAAAGTTTTTTGTGAAGTCCGGCCTAGCTAAGACTGGTGCTTGGCACAGTGTCTCTTTAAGATGATTGAAGGCCTTTGTTGCTTCTGGAGTCCATGAAAGTGCATCTTTCTTCAATAATGTTGTTAGAGGTGCTGCTATTCTTCCATAATTCTTAACAAACTTGCAATAATACCCTATCAACCTAAGAAATCCTTGCAGATGCTTTATGGATGTGTGGATTTTCAATTCCTTAATGGCTTTAATTTTGCTAGGGTCTACCTTAACACCTTCATGAGATACAATATGACCCAAATATTCCACTTCTTTTACTCCAAAGAAACATTTGGAGCTTTTTGCATATAATTGTTTCTCCTCCAATAGTTTGAGCACCTTGTCAACATGTTCAACATGATCCTTCCAATACTTGCTATAGATTAGTATATCATAAAAAAATACTAACACAAATTTTCTAAGGGTTTGAAAACGGAATTCATCAAACCTTGAAATGTAGAAGGTGCATTGGTAAGGCCAAAAGGCATGACCAAAAATTCATAATGACCCTCATGAGTTCTAAATGCTGTTTTTGGAATGTCTTCAGTCTTCATTCTGATTTGATGATATCCTGAATGAAGATCCAACTTGGTTAAGTAAATTGATCCAATAATTCATCAATGATAGGAATGGGAAATTTATCTTTAATAGTGAGCTTGTTGAGGTCCCTATAATCTGGACACATGGGCCATGATCCATCCTTCTTATGCACCATAACTACTGGAGCAGAGAAAGAACTTTGACTAGGTTGAATTATACCAGCCTCTAGCATTTCTGCAACCATACGTTCAATTTCACTCTTTTGGGCATAGGGATATCTGTACAGCCTCATGTTTAGAGGAACACTTCCCAGAATCAAATGAATAGCATGATCATAATCGCGAATAGGTGGGAGACCTTTGGGAGTCTCAAATACCTTATAATGATATTCAAAGACATTTTGGAGATCTGGAGAAATAGATGAGTTCAATGTGGGAACCTCCAGTGAACATAATTATGCAATTACACCTCATTGTTCCTTCTTTAGAAGCTTTTTTATACTGTTAGAGCTGATTACCTTTCCCGGTTTCCCTGAAATACCCCTTAATTCAACTTCCTTTCCTTTTTCACAAAATTTCATGTGAATTTCTTGAAAATTAAAAGCTATTGTACCCAAGGATTGTATCCATTGGACTCCTAGTACAACATCAGCACCACCCATTGGAATGGAAAGAATTGGGCTATTAAATACATATCCTCCCATGGATAGCTTGATATTATGGCACTTTCCAGAGCAATTTATGGTTCCTCTACTTGCAACCATCACTTGACACTCTGGTGCTGGATATAGGAAGCAATTCAATTCCTTTGCTATCATACAATGAATAAAATTATGGGTACTTCCCGAATTGATTGAAACTATTACCTTTTTCTTTTTGATATGTCCTTCTATCTTAATAGTTTGAGGAGTGGTAATTCCAACCAATGAATTACAAGATATGGTGTGATTTATTTCTTCCTTATCTAGTGTTTGTTCCTAGAGTATATCCTCTTCTTTTGACATTTCCTGTTCCTTTTCTTCCTCCTCTTCACAATCTATGTAGAGTAATTTCTTCTCAGCACACTTGTGACCTTTAGCGTATTTGTTATCATAACTATAACAAAGCCCTTTTGCTCTTTTTTCTTCCAGTTGTTGTGGTGTCAACCTTGTAGGTTGTGGAAGGCTAGGGGAAACAACACTTCCATCTTTATAGTTGTGAGTGGTAGGCTTCTTGGTTGCCATAATTTTTCTTTCCATTTTTCTTGCTAACCTAAATGCCTTCTCCAATGAATCAGGTTCCCAAAGGCAAACCTTATGTTGGATATTATCCTTTAAAGTCTCTATGAACACATCAATTTTATGCTCCTCTAGAATATCTTTTACCCCTATGTTCAATTTTTGGAAGTCCTCAATGTGCTCCATCATTAAACCCTTTCGTTTGAGATTTATCAATTGGCTAAAAAAGGTGTTGCTTTTGGTATCCTCATAATGTGCTATCATTTCTTCCATAAAAATTGCCCAAGTGACAATTTGTTTACGAGAGCAAAGCCATTGATACCATACAAACTGATTTGTTTCCAAATATAAAGTTGCAATACATACCTTTTGTGTGTTTTGCACATTATGGAGATCAAAGAATTGCTCCATCTCTAGTATCCATGTTCTATGATCCTTGCCATCAAACTTCCTCATATCGATTTTTGGAACATGGTCGGTCTTCAATCCAACATTAGAGTCTATGAAATCATGATTAACATTACTTTCATTCTCATCATGAGTTTCCTTTACTACGCTTTCACCATTAGTTACCATTTATTGTAGCAACTTATTCAGATTTATCTTCAATTCCTCCATCTTATCATCCATGCCTTTCATCTTAGCATTCATGCCATCCATCTTAGCTTCCATGTCGTTTATCTTAGCTTCCATGTCGTCCATCTTAGCTTCCATGTCATTCATCTTAGCTTCTATGTCTTTCTTTAAACCATCCATCTTAGCTTCTATGCCTTTCTTTAAACCATCCATCTTAGCTTCTACATCTTTCTTTAAACCATCCATCTTATTTTTTGTTACTTTTTGTGTGAGTGAAATTTGTTGCACTTGGTCTCGTAATTTTGATATATCATGTTGCATTTCTTCCTCTTCTTCATGAGTCATGCTAGAGCTTTCAGGTTGCTTACTAGGTGTTTCCATTTTCTTTCTTTGGGGCATCAATTACTAATAATAATGCTTCACTATGCCCTTTGAATTCCTTCAAACTAATTTTTCAAACCAAGCTTATGCAAAAATAAGAAAAACTACACACCTTTTTTCACTTTGTAGGAGTTTGATATTGAATCTGATGTATCTCTGTAATTTTGGATATCCTAGGTCTAAAATTTCTTCTTGTGGTAACCCTCTGAGTATTATTTCTACCCCCACAAGTATGATCAAGATTGGATTCTCCAATTAAGATTTATCCCAAATCTCCCATGATGACCTGAGTATAGACAGGTTCAGTAGAGAGAACTTGTACAATGCGCCGTGGGTCACTGTTTCAACCTTAGGTTCTAAAAATTATACCACAAAAAACTACAGTCTGTCCTATTTCTACAACTTCTTATCAAAATTCAATCTAATGCTCAGAGCAAAAGTTATGATGACTTTCCCAAGGTGACCTATTTGGAATGTAATTCGAGGGTCTGCAAAAACCCTAACTTCCTTAGATTATATCTCCAAAAATATAGTGAGACAAGATCTGAAATTTGGATCGGTGGTTTAGCATGATTTCATTTGAATTTTTCTTTCTTTTACCTTCTGAAACATCACAGAAAAAAGTCATAGTGAAAATCCCACAATGACCTGTTTGGAGCAGCGAAACCCTAGAATCTAAAGTTCTGATACCAAATGTTATGAAACCGGCTCACAAAAAGATAGAAAATATAGATGAATGCCTTAGAAATAAGCCTGCTCAAGGGGTAAACCTCCTTTACATTACACAAATGAACAATTCTTGGATGATAAAAATGACTAAACATCCCTTCTATATATAGGAGTCTAAGGGGTCACAATATAATCAAGCTGACATAATAGTAATAGCATAAGGGCACAAAAATAACAATAATGGGTTTCTTTGGGGCATACTAATAACACTATGGGCACAATAATAACAATAAGGGATACAATGACAATAGTAATGGGGGATTCACTAGTATTATAGGGGCCTAACACTATATCACAATATGGGACATATATTTTCTAACAGGGTTTCCACCCTTAGTGGTGGTTGAAGATATACATCTAGTTTTGCCTTGGGGGAGATGTTTGGACAAGCTATAGAATGACATTGTGTATCAGGCGCCCGAGTAAAGGGCTCAACCTTTCAACTATAGGATATATGGATATTAGAGACATAGGATACTACAGTAGTTGGAATCCACATTTTGGGAAACCATGCTCTACATAAGGTCTCTAAAGGGCCGATGGGTTTAGTTGAGAGTGTGATCTCAAGGACACTTATGGGTGGGAATTGATTTCATGTTGGAGGACATTGAAATGGAATTATTTGGTTGGGATAGAATTATGATCATTCTTCTTTGGGTATTTTCCAACTCTTCGATCCCATATTCGGATCTAGGATAGGGGCCTACACGATTCAAGGATGCAACATTGGGGGTAGTGACTATGAAAAGGAGGAGAAGGAGGAGCCAAGAGGGCGTTTTGACCCATTTTTTTAACCCATTGGGAACACCTTCTATTATACATAAAGCATTAACCTTACTCTGGCATGAACATTTAGGGTGATCTTGAGCTACTACACCCATTAGGATGAGCATGGGAATGATATGGTATGCGATATGTGATGTATATTTGGGTGATCATAGGTTATTATACTTAATACACACACACACACGCACACACACATATCTTTGTGTGTGTGTGTGTGTGTGGCACTGTCATTCAAATCGATGACATGTAGATATTGCACCAATGAGGTTGATAACATAGTGGGTATGATGAGAAACACATGGGCTATGGATCATAGAACATATATGTCTCAGGGAGATGAGAGACAAATAAATTTATGGAGGTTCTCACATAGAGACTCGACATAGCACTTAGTGGTGTCATAGAGCATGGGTAGCTAGAGGATCAATATATGGATGTGCGTGCTAATATTCCCTTTGTGTGGCATGTTATTTTTAGGCTCACACGTATACTGGGTTAGGCTATTAGAGACTTACATGTTGTGGGGGGTGGCCCAACTAGCATAAGACCCTATACTAGATGATAAGTAAACTTAGGGGCATAGGTTCCCTTAGTTTTGTACTTAGGATTATAAAATGCTATGGAGATTTTAGATTTACTTAAAATAATGGATTCCAAACACTTGCTCGGATGGATTATCGAGATACATTCAAATTAGTTAATGATTTGTAGATGAACATAAGACAATGTTCGCTAGTCCTTGCGCAACCTTTTCATATAGAGTGATGTCATTTGGGCTAAAGAACACTAGGGCCATTTTTCAACATGTCATGTCCTACTATTTCCATGACTTGGCTCACATTATTCTTTCCTATCTCGATGATCTCACTATTCATTCAAAACACCCATTGCAATGCATTGAAGATGTGTACACCATATTCCTATGATTTCACAAGTATAATATAGGCCTTAACCCTCGAAAGTGTGTCTCTTGCATTTCTATTGAATGAATTTTGGGCTTGATTGTGTTCAAAGCCAAGATTACCATTGATCCTATTATGTTCAAGCTATTCTTATTCTCCACCTTTACTACTAGTGACTTAAGTAGATTAACAACATAAATTACAAGAGAATCTAAATTGCAATTCTAAATGCATGCCTTTAGATCTGTATATAAAATAATTAGAAAACCTTGTAAAAATAACAAAAATTGAAAATCATATATAAAAACATCACAACATAATTCTTAATGGAAAGGCATTTGTACTTTATTAAATGAAAAATACTTGATAACAACTCATGAGTAGGAATATGTTGACTTGGGCCAGTAATTCTTCATCCATGGGAGGTTTCTTAATGCCCCTTCTATTGTAAGATACTAACTCTCTCATGTATTTGTAAGTGGGTAAAGGAATGTTGTAGAGGACTTAGACACATGTTCATAAGTTCAATGATGATATGTGGTAATGAACAAATGGTGAAAGAGAAACATCTCTATTTATAATAAAATTCTAGATTAGATCTTGATATGGTCAAATAATAATATATTTGTTATACCAAATCAAGATCTACCTGTTATGAGATTTTTATTATTTTTTGGAGGAAAATATTAGAGATATTTTCAATAATATTTATTTAGTTAACTAACTCAAAAAATAATGACTAGTTGAGTTAATTAAGGAAAGTGGTAAAATAATTAATAAATGAAAATTCTTTATTAATTATTTCTAGGTGATATTGTCAAAATGGGTTAGAAACAATTATTAAATAATAATTAAATAATTATCTCCCAAAAAAATAAATGATTAAGGAATAATAAATAAATATTTATTTATTTATGATTATGGAAATAGTAAAAATAGGTGAAAATGTTTTTTATTATTTTCATGAAAAAATGGGTAAGTATGAAACTAACATGAAAGTAAATGAATTTTAGGCTATTTTCCAAGTGGATAAATTAATTAAATGGAAATCATTTATGAAAACTAGTTCACTAAATCTCTTCCTAAGGAGAAAGTGGGTTCTAATGTGTAAAACATATACCACATGGCATATTTTGATTAACCTAGTAAACTATGGCTAGGTGATCACTTTTTAGGTGATAATGAATATTTTTCAAAGAAGAGCATTTAGTTAGATAATATTGGTGGTCCTTACTTTCTCCCTGTGGTTTCAAGAATTTTTACTCCATCCACAAATATGATTCAATTTGTTGAGAGGTTATGAATCCACTTGATATCATCCCCTTCTAGGCTTTGCGTGAACATCTTCATTAAAATATCATCTTATTCGACTCTAATATAGAACTAGTACAATCATGGAATGCAATAACATGTATTTCACTAGTTACTTCACTCGTGCCACAAATTTGGGTAATTTCTTACCATATCCATTCATAAAATCATGTGAGCGTTGAAGAAATATTAATGGTCTATACTTTGCATCCACCCATGGATTCTGTTTAGGAGGAATTATTCTTAGTTGGTTATTTTTTCTTTTAGTTAAACCACCTTTAAAATGGTAGAGAGTTATCCAAAGTGACTAGGAAAATCTAGGAAAAGAAACATTAGTTAAAGGTATATTTTATTTTAAAGAAGGTTTAATAGAACTTCTCTTAGGGGTTAGTGGACAAAATTTAGTCAATATTTCAATGCACTCCACCTCTAAAATTATTTTCTTCTCACTTTGCATAGCAACATAAAATGTAGAACCAAGGTTCCTTCTTCTATTAACATTTAAAATAAGCCTTTTAAGATTGGCATGTGCAAGAGTTTCAAGAGTAAGAGTAATATTAGATTGATTGCTTATTTTGTTAGAATCCATATTTATTTAAGATTGGAGTTTCCAAATATAGAAAATTTTATAATGATAACAAGAAATTTGCTAATTGTTTATCTATCAATCAAAAAATTGAATTGATAATAAATTAGGGTACACATCTTGATAATCATTGTAAGGTTTAGTGCTTATTCCTTCCTTCATGGCTTTGTGGATGTGTTACTAGTTGAGCTATCTTGTCCTCGTGAGCCAAAACATGCTAGGATATTTACAACTCCTCTTGGTTTTTTGTTGTCTAAATAGTTAGTTTATGTAATTGATTCAATGTGCTTCTTTGATAATTTAAACCAAGTGATATGTTAGGCCACATGGTTAGGATTAGTCATAAAATCATAAATAATCAAGAGAATATGAATCAAATAAATTGTGTTCCTAGAAATGGTACCAAAATAGACGATGTTTCCCAAGTTGACACTGATGGCTAGGTGAAGCTAAAGAACCATAAGATATTAGGAAAACCTCCCCGCTTTTGGTTTCAAGTGGGTGATCAAATGAAAGAGGTAACCATATATATATATAGGGAGAGAGAGAGAAAGAGAGAGAGAGAGAGAGAGAGATAGATATATATTGTTAGAAACAAAAGGAATTTCTGTCTCTTGCCTCTTGTGTTGTAGGGCCATGTGCCTGTTTCATTCGTACAGTATCGGTCATGGTTGTAGTGATGTCGCCGTGGTAACTTGATGGTGTTTTTGTGAATAGTGTCATCATGAGTGTATGATTGGTTACATGTTCTTTATGCTTTCATATTATTAGTGTACATTGGTATGGTTTTTTTGTCATGCATGAGGTCATGGTATGTGTAATAACATGGTCATGCATTAATGACTGGACTCTAGCTATAATGATGGTTATACATTTATATGCTTATGAGTTATATTTATATACACTGTTATGATTATGTTATACATGAATTACATTGATTTGTTGATCTTGTGGAAGAGGTATCCTCCCCAAATTATGTTAAGGTACGTTTGTTTAGTGTGATTTGGTATAGTTGACATGATATACCTTGCAAGAATAATATCAAAGATGACTAGAAATATGGTAGACTACAGTTCCCGAGAATCTCCCTATGGATCAAATGAGAAACATGGTGTTGGAAATTCTTCTAATTTGGCAGATACATTGAGAGGATTAAAGGAAGAAATAAAGATTTGTAAGGTAGACAATGATCAAATCATAAAAGCACATGAGAAATTAGTAGAGGTAAATGTAGCAATACTTCAGAGTTTGTCAGAATTCCAGCGACAGGGACCAGTTCAAATCAACCATGGGTAGGAGAACAAAAATAATGGGGAATATGGTAGTAGGTCACATGGTGGTTATAGGTAAGCTAAATATAACACAGTTAGCGATGGGATATTGTTGGATACTCTAGATATGAGAGGTGATAGACACAAGTACTATTCTAGTTCTGGTTCTGATGGGCATAATGATTCACATCATTATCATCCTTATAGGAGGGGCGATAGGGGGAATTTTCCAGATGAGTTTAAGAAATAAAAGCTGCCTATATTTGATGGAGAGATGAAGAAATTGCAGGATGTAGAGGCATGGTTGCTTGGCATGAGGAAGTTCTTCTTGTTGCATGATTACTCGGAAAACATGAAAGCCATAATAAATGCATTCAGTCTCAAAGGTAAGGTAGACATCTGGTAGGAATATGTGAAGAATTTCAGAGGTATACATGAGGAGGACTTGACTTAGAATGAGTTCAAGTGACTATTCAAGAAGAAATACCTATCAGAGAGATACTATGATGACAGGGAAAAATAATTCTATGAGTTAAATATGGGATCTGGTGTACCTTAATAAACCAATTTCTTGGCTGTAGAGAAGTGTGCTTAAAACACTAATAATTATTGTTTGTTTTCACTTATTTGTCACTTTACTGTTTGTTGTATTCTCAAATGAAGGACTTGGAAAACATGGTCTTTAACCCTTAATACATATGTGACTGGAAAATCTCAGAATGGCATTTGTTGCTAGGTATAGATGATGAATGAAGAAAGTTTGAAGGAAAAGTTAAAGATAATATGTTGCTTAACACAAAATCTACTATTTTTCATTTAGAAGAATTATGAAAATGAGAGATTAATCATAGAAAATATGCTGCTTGAAACAGAAACTACTATCTATGACCCTTGGAGAAGTTAAATATAATATGCTACCTTGCACAAAAACTATTATCTATAACTTAGAAAGGAAGGTGAAAACTTCAAGTATAGGAGCACTCTTTTAAGGAATTTTAACTTTATCTACATAAGCAAATAAAGACCTGTAGCTTCATTACTATACTTCAAAGAAGACAACATAAGATGACACATGATAGAGAAGTTACAAAATTATACCCAAAAATTCATGGAGACTTTTGATTCTTTCATTAATCAATAGTTATATCAGGAATATAGTGGCCTAGTCTCCAGATTCTCCAAAATTCGAACCCCCATCTCTGTAAATCTTCCTTCTTTTATACATTTGTGAAACAGTTGTTGATATCTGAAACTATTAAACTACTAAACTGTGTCCCTAACTATCTGAGGTAAAAACTATTACAAAAAATTATAGAAAGGGTAAAAGACACGTCAAAGAACATGAAATAATAGGAAATAATTGAACTTAGAAGATGAGGATAACTGCTGGCTTTTTGGCTCTATTAATCGGATCTTGAGTTTGTCTATGGATGCTTTAATAATTCTTAATTTACTTTAACCATAATTAATTGCGTTAGACTTTGACTTGTGCGAAAACTAGGCTTATGTATATATTGAGCGTTTTGATTGGCCAAAATACAAAGAAAACATGCCCAACTTCCTTTTCTTCAAATTTGCTTTTAACACTGATTTTCCCTTTATACAATGAAATTAATGAAAAGTGGAACTCAAAAAGAATTAACTCTATTTCATAACCCATCAGATCTGCCCGTTCAATACTCCATTGACTTTCCATCGCAAATCGCAATCGGCTTTCAATTGGTGTATCAATCCAAAACTTAACGATATGTGATATAACAGATGTGACGGGAAAATTAAACATAATATATGTAATATCAGGTCTGGCCTATCGCATATCGCAACCATATACCCAAACCTTAATGATTTACGATACAGTGGACACGCCGAGTTATAAAAAATAGCATATAAACTATATAAAAGGTGCTTTGTGTTATTGCGGACCCGCTGGCATTATAAACACAATATATATCTTTCCAGGTCTGTCATCACAAATCACAATTGAAGAAACCCATATGCATGTATATGAGGGACTTTACTATACAGCGGACCCACCGGAACTTTACAACATAATATATATATGTTTCAGGTCCACTTGTTCAACGCTTTATTAACTGCTCACTGCATTTTGCGATTGCGATTTAATCACATCGCTAACACATATATATCGGGTCCATTCTCCACCATAGATTTCAACCCCAGGATCCAACGGCTAGCATCGATTTTGGGTGGACTACTTGCACGAGAGTTACCCACCCGAAATGAGCGGTTTTTCTCACTCCTCTAGTTTCTACGTGTCAACCATTGAATGGAATCGGGCTCTCTCCTCTAAAAACCACTTACCATTTTGCATCTACCTGAAATCTCGCTCATAGCTTTAAATCGTCCTTCATCTTGGTTAATGCCCTGAATTGATTCGCTTCTGATGACCACAGATCTTCTACCATCGACAGCTCCAATATAACGCTCCTGGTCTGACACGATTTGACTTGATCACATGGGTCGATTCTTTAACAATTGTTTCCTTTGTGATTTCAATATATAATAAATAAAATACTTCATTTCTTTTAGAGTTTGTGGATGTAAAGAAAGTAAGGTAGCTTCATTTAGGTTGAACCCCTGCAATGATTTTAGATCACGCATGGTGATAAAAGTGATAAATAAGATTAAACACAATATAAGCTACAACATCTGGCTCCAACTTGGGATGGTGCTTCTACCACAGAAGCACTAAGAACTGCACATTAGTGCCTTCTCATCGGGCATGGATTCATACATTGCTTCGCCAAACTTAACTATGTAAAAATTTGTACAATGAACTCACGCCAATATTTGCGATGATAGAATGCTTGTGATTCGATAGAAAAATATTAAAAATCATAGATAAGTAGCATTAGTTGGGCATGGAGTCCAAAACTGTGAAAACCCTTAAATTTGACAAAATGGAACTTGACAATTTTGAATTCTGACACCTTTGTGAACCAGTTTCCAACTAGGAAAGTCACCCTTATTCATCAACTAATGATTGAATTGAAGAACTGCAACTGGAAACCAAATGATCAACACCTAAGATTATCTATGTACAAGTTCCTACATATGTACATGATTGATCTCCATTAGGTGAAGTCAATCTTCGAGTGGTACCAGGTTAGCATTTGGGTGTTTAATCTAGAACCATTATGCCAGTGAAATTTTAAAAAATAATTCATCCTAAATGGAAAATAAACTATATATAAAAGCAGCGCACAACAATAACTAGGAGTATATCCACATAATGATATGTGTAGACTGCTGATAAATTATTCCATGCAATCTGCCACATGATCTTCAAAAGTATAAGAAAAAATATGTTCTTGATCAGCTACAAAAAAAGAAATTTTTTATGTATGAAGGTTCTTGCTCGGTTAAACCTTTTGTTCAGATAATATTTTCAACAGAACAATCAAAAACATCTTTAAGAAAATTATCTATGTCACTTTCATGTCTCCACTTTTCATATTTAAGCTTTGTTTGAAAATAATTTGTAATTATAACCTCAGGAAGAAAAAGAAATTTTTTCACATCACTATATGACATATGGTTAAATTCAAATAGATTTTTTACCTTTGATCCACGGGCATCCTTATGTTCTTCAATGCAATGATAGATAACCTCTTTATCATCCTTCATTTTACATAAGATAGCCTCTTTTGCTATGATAAATGGCTCAATATATTGTTGTCCAACATATCCCACTTGCTGACTTCTTCCTATATGTTCAACACCCAACTGATGAACTTGAAGAGCTTCGTCCTATTCCCCATTTAAACCATTTTCATTATAAATAGGAGGATCATCAAATTTAACAAAATAGGAACTCTAGGGATTTATTTGCAACTTAATAATTTCTTCCTCTTCTCGACTGTTGAGCAGAAATTCTTGATGCATGTTTGAACTTTCCTCCATCTGAATACTCTCTTTATTTTCCTAGAACAAAGTCAACCAATTCTTTGCTTGGGATATTACTGGAGAGAAAATTTTTATAAACTTCTCCACATCACTTTGAGAAAATGATGCTCGATCTACTTGGAACATAGTCAACCAATTCTCTTCTTGGTAGATTATTGAAGAGAAATGCTTTATAAACTTCTTCGCATCATTTTGAGAAAATGATAGTTCCTCACTTTCAGAGACTTTATTATAATTAATCTAGCTATAGCTTCTCTAAATGCTTGATATATTATGAACAAGATCATTAGTTTCCTTAACAGGATTATATTGAGCTTTTAAAGTTTCTTTAAAATCATAATAGTCACAACAACCTTCAAAAAGAAACTTGTGTGGATAATAATTTCTACAATAAGAATTGAATACTGAATGGAAATCTTTCAAACATGAAATGCTTAAACGAGGCAGAGATGTGAACCAAACCCTAGGTTCTTAGTCCAAAGAAAACAAAACAAATTCATCTTCACATCTTCATGAATGATGCCCTGTTGCTCCATGTATTCATGAAACTCTTGGAGGTGCTGATCTGGATCTTCATATTCCTTTCTACTGAATTTTGGAAGATACTCATTCCACACATAAAATGTAGGTATATCATGAGGATAGTTGGTGATCCCAGTAAAATCAAATGGATCAAATTTATGGACTAAGAATGCAGGGAGAGCCATTAAAACCCAAAAAAGAAAATTTCAAAGTGCAGTGGAGTCGCCAATTAATATTGTAAGTGAAAATCATAGGTGTGAATGTACAACCAACTGCTGAAACTTGTCACTCTCAAGAATCAACTTCAAACTTAATAAACCTAGGGAAAAGTGTTCTTATTCAATTGTTTTGCAGGTTGTGGTTCTTGCTATTATGGAGTCGCCTTTTATTGCTTTTATTCAAAATAGCCAAGTATTTCCTCCTCACTGAAAAACCAGAGGAAAATCTTAAAAACCCAGGGAAAATTGTTCTTGTCTTCTCTCCCCAGAAATGATGCCAATTAATGTTATACCTTAAGAAACCAGTTTCCTGGCTATAGAGAAATTGAGCTTAAGACATTAATAGTTATTGTTTGTTGTCACTTATTTGTCACTTTATTTTTGTTGTATTCTCAAATGAAGGACCTATAAAACTTGGTCTTTAACCCTTAGTATATATGTGACTAGAAAATCTCAAAATGCCATTTGTTGCTAGCTATAAATGACGAATGAAGAAAGTTTGAAGGAAAAGTTAAAGATAATATGTTGCTTAACACAGAATATACTATCCGTCACTTAGAAGAATTATGAAAATCAGAATTGAATTATAGACAATATGCTGCTTGACACGGAAACTACTATCTACGACCCTTGGAGAAGTTAAATATAATATGCTTCCTTGCATAGAAACTATTATCTATAACTCGAAAGGAATGTGAAAACTTCAAGTATATGAGAGATATTTTAAGGAATTTTCACTTTATCTACATAAGAAAATAAGGACCTACAACTTCATTACTATACTTGAAAGAAGAAAACATATGATGACACATGATAGAGAAGTTACAAAGTTATACCCAACAATTCATGGAAACTTCTGATTCTTTCATTAATCAACAATTATATCAGGAATATAGCGGCCTTTTCTCCGAGTTCTCCAAAATTCAAACCCCAATCTCTCTAAATCTTCCTCCTTTTATACATTTGTGAAATAGTTGTTGATTTATAAAACTGTAAAACTACTAAATTGTTTCCCTAACTATCTGAAGTAAAAAATATTACAAAAAATTATAGAGAGAGTAAAAGACACCTCAAAGAACATGAAATAGCAGGAAATAACTGAACTTAGAAGATGAGGATAACTGTTGGCCTTTCGGCTCTGTTAATCTGCTCTTGAGTTCCTCTGTGGATGCTTTAATAATTCTTAATCCGCTTTAACCATAATTAACTATGTTAGACTTTGACTTGTGTGAAAACTGGGCTTATGTATATATCGGGCATTTTGATTGGCCAAAATACAAAGAAAACATGCCCAACTGCCTTTTCTTCGGATTTGGTTTTAACATTGATTTTCCCTTTATACAATGAAATTAACACAAAGCAGAACTCAAAAAGAATTAACTCTATTTCATAACCCATCAGATCTGCCCATTCAATACTCCATTGACTTTCCATCGCAAATCGCAATCGGCTTTCAATTGGTGTATCAATCCAAAACTTAATGATACATGATATAATGGATGCGACAGGAAAATTAAACATAATATATGTAATATCAGGTCTAGCCTATTGCATATCGCAACCATATACCCAAACCTTAACGATTTGCGATACGGTGGACACACCGAGTTATAAAAAATAACATATAAACTATATAAAAGGCACTCTGTGTTATTGCGGACCGCTGGCATTATAAACACAATATATATCTTTTCGGGTCCGTCATCGCAAATCGTGATCGGCGGAACCCATATGCATGTATATGAGGGACTTTACTATACAACGGACCCGCTGGAACTTTACAACATAATATATATATATATATATATATATATATATATATATATATATATATATATATATATATATATATATATATATAGATATATATATATAGATATATATATATATATATATATATATATATATATATATATATATATATATATATATATATATATATATATATATATATATATATATATATATATATATATATATATATATATATATATATATCTGTGTGTGTGTGTATGTGTGTGTGTGTGTGTGTTTGTTTCAGGTCCACCTATTCAGCGCTTTATTAACTGCTCACTGCATTTTGCAATTGCGATTTAATCACATCACTAACACATATATATCAGGTCCATTCTCCACCGTAGATTTCAACCACAGGATCTCACAGCTGGCACTGATTTCAGGTGGACTATTTGCACGAGGGTTACCCACCTGAAATGAGTGATTTTTCTCACTCCTCTAGTTGCTACGTGTCAACCATTGAATGGAATCAGGCACTCTCCTCTAAATACAAATTACCATTTTGCATCCACTCGAAATCCCACTTATCGCTTTAAAACCGTCCTTCATCTTAGCTAACTCCCCGAATTGATTCACATTCAATGACCGTAGATATTCTACCATCGACGGCTCCAATATAACGCTCCTGGTCTGACATGATTTGACTTGATCACATGGGTCGATTCTTTCACAATTTTTTCCTTTATGATTTCGAAATATAATAAATAAAATACTTCATTTCTTTTAGAGTTTGCGGATGTAAAGAAAGTAAGGTAGCTTCATTTAGGTTGAACCCCTGCAATGATTTTAGATCGCGCATAGTGATAAAAGTGATAAATAAGCTTAAATACAATATAAGCTAAAACAGGATCAATGACAGATGAGGAGTACACTAGCAAGTTCTTGGAGCTACTGAGGTAAGTGCCTTACCTCAAGGAGGAGAAGGCCAAGATTAAGAGATTCACTAGTGGGTTACCGATGGAATTCAAAGATAGGGTTGAGTTCGATGAGACTAGATAACTGGAGGAGGCCATTGAAAAGCTAAAGAATTTCTATGAACAATTGAAGTGGAGGTCCGTGACTAAGCTGAAATGGAAAGGTAATGAAAAGAACAAATAAAAATGGGACAAGCTGCAGGTAAGACCCTAGGATTCAGGTAATAAATAGAATGCAATGCTATCTAATAAGTTCAAAGCATCGGATAGAGGACATGGACATCGATTTGAGGAGTAGAATAAAGAGCCCATTTGGTGTTGAACTTGTGAAGGGGATCATTGGAGGAGATATTGTCCACAGTATCATGGTGGTAGGCCTAGGATATATAGTTCACATGAGGCACAAACTGTTGGGGATGTTGGTCAAAGTGTTTCACATATCTAGGCAGCTTTGGATAACATATAGGAAGACCATTAAGCATATATCATTGAGGTGGAAGGTAAGCCTTGTGATGAATTTGTTTCTATTCTAATTTACCTTCGATCTAATTATATCTATGTTAGTCCTCACTTGGTGGATAAGTGTGGTTTGAATAAGGAAGTGCATACAAAGTCTTGCTTAATGTAGCTGGCTATAGGAACAAAGAAAGGAGTTCACCATTACGTAAGAGCTTGTGCATTTGATTTGAATGGTATGCCTACCTCAACACATTTGAATGTATTACCATTGGGATCATACAATATCTTGTTTGGAATGGATTGGTTGTACCTTCATAGAACCAAGGTGGATTGTTATCACAAAGTTATTGGGTGCTTGGATGGCAAGGGAGAGCTAAGAGTTGTGTGAGGTAAGAAGAAAGCAGCATCTGTCAGAATGGTGATAGCTATGCAGGCTAAGTGTAGTCACTCGAAAGGGTGTGTGTTATTTGGAGTGCACAATTCTAGTTGAGGATGTGGATGTTTGGGGAAGGGACCCAGTTCTACAACAATTCCAAGATGTGTTTCCTAAGGATATTTCAAATTTTCCACCTCACAAGGAGGTAGAATTTTAAATTGAGTTGGTGCCAGGGGCAACTCTAGCATCAAAGGCACCTTAAAGAATGAGTACACCTGAGTTGGTAGAGTTGACGTTGCATTTGAAGAAAATGTTGGATAAGGGATACATTAGGTCAAATGTATCACCTTGGGGCACACTGGTATTGTTTGTAAATAATAAATATGGTAATATCATGTTGTGCATTGTGTTATGAAACTAACTCATCAAATAGAAGAGAAGATAGATCAACAACTTCAAAATTAGCCTCTTAGAGGGGGGAACCTCCTTTAAATTACACAAATGAACAATTCTTCAATGTTACAAATGACAAGACCTCCTTTCTATATATAGGAGTCTAAGGGGTCCCAATACAATCAAAGCCTACATAAAAATAATATTGTTTGGGCACAACAATAAAAATAGTGGGCTTCTATGGGGCACAATAATAACAACATGGGGACTATATGGGCACAATAATACAATAAGGGGGTTGCACTAGTAGTATAGGGACCTAACATGCACTTATGCTTGAAAAACATGTTTTCCTAAATGCTTGAGTAGTTCTAGATGCTTCTCTATAAAATTCTCATCCTCCCATGTGGAATTTTCAGCAGGTAAGTTCTTCCACTTAATGAGATACTCTGAAATTGATCATTTCGTAGCTGTCAATTTCTTGTTTCAGTGAATTCTTCAGGTTCCAATATGATTTTTCCTTCCTCGTCAAGGTTTGGCAATATTGTTTGAACTGGGAGCTTGTCACCTATAGCCTTATCTAAGCATGAAACATGGTAAATTTGGTGCACTCGAGAAGATGCAGGAAGTTCCAATTTGTATGCCATAGTACCAATATTTTGCAACATCTTGTATGGACCATAATTCTTTGGTGATAATCTATTATCCTTCTTAGCTTGCTTTAGGGACATTTGTTTGTTTGGTTGTAGTCGCATAAATACCCAATCACCTACATCAAAACTTCTTTCGATGTGATGTTGATCTGCCGGTTCTTTCATTCTATTTTGTGCCAAAGTCAGGTTATCCTTTAAGAGTTGGAGAACTTTTTGTTGATGCTCGATGTGATATTCCACTATTTGAACCTTATAATTTTCTCTTAAATATGATGTGATGGACGATGGATGATATCCATAAAGTGCCATAAATGGGGTCATTTTTGCTACAATATGGAAGAAATTGTTATACCACCATTCAGCCAGAGGAAACCATTTGACCCATTTTGTGTGTTTATCAGATACAAAGAAACTAAGATATCCTTCCAAACATTTGTTCACTATCTCAGTTTTCACATCAAATTGAGGATGATAAGATGAGCTATGATCTAATTGAGTACTGAGACAATAAAATAATTTTGTCCAAAATTTTCCATTGAAAATAGGATCTCTGTCACTTACAATAATCTTTGGGCTTCCATGTAGCTTTTGAATTGTTTCCATAAATGCAACATCAATTGTACTGGCTTTAAATGGATGAGATAATGCACAAAAGTGTGCATACTTGGTAAGTCTATCAACTATCACCATGGTGACACTCTTTCCTTCGGACGTGAGTAAACCTATGATAAAATAGATTGAAACCTCATCCCAATGTTGAATTGGAATGGATAAAGGTTGTAATAGGCCTAGAGTCTTAATTGTCTCAACTTTATTTTGTTGGCAAACCAAACATTCCACCTTAAACTTTTGAATATCAAATTTAAGGCCATCCCCAAAAAATTTCCTCTTAACCCTGTGGTAAGTTTTTAAAAATCTTGAGTGCCCTCCTAAGGGATAGGTGTGCAATTAGAGAAGAATATATTTTTTGAGTTGGGAATTCTTATATAGGTATATGTGATCTTTGTGTCATAACAAACCATTTCTCCAGCCAAATGTATCAGATGTACTAGGATCTTGCTGTAACTTTTGAATGAGTTCCTACACTTCTCCAACATTTTTCCATTCTTCCCTTGCTTTGTTTATCTAATCTAGTTGGATAATAGAAATGGAACAAAGAAATGCTTCCACATCCTCATCCTTTCTTGAGAGTGCATCTACAACAACAATTTTCTTCCCTTTTTTGTAAATGATTGCAAAGTCATAACCCAACATATTTGTTACCCATTTTGTTTACTCTTCTAAGGATAATATTTGTTCTAAAATGTATTTAAGACTATCATGATCCATTTTTACCTTGAAGTGTCTTCCCATTAGGTAAGGTCTCCATTTGTTAAGTGCATGTATTATTGCAAACATTTCCTTCTCATAAATAGCTTTGTGTAAATAATTTCCTTTGGTTGGACGACTTTCAAAAGTAATGCATCCTTCTTCTTCCATTAAAACAACACCAACTCCATTTCTTGAGGCATCACATTCCACAATAAAGGTTTTTATGAAGTTTGGTGTAGCTAAGATGGTGCTTGAAACATTTCCTCTTTAATATATTCAAAGGATTTCATTGCTTCTGGAGTCCAAGAAAATGCATCTTTCTTTAGTGATGTTGTTAGGGGTTTTACTATTGTCCCATAATTCTTAACAAACTTGCAATAATACACTGTCAACCGGAGAAATCTTCACATCTTCTTTATGGATGTGTGGATTTTCAATTCCCTAATGGCTTTAATGTTTCTAGGGTCTACCTTAACACCTTCATGAGATACAATATGACCCAAATATTCCACCTTTTATACTCGAAATAAACATTTGGAGGTTTTTGCATATAATTGTTTCTCCTCCAATAGTTTGATCACTCTATAAACATGTTGAACATGATCCTTCCAAGACTTGTTGTAGATTAGTATATCATCAAAAAATACATTTTTTTTTTGCTAAGGGTGGGTTTGAAAATGGAATTCATCAAACCTTGAAATATTGAAGGTGCATTGGTAAGGCCAAAAGGCATGACCAAAAATTCATAATGACCCTGATGAGTTCTAAATGTTGTTTTTGGAACGTCTTCAGTCTCCATTCTAATTCGATGATATCTTGAATGAAGGTCTGATTTGGTGAAGTAAATTGGTCCATGCACTTCATCCAATAATTCATCAATGGAAGTAATGGGAAATTTATCTTTAATAGTGATCTTGTTGAGCTCCCTATAATCTAGACACATGTGCCATGATCAATCCTTCTTGTGCACCAATACTATTGGAGCAGAGAAAGGACTTTGACTAGGTTGAATTATACCAACCTCTAGAATTTTTGCAACCATACGTTCAATTTCACTCTTTTGGGCATAGGGATATCTGTAAGGCCTGATGTGTGGAGGAACACTTCCCAGAATCCAATGAATAGCATGATCATCATCACGAATAGGTGGGAGGCCTTTGGGAGTCTCAAGTACATTGGAATGATTTTCCAATACTTTTTGGAGATCTAGAGAAATAGATGATTTTAATGTGGGAACCTCTAGTGAACATAATTGTGAAATTATGCCACAATGTTATTTATTTAGAAGTTTTGTAATGCCATTAGAGATGATTATCTTTCCTGGTTTCCCTACGATACCCCTTAATTCGACTTTCTTTCCTTTTGAAAAAAATTCATGAAATTTTCTTGAAAATTAAAAGTTATCTTACACAAAGATTGTAGCCATTGGACTCCTAGTACAATATGAACACCACCCATTGGAAGGGAAGGCATTGTACTATTCAACACATATTCTACAATGCATAGTTTGCTATTATGGCTCTTTCTAGAGAAATTTATGGTTCCTCCATTTGCAACCATCACTTCACACTCTGGTGTTGGATATAAGAAACAATTCAATTCCTTCGCTATCTTACAATGAATAAAATTATGGGTACTGCCTAAATCAATCAACATTGTTACATGTTTCTTGTTTATATGTCCTTCTATCTTGATAGTTTGAGTGGTAACTCCAGCCAATGCAGTACAAGGTATGGGTGGATTCATTTGTTCTTTCTCTAGGGTTTTTTCCTGATGTGTATCCTCTTCTTTCAATTTTTCTTGTTCCTTTTCTTGTTCCTCTTTACAACCTATGTAAAATAATTTCGTCTCAGCTTTCTTAAGACATTGAGTGTATTTTATATCACAATTGTAAAAAATCTCTTTTGCTATTTTTTCTTCCAATCGTTGTGGTGTCAGCCTTGTAGGTTCTGGGAGGTTAGGGGAAACAACACTTCAATATTTATATCCTTTGCTCCTTTGGAATATCTTTTACCCTTATATTGAATTTTTGGAAGTCCTCAATGTGCTCCACCATTGAACCCTTTTGTTTGAGATGTATCAATTGGCTAAAAAAGGTGTAATTTTTTGTATCCTCATAATGTGCTATCATTTATTTCTTAAAAATTTCCCAAGTGACAATTTGTTTACGAGAGAAAAGCCATCGTTACCATACAAACTGATTGGTGTCTAAATATAAGGTTGCAATGTGTACCTTTTGTGTGTTTTTCACATTATGGAGATCAAAATATTTCTCCATCTATAGTATCCATGTTACAGTATCTTTGCCATCAAAATTCCTTATATTGATCTTTGGAACATGGTCGGTCTTAAATCCAACGTTAGAGTCTATGAAATCATGACTAACATTTCTTTTGTTCTCATTATGAGTTTCCTCTACTACCTTTTCGCTATTAGGAAGCATTTTTTGTAGCAACTTTGCCAAACCTCCTTTCAAACCTTCCATGTCTTTCTTCAAATCTTCAATGTTTACTTATAAACCATCCATATTATTTTCCACGCCATTCATCTTAGCTTCCACACATTTATTTAAACCTTCATTAGCTTCTATTAGTTTTTGTGAGAGTGAATTTTTTTTCACTTGGTCTCGTAATTTTGATATATCACGTTGCATTTCTTCCTCTACTTCATGAGTCATGTTAGAGCTTTCAGGTTGCTTACTAGGTGTTTCCATTTTCTTTCTTTGGGACATCAATTAATGATAATTATGCTTCACTATGCTCTTTGGATTCCTTCAAACTAAATTGTCAAACCAAAATTATACAAAATTTTAAAAAGACAACACACCTTTTTTCGCTTTGTAGGAGCTCGATATTGAATCTATTGTATCTATATGATTTTAGATATACAAGGTCTGAAATATCATCTTTAGGTAGCCTTCTGAGTCCTCTTTCCAACCTCGCAAGTCTGATCAAAATTGGATTATCCAAGAAATATTTATTGTAAATCTTCCACGATGACCTGGTTATAGATTGGTTCAGTAGAGCGAACTTGTATGAAGTTCCACATGCCATTGTTTTGACCTTCAGACTTGAAAAAAATATAAAAAAAAACTAAAGTCCATCTTATTTTTGTACCTTTTTATGAAAATTCAATATGATGCTCTGAGAAAAAGTTATGAAGATTTTCCCCAGGTCACCTGTTTGAGATATAATTTGGGAGCCTGCAAAAACCCTAACTTCTTTGGATCATATCTTCGAAAATATAGCGAGAGAAGATTTGAAATTTGTACCCTAGGTTCATCACGATCTTGGCTCAAATTAATTTTAATTCCTGCTTCTGAAACTTCATAAAAAAAGTTATAGAAAAAATGCCACGATGACCTATTTGAAGCAACAAAACCCTAGAATCCAAACCCCTGATATCAAATGTTATGTAACCAACTCACAAAATAAAAGTGAAGATAGACCAAAAACTTCAAAATCAGCCTCTTTGAGGGGGAAACCTCCTTTAAACTACACAAATGAACAATTCTTCAATGATACAAATGACAAGGCCTCCTTTCTATATATAGGATTCTAAGGGGTCCCAATACAATCAGAGCCTACATAACAATAATATTGTAGCGGCACAACAATAACAATAGTGGGCTTCTTTGGGGGACAATAATAACAACATGGGGACTATACAAACACAATAATACAATAAGGGGGTTACAATAATAATAATAAGGTTTTAAACTAGTAGTATAGGGACCTAACACATTGACTAAAGGAATTTAAACAAAGTGGCCATAAAGAACAAGTATATGTTACCAGGATTGATGACTTGTTCGATTGGTTGAAAGGAGCATGAGTGTTGTCGAAGATTGATTTGAGATCTATATATCATAGGTTATGCATTAAGGAAGCAGACATCTACAAGATAAATTTTTGGACCAGATATGGGCATTATGAGTTTGCTGTAGTGCCATTCTGTTTGAATAATGCTCCAAATATGTTTATGTGCTTGATGAATAGTGTGTTGCATCCGTATTTCGATAAGTTTATTATTGTGTTCATTGATGACATATTCGTATATTAAAAAAATGAAAAATAACATGTCGAGCATTGAGCAGCAGTGTTGAGGTTGTTGAGAGAGCATCAATTGCATGCTAAGCTTAGCAAGTGCAGTTTCTTGCAAACTGAGGTACATTACTTGGGATATGTTTTCTCCAAGGAGGGCATAATAGTGGATCTAGAGAAGATAAGAGCTATCATGAAGTGGGGAGCTCCTAGAAATGTGGATTAGGTGAGGTCCTTCATGGGATTAACAAGTTACTATGGGGGGTTCATCGAACTTCTCGCAGATTTCTTATCATATTACATAATTTCAGAGGAAAGGTAAGAAGTTTGAATGGATAGAGGAGTTTGAAGATAGTTTTGAGCAGCTTAAGCTACTGTTGACACATGCACTTGTGTTAAAGATTGTAGATCCAAACAAAGAGTTTGTAGTATATACAAATGCTTTCAAGAGAGGACTTGGTGGAGTCCTTCTGCAGGAAGTAAAGGTAGTGTGCTCCCAGTCATGAAAAATGAATGAGTACGAGTAGAACTATCCAACGCATGATATTGAGCCAGCAATGATCATACATGTATTGAGGATGTGGAGGTATTATCTTCTGGAAGGGAGGTTTGTATTAATAACTTATCACAATGGTTTGTGGTATCTATTTGACCAACTGAATCTGAATGGAAGGTAGGCTCGATGGTTAGCCACGATCAGTGAGTTCAATTTTGAGATCGGATATATCAAAGATAAAGAGAATAGGGTGGTGGATGCTCTTAGTAGGTGGATACATGAAAATCACTTAGTAGCTATGAGCTACTATGGGACAAACCTACACGATAGTATCTTGTGGGAAGGTCAACAAGATGTTAGGTATATGGAGATTATGAACAGGTTGTAGTAGAGTATAGGTAGTGGTATAGGTATAGGTACATGTGGTGGTATAGGTACAGGTGCAAGTAGTAGTATAGGTACAGGTACATGTAGTAATACATGTACAGTTACATGTGAAGCTGCATAGGATGTGGACTATCATCTCATAATAGACATATTGGTTAGATTTAGAGACAAGATGCATGTTCCAGAAAACAGTGGGCTCAAGAAGGTAATATTGAGGGAGTTTCATTTGAAACCATATTCAGGTCACTAAGGCTATCAGAAGACATTTATAGCAGTGGAGAAATTTTATTGTTGGCCAAATATGAAGAAGGATGCAACAAATTTTGTTGGTAAGTGTTTTGATTATAAGAGGGTGAAGGAAGAGTATAAACATCTAGGTGGAATGCTATAGCTGATTGTGATTCCAAAATGTAAATGGGAGGTAATTTCCATGGATTTTATCAAAGTGTTTCCGAGGATACTGAGACAACATGATTCCATCATGTTAGTGGCTGATAGGTTGACAAAGGTAGCACACTTCATTCCAGTAAAGTCTACATTCTCAGTGAGTCATGTAGTAAAGGTATTCATGAGGGACATGGTCATATTTCA
This sequence comes from Pinus tabuliformis, assembly GCA_031772625.1. Taxonomy (NCBI): domain Eukaryota; kingdom Viridiplantae; phylum Streptophyta; class Pinopsida; order Pinales; family Pinaceae; genus Pinus; species Pinus tabuliformis. Next base: position 755,141,872 of record CM062809.1, read on the forward strand.
TGAACCTTTAAAGAAGATTGTGTTAGACGTGGATGTGAAGTTTACTTCCAAGTTTTGGAAGGAGTTGTTTGTAGGTTTGGGCATGGAGTTTGCATTTAGTACAAATTATTGTCCACATACATATGGACAGACTAAGAGGGTCAACATGATATTGGAGGACATATTAAAGATGTAAGTGATGCATCAACAATGAAAGTGGGAAGAGTATCTTCCACTAGTAGAGTTCGCTTACAACAACGGGTATCAGAAATGTTTGAAGATGAAATTGTTTGAGGCATTGTATCGATGGAGTTGCAATACTCCCATCAGTTGGAGCGATTCGGTGAACAAGGTGTTGATTGGATCAGACATGTTGGTAGTAATGGAATGGGAAATGAAAGTAATCAAGAAGAATTTGAAAGTAGGATAGTATAGGCAAAAGATATATGCAGATCGAAACAAGTTGTTCAAGGAGTTCTAGGTTGGGGAGAAGGTTTACTTGCACATCAAACTGATGAAGAGCTCCTTATGGATTGGATCATCTGCCAAGCGGGCACCCCAATTTTGTGGACCCTTTAGTATTATTGAGAGCACTGGGCCAGTAGCCTATCGACTTGCATTTCCTTGGACAGTGAAATTCCATGACGTTTTCCATGTTTTATTGCCTAATAAGTATGTTAAAAATGTTGATTATGTAATTGACTGGTCTGTATTGTAGGTGGAGCCAGATGGAGAATTCTAGTCGAAGCCTCAATGTATATTACAGAAAAAGGTGCTCATGATTCAAAACCAAGCAATCGAGTAGGTTAAGGTGCAATGGAAGCACTTTGGGCCCAATTAAGATTGATGGGAGATGGTGGATCAGATGTGGTTTATGTATCCTTCATTATTTTCCAATTGAGGCAAAGCATTTTTGGTATGGTGTTTTGGTATATGTCTTGGTATATGTTTTGATACATCTTTTAGTGATGTTTAGTATATATACATGTGTATATGCATGTAAATATCACCATGAGATATGCTATAAAGCTCCAATAAGCAGTATGGGTGTCATGTCATTATGTTGTTATACTTGTTATGTTTTTATGTTGGTTTTCCTCTCAAGAGGTTGATCATTGTAAATATTGCAATGAGATAAGTCATAAAGCTCCATTGATAGTATTTTTTTCTTACAATAGTCTTGTGGCTATAGGTGTTGTTGAACACCAAGGATGGTGTTCCCCCAAGGGGGAGGGTTGTATAACAACCCTAGTGGAAATTCCATGTAATAAAAATTAATAAAGGAAAAATAATAACCACTGTTGATGGGACACTTATTCCAGGCTCAATGATGGGCAAGACATCCTAATGTGGTGCTCATTTGGTTTATTAATAGCTAAGTAAATTGGTAAAGGCAAAGGAAAAAACATTAAAAGGAAAAAAGGCATTTTTAGCACATTTATTTATAGAAATAAAGGAAAATAGGAGAAAAGTAAGGTGAAAGGTCATAGGTTTTATGTGAGGAGGAAATTGAAGGAAAATAATGGAAAATGAAGAAAATAGAAGATTAATTGATAAAAAGGCTTTTAAGGATTAGTTTGTAACATTTTTCCAGTTCAATTTTCAAGCTCTTTCATTATTCTTTCTCTCTCTCATTCTTGGACACTTGGAGTTTTCTTGGAGCACTCTTGGAGGGTGTGGCATACCTAGAGTTTTGGAGCAAGAAGGAAAAGGAAGAGGATGAAATTGCAAGAGTACATCGGGATCAACAACTATAATAGGTTCTTCTTGCAAGTACCAAGTTGTATGTACGACTTCCTCACACATTTTGGCATGCATGGCATATGCATGTGATTTATTAGTCATGATGTGTCACTGGCATGGAGGATTGCCTAGATTGATAGTGGATTTGCCTGGTCTTTCCATTTACTTGGTATCCACGGTGTTGTGGGTTCATTTCTTTGCGTTTTTGTTTCTTCTCATGTTTCCTTAGCTTGGGTTGAGTTACTAGTTCCTGGAGCCTTGGTTTGACAAACACTCTAGAGCCCTGTAACAACCTTAGTTGAGTTACTAGTCATAAAGCCTTAGTCGGAAAAGCATTATAAAGCCCTTGGTGGGTTGAGTTACTAGTCCTAGAGCCTTGGTTGGAACAAACACTCTAGACCCCTAGAAGGATTGGATAGATACCATCTGATAATGGTTTTCTGATTTCCGGTCGTTGGGTCCAATCACTATTTGATGGGTTGAGGTGGATGGCCTTTGGAATCCCTAAATGGTTTTTGATTGATGTGTTTGATGACATACCACATTCATGCTTGGAATATGGCATGGGGGTGACTAGCTGGAATGAATATTTTGTTCAACCATGTCTACCGTCGAGTGGTATGTGGAGGTTCCAAACCTCATTGGATTTTCCAATGTCTAATAAAATATAAGTTTTCTTTCTTTTATAATTATTTATATGTGGATTTAATGGTTGTTATCTCATTGTTATTTTCATGGTTTTGTGTTGGTTATAAGCATTGTTAATTGATTGGTTCATCTCTTGGTTATTTCATGTATTTACTTGTAATTGTTAAAATGATTGATGCGAGACCTACTTGATGTCATAAAAATTCAAGGGAGAAGGTGGTGATCCTTCCCATCATGTCTCATAATAGTTTTTAGTCATTCATGCCCTGTCTTGTATCCTAGACCTATAGATTGCATTGATGCCAAGTGTTTGATAGAATGTTAGTCCTGGTTTTGGATGGTCACGCCTAATCCCGGAGTTAGTTTTTGGATTATTGGTCTTGTCATCATGTGTTTAATGGATTTTAGAAGTTACAACAAGTTCTAGGCAGTGGTTGGAATTCTGGACTTGGAAAGTGCCTTAAATCCTACTGTCTCTAGCATAGGTCTACTAGAAACAGTACCTGGTCACAAGCATGTAGGCTTATGGGATCGTCTAGATCTCTCTAGACACTATCACACCCATAGCATGGGAGCGTATAGAGGTTTAATAGCTTAAAAGCTTGGTGAGACCCACAGGCATAATACCTGAGTGGTTGGGATGGCTCCTGGGAGTGTTGTTTCTCACATGGAAGGTATGATTGATGTGTTTCTGTCGATTCCACTTCCTTAAGGTCACCTAGGAGGATGAATCATATCCTAGTAGCCTCTTGTCACATGTTGATCCTAGTTGGACGGTTACTTGGGTAGATGTGGGAGGAGGGTGTTTCATTTCCTAATTCTTTAATTCTATTAGACCCAAACTTCCCAATAATTTTAATAGTTTTAATTTTTTATTTAAATTGCTCAAAAGTATTTGTAATTTTTTAACATTCACTATGGACTAAAGTAACCTTTTAGCCACCATTTCTCCCATATATCTATCTTAGTCTTTTATGCCACTTGCATTGATTTGGTTTAATTCTACCTTGATTGATGTGGTTATGGAAATTTTCAACTCAGCATCTAGTTTAGTTTGAACCTAAATGACCCTTGTGTTGAGCGTGTTCCTATCAAAATTTATAGATGATAAAAATATTGTTCCTAATATTTCCTTTGAACCCAATACTATAATCCACAAGTCTTTTTAATCTTTCTATGACATTATTGTTTTGTATTCGTCAAATATAGTGAGGGCAACTTCATTACGATTTCAAGAATGTTTTGAATAAAATGTAGTTGATATGATTATCACTTGACCATTAAGTTTCATAGGTTTAATTTCCTTTAATAACCTATTAAATTGGTTAAGAAACCCTTTCTTCATTTTCTCGACAAAATTTTTCTATTATTTCTCTTTTCCCACTAATTTCATCTTAAGTGCCTCTAGAAACTTAATTTTTGGGAGAAATTTGATACCAAGTTGTAAGTGATTCCATATTCATCATAGTTTCATCCATCTCATCAAAAGAATTACACATTGGGATAGTTTTTACCATGAAATTCTCTTATCCTTTCATTTCTAAGTTTGTGATAAGATGATTGGTGTCTTTTAGTTCTATCTTTTCTCTATTTGGCTTCTCCTACAAAGTGAATGTATCCTATATTCTATCCATGTATCATGGTTATCTTAAATTACAATATAAAGGTTACTAAATGTACATAAGTGGAAAATCCAACGTTTCTTCATTATTCAAAAAATAATGTCGAAGGAATCATACTTCCATGAGAAATTATGCAATTTTAAACATAAAATATTTCCATCCACTATATCATGTACACTTATAGTTTTAATAAAAAAGGATAAAATTTCATATAGTAATGTGAATATTTCCTTTTGACATTTTGACAAAAAATTCACATTACCCGCTACTATTTTTGTGACCACCTCTAGTGCAAAGATCCAATGAGTAATACAAGTTGTTAAACAATAGGATTCCCCTTTGAATCCATAAATTCTTATGACTGTGTGGCTTTTATGAAGAAACTGATGTCTTATCTCGGTTTCTTTTCTTAACTCCATAGAATTTCTATATTATTTTGATATTCTTGGGGGAGTCCATTCAGTCATTAGAAGGTAGAGATACATAGAGAAAATGTTGGAATATTCTATATAATCCCCTTTAGGTTTCGTTGGATATATGCTACATGTATATTCAGTTAAACCATTGTATTTTCCTTCATTATTAAGAATGTTTAAATCAAACCATTACTTTTGAAAATTTCAAGATAGTTGAACAAAAATAAATTTATCAAGTAATTTGATATTTAAATAAAAATAAAGTGTTAATGGTGCACAACCAAAATTGAATAACTTCTACAATAAATATAGGAAAAATTAAGAGTTACTTTGAAGGCTTGGTCATTATCTCTCTAACAAAAATCAACTTTACTTTGTTCATATCCTCATCATTATTACAACCTAGGATGACCACTAGAAGTGAAACCATGCGTTGAACCTCGACATTCAACATACTACATTTTATGGGGAAATTGAGCTTCAAAGCATCATATAGGTTTGCCAAAACATTGTTTAGAGCTTAATTTTATCTGTTTTTGACCAATTTAAGAAATCTTGTTGATATTCTTATTTATTAATAGCTTTTCTAGAGTTGGGTAACCTTGAAATTGTATCTATAATCTTAAGAGTATTTGAATAATCACTCTAGTGTCACCAAGAGACACTTAATATTTTCTCTAAGCATCATTATTCTTTACTAAAAGCATAAAAATATCTAGGTCTCAGTGCATTGAATCTAGTACAACCAAGAACCAATAATATTTTAAAAGTAAGGATTTTTTGCTTCCTCGCTGAAAACCTATATTGGATTTACTTCTAAGATCACATATATTGAGTTTATTTAAATGGGGATATCCTATACCAACTAAATTATCAGCTAGGACATCATCTATCTCTTGTACCAACTAAATTATCGACTAAGACATTATCATGCTTCCTAGAATTCCCTTTCTCATCTTCAGAAACAATTTTCAAATTAGATATGTTATTTTGAGCTCAGAAAATCAAAGTGATATAGTAGGCACGTACTTGGAAAGCTATGTTATCAAACTATTGACACATGCATTATACACATAATTCAACTATGGAGGAATATCTGAGGCCAAGGGTCTTTAATAGCCCAAGTTATTTGGTATAGTTACCCTCAATGGGTTTATAGACTATCCTTTCTTCGTATAAAGGACTGAATCCAGAGATACTAATCCTAATCTAAGCTAAAAATAAACTAATATTAATCCTAAACTAATAATAAAGTAATCTGTACTACTCCATAAAACTAATGTATGGTTAAAATAAAACTACAATTTACACGAGTCTATCCACATATTATTATTAAACGATAAAAAGATGGTTTGTTTTTATTACTAAGTAATTCTTATTTATATATGCTATGTAGAAATTAGAATCTAAAAAAGTCAAAATTAAGTACAAAAAGTAGGTTACTCAGAATATGTTGTTGAAATAGAAATAAAATGTTATGATACAAAAAAATATATATAACTATAATATAGAGGAAGAATGACTAGAACATAGTGTAATTGGTACCTAAAATTCAAATGAATTTCGTTTAAAAAAAGTATATAACAACAAAATGAAATATACTAACTAATATTGAATTTATAAATTAAATTAAAATAAATTATTCAATACTACGATGTAAGTGAAAGACATTTATTCAATACTACGATGTAAGTGAAAGACATATAGTTACATTAAAGGAAATTTTATCTCTTTCAAACTAACATAGGTCAAAATCCACTAATAAATGCATTCACACATTAAGAATCATAAAAGTAAATAAAGAACTAATCGTCAATTGAGACAAAATACTAAAAGATCTAGGGTCACTATATCATCCTCTATCTAATAGTGTTCCAACCATTCACCAGTGAGTCAAATGAACAAACAAATACTGATAAATTAATGCATAAATAGAAAATAAACCATGTTATGTTTTAGTGTAACTCGTGGGAAAATAACACTCCAGTGAATATAACCTTCCAGAATCATATCATAGAGGTCAAAATAAATATAATATTATGATCTGTATTACCCTCAAGACTCAAGTCACTGGAGGAGCTATACGATTTGTTTAATGCACAAGAATTTAAACTAACACATTGGAAAGTAATATGTAAATACAACTATGAGTCCATGATCTAAGTTAGTGTTGCTCAAGCATTATAAGCTTTAATGTTTCAAATATCAAACTACAGAAAGAATGAAGACAAGTAACAATGCTCATATGACCATGGAGAGGTAATTCACATGGAGATATGCCAATAAAATTAAACCATATCATTAGATGCATTCAAAAATTAACATAAAATCCATAGTCATAGCTTTAACCACTTTTTCAACATTTCATTTTCCCCTATAGTACCATGGGTACCCCCCTTTTAATTATAAAATAATATGCTTTTATATCATTCGAACAACTAACTATGCCCATAAATAAGTCAGAAATAAAACCGTTTTTTACAATATATCCATAATTCTTTGTTTTCAATGGGTTGGCCATATTAAGAAATAAAACAAAAGCCACAAGCTAACTAACAAGAAATGATTTGATAATATCCATAGCAACCAGGACAATCCACAGGTACCCACTCCATGAAAGATGAAAGCGATAACTTGAGCAAGATAGATACCCATGACATGTTAACAAAGGAAATAAAATTTGGATAGAAACAAGAGAAAAGGGTTGTTATCAAATCTTAGATTTTGTAACACCCTTATAATTATAGTAATGAAATAAAAATATTAACATACATTATCATTCCCTGAAGCTGTGAAATATCAACAAGAAAACCTTTATTTGGCATCATGGAGGTCATCAAGATTAAGGAAAATTGTGAGTTTTACTTCCAAGGACTTCACTAGAATGTGAGTATTAATAACCTATGGATGATTAACTAAAATATTAGAATTATGTTCTCTTTGTGTTTCTTTAATTTGACAAGAAGATACGAGTGGCTCATTTTCTTGCATGAGTCATGCAATCTGATGCTTCATTCATAGAATCATGAAAAAAAATGTTCACGCTATGAAAGATCATATTGAGCTTCAGAAGCAATTTTCTCAAGGTTACTTTCCACTTTCAGTGTATCATTTTTATTATTAGAAACAATACACTTTACTAAGAGTTCTAACTTAGAATTCTTAGGCTCACACTCTATATTTGACTCGAGATTAACATATATCTCTTTAGTAGGCATGTCATTCGCCTATTTTCCCTTATCCTAGAAATCTTCCTTCCTGTTAGTTTATCCTTAATATGAGACTTAGAATCTCGATTCAATTGATTCTCTATTTTTTTTAATGTAGGTTTAGGAGACTCAAACTCAAACTTAGGGTTAATTATGAAAGGTTTCACTCTACCTTTTCTCTTAATTTCATATTTTACCTTGCGTTCACCAACAAAATTTCTTTTGGCCATACTTATAGTTATTAAAGAACTTAAAGGTTCAATATTAGTAGCCTTATAATCCTCTAGGGCATAAGGATCAACCTTGTGACATGATTTTCCAAAATTTGAATTCATAGAATCATGAATGGGTGACTAAGCAAGGTAATGTAGAGGAAAATTAGGCTCAAGAAGTGCAGGTGGTTCAAAACCTCAAGGAAGGAGAGGTTTATCAAAATTGTTCTGACTTAAGAAAACATCCCACTTATCTACAAGTTTTATCAATTGATTCTTAACTAACATGAAAATAATATTGTGGTGAAAAATTGGTTTCTTAGCATTTTTACATTGCAACTGGTAGGTGCAAGACATTTTAGATAGAATCTTATCCAAATAATAAGGAAAATTGAGCTTATAACCTAAAAATAGCATCAATAGCCTTATGTGATGGATGAATACCAAATTGTAATGTCCTTGGCAAGTGAGATAATGATGCAAGAACAAAATTAAGTTTTCCCATTACAATTTAACAAGCATACCTTTAACATCATAAATGAAATCCTTTTTTATGATTAGATTCTTCGAGGGGATGTCATGGAATTTATGATTTTTGGACAATTTCTCCCCTTCGACTAGAATATTGGTAGCTTTGGAAATGAAATATACATCCATATAGATTTCTTTGTCGCCCACCTTGGCTTTCTTACCATCGAATGAAGAATAAAATGCTTCAAAAAGACCCTAACTGTAATCTTGGAAAATCTAGAGGAAATTGCACCAACCAACATGGCTAAAGAGTTCAACACAATCATCATAAACCTCAAACATTTTAGTGCCAATAACGCAGGTTTGAATAACACAAGCCACAACTTAACTCTAGAGGCATTATAGTCAAACTGGAGAGAAAAACACAGAGACTGGTCATGCACTAGGAAAGAAATATTAAAACCCTCACCCATTTTTGGAACATAGTAAAAATGAGAGAAGAGAATGAGATAACTGAGGGTCGGTGAGATCAAAACCCTAAATATTAACTCAAAAAAGTTAATAGCATGGTACAATAATATGATTACTATAGGTAAAATTATGGTGGATGGTAGATTAGTCAAATATGGCACTAGTCAGGATACGATCCCTGACATGTAGGATAGATCTCTCACAGATCAATAAAACAAAACCCAAGAGTCATAACTCATAACTGGGAGACCATCATGCCTCACAATTAAAGATCGAGACTTTGGATAACATATCTCAATTCACATGGACTGTAATCATATTCCTCAAATCATTCATTAGATCAAATAAATTAAACTTTGTTAACTAAATTCAGAGCATAACAATATATGGAAACCAAGTGATATAGAAACCAAGCATAGGTTTTTTAAACATAAGGTTTAGTTTTCCATAGAATAGGTTATCACCATACTCGAATTCATATAAGAATAGGTACAAAGGACTCACACATATACATTATTCATTTAATATGAGACATAAAAAATTACAAATATATATGTATAAAGTAAATATGAGTCAAGGCTGCTACAAAATGTACATTTTGTAACGACCTTGTTCTTTCAAGAATTTATTTCAAAATGTAGAATGGTAGACCTCAGGATTATATATTTTCATGAATACCTAATCAAAGATGATACAAGGAGTGTTGAAAAGAGCATAAAAATATATATAACCATGTGAAGGTAATGAAGGTCATGTCACATAATCTCTAAAGAACAAAAGAATTGTTATCAAAAATTATCAAACCAAAAATCAAATAGGAAAAACCTCAAAGACAAGAATAATGAGCGGGGAAGTGGTTGGCTTGCCATCATTTGGTGACTTATTGGGTGAACCATTTTTCTCTTCCTGAAAAGAAACAAAATGAAAGGAGAAAGAATCAAATGTACTTATAGCCATGTATCACATACTGAAGATTAATGTCTTTGACATGAGTCTACAAAATAATATAATTTTCATCAATGTATTTATTGAATAGTTATTAATTCACATAAATTGAAATAAAAATCACTAAAAAACAAAAAATACCCATTAAGAAGAAAAATTAGAAAGTTAAACAACAATTTATGGAAGTTGGCATAATCGTGATTTTAATACCACGAGTAAAGTCACTGCTACGAGTAGGCATTCATATCCTCGGCAGGGTTACCCTTTAACCAATTAATGTGCCTTTATCCCATATATTAGACACAAATTCATATATATATATATATATATATATATATATATATATATATATATATATATATATATATATATATATATATATATATATATGTTTAGTAATCAACTAAAAGTTGTCCTACCTTGGTGCCCAAGATGGTGATAATGCCACTCACAAGAACTAACAAGAGTTAACAAGCTAGCTCGTGATGAGACATCTTTCCTTTCAGCCTAACGACTAAAAGCCATTACCCGAACTTGGTGACTAGTAGTGGCAATGTCAATTATATAAGGAATCATGTTCTTGGTAGGTCAATCTGTAATGAGACCTCATATCTCTCAATTTTATTATATTTTATTTCACATTTTTTTGTTAAGTTGTCTGTGATCCTCCAAGCTTGACCTATGGCTTGAGAAGCCATGACCCGGGGGGAACCTAAGCCATCAAAGTCACTTGAGGATTGCACCCATCCTAGGCCACACCAACCCTAAGTTGATTGCATTTTATCATGTTTCCTCCCCTTAGCATTGGTGCATGAACAACCTCCTGAGGTTTGATCTTGGGTTGCCTTGCTAACGAGGCCCGTCCTCAACTGATTTTGCTAGTGGGGACCGACATTTTATTTTAAATTTTTGAATTATGCTCTAATAATACTAATCCTTGACATATTACTTAATAGATAAGGCAAAAAATTTTCTCCTTAAGAGTGAGGATGGCATGAAAAATCAACCTTTCTAACTTAATATTTATCATGCTATTAAAAGTTAACTATTCTTCTAAATATGAATTCTTCTTATACCATAGTGAAATAAAGATAATTCCAGTAATTGAAGGTAAACATCAATATATCTCTGAATAACTAAGATTTTTTATTAACATGAGCCAAAATAATGGATTCAACAATTAATACTTAAACCAATATTTCCAAGCAAATTTAACCATGGAATAAAGATGAACAAAACAACGTGAAATGCATTTAAGCCAAACAATTAAAAAACAATTCATACAAAAAGAAAAATCCAAACATGAAATAGAAATATGTAGAAAAGTCTCTATAAGAGATTATGCAAAGTATCTTTCTAAACGTTGTCCACTAGCCAAGAGTGACTCAGGTTGCCCTCCTAATGTTTGCAGTCAAAAAGTGCTAGGACTAACCTTTTCTATGACAATGAGCAGTCCTAATCACAATATTTGAAATTTGGTATGTTCCCCTTTGTCCTTGTGAGGTTTGTCCCACTTAAGAACTAGGTCACCAACTTCAAAATCTCCATTAGAAGAAGATTTATGATCAAGCCATCATTTTACCAATTTCTAATGTTGGTTCAACTTAGTTTTATCTTTCTATCTTTCTTATTCTAATTTTAATAAAGAAATAATATTATTTTCCATGGTTGATGACTTAACTTCCTGAACACTTTGGGACAATTATAGAGAAGGAATAAATGTGGGGAGGTAATATGGCTTCTCTGCCATAGATCAGAAAAAGGGTGATTTTCCAATAACAAATTTTGGTGTGACCCTCTCAACCCATAATGCATTAATTAACGAAATCTGCCAATTTCTATGATTCTCTAAAACCATTCTTTTAAGGAATTTCAATAAATTATAGTTTGATGACTTAGTAAGGCCATTTCCCCGTGGATAATAGTATGCTTAAAATTTTAAATTTTATTCCTTTTTCTATGGAATATGCATCTAACTCATGAGATGAGAATTAAGATTCATTATCAAATACCAATGACTTAGGAACACCAAAATGAGTGACAATTTTAGATTCAAGAAAATTAATAACTTGATTAACATTGACCACATGTAGAGGTGTTGCCTCAATCCATCTAGTAAAATAAGTAGTAGTTGTTAGAAAGAATTTAAGTTGTTGGGATGAGGGAGGATTAATAGGTCCTATGATATCTAAACCCCGTTGTTGAAATGGAACTGAAACAGTGATAGGCTGTAAGGGAAAGGCTAGTTTTTAAAGCCTACCAATGGTGTTTTGGCAAGTTTCATATTTTCTAACAAGGGCATGGCATCCTTAAATAGAGTAGGCTAGTAATAACCTACCCTTGGAACCTTTTTTGCAGTGGTATCTCCACCAAAATTTACTCTGGTGAGGCTAGAATGGAGTTCATAAAGTAGTTTTAGAGAATATTGATACTCTAGGTAGTGAAGTAACACCACATCATAATTATTTTGGAAAAGAAAATTACTAATGATTTTAATCTTAATGGTCTTCTTTGAGTTGAATTGAGATGAGTGGGGTTTGTACTGTTTTCTAAATAAAATCTAATGTCTACATATGATGAATTAGAATCATAATCTTGACACAAGGATTCATTTTTCATTATGGATACTTCATTTTTTAGAGAGGAATTATCAGGAAAAGTGGAATGGTCATGAGGAGAAGAAAGAAATTTAGCAGCCAACTTACAAAGACCTTAACCTTTAATCATTTGTGCAGGCTTAATTTCAAGGTCAAATTATTGCAAGTTTGTCATCAAGTGAGTTCTTTTTCACTGATTTCCTTTCGAATGAGACTATAACTTTTATTCTAGATTTGAGTAGATAGAAACGAAAATTATTAACTCCTTTATCCACAAAAGGGATTGTTTTTCCACTAGTCCATAATTTTGTTCCGCTCCATTAAAATTGGAGCTCATGAAAGCAACATGGATTTCAATGCTGGCATCATAATTTTGCATGAGCACATCAACATAGGTAGAATATGAAGTGAAAAAATAGAAAGGAAAGAGTTTAGAAAAAATAGGACTAATTAATGTATGATCATGTGCATTAGCATGCTTAATAGTGTTGAATGCTTGTTTTTGTAATTCTCCCCGTTTACAAGCAACAATTTTCTTCACTAAATCCTAAAGAGGTTTTACAATTTCAGAAAAGCTAGGAATAAATATCCGAACAAAATTAATCTTTCCCATGAAATATTCCATGGCATTTTTAGAGTTTGGTGGGGTTAAAGTAGTGATTGCTTGCATTCTTTTAGGACCAGTCCTAATTCCATATTTAGAGATAATACATATTAATAACTTTCCTTTAGTAACTGAACAAAAAAAAATAGGATTAATGGAGATTTGAAAAATTTTCCATCTTTCAAACACATTTTTTAAGTTCATCAAATGATGAGACCTCTATTTTAAGAAAAAATAAATTTGTATAGATATATAACTATATATTCATTGTTTAGACCTCTAAAAGATATGTCTATGGCATTCTAGAAACATTCCCCTGTGTTTATTAATCTGAAGGGAATCTTCCTGTATGCAAAGGTACCCCAAGTAGTTTATAAGTTGATCTTCTTTAATTTATCAGCAGGCGTTACCATAAGTTGATTGTAGCCCAAGAAGCCATACAAAAAGGATAGTATCTCAGAGCCTGAGGCACAGTAGAGAATTTTCTCTATAAGTGGCACTAGAAAGCAACATTTTTCAAAGGCTCTATTTAAATTCCTAAAATCGACAAAAAGGTGAATGTTACCATTCTTGTTTCTAACATGTGCTAAGTTAGTGAACCACTGAGTGTGTAGCATTGGAAAGATGATTTTTTCTGCTAAACGTTTATTCAATTCATCTTTGACTACAAGCTCAGGACTTGGAAGAATTTTCTTAAGTTTCTGCTTAAAGGGTTCTGTTTAGGGTTTCATAGGAATAACATGTTGCATAGTATTTGGATCGAAGGTCTTAAGATCATTATAAGTCCAAGAAAATATATCTTTGTATTGCTTGAACAATTTAATGAAATCTAACCTTTCCTTAGGGGAACAATTTAAACCTAAATTTATACATTGTGGATTATATTTTGACCCCAAATTTATGATTTCAGTTCCCATGATGGAGCTATTATTCTTGCAATTTTTAATATTTTTAAATCTATAATGAAAATCACACAAATGTTCCATTCTTACAACATATTTAGGGATTAGTTTTACCATCTCAAAGTGCTCATGAGGTGACAGGATCTTAATAAACTGAAACCAAAAAAAGAAGAAGGAAAAAACATGCAGGTGCTCATCATGAGTTGTCTCATCAGTGAATGAATCTTTGAATGTACCCTCCTAATGTATAAAGTCAACATGGTAAATTTTTGGGGCGAATTTTAGCCCAAGGGCGAAATTTAAGAGGTTTTTCATTTTAGAGGGGTGAATTTTTTATAAAACACCCATTTCATATATTTAGCCCAACTTTTAATTAAAAAATAATTATGTTTTTCATTTTAGCCCAAAAATAGGGGCAAATAAACTATGAAAAGACTCATTTGACCTGATTCGCTTGGTTTGGGAGGTTATATTCCATTATAATTGCAAGATTTTCTGCTTTACAATGTTAAACTTGTTTGTAATCACTCATTTTCTGGTTTGGTACATGGTTTGGGAGGTTGTATTTGGTCCCAATAAATAAAAATATAAATAAAGTGGAGGTATGGTAAATAAATAAAACATATTTTTATACTTACTCCAAAGGTATGGTAAATAAATAAAAATATAAATAAACTAGAGGTATTGTAAATAAACAAAACCTATTTTTATATTTAGTCCATAACCATCTTTCTATTTGAGACTCAAAAAAGAGGTTTTACTTAAGTGAATCCTATGGGCCAAATACCATATTTATAAAAGAGGTATGGTAAATTAATAAAAATTTAAATAAACGAGAAGTATGGTAAAGAAATAAAACATTTTTTTATATTTACTCCATAAGTCACTTATATTTACGAACACTCGAAGAACTATATTTAGGTGAAGCCTATGGGCCAAATACCATGGGCCAAATTATTATTAGTAACATGCAAAAAAACATTATTAACCCTAATATTAGTATTAATAAAAATAAATATGGCACATAGTATTCACATGGAATGTAGCCTATTTAAAGGGGGGAATTAAACTAGCATAGATCCATCTTTATTTTGGATCTACTAAGCCTCGAGAGGGATCAAATATTGTGATATGAAAACTAGCATAGAGTGAAAATATTTGATCCCTCTCAGGGCTTGGTATATAAGAGTAAAAATGGATCTCGTAATTTAATGTCACTTGAACATTTTAGCTTGGTTAAAATAAAAGTCAATTATTAATTTTATTAATTTTTATAAATTATTAATAGTAGTTTTTAAGTTCCATGTTTATGATAACCCATGGTAATACCATGGTATTGATGTGAGCATAGACTATTTAAAGGAGAAATTATAACAGGTTAGATCCATCTTAATTCCGGGTCTACCAAGTGCTGAGAGGGATAAATAGATTTCATCCCTCTAAGAGTGGTAGATGTGGAGTTAAGATGGATATAAGTTGGCTTTTATGATAATGAAGATATTAAATAGACTTAGGAAATTATATTGTAAAAAACATCTTAAGGTGAATCATTAAAGCTACATTTAGTCACTTCACAAAATTTACTAAAAAATACTAATATCTCCATTAATATTGGTTTTTCTAATTCAACAAAAAAATCAAAACAGTGAAATCTTATCACTCTTTCCAGATCACCATCAGAGAAGAGATAGTTAAATCTACATTTAGTCACTTTCACAAAATTTAGTAAAAAATACCAATATCTCCATCAATATTGGTTTTTCTAATTAAAAAAAAAAAATCAAACAGTGAAATCTTATCACTCTTTCCACATCACCATCGCATAAGAGATAGGTAAAGCTACATTTAGTCACTTCACAAAATTTAGTAAAAAATACCAATATCTCCATTAATACTGGTTTTTCTGATTTAACAAAAAAAATCAAAACAATGAAATCTTATCACTCTTTTTGCATCACCCTCATAGAAGAGAGATAGTCACTGCCCAAATTTCCCACCATTTTTCAAATGTTCTCAATATGATATCTTCATGAAAATTTAAGCTACTAATATTGGATTAGTTGTTTGAAAAATATGTTGTTTTATACAACCTTTCATCCTCTCTATTATTCTTAGTTTATCGTACTGATGTATAAGGGTTGGGCCACTGCACCATATTGTCCTAAAAGGTGGAGATTGTGCACCAAAAAGGAAATTAATCCACATGTTACAATGCTATTAAAAAATTCAAGACGTATGAAGGTAGTGAATTATGCTAATAAGCAATTTAGATTGGGAGAGGCATAATTAAATTTTATTATTTAATTGAAGATTTCCAATTAAAATAATATTAAATATACATTTATATATTTATATATTGATTGGAAGGCTTTTGACAATGTTCACTTCTTTCCATTAGATCCCCTTCAGGCCTTTGGGATACCTACTACTTTCTTATATTATATAGTTGGGACTTCCTACATGTTGGCGTGTTGGGCTAAACCAACTTGACGTGTCTTTTTATCTCCCAGTTGGAGTCTATGGAATAAGAAAGAAATTTGATAGTTTGACAAAAGTGGTAGCTTGACAAAAGTGGTAGAGAAAAGATTAATCTCTCCTACCTTGACAGAACTGGTGGTCAAGATCAACGCCTACAAGAACTTTGTTGTGGAATATTATCAAAACTAATAGAAGGATATGAAAGAATGTACAGTAAGAACCTTGACAAATGAAACTTGCAACATTGTTTGTAGGAAGAGAAAATTATGTTTCTTTTTTCGAAACATGTATGTTAGTATATTGTAATTTAATGAATATGTTTTCCTATTATCATATATGGTTTCATACTTTAACAAAACATTTTCCAAGACTTCAAAATGTTTTATTATTTAGTGAAATATTTGCCAAGATATTACAAGATTTTATAATTCAGTGAAAGATTTGCCATGGATTTACAAGATAATATACTCTGGTGAAAGATTCGACAAAAAAATTATATATACATATTATATTATTGATAAAATCGCCTCCCATTTTTCCTATCGATCATGGGGATTCACCCATTTATTATAAATATAAATTTAGGGTGGTTCTTAAAATTTTCCCTGAAAGTCGATTATCTGCTTTTCATCATCAAACACATCGTACATAGTAACATCATTAGGCATGAAATATCTAAAACTCAATTCAACTCTAAAAGAATTAGGTTTGAAATTTTCAGTTGGAATAAGTCTGGAAGATACATTGGCCAATAAATATGCTTCTTGATTCACAGGTTCTAGAAATAGAAACAATATTGAAAACAAAAAGCTTTCATATAAGATCTCATACCCATGCTTGATATGATTTTAAATGTGTTCAAAGGCGGTGAATAGAATTTTTTACATATCTAACAATTATTTCAAAATCACCATAAGCTCTCAAACGTTCAACTCGCAAGTCAAACGATTTACAAAGTCCCTTAATAATAGCTTCATATTTTGTAACATTGTTAGTACAATGAAATTCTAATCTATATGTGATAAATTTTTCATTCCCATGAGGATGTAAAAGCATACATCCAACTCCATCTCCTTCTTTAGACTTAACACCATCGAAATGAAGGGACGAAACTTTTGTTTTATCAAGATTTGACACATTATTGATATCAAGGACTTAATGATCAACTGTAACTAATGCATTGAATATTTCTAAATCAAATTGTTATTATAAATTTGAAACTATAGAAAAATCAACAACAAAATTTCCAAAGAAAGAGTCAACAACCAAGAAATAATTAGTTTTTACTAGTTCATTTAAATCATTTAAATAATTAATTATGTGTTTCATGTATGGCTCTTTGTTAATATTGATTTTTTTTGGCTCTCATTTTCAAGGCAACCATAGTTGATTTAGATTAGTGTCCATAAATCCCTTAAGGTTTTGCAGCGAACCCCTACTTACAAACAATCCACAAACTTCAAGAATGCCAACAATCACAATATCTATAATTCGATGAACTCTATTGTCTTGTGAAAATTTTATTAGAGCGTCATTTAACTCCCCAACTACCTGAACATAAGTTATGTCGAATTGTAAAATATTTATATTAGAGGGTTTCATATGTCCATTTATCTTCTTACAAATAGAAAGTGTCATTATATTATAAGAAGCACATGTGTTGATCATATAATTATGGAAATCGTGGTTACAAATTTCATGATTTAACAAAAATGGTGGGGGTTTCTTTTTCTGAGTAGAAGAAAATTTTAAAATCTGAACATTTTCCAAAGAATTATTATCAAAGGAAGCTATTTAATTCTTTTTAGGAGCCTTAATGCCAATAATATGTTTCTGAACATTTTTATGAGTTGTGGGGATTTTCCAAAGCTCATACAAGGAAATATTAGCTTTTATTCTCTTAAGATCACATATTGAATCACATTCTATATTTATACTTGTAGATTTATGAGTGCTATATGGTGTTTTATTTTCATTCTTATTAGATTCTTGACGGCGTTGGGTTCCACCAAAATTTGAAGGGGATCTCTCTGATGTAAATCCCCAACAAGACTTCACACCCTTTGGTGTAGGTGTCCCATCAAGTCATATGGTATGATCACCATTGGAATGGTTTTTCCAAGAAATTTCTTAGTTACAATCATCCATAAGAGAACAAAACGCCTCTTTGGGTCAACAAGGATGTGAACTTTGTGAGACACTCGGTGTAATGTGTACGAGGGATACTTCCATGGATGGTGAAGGAAATGAGCCACTGATTACAAAAGTAATAGTACTATCCTAAAGGGGGACCCAGGGTAAAGAGAAAGACTTGTTGTGTACCTATAGATTAGTCCACATAATAAACAACAATTGTTAAAGCATAAAAAAAATCATTCAATAACATCCATAACCAACTAATGAAATCATTCACTGACTTAGCATGTAAATAAAGAAACATATACCATGCACATAACCATAATAGTCCAACTATATGCACGATACATGTATTAAGGAATGTTGTCTCATTGAGATTCTAATTATAGGTGTAAAATCCAAAGAATAATGTTACATGAGTGACACACCATATCCAATCATTGAAGACGAAGCCACAACTTACTTCTCGAAAAAATAATATATCTCATATGTACTACAAGAGAAACTAGGGCTAGCCCTCCAAAAGTCTGGCGAAAGAGTGGTCCCAAAAGCCTGTTGCTTGAGTTATGGGGAACTATTTATAACAAAAACAATGACTATTGAGATTCTCATGATTCTTTGACTTCTATGGCTATTCATATTCTAGTATGACTCATTGCATTCCAATGTGTGGCCATTCATATTCCACTTGTGTCGCTTGGTCTTCATTACATAAGAAAAGTTACACATTAGACGATGGCCTAATAAGACAAATCAGATAAAAGAAAAAACTCATCAAATGGATATATCATGTGCGTATTAATGGAATTCATTTGTGATATAAGTGTGTCATGCTCCAAATGCCTTTGCAATGGCTTCACCTAGGTCCATCAAATCTCCTTTCTAGTATGCCCTTACCTCAAATTCCTATGATAATATGTTCTTGGAGCTCGAATGGACATTATTCTACAACCATGAGAGCTTCATGTGCACTTTGACTGGTGCAAAGGCATACTACTGAATAACATCTTTGGTCACTTATAATCCTTCCTGTTATGTTACCTGCTTGATTTTTTTATTGTAATCTTTGATATTCTAAAATCCATCCTCCATGCCTTTGATTGTGTAAAGGTATTAGATGGCGAGCATCCTGTGTTTCTGTGTAAGAGATTCAAACCCATTATGCAGTCGGTTATATGCAACCATAGTGTTAATTGACTGCGCTCCCAAATGTGAGTGATTTTGTAGGTGAAGTCTCAATTTCACTCTATCTATTTCTACAGAGAGCTTATCCTTCTTTTCCAAATGCTTTGGGGCATTTGGATATTTGCTAGTCCACTCCTGCATTTGTTGAACTACTCTAGTTGCTACCTTCAGGAGTTTCACCACTTCCTGCTTTCTTCTAAATTCCAATGAGATGAGCAGGGGTGTACACTGAGCAAGTACACCAAAGCCACCTTTCATGATAAGACAATATAGCGCAATAGTTCCTTGAAATAATTTACTTATATGTTTGCGGACCCTTCTTGACAGCCTCCAAAACCAACCACATGTATTATGTTATATTTTTAGATTATTTCTCATGTAAGTGCTGGATTTTATTCATGCACAAGAAAGACCAGACATTCTCCAAATTTTATGAATTTAAAGTACTTATTGAGAAAGACATTGCCATGAAAGTGAAGGCTCTCAGCAGCAATAACGGTGTTGAATATGTGTCAAACAAGTTTAGGAACCTCTATGCAAGAGAAGTAATTCGAAAAGAGTTAATAGCAGCCTATAACCCATAGTAGAATGGTTTAGATGAGAGGAAGAACATAAGTATTCTGGGAGCCACACAAGCGATGTTGCATGATCAAGGCCTATTGTTGCACTTGTGAATTGAAGCATGCAACACAATGATATATGTGTAGAAAAAGTGTCCTCATTATATTCTGAAGATGAGTACACTAGAAGAAGTTTTTTTCATGGAAGAAACCATATAGGTCACACTTCAAGATCTTTGGTTCATCAATTTACTATCATGTTTCCAAGGATCTAAGGAAATAGCTAGATCTGACAGCTGAGTTGAGCATATTTGTGGGGAACACTGATACACCTCACAACTATCAGGTGTACATACCATCTGATAGGATGGCATTTATTCGTAGATATGTTTTTGATGAAGAGAAGGTCACAAGATGTTCCCTTGAGAGGGAGCTTCAATTACATGTAGATGAGGAGATTTTGGATCCAAAGGAAGAACCTCACGATTTTATGGAGTAGTCACAGGCAAAGGAGAAGAGAGTGGAAGAAACCACCCATGTAGAGACATCCAAAGATGGAAGGAAGTATACTAGGGAACCTGACAGATTATTGCATAATTCTAGAGAGAATGTGGGAGCACCCATATCATAGTGTAGCCATAGGAGGTCACCATATCAATACAATGGGTACAGGGATATGATGAGTGAGATGGTTGGGATAAAACGATCCTCAAGTGAGGAAGCAATGCGTAATCTAGTATGGGTTGATGCCATAGTAGAGGAATATGATTCCATAGTCAGAAACAATGTTTGGGAAGTTGTACCAATACTGGGGAACAAGACAGTCGTAGGTTCGAAGTGGATGTACAAGGTGAAGAAAGAAGCGGATGGAAGAATAAAAAAACACAAGTCCAGATTTGTGACCAAGGGGTTCTATTAGGTGGAGGGAATTGACTATGAGGAGACCTTTTCTCTAGTTGCAAGGTACTCTTCAATCAAATCAATTCTAGCTCTTGGGGCATAGATGGGGTGGAAGATCCACCAGATGGATGTGAGGACATTGTTCCTTAATGGGGTGATTCAGGAGGAGGTGTACATTGATCATCTAGAAGGATTTGAGAGCTTTGAAAAAGACTTGCATGTGTGCAAACTCAAGTAAGTGATGTATGGATTGAAACAAGCACCCTGTGCTTGGTACACTAGGATTGGCAACTATTTCATCAGGTTGGGTTTCACCAAAAGTGAATAAGATGAAAACCTTCACCATATTTTAGTTGAAGGTAAATTATGGATTATAGTATTATATGTCGATGATTTAATTTTAAACGGTGATGAGAAGTTGATCAAGTCTTGCAAAGAGGATTTTACAAGAGAATTCAAGATGAAGGACATGGGACTCATGCGTTATTTCCTCAGTTTGGAAGTATGGCAATGAGATGGGGAAGTGTTTCTCTTTGAGGGAAAGTATGCGAAAAATATAGTAAAGAAGTTTTAGATGGAGAGTAGGAAACCCATGGACACTCGTCTAGTAGGAAGTTAGAGGAAAGTGGATTTCACTTCAAGTGAGGAGGTGAAGGCCACTACTTACAGGAAACTTATGGTTTCAATTATGTATTTGGTGAAAAAATGACCAAACATGTGTTATGAAGTTAACCAACTTAGCCAAGCAATCATTAATACAAACAAACTATATTGGAAGGCATCGAAACATGTGTTGAGATACCTTAGAGGAACTACTCAGTATGGTATTTGGTATAGGTGGACAGAGGGAGTGAAACTGCAATTCTTCACTACTATAGATTGGGCAAGTATTCCATTAGACATGAAGAGCACATCAGGAGGTATCTTCAGTATTGGGTTAGCAAAAAAATCTTGCTACAATAGGAAGCAAAGGTTAGTGGCACTCACTTCAACAGAAGCAGAGTACATGGTTGTTGGTCAAGAAACTTGTGAAGCTATACCGATGGGGAATATTCTCGTTGGGTAATTTGGTTAGATGATGCATCCCACTATGATTTACTATGAAAATCATAGTTATATAAAAGTTTATGAAATCTAGTTTTTCATGATCAATCCAATCATATCAATATTCGATATCACCATCTACGAGATTGTGTGCAGAGGCAGATCATGTTCTTGGAATACATTTGTACAGAGGAACAAGATGCAGATATTTTGACAAAGGAATTGTTAAGTGGAAAATTTGAGTTCCATAGAGACAAGATTGGGGTATATTATATTCATTTTCTTGTTGAGAGGGACTGTTGAAACTGGAAATAAGAAAATCCTCATTTAATTTTCCCTCGAATTAAATTAGGATAAAATTGTAATTCCACATCACAAGAGAACAAGAATGAGCTAACTAAGTTAATTTCACTTAGTTGGCTCAGTTAATTTAAGTTGAGAGCCTAACCTGAGTAACGTAGAGTCGTTCACAAATTTTAGGAGCCTAGAGTGAGTTTAATTTAAGTTATGATAATTTAAGTTAGTTAAACTTAGTTAAAGTCAGTTAAACTAATTCCAACTATTGGAGGAACTAGTAGGAGGTCTAGCAGTGTGGTGCAACTTTAGTGTTAAACAATTTAACTGATAAACCATCCGTAATTAACTCATTCATGTATGAAATTCGAGTTACCCAGTTGAGATTGGAGTTCAAAGGAAGTGTACTATGAGTTGTATAATTTTCCGAGTTATACAAGTGGTGCATGTAGTCAACGAATGGCCTATATGGATTGCACAATTGTAATTGGGAATTCCCGTAATTAATAGGCGGCTAATTCTCAAGGAAACAATGCAAGGAAATAGGATCTTGGAAGGCAGTAGAATTGGCTCAGTATTAGCCAGAGTCAGCTTGTTAAGCAATGAGATAGATTATACTTGTGCAAATATTGTTCAAGCTTGGATAAGCATTATATTTATTCTCTATTTTCTGATCCAATGCAATAAATATATGAAGGAGTTTTGGGTAGCAAGATTCCCCCGTAGATAAATATCTGAGCATATATGATTGATTCTTGTCTCATGTTTATGTTGTGATTTCTCAATCAATTAATTGTGTATGCTGATGAGTAGAGTAGATTCAAGTAGTTTGTTTTAGCATATTACATAAGTAATTTGAATCTACAAGGAATTTATATAGAGGCTTAAGGAGTGTGCTTTGCACTCTTGGATGGTGCATGGTGCAATTTTGATTAATGAAGGATTCCCCATCAAGGCTTTAGTGTGTGCTCATGTGATCCTGGACTCAACAAGTTTGCTTTGAAGCTGAAGATTTTTATAAGTCTGAGCTATAGGGTGAGGGGTCAACATGATGAGTTTAGACATAAAATCATGTGTGACACATACCAAATGATTGAGAAAGCATATAAAAACTTTAACAATATATACATCAAAACGGAACTTGATAGACATTCCCCAAGTACAATGAGTGAAGTGTGTTCAACTATGACCTAAAAGTGTCATTTTACACCCACAAAGATGTTACGATCATGAGATGCACCTAAAGATCTTCTAATCAACACGACAACATTTGAGACCATCTAAGGTCACTTGAAACACACAGAATAACATAAGATGGCATTTGATGATGGTACGATGGTGATAGTAGGCTCCAAAATTCGAATATAGTGAAATTTTGGAGGGTATTGTAGCAACAACAACAAAACTAGAGTAGCATAAGTCCCCTTAATCCAAAGCCAACCCGCCTCTCTCTCAAGTGTGAAATTGAGGTTTGTATACAAAGTTTTTACCATTGTTTCTATAACTATTTATCTTAACACTATAATGAAAAAGAAAATGGAATTAATTTCAAAAATTGACTTGGATTTTGAAAAGAAAAAAACTTTTAATTTCCCCTCAACTTCACCTATTCCTTAAATTCAAAGGAACTGTAATGTCCTTAACATTGTACATGATTCCTCATTAAATCACTTACCTAAATATTTAGTTGATTATAATTAATTTCCTGTATCAAGTAAACAAGAATTAATCCTTAAAAAAATCATAAAACTTCTAACAAATTAAAGCAAAGTATACTTCTTACCTCACTCCTTTGATAATTTTCCAAAACACTAAGAGGAAAAGTTATTTGGATAAAACATCATACAATATTTGGATAAAAAATCATACATTATGCTTCATTATGAATTAATGCTTCCATGATTAAACTGCTGTAGTAAATCAAGGTAAATCGCTTCCAAATATATCAGAACCCTAAATTCTATTTTATGCAAATTTATTTGAATGTTCTCTTGATTCCATCCCTCGCAGTAAATCTTGGTAAATATTCTCCATCCTTAAGTTATGACATGTTCTCGCTTGGGTGAATTTCATTTGGAACAAATTCTCAGCCAAAAGAAATTATCATGGTTAAACAAGTTTACTGTGAAGTTTTATGAAACATGGACCTAGCAAATAACAATTTTCGGGTCATGAGAGGAGAGAGAAAATCGTTTCGAGTTATTTTGATCAATGGTTATCATTATTTTGAATGGGAAATTGGTGGTAGTTTAGTCACCATTATTTGACTCGATACGATACGTTCGAGTGAGAAATTGGGGGTGTTTAAGACATCCTTTCAACGAGAAGACATTAGCACATGTGAATTGGGACCTCATATGTTATTTAATGTCAATTGCTTTATTAAAATATTTAACTGTGAGCCTTCTTTTAATACGCTCAACTTATTTCATAAGGGTTTCATGTGGATATTTCTAATAAAATGTTATAAAGTTTAATAAATAATTCCAATATTTTCCCGTGTCTTAATTTTTATAATTAGGTTTTAAATTTTACAACTAGTTTTAAATTTTACTGTTTTCATCCTTTACAATGCTTAAAACTTTAATCATTTAGGTAGTAAAGAGAAAGTTCCAATATTTTCCCGTGTCTTCATTTTTATAATTAGGTTTTAAATTTTACAACTAGGTTTTAATTTTTTTTTTCATGATTTACAATGCTTGAAACTTTAATCATTTAGGTAGTAAAGAGAAAGTGGTGATTTTAATCATTTAGGTAGTAAAGAGAAAGTGGTGATTTGAAATTTATAAAATGATTTTTATTTTTTTAATATTTGTGTTTGGAAAAAAAATATTGTGAGTGATTTATTTCGTATTTAGTTTTTTCATTCTCAACGGTTATATGTTCATGCTATTAATGTAATAATATTAAAAATGTTTTTATCTTAAGCTTTTTTTTAGTCTATGAAAAGTAAGATTTTTCTTATCCACAAAATATCTTTAAGTAAATTAATAAGTTTTAAAAGTTAAGTCAAAATGATTATATATATATGTTAAGTATTTACTGCCGTGCATATCTCCCATGATAAAATGATGTAAAAATTATTTCTTAATCCATTGTAAAAATATAAACAATGTAATGTAAAATGTTTTTCACTAAACACAATTTATTTTGAATATGTTCATATTATTTACATGTTTAGTAAAGAAGGTTTTTATCAAGGTAAAAATATTTTATAACATTTAAACAAAATGTCATTAAAAACCTTATATAAAGTTATTGTGATGAGGAGAGAGAAACCCTAGGTATAAAATTAATAAGATATAAGATATAAGTTAAGGTTGAAATTTATTTATGACTCATATTGATATTTGGGTGTAAAACTACTCAGTGAATTAACTTTCTTTTTTGATCGATAGTATATGCATAATGTGAAATAAAATATATTTTTCTTCATATTAATAGGAATTTTTAGACTCTATGAAATTGTGGTTTATAATAATGTATTACAAATAATTTTATTATTCAACTCTTTTATATCTCTATCATTTATTTCCCCTTTTTTGGTGAACAATGTTTCTCTATTTGTAGGATTTCTTTACCTTTTATGTGGACATCATAGTTTGATTATGGATTTTTGAAGTGATATATAAGATATAATTAGTTAACTATTTGAATAATGAGATTATATGTGTACATGTAATTATAACATTAAAACAATTAAATAATCATAATAATAATTACATACAAACATTCCTATTTATAGGTGATGTTCTTCAAATTAATGTCACTTATTTATAATTGAAGTTTTTTCTTAATTTGCTGATTAGTTCCTCCATGTGATTTAGAGATCGACCATAAGAAAAGGGTCAACATGTGAAACATGCATTTAAGAGGTTGGGTAAGACCATCAACAAGAGGATGACAATTTATATAAGATGGAATCCATAAAAGAAAACCATTTTCCGAAGAGGATCGAATTGGATGCAACATGATCCAACTTTCACTATGTTTAAAAAAGTATATTTTTGGGTTTTTCTCTATATTTTAGCCTTTTATTTTTTGTCCGGACTAATATTGATTCTCAACAGGTAGTAACTCCTCATCCGAGAGGTGATTATGAGAGCATAATATGTCATTGGAAAGGTATCAATGAGAACTATGCAATCACGGTATTTGTAATATATTTTTAGCATCTTGACTTCATCAAGAAATAAAACAAATTCAAGCACCCATATCCTCATGTAATGGAACCTTTTGAAAGATAAGCTATCATACTACTTTACAAAGAGTTTTTCTTCTTCTTTGATCACCAAGTATGATCTTCTTGTTGTTGTCCATACATCCCCTTTGACATCAATGACATCTTGTTGTCATAGTGACAACACTATGTGAAACATGATGCAATAAGTGTGTTAACACCTGATATACTCATGGAAGGAAATGAAGTGATTGGTGGAATTCCCAAAATGGAATTGTTGGATCTCATAACAATAAAAGTGGGACTACTTGTTACAGGCATATTTGGGCACTGCAACTCCAATCACATATGGCGATAAACCAAGGGCTCTTAAACCCCTAAAAGTGTTGTTTAACACCCTAAAGGATCATGGTCAATTGATTACATAATTTCCTAGAAGTTCCACCTGAGAAACCACTCAGAACTGGTCAAAACTGGACCATACAGACTGCTCCATGCTGAGGGTGAAATGCATATTGACTGTAACACTGGCCAGGTGCGATGCATATTGAAAGAGCCTTCTGTAGGGTGTGATGGGCGAGAGTAGACAAATGTCATAGACATTTTTCTAAGTGGAAACCCAGAGAATCTTCTAGAAACTTCTCATATGACACTTGCCTCTCTGAATTCGCCCAGGGATGAGTAAGAGATCATGAAATCTCCAAGTCGAACCAAGAACTATTAGTGAAATGACGCTAATAAAAAACCCAGACGCTAACTCACCCCTCTGCAAATATCTATAAATGGATCCCTCATCTCAGAGATCCAGAGGCTAGAATTTTGTAATTTGTAAGGAAGTGTTGTTGGTTTCTCTTTGAGACATTGTAGTGTTGGGTGATTTTTCCTTTCATGAGGTGAAGAGGGCTTTCATGCTGGGAATATGATGCTAGATCAGACAGCAAGGTTGTAATCCTCTCTTCTACTTCTACTATCAATAAAGTTATTTGAGTTTTCCTCCATATACTTGTGTACTTGTAAATCTTGTATTTGTGAATGCAATTGTATGGTTAATGTACTTCTGATTCTGCATTGTTTATGGTGTTATATAACTCGATGCTTTGATGATGTTTTGTTGCTTTTCCTCTTCAGGTTTTCTTTAAATCGGGACAAGTGAGAAAGGAGTGGCAAGCTCTATCAAAGGAGAGAGGAAACAAGCAAGGAGCCAAGTGAAATATTAAAGTTGGTGCTCTCTGCTTCTCTCTTATCTATCATACGTAAAGGAAAGCACAAGTTACTTTGAATTGTTTGTTTCTAAGATGGCTACCCATCTTGGTAAAACTAGCAGATCAAATAGACACTATTTTTCCTGGAAACAAAATGGCGACTCAGCTGGAAAGCGAATAGTTTGTTTGTTTGTTACCATTGTTTGCTTTATAAACTATAGACGGAGCCTAAAGTTAAGCCAGCTAGCCTTCGAACTGCACTTGCTATGCAAGTGCAAAGTAGATCAATGATGCTTCAGTCAATCTCTGAGTTGGTTTATGAACTGAACATCTAAATTACAAACATCCTAAGTGCCTTGGCGGTAGCTCAATAATCTCATAAGGTCATACCCCTATACTTTGTTGTTACTGTCCATCATAAGCTCAACCTAAATCACTGAACTTAGCTACAAATTGTGAGTGAAAACCAAGCTCAGTTTCTTTCCCTGGTCCATCGCATTGTCTCTAATTGGTAGTCTGGATGCATCACACCTCCCATGTGTTGCAGGTGAAGTGCATCTCTATTTCCCTCTCTGGAATTTGGTTTTTAATTCATTATTTTTAGTTCTATTCAGTAGTTTTGCTACCCATGATCAGTATATCATTGTTGAAGCCTTCTTACTTTACATTATTCAACCTCCATTGATCAGGAATTGTGAATGTTTTTTATGTATTTTTCGTCATTGTCCTCCTTTGCAAATAGTAGCTTAATCGAATTGTCGTCTTTTGATTCAAAAGTGTCACAACTGTCATTGTGAGTCGAAAAGAAGAGTGTCGTAAAGTCTTCCTCTTCTAGATAGTAGATTGTACTTTTTCCATTGTATTTGATTTGAATTGTCAATATTGGAAGTGTCGAAAGCAGTTTTCCATTCGAAATTGAAAGCGTCATCTTAGTCTTCCTTTCATTTTGAAAAGAAATTGCTAAAGTGTTGCTTTGAGGAAAAGTAGTTCAGATCTGTACTTAGTTTTCTTTTTGGCATTCTCAAATTAAGGAAATTGAAAAAAAAATACATGCATGTGCATTTGCATTTAGACTACATGCGGAAAATGATTTAGGAAAAGTACATTTAGTGTGTGCTCTCTGCTCTCTGTTGAATGAATCGTACTCTTCTTTCCTTAGTAGCTAGGATTTTCATTGCTAAAAGAAAAAAACGATTGTTTATCATTTTAGATTGCATATTTAGGAATTTTACATCTACATCATGTGGTGAACCTTGAAAGGCAAACTTCTTAAAAAGATATAAACTCTAAAATAAACCTCAATGAACATAAAAGTGCTTTGGAACCTAACGCACAACATGTAGAAGTCTAGGCTAGAGACATATTCTAGCATCGTAAAGTCTAGTAACTATCATTTTCATCGAAGGTTGGATGATTCCTCCTATTTTATATGACAAGTGCTAGTATGGACTTGTGCTTCCTGTACCATCGAGTATATATTGGGAGACCAAAATAGGTTGATATTCTTTATCCTTAGGAAGGCATGTCTACCGCCCTATCGATCACAATGCACTGAACACAACATTCGGGAAGATTGACTGCCGTACGTAAATTCCTTGGTAATTTCTATTTAATTTACCACCAAGGTGTATATTGTAGTTTTTCGATTGGTTTGGTAATACCTCTGTCTAGATTTCCAGAGTAGTCACTTTCTTTCTTTTTCGACTCCTTAAAAGAAAAGGTCCATCTGAGCACTTGTCACTTCAAGCTCATTAAAAATCGAAGGCGACTAGAGTCACCTTTAGCTTTTTCTCGACTCTTAAAAATTGAAAAAGCATGTTCTGTCAAAGCTTCATAAAATTCATTTAATTCAGAATAACACCTCTGTTCCATTGTTGATCTTAGGTTGAGGTAACGGAGTCCACCAATCAAGGATTTCCCCTTGGGGGTAATCCTAGTCTTTTCTCTTCTTGGGGAGATATTGGTGCTCCATACATGGCTACATTTTCCCTTCCAGGAATCACAATTAGCCTATCGGTATGGATATTCTCAACCTCTCTCATTCAAAACACTGTAATTCCTTAGCAATTGAATTAGAAACCAGATGATACTGGAGTTGCTCCTTCACCTTCTACTTCGTTTGTTTCTCGCTCTCCTTCTTCCTCTTCACTTGGTGAAACTAGTGATACTAAAAACCAAGTAACTGAGAAGAAGAAGAAAGGGAAGGAGAAGAAGAAGAATAAGCCAGTCAAGCAAGGGGGCAACCATGCATCATCTGCCGAAAATCCACACACCGCACCTTCCAAACCCAAATCTCCATGCATAATTTGCAAAGGAAACCACTTTCATTGAGATTGTTCTTGCATTCCACGGATCTTGAGACACTGGTCTCCCTAATTGCACCATCTGGTGTCATCAACCTCTATCGATCATGTCGAGAACTCACCATCAACTAGTGGAAGTGAAGTCAATGG
This sequence comes from Pinus tabuliformis, assembly GCA_031772625.1. NCBI lineage: Eukaryota > Viridiplantae > Streptophyta > Pinopsida > Pinales > Pinaceae > Pinus > Pinus tabuliformis. Next base: position 755,172,123 of record CM062809.1, read on the forward strand.
ATAAAAAGGAAGATCTAGATTTCCTTGTAGGTTGTGCAAAGTCAATCATGCCCTCCACCGTTGTCCTTTTTTGGACGAAGCTAAAAGTGTCTTAGATAACCGTCCTTCTTCAACGCAGCAACTTCTGCCTGGATACAAGAAACTCTTGCCAAGTCCATTGCTAGTTGAAAATCTGACTGACATACCCAAGTTGTCGTTCGAAACCCCTATCATTGAAGATAAACCCTATGAGTCCATATCGGACCAAAGTCAATAGGTCACGATGGTAGCCAACCCAGTCTTGCCTTCAGAAGCTCCAGCTTCAGATGATACAGTCTGCAAAGAGAATGAGAACGACATCGTTCAAATTCTTTTTGCTAATGCAGAGTCTGATGAACATGGGGGAAATCTACCCATTCCTTTACTATAGGAGGGAAGTTCCCCATTTTGAGAGATTCATCCGACCATTTATTCAGTCCCTCCTCCAAGTAATCCAGTCATTTCATTTGATTAGAATCTACTAGCGGGACCCCGCCTTCCATCTAATGTACCATTCCAAATCATAGCACAAGTTTAAAGAATGTTCATGTTTGGCATTGTCATAGATGAAGGGGCTTCCGTGAGTATCCTTTCCTCAATTGCTTGGAAAGCTCTTGGTTCACCATCGCTTCTGCCTGAGAACCGAAATTTTTCACGCTTCAACAAAGGAACCAGTCGACTGTTAGGGATCCTTCCAAATTTGCCTATAACTTTGAGAAGGAAAACAATTCACTTGAATGTGATGGTAGTCCAAGGGCCACTATATTACAATTTGCTCCTTAGGCGTGACTATGTTTACAGCATGGGAGCTATTGTTTCCTCACTCTTTCGAGTGATGTGTTTCCCCTATGAAGGTAGAATGGTACAGCTTGGTGACTAGCTTTCATTTCTCGGTTCAAACATGGCTATGAGTCAAACACCATCCCTAAATGGTCTCTTTGAACAAGGAATGTCTCTTCAACCTCCAGTTCATCCACGTAATTACCGTAAGTAATTCAGTGAATGTAACAAAGCTTAGGGGCCATGCACCCTGGTCTGCTTCGGCAGACGAACCCAGATGAAAAAATAGATTTCCTTGTAGGTTATATGACCAATTTGAAACGCCATTTAGGTGTAGGATATGGGATCAGTTTGGAACAAGATCTCCTCGCACGTTATGTGATTGGAAGATCACAACATTCACCTTTGTCTATTTTGATGGACAGATCCAAGGAAGTGTTCTGTCTACTCCACCGACAAAATGATCCTGCTTAAATGCAGAAACTTCTATAAGGGAACTAGAAATTCTCATTTTCTCAACACCCGGGGGCATGCAAACCTTTTTTATGCAAGTGAAAAGCGACCAGCGTAACTCTAACCTCGTAGAATTTTAGCCTAACTTTTAGTTCAACTGCTTAGGTTAGGTGAATGGTCTGATCCACCATTCACCTTTGTCGGCGGCCCTGTTACAGGGAAAAGTATCTATTTAGAACTGCTCTACCCCACTAAGGTCTGTGTAGGTTTTAACCCTGTACAGAAATTCCCTACATACGAATTCTCAAACAAAGAAAATAAACAATGCGAGAGCATAACCCATAAAACACATATGCACAGAGATTTTTCCCTGGATCCCAAAACCGGGACTACCAGCTTGATTTTTCATCATTATGTTCCTTTCAATGTTACAATACATATTTATACATGCCGAAGCATCCAATACCATGGACCGAAAACCATCGCGTCCAATACCATGGACCGAAAACCATCGCGTCCAAAAAACATGTGTGAAAAACATGTACAAAACCATAGGTGGGTCCGCCCAACCTAACATATGGTCCAAAACCAAAATTTTCCAGGGCGCTGCCCTGGACCCCATAAAGTGGGGTTACGGGTGCCCTTCAAACCCCCTATTAACTACGTGGAAAGAATATAACACAACCCAACAATCTCCCACTTGTTGTTTTCTTTCCACAGGGGGCCACAGGAGAGCTTAGTCATTTTTTCAGCCCTGAGATTCCCATTGCTTCTCTACACCAAGAGAACTTCTCAGAGCTCTCAGATTTTTTCAATGCATCTGTAGTATTCTTCAAAGTGTCCACCTTTACCAGCAACACCTTTCTGTCTTCTATCATATATCTCACAAAGTGATACTGAACATCAATGTGATTTGTCTTTGAATGATAAGTAGGGTTCTTTGCCAAGAAAATTGCACTTTGGCTGTCACAGTCTATTCTTATAGCTCCCTACTTGAACACAATCTCTGCAACCAAACTGCTTCCTTGCTTGCATGAGTGGCTGTCATGTATTCTGCCTCTGTAGTTGATAGTGCCACTACAGATTGTTTCTTACTCATCCAACTAACTGCACCTCCAAATAGGTTAAACACATACCCACTTGTAGATCTTCTCTAATCCAGATCTCCAGCCCAGTCTGCATCAACAAAGCCATGAATATCCAACACTCTGTCCATCTTGGTCTTCCTTCGTAGCACAAACCATAATCACTAGTGCCATGCAAATACTTGAAAACCCGCTTCACTGTTGTCCAGTGCTCCTTCCCAGGTTTTGACATAAACCTGCTCAATACTCCCACTACATGTGCAATGTCTAGTCTAGTACAGACCATTGCATACATCAGGCTACCCACTGCACTTGCATATGGAACACGGGACATGTCCTCTTCCTCTTCTTGTGTCTTGGGACACTGTTCAGCAGATAACCTCACACCTACAGGAATAGGAACCTTCACCGGTTTACTGTCCTGCATATTAAACCTCTGGAGTATTGTCTCGACATACTTCCTCTGGTTTAACCAGAGCTTCCTCTTTGACCGATCTCTTTTAATTTCCATGCCCAAAATATAGTTTGTAGCACCAAGATCTTTCATGTCGAATTTGGAGGACAATTGGGTCTTCAAATCCTGGATAATTTCTTTGTCATTTCCAACCAGCAACATATCATCCACATACAAGACCAGATAAATAATACGGTCACCAATTAATTTAAAATACCCACAATGATCTGCTTTGCTTCTGGTGAAGCCAAGTCCCCGTATAAATGTATCAAATTTCTGATACCACATCCTTGGTGACTGTTTTAACCCATACAGAGACTTCTTTAACTTGCATACCAGTTCTTTCTTACCCTTCACCGCAAAGCCTTCAGGTTGCTTCATGTAGATTTCCTCTTCCAAATCCCTGTGAAGAAATGCTGTCTTCACATCCATCTGTTCTACCTCAAAATCAAAAGAAGTAGCAGCAGATAAAAGTAATATAATAGAAGTTACCTTGGCAACAGGAGAAAAAATATCACCAAAATCAATTCCCGGCACCTGGGAATAACCTTTTGCTACCAACCGAGCTTTGTATTTCTCCACCTTTCCTTCTGCATTTGTCTTCTTCTTGAACACCCATTTGCTGCCAATGGGTTTCCTTCCAGCCGGCAACTCCACCAGATCCCAAGCCTCATTTTCGTGCAAAGATGCCATTTCATCGACCATGGCCTCTTTCGAGAGTTTTCCATCCTCTGAATCCACTGCTTCCTTCACAGTTCTGGGATCATTATCAGTAACAGACAAAGCAAAATTTGAACTGAAAGCAGATGGACTATACCTTTTTGGATGCCTTCTTTCTCAAACTGATCTTCTCACAGCCGGAGTTTGTGGCTCTTCATCTTCTGATTCCTCCTCTGCTGCATAGTCTGATTCTTCCTCCTTTGGCTCAAACTCTATCTTCTTAGGTTCCTTTGGTTGGATTTCATGTTGAATAACATCTTTTACCTCTCTGAACAACACATCTCGGCTGTACACAACCTTCCGTGTGACTGGGTTGCAAAGCTTATAACCCTTTAAACCATCCTTATACCCAATAAAGATGCACTTTTCAGATTTACTATCCAACTTGGTTCATTTCTCCTTTGGAACATGTACATATGCATCACATCCAAATACCCTTAGATGTGAAAGAGAGGGTTTCTTACCAGTCCATACTTCTTGTGGAGTCTTATCCTCCAACGCTGATGAAGGTGATCTGTTGATCAGGTAACATGTAGTATCCACCGCCTCTGCCCAGAATTCCTGTCCTAACCCGACACCACTGAGCATGCTTCTTTCCCTTTCCATCAACATCTTGTTCATTCTTTCTACGACTCCATTTTGCTGAGGTGTATATGGAGTAGTCTTCTTCCGTGCTATACCACACTTCTTACAAAATTCTTCAAATTCCTTGCTGCAAAATTCTCCACCATTATCTGTCCTCAACACCTTTATCTTCTTCTCTGTCTGATTTTCCACCAGAGCCTTAAATTCTTTAAACCTATCAAAGACTTCATATTTCTTCTTAAGAAAATATATCCATGTATTCCTTGAGAAGTCATCTATGAATGATACATAGTACACAGACTTACCCAGTGATGGAACCTTCACAGCTCCAAACACATCACTGTGCACAAGCTCTAATATCTGTTTCGTCCTCTTACCACTAGAGGGGAAACTCACCCGATTCTGCTTCCCATATACACAATTTTCACAGAAATCAAAATCTAGAGAGCTATTATTCATACCTTCTACCATACCTTTACCATGAAGTATTCGAAGGCCCTTCTTTCCAATATGTCCAAGCCTTTGATGCCACAACATGGTCTTCTCTCCAGAGACCACTAGATTCTCTACTCCATTTTCAGGAACCATAGAACTATTGCACCCATCAAAAATAGTGCTACCTTGCAGCTTGTACAGAGTTCCAATCCGAACTCCCCGCATTAATATCAGTGCTCCTCGAACCATCTTGCAGGTATCTTTCTCGAACACCGTCTTTACACCTGCATCATCCAACTTGCTTACAGAAATCAGATTTCTGGCCAATGCAGGAATATGTAGAACACCCAGAAGTGTTCTAACCCTTCCACCTTGCAACCTCAAGTTTACTTTTCCCCGACCAATGATTCTAGCCTTCCTATCATCTCCTAAGAAGACATCACCACCATCGTATTTCTCATACTCACAAAACCACTCTCTATGGGGAGTGAAGTGAAAGGATGCACCTGAGTCAATCAACCATGCCTCATGATCTACATGTGTACTTGAAGAAGCCAAGTACACATCCCCACCTTCATCTAAGGTGGTTTTTGCCTCTACAGAAGGAGCATCATCAGATCCCTTTCCTTTATCAGGAGCTTTAGATTGACAATCCCTTCTGAAGTGCCCTTCCTTTCTGCATTTCCAGCACACCACCTTTGTAGGTTTTCTTGGAGATTTAGATCTCCCTCTAGATTTAGATCTCACACTCGATGACTTATTTTTGTTTCTATTCTGGGACCGTCCTCGTACAGACAAGGCATCACCATTCTGGTTGTCCATATTTTTCCATCTCATCTCCTCCGTTAGCAAGGCTGAGACTATTTCATCAAACTTCAAAGCAGTTGCATTGCTACCTATTGCAATAACCAGACTATCCCACGAATCTGGTAGAGAACACAACAGACTAATGCACTTATCTTCATCTGAAATTTTAATATCAACAAATAATAACTGACTTACCACAGTATTAAACGCATTCAGATACTCTGTCACCGAGTCTCCATCTTTCATCCTCAAGTTATATAGTTTTTTCCGCAGGAATAGTTTATTCACCAGAGACTTAGATTGGTACAAAGTCCCTAACTTGGCCCACAAAGCCTTTGCCGTAGCTTCCCTTGATACATTCAACAATACTGAATCCGAGACACACAATCGTATTGTGCTCTTTGCCTTCCGATCCAACTTCTTCCATTCTTTATCAGTCACTCCCGATGGTTTAGTACCCGGATCTACCGTGATCCACTGATCTTTATCCACCAACAGATCCTCCATCTTGAGTTTCCACAACTCAAAATTCTGACCATTGAACTTCTCAATCTCTATCTTTCCACTGCTCGCCATCTTCTTTCACCACCAGAATCGATCTCGCAGATCTCCCACTGAACAGGGTCTACCACAGGCCCGAGCAAAACCCCTCAGCAACAAAGGCGTCCCCTTGAAGCCAAAACAGCTCTGATACCAAATGTGGGTTTTAACCTTGTACAGAAATTACCTGCATACGAATTCTTAAACAAAGAAAATAAATAATGCGAGAGCATAACCCATAAAACACATATGCACAGAGATTTTTCCCTGGATCCCAAAACTGGGACTACTAGCTTGATTTTTCATCATTATGTTCCTTTCAATGTTACAATACATATTTATACATGCCGAAGCATCCAATACCATGGACCGAAAACCATCGCGTCCAAAAAACATGTGCGAAAAACATGCAAAAAACCATAGGTGGGTTCGCCCAACCTAACATATGGTCCAAAACCAAAATTTTCCGCGGCGCTGCCCCGGACCCCATAAAGTGGGGTGACGGGTGCCCTTCAAACCCCCTATTAACTATGTGGAAAGAATATAACACAACCCAACAGTCTGAGAGCTGCCTTAGAAACAAACAGAGAAAAACTACTTTTGTTTTTCCTTTATGAATTATAGCTAGAGAGGAACAGAAAGACCAACCTCTGTCTTGCACTAATCCTTCGATTCGATCCCTCTCTTCTTTGATAGTCCTCAGCTACCTGCTCCCTTGTACGCCCAGCTTCACAAAATACCTGTAAGATCACAGAAGCATAGCACTATACAAAGACATGGATCTATATTCATAAACAATCTAGGATTAGATGTAAATTGACCATACAAATGTAACAAGCATCAATGATACAAAAGCATGGAGGAAAACTCAAATAGCTTTTATTGATAAACAAGAAGAGATCCAGGAGGAGTTACAACCAGTTGTTCCGATCCAGCATCAACCTCCCAGCAAAGAAGCCCCTCTTCACCTCAAACAAAGCTTAGATCACCCAACAATCTGATGTTTGTCTCAAGAAACCAACAACAATTCCTTACAATATGAAAAATTCCAGCCTCTGGATCTCTGGGATGAGGGATCCATATATAGATATCTGTAAGGGGGATGAGTCAGCTTGTGATTTTATTAGTTTCTTCTCTCTGATAGTTCTTGCTTCCACTTGGAGACCGAGGGCGTCTTACTCATCCTTGGTCGAATTCAGTGAGGCAAGTGTCATAGGAGAAGATTCTGGAAGCTTCCATTACCTCTCCACCTCGCGAAATGACACTGCCATTTTTCATTTCTCGCCCATCGCACCCCACAGAAGGGAATTTTGAAATGAAATGCACCCTCACAATGTATTTGGGTGAGATGCAACACACCTAGCCAGTGGAGCAGCTGCAATGATCCTGTTTTGACCAATTCTGAGCAGTTTCTCATGGAGAACTTCTGGGAGAAGCTGTAATTTGTTGACCTTGTTCCTTTAGGGGTTAGAACAACACTTTTAGGGACTTAGGAGCCCTTGGTTTATGGAAATTTCATGCTTGGGGTTGTAGGGCCCAAAAATGTCTATAACAGTTGCCCCCTAAAGTATGAGGCCGTTAATCTTTTGGTGTCGGGTGAAATGCTTTATTATGAGGATCCGAAGTTCTTTCAATGCTAGGAGGAGACCTGTAATAAGATACAATACAATACATTATCTTCATACTATTTTCATGATCTAGCTGAGGTAAGCATTCCCATGCTCAGCTTCATAAATTCATTTTTTATGTACACAGGACAGACAATCGTCTGAGGGTAGACTGATGATTCTGATAGAGCCATCATCCTTTTGAGTGGATGATTATCTATGCAGCAATGATGTACATTTAATGTCTTTATTTCCCTGACTATATATCACATCCCGGATGGATGAAACTAGATCCGGGGTCTTCAATCTCGTCCGATCTTCACTCAAAGTACAAGTCGATCCATGTGAGAAACGTTCTGAAGTCGAACATGGAAAGACATCGCTTGATTACCAGTCAATGATGTAAACTGTTAACAAGCGCAAGAGGAATCACCGATAATGATAATGACCCTCAAGGTACTACAGTACAATTCACGTGGTGTGAATAAAGGACTTGGCGTGGAACACCACGCAAAATCTTTCGGTCGAAGGCCATTGATGTAAACCTGTCATTGGAAGTGATAAACTTGCCATTGAGGCATGCAAGCTTCAAAGTACTAAATGGGGTGTTCCTAGATCAACTTCTTGGATAATGAGCTGATGTCGACAAGAAGTGATCCGTCACAGGAGGGCCTTAATGAATCCCCCATCAATGACACGGAACAGAGCAAATGATTTTAATGGAGGTGAAAACGATCTGGTGATATAAGGTTTAGGGTGGCGGTCATGAAAGGATGGAGTATAATGTATGGTAGTGGGTGAGACATAGGTGCACTCTCTGAATGACTTCTCTTGAACATATAGGCAACACTGATGTGATGGATTGGTAGCATTAACCCCAAATGTGGATGGTATGGCGTGACCATGGTGATGTGATCGGTGAATGAAACAACCCAACCCGACTCGGACACGTAGTGGAAGTGTCATGTTGAAGAGCGACTTGCTACCAACAAAGTTTCTTTGAGTTTTCTTCCCAATTTTTCCCCAGTCATTGCTGACCAGTACCTCTTTATTTTTGTCAAGCTTGAGGAGGATAACATATGCTTGTTCTATAATTTGCCCTTCGGGCAAACCCATCGCTATGTTTTAATGAGCCTAGCAATAGTGAAACTCGTTCTCGTCTAAAGACAAGTTTGTCGCTATTAATCTTTTTAACGAGTTTAACGACAAAGATAACTCGGTCCTTTTCAATTTTAGAGAGTCTGAAAAGGGACGTAAAGGTAACTCCAAAATTCCTTTTTCGCCATCTAATCCCTTAAGTCCGAAAAAGTATAAAACAATACAGAAGGGATAAATTTTCGATACTTTTAACGAACCGAACAAAACAAGTGCTCGATCTTTTTGTGTAATAATCCCTCAGGTCCAAAAAGATTAAAATCTAGAGGAGGGATAGCACTTCATGTCCCTTTAACGAGCTGGATAGGCCAATGGCTTGGCAATCTTTTCATATTTTACGAGTCAGTTGAAAAGAGCTTAAAGGAGACTCGTCTTTTGAGGAACGAGTGATAAAACGTGTAGCAGCTGATTCCAGGTAAGGTTTGGAATTTTCCAATCACGGCCGTGTTACAAGGATGGCTAGTGAGATCACTCTTCACAGCTGTTCCTCAAAATGGGTAAACAATCAAATGGAGGTGAATGATCGACCAATGAAAAAGTGGAGGTGACGGTGCAAACACGACCAAGGCTTTAATGGCTGAAGTAATACATTCACGATGGTTATTTGCCAGGGAATAGTTCATTTCTTAATGAGCTTAAAAGCGGTTGGAAACATTTGCTCGTGTCTTATGTTTATTTTTTAACGATCTTGAACTATGTGTTAAAACTGCTCGATTAATCCAGTCGTGTGATAAGAATGTATCATATAAAACGACAACTTTTAGAGTTTTGCCCCACATACTTTCTTTATACAAGTTAGGAGATGACCAATCCTACGAGTTCAAAGGGTTAGAGGTCCTAAAAATTTAAAAAATAAATAGTCGCTCTTCGCTTGCACGCCAAAAGGCTTGCATGCCTCCAGGTATAAAATAGAGTTTCAAGGTTACCCCTTCTTTAGTCCGTTAAAGCATTTGTTTTACCGAGAGAGGCCTACCTCTTACAGGTTACCAAATATTGTTCTATTTACAGCGCAAACAAAACACTTCCTCGGCGATGTCTACCGAAATAGACAAAGGTGAGTGAAGGAGGCTACTCCACTCACATAACTTTGACAAGAGAATCTTGTTCTAAAATAACCCCCTCTTCCAATCACGGACGGGGGTACAGACTAGTCATATTCTCTCGCGGAAGCCTACCCTATACCCAAATTTTTCCTGCCGGAGCAGACCAGGGTGCATGCCCCCTGGGTTTCAGTCATGTCCCCCCGAATCACTCGCGCTCATCGGGAGGACGACCTGGAGATTGAGACATTTCTTGCATGAAAACACCATTCAGGGATGGTATATGACTATTTGCTATGCGTGATTCGGGAAATGAAAGCTGGTCTACGAGCTTGACCACTCTTCCTTCGTGCGGAAAACAAATTACTCTAAAGAGTGAGGAGACAATTGCCCCCATGCAATAAATACAGTCTCGTCCAAGGAGTAGATTATAATCCAGGGGTCCTTGAACTACCATTACGTTCATGTGAACGGTTTTCCCTCTCAATGTTATGGGCACATTGGGAAGGATCCCTAACGGTCGACTGGTTCCTTTATCAAAGCCTGTTAGATTTCTCATCTCAGGCAAAAGCGATGGCGAACCAAGCACTTTCCAAGCAGTTGAGGAAAGGATACTCACAGAAGCCCCTTCATCTATGATGGTACCAGCCATAACCATTCTATATATTTGAACAATAATTCGTAATGGTATACTAGCTGGTAAACGGGGTCTGCCTAGTTGATTCCAGTCGAAGGAGACAACTAGGTTGCTTGGAGGTGGGACCGAATAGACGGTCGGGTATGACTCTGACGAACTTCCTTCCTGCGGTAAAGGAATGGGTAAATTGCCCCCATGTTTGTTGGAGTCTGTGCTTATGAAAAGAATTTGGACGGTGTCATCCTTGTTCTGTTCAATGATTGTATCATCTGAAGATGGAACCTTTGAAGGCAAGACTGGGTCAACTGCCGCCTCGACCTTTTGACTCTTGTCTGGTAGGGATTCAGATGGTTTATCTTCAATGATAGATGCTTCAGCCGACCACCTGAGCGGGCCAGCCGGATTTTCAACTAGTGACAGACTCGGCAAGAGTTTTTATATCCAGGAGGAAGTCGTAATGGTGAAACCGGACGATCATCCAAAACTCTTTTAGCTTCATCTAAGAAGGGACAATGGTGGACGGTATGATCGCCTTCGCACAGTTTACAAGGAAATCTATATTTTCCTTTTTGTCCTGGGGCTTCACTTTCACTAGTTGACGGTGTGTTTTCAACATGATCATCAGAGGTTGACGACACCGGGTTGTGCAAACGAGGAGACCAGTCCCTTAAGATCCGAGGGATGCAAGGAAAATCTCTGTGATAGTGGTCTCCTTTGCAAATGACACATGGCAATTTAGGCCTGGTCAGTGCAGTGTGTGGATTTTCGCTAGACGACACTCGTTTGCCCCCATTCGCTTTTGGCTCCTTCTTCTTCTTCTATTTCTTCTTCTCTTCCTTCTTCTCCTTAGGCATTTGACTTTTGGCTTTACCAGCCCCATCAAGCGAAGAGGAAGGAGGAGAGGAAGAATTAGAGGAAGTAGAAGGTTGGTGGGTAACTCTGGATTCGTCTAATTGCTGATTCGATTGTTCAGGAATTGTGGTGTTCTGAATGAAAAAGGTTGAGAAGAGCCATACAGGTAAACCAATTGTGAGTCCGGGAAGTGATAATGTGGCCATATGGGGTGCACCAACATCTCCCCAAGAGGAGAAGGGACTAGGATTTACTCCAAGGGGAATTCCTTGGTTGCTGGATTCCATTTTCTCAACCCAAGATTAACGTAGGAAAGGGGTAATGAATATTCCGTTTAAAATAAATTTTAGACGCTTTGACACAACTTGTTTTTTCAGTTTTTAAGAGTCGAGAAAAAACAAAAGATGACTCTAGTCTCCTTCGATTTTTAATGAGCCTGAAGTGACAAGTGCTTAGATGGACCTTTTCTGTTAAGGAGTCTGAAAAGGAACGAAAGGGACTGCTCTGGAAATATAGGTAGAGGGAGTACCAAACCAATCGCAAAACTGCAGAATACTTTTTACGGTACGGCAGTCAATCTTCCCGAATGCTGTGTTCAGTGCATTGCGATCGATAGGGCGGTAGACACGGCTTCCTATGGATAAAGGATTAAGCCTATTGGGGTCTCCCAAAACATACTCGACGGTATGTGGGAGCACAAGTCTGTACTGGCACTTATCGTCTCAAAGTGGACGAATCATCCAACCATCGGTGAGAACAACAGTTACCAGGCTTTACGACGCCGGAATACGTCTCTAGCCTAGACTTCTAAATGTTGTGCGTTAAGTTCCAAAGCATTGTTAGATTCATTGAATTTATTTTAAGTTGATCTTGTTTATGAAGTTTTCCTTTTGGGTTCACCACGAGATGTAGATGTAATTCCTAAAATGCAATCTAAGATGATAAACAAACTTTTTATCTCCTTTATGCAATGAAAATCCTAGCTACTAGGGAAAAGAAAGACAAAATCTTTTCACAAAGAGCAAAGAGCACACTCTAAATGCACTTTCCTAAATCAAGCCAATCAGACTGTCTATATGCAACTGCACATGCATGTATTTGTTTTCGACTTTCTTAATATATGAATGCTAAAAAGAAAGTTGATGCACGAATCTGAATTTCTTTTCAAGTGACAAATATCAACAAGCTTCTTTCGAAATCAAAAAATGGAGACGATTACAACACCTTACGATTTTGAAATGAATACTTGTTCTCGACACTAGAAAATTACAAATTCAGACCAAAAGCAATAGTAACAAGATAATCGACCATCAATAGCAATCAAACTCTTTCCTAGGATTGAAAATAACACTTGCGACAGTTTCAAATCAAAGGGCGATAGTACGATTATGCTACTTTTGTAAAGGAGAACTGTAAATGACTCAAAAAACACACAAAAACATCTACAGTTCTTTTGTACAAAGGAGGTCGAATAACAGTAAGGAAAAGGGGTTTCAAATAGACATATACTGATCATAGGCAGCAAAATTCAAGAATAGAACTGGAAAGAATGAATCACAGAAGCCACAACTGCACAGAGCTAGTATGATCAGCGCACGTGTAACACAAAGAATTTGAAATGCAGCGCAGGTTGTCCACTAGGGAAGTGCGTTGAAATTCAAAATCTCTGAACAGTACCTGTGATGGGCTAGAAACGAGACTCTATTCAGGTTCCGGGTCACAGTTCGCAGTTCAGTTCTTGGGTTTTGGCCGAGTAAAAAGCAATCAGTAATACAACAATCAGGGGTGGATCTAAGGAGGATCTAAGAACTATCACAAGGGAAATCAGATAGTTTGTGAGTCAGTTGTTTAAATCATAAACAGATCCAGTAGATGGATTGAAGCAGCAGTTGTCTACTTTGCATTTGTTATGGAAAATGCAGTTCGAATGCTACTCGTAAGTTTATGAAACAAACAACAAAGAATGATAAACAAACAAACTAATTAGCTCCCCAGCGGAGTCGCCATTTTATTACAGGGAAAAGTGTCTATTTAGAACTGCTCTATCCCACTAAGGTGTGACAGCTACCTTAGAAACAAACAGAGAAAAACTACTTTTGTTTTTCCTTTATGAATTATAGCTAGAGAGGGACAGAAAGACCAACCTCTGTCTTGCGCTAATGCTTCGATTCGATCCCTCTCTTCTTTGATAGTCCTCAGCTACCTGCTCCCTTGCACGCCTAGCTTCACAAAGTACCTGTAAGATCACAAAAGCATAGCACTATACAAAGACATGGATCTATATTCATAAACAATCTAGCATTAGATGTAAATTGACCATACAAATGTAACAAGCATCAATGATACAAAAGCATGGAGGAAAATTCAAATAGCTTTTATTGATAAACAAGAAAAGAGCCCAGAGGAGTTACAACCAGTTGTTCCAATCCAGCATCAACCTCCCAGCAAAGAAGCCCCTCTTCACCTCAAACAAAGCTTAGATCACCCAACAATCTGATGTTTGTCTCAAGAAACCAACAACAATTCCTTACAATATGCAAAATTCCAGCCTCTAGATATCTGGGATGAGGGATCCATATATAGATATCTGTAAGGGGGATGAGTCAACTTGTGATTTGATTAGTGTCTTCTCTCTGATAGTTCTTGCTTCCACTTGGAGACTGAGGGCATCTTACTCATCCTTGGTCGAATTCAGTGAGGCAAGTGTCACAGGAGATGATTCTGGAAGCTTCCATTGCCTCTCCACCTCATGGAATGACACTGCCATTTGTCATTTCTCACCCATCGCACCCCACAGAAGGGACTTTTGAAATGCAACACACCCTCACAGTGTATTTGGTTGAGATGCAATGCGCCTAGCCAGTGGAGCAGCTGCAATGATCCTGTTTTAACCATTTCTGAGCAGTTTCTCATGGAGAACTTCTGGGAGAAGCTGTAATTTGTTGACCTTGTTACTTTAGGGGTTAGAACAACACTTTTAGGGACTTAGGAGCCCTTGGTTTATGGACATTTCATGCTTTGGGTTTTGGGGCCCAAAAATGTCTATAACAGGCCCTCGCAAAGCAAAGGAAATGTTTTTTCTAAACTTTCCTACCTAACCTAGTAGTTCATTAACTCTTAGTGTAGTAAGTTCTATAGTTGGTCGTTTCTAGCCTGCATACAAAAGGAAATGAGCAAAGTTTTGCATGGGGCAAGCTCACTAAAAAATGAACCTACTAATAAGAGACATCTTTAAAAGACGACTGGCACGAGCAATGTTACTGCAGGGTTCAAGCTCGATAAAAAATAAACCCACCACTGAGCATAGTTTCCAAATATTCAAGCTCATTAAAAAATGAATCGACCCTTATTGAATAACCTTTGTGATCACGTTGCTATCAGCCTTTTGAGCCTTGGTCGTGTTCTTACTGTCACCTCCACTCTTTTAGCCAATCATACGCCTCCACTTGATTGTTTACCCTTTTGAGGAACAGCTGTAATGAGTGATTCTATTCGCCACCCTCATTACAATGCCATGTTTGAGAAGTTCCAAACTTACATAGAACTAGTTGCTACTTGAAAACATCACTTGTTCCTCAAAAACGAGTCTCTTTTAAGCTCTTTTTAGACTCGTAAAATATAAAAGGATTGCTAAGATACTGGCCTTTCTAGCCCGTTAAAGTAAAGGGAAGCGTCATCCCTCCTCTAAATTTTAATCTTTTTGGACCTAAGGGATCATTACACAAAAAGATTGAGCACTTATCTTGTTCGGCTCGCTAAAAATATCAAAAAGTCATCTCTTTCGTATTATTTTGTACTTTTTCGAACTTCAGGGATTATGCCATGAAAAAGGACTGCTGGAGTTTCCTTTCCGTCTCTTTTAAAACTGTCTAAACATGAAAATGACTGATTTATCTTTGTCATTAAACTCATTAAAACAATAGCGAAAAACTTGTCCTTCCAGACAAGAGTGAGTTTTGCTGTCGCTAGGCTTGCTAAAACATAGCGACAGGTTTGCCCGAAGGGAAAATTATAGAACAAGCATATGTTATCCCCTCAAGCTTGAAAAAAATAAAGAGGTATTGGTCAGCAATGACTAGGAAAAAGGGAAGAAAACTTGAAGAACTTCATTGGTAGCAGGTCGCTCTTGAACATGACACTTTCACTCCATCACCATGATTTAGTCTGGTTAGGTTATTTTGTTCACCATCACCATTGGTCCTCTGTACCATCCATGGGGTTAACGCTACCGATCCATCTCAGTGTCACTGATATGTTCAAGAGAAGTCACTCAGAGAATTCACCAACCCAGCTAACACCTCATCCACTGCAATGCCTTCACTCTCCATTTTTCATGACCACCATTCCTGAACATTGTATCATAAGATTGTTTTCACCTCCAGAAAATCATTTGCTTCGTTTCATTTCGTAGATGTGGGATTCATTAAGGCCCTCCTACGATGGGTCACTTCTTTTCGACCTCAACTCATTATCCAAGAAGTTGACTTAGGAACAACCCTTTCAGTACTTTGAATCTTGCATGCCTCAATAGCATGTTTCTCACTTCTAGTGACAGGTTTACATCAATGGCCTTCGACCAAAATATTTTGTGTGGTGTTTGACATCAGATCTTATATTCACACCACGTGAATTGTATTGAAGTACCTTGAGGGTCATTATCATTATTAGTGATTCCTCTCACGCATGTTAATAGCTTACATCATTGGCTGGTAGTCAGGATATGTCTTTCCATGTTCGACTACAGATCATCCTTTCACATGGATCGACTTGTACATCGAGCGAAGATTAAACGAGTTTGAAGACCCTGGATCTAGTTTCATCCATCCAAGCTACAATATATCCAGGAAAGTAAAGACATCAAATGTATGCCATAGCTGCATAGATGATCATCCAAGCTAAGGGATGATGACTCTAGACAAGGATCTCCAGTCTGCAATGCAGACGGTTGTTTGTCCTATGTACATGAAAATGAATTTATAAAGCTGACCATGGGAATGCCCACCTTAGCTAGATCATGAAAATGATATGAAGATAATGTATTGTATTGTATTTTATACAGGTCACCTTCCAGTTCGAAAAACCTTGGATCCTCATGATAAAGCATTTCACCCGACATCAGAAGAATTATGACCTCATTCTTTAGGGGTGCAATTGTTATCGACATATTTTGGCACTGCAACCCCAATCACATATGTCGATAAACCAAGGGCTCTTAAACCCCTAAAAGTGTTGTTTCACACCCTAAAGGATCATGGTCAATTGATTACATCATTTCCCATAAGTTCCACCTGAAAAACCACTCAGAACTTGCCAAAACTGGACCATACAGACTGCTCCACACTGAGGGTGCAATGCACACTGACTATAACACTAGCTAGGTGTGATGAATACTGAAAGAGCCTTCTGTAGGGTGCGATGGGCGAGAGTATACAAATTGCATAGACAGTTTGCTAAGTGGAAACCCAGAGAATCTTCTAGAAACTTTTCATATGACACTTGCCTCTTTGAATTCATCCAGGGATGAGTAAGAGATCATGAAATCTCCAAGTGGAACCAAGAACTATCAGTGAAATGACACTAATCAAAAACCCAGAAGCTGACTCACCCCTCTGTAAATATCTATAAATGGATCCCTCATCTCAGATATCCAGAGGTTGGAATTTGGTAACTTGTAAGGAAGTGTTGTTGGTTTCTCTTTAAGACATTGTATTGTTGGGTGATTTTGCTTTTCATGAGGTGAAGAGGGCTTTCATGCTAGGAGGATGATTTTGGATCACACAATAGGGTTGTAATCCTCTCTTCTACTTCTACTATCAATAAAGTTATTTGAGTTTTCCACCATATACTTGTGTACTTCTGAATCTTGTATTTGTGAATGCAATTGTATGGTTAATGTACTTCTTATTCTGCATTGTTTATGGTATTATAGATCTCTATGCATTGATGGTGTTTTGCTACTTTGCCTCTACAGGTGTTCTTTAAAGTGGGACAAGTGAGAAAGCAGTGGCAAGCTCTATCAAAGGAGAGAGGAAAAAAGAAAGGAGCCAAGTGAAAGATTAAGGTTGGTGCTCTCTACTTCTCTCTTATCTATCATACACAAAGGAAAACACAAGTTACTTTGAGTTGTTTGTTTGTAAGATAGCTACCCGTCTTAGTGGGACTAGCAGATCAAATAGACACTAGTTTTTCCTGAAACACTACCTATCCAACTAAATGGTTTCAAGGAAGGGTCCATAGTGAGTCCTTATTTCACAACTAATGATGTGGATGCAAGTTCCCCTCTATTGAATGACCCGCTAATTCTAGACATTCTATCATGATTTCTAATGTAAGAAAAAGAATCAGCAAATGGTGTATTATTTAGCTAAATAAGTAAAGGGTTAATGGGACCAGAAAAGGGGTTAGTCAGTCATATTAAAAAGTATGATTTAACCAATGGAAATAATTAACCTATGGCACTCTAGACATCAAGTATGATAAATCATACCCCTAGCAAAACTAAACTATTAGTAGGAAAAACAATGGATCAAAATGGGCCTTCTGGAAGTAAACCCTAAGGGGAGCTCAAGTCCCAAGGGTTGAGTAGTAAAGGTATGAGAAATAGTTTGACTATCCTCCTAGTATGTGCCTTTAATGGTACAATATCCTATGCAAGTAGTATAGAGGCACACCTTAAAATGACTAATATGATGATGTAACATATTTCTTAGTAGGACATGAACTTCCACCCACAATCACCTAGGTTAGGTTTCTTAAAGAATGAAAACTGTGGATAGAACTTGGCAACAAAAAAGTTAAGGGTAATATCTGTGGGTTAGAACCACATGTATGGGAAGACAAATTAAGTCTAAAATTTCAATGAGGAATTATTTTTGGAAAGTTGTAACCCAAAAGGTTGCCATATGAATATTAGTCTAGCATAAACCAAAAAGAAATAGTAGGGATGTCATTCAACATGCCTCCAATAAAACTTTGTGCTTGACTCTACTGTTAGAGGATATTTATCTATAAATTTCTACTTCTACTAATGAATTTTCCACTCTCTAATGGCTTCTAGTTCTAGTTTTATGGCCTTAAATATTTTATGTTCCCACTTTAATCCAAGGCCCTAATTCCTATTCTAAAGTTTGTTTGGTAAAAAGAAAAATGTCTAATCAATTTCAAAATAATTTCATTCCTTTTAATGGTTGTTGATTTCTCAGGGTATGGAATAAAACCAAATAATATTATGACTATTTTCAAAGAAAAGTATTGAAATATGTCAATGGACAAAAATGCAACATTTTCCTTTTGATGAATGTATCTGAGGGGGGATTTTTTTCTAAATTTAAAACATTAAATCAATCATAATGTAAGTTAATTATTAATCACTCTAACAGAAACTTCAATTTCTGAAATTCATAATCGACACTTCAATGCCCCTTAAAAGACTCTGAAAGTGATCAAAAGGGTATTGTCTTAAAATGCAATTTTACTCTTCCTTTTGTAGAATAGAGAATATAGTGAAAAAATTCATTAAAACAATAAGTTCCAAAAGGTATCTTTACAATCAACTGATTCTTTGCTTACATTAGTAAATAGGTAGATTGGTTAGTTGAGTAGATTGTGGTGTTGAGATATTTTATCGATTGTTTAGAAATTGTTGAATCTCATAAGGCCATTCATAAGGCCATTTATACTTGATGTAATTATGTGATCTAATAGGAAAAAATATTTGTGCAATCACTCTTTTCTTTCTTGGTATCAGAGCCCTTGTGGGCTTGCCTCTATGTGATAGGGCCTAGGAATATATAAATGTCTGAGTGTGCTTTTATTTTTTTTTTGGTGTGTCTTGCTGCACATGATTGAGAGGAGTGCCACTGGTGCTTCTGTGGAATAGAGGAGGAAGAGAACATTTTTTTTGCTATAAGACGATTGACGGACCCTGCCTCCACTCGCTCACTCACAGTCCAAAGGCCCATCTAGCTCTAGAACATGCATCAATCTGTAAGAGTTGTGGATACGTCTTGTAATACAAGACGGCTGCATAAAAAATGAAATTTCAACCAGTCTACGTCAGACTATTAAATGTCTGCAAGAGTTGGGTGATTAATTTCAAAACTGGACAATGAAACATACTATTGAATGTCTGCAAGAGTTGGGTGATTAGTTTCAAAAGTGGAAAATGCATGTTTCGACTACATAATATGATTGATATCTGAGGCATCTACTTAAAGTTTATCTTTTCTAGCCATGGTTCCCATCTCCAAAGAAGCTGAGTGAGTGAATGTCCAAGGAATCCTTGTGTAGTCCATTGCTTCATACATTGATAAAGATTATGTATTATGTTTGATTTCTGTGAGGAATAACAAAAGACTGAGGACTAGGCATTTTTATGTTCTCTGTTTTTGGGATCAGGCCGCGAAGGGTACCTGCATTATTTCCAGTCGATTGATGATACGTTGGGATTATCACTTCACAGAGGATGAGGTCGACCTTTCTGCAATTTGATAACCCTGTGGCACTTCAAGGACGTCTATGTTTATGCCATAATGAAGAGAACAAAATGATGATTAAAGTGTGTTGGTGAGAATTGCCTTCCAGTATTTTTTTAAACCTAACAACGTCGAATAGTTGAAATTGGTTGAGCACTCATTAGTTTACCTTCATTGTTCAAAGGGTATCTTTCTTAAATATGTTGTATTGGTAAAAGGTTCAATGCCTACAGCCTCTATGAATTATCACATGCCACCACCATGTACAAAGCACTGTGTTTGGGATTTATTGTGATACATCGGACAAAGAAACTGATCGCCCATGTGGCCTTGGCTTTGTGACTTTTGCATATCTAAAAAAACCTGAAACAAAACATTTCTTCCTTCAACAAAATGAAAGAAAAACAAAACAAAACAAAATAAACCTGAAACAAAACATTTTTTCCCTGAACAAAATCGATCGGACAAAGAAACAGATTTCCCATGTGGCCTTGTCTTTGTGACTTTTGCAGATCTATCGTCAATGGACTATACTACTAGTGAATGTGTAGATGAGTATTCACTGATGAAGTGGCACTATCATGGTAGTTCGTGACACTATTTTGCAAAGTTTTTTGTGTTGATAACATATACATATTTATTCATTTCTTGTGAAGTGTGATGTGATTTAATTAGTGGTAAAAGTTGTAAAATGTGTAAAATAAATTAATGAACAAAAGAATATAATTAAATTAGTGGTTTTCGAAGTGGTGAGAGGACATATCACTAATTTGATTGTGAGTTTGTTATATGTTGATGGGTCTTGTTGTGCTTCAGTATTCAAGAGAATCAGTTATGGGTTATGTTATGAGATCCATGTGTAAAAAGGTCAATTGCATAATTGACTGCTAGATACATCCAATATCGAGACTATTCACAGTAGTTCGTGACACTATTTTGCAAAGCTTTTTGTGTTGATAACATATACAAATTTATTCATTTATTGTGAAGTGTGATGTGACTTAATTAGTGGTAAAAGGTTGTAAAATGTGTAAAATAAATTAATGAACAAAAGAATATAATTAAATTAGTGGTTCTTGAAGTTCCTTGGTGTTGAGACGACATATCACTAGTTTGATTGTGTGAGTTTGTTATATGTTGATGGGTCTTGTTGTGCTTCGGGATTCAAGAGAATCAGTTACGGGTTATGTTATGAGATCCATGAGTAAAAAGGTGAATTACATAATTGACTGCTAGATGCATCTAGTATCGAGATTTTCCTTCGAGAGATCGACAAGCGTCAATTGTACAAAGTTCATCAAATATTGTCAGAGGTGGTTATGTCTTAAATGAGTCGATTGGGAAGCTCGAAGATTGGGTGGTGAAAGAGTGTTGTCCAGGAGACTTCAGAGTAGGAATAAGCGCTGAGGAAGACCAGTGAGACAGTTGTGACATGTGAATTGTAACTTGTGATTTTTTGTATTAATCTTTGTAACGATATAATGTAATAATTAAAGGGGGACCTAGAAATAATTCTTACATGAGTAAATATGTAGATTGGTTAGTTGAGTGGATTGTGTTATTGAGATATTTTATCAACAACAATCTCTCAGTTTGGAAATTGTTAGATCTCATAAGTGCCATATATAATAGATGTAATTGTGTGATCTAGAGTGTAATAAAAAAAGAATATTTGTGTGTCTTCTTTTTCTTTCTCTTTTGTACCCTATAAAGCCTTTTTGGTGCACCCTACAAGCATCATCATGCCCTCTTTTGAAAAAAAGTGATGAATATTCCTTCTACACTATGAACGAGTGATGCATCTCTCTTTTCCCAATCCAAAACTACAATGATGAGAAAGAAAACAAGAACTAAAAACATCCAAATTTGTAAAATGAAGAAATCTAGCTACAATTTACCAATTCCAAATTAAATATAAACAATAAATCAATACTAATGACAATTAAATTAATCATAAGAGGGTTAATATTATTCCTATTTCACTATTCGTCATGTAGTAAATTCAAGAAAATAGTTAACAATGATGGTTTCTATGCAACAAGTCCCTGCTAAGCCAAGAGGGTATCTTGCCTTTGTAGCCTTTCCATGATTCCTACTTGAAAAAGCTTCATATGCTTGTATCTCTGAAGTCTAAAATTCAGGTGACCTTTCCAATACTCCAGAAAAAGAGAAAACTGTTAATGGAACATCAAACTTCATGGCTGCATGTTCAAGCATGTCTGGGTCATAGAGCTTTACGTTTAACCAATGATTTTTGAGAAGGTATTCCATATAGAAGATAATATCTGCTAGTTTAATTCAACATTATTTATTTGCATAGTGTTGTATTTCATCTCGATTTTCATGAGTTTGATCTACTATGATCACGCCATTATTGGAGGTGCTTACATGCTTCATCATTCCACATTTTAGCCAAAGGTTGGATAAAATTTGTATTTAGGAAGTAGAAGGAGCCTAATCCCCAAGTCAAAGTGAACTCGCACTAGAGTCATAACACTACTACATACAACATCAGGCTCTGGCTAAGCAAAGATGCTTCATAGAGCTAGAGCTACTAGGTATTATCTTATGGGGCTTTGGAGAGAAGGAGGAGGAGACTAGGCCAGGATGTACATACCAATTTTGATTCTTAGATATGAAAACGTCTATTAAAACATCTCCATGTGAGCTTATATATCAATTCAAACTAGAGAAGAGATTGAACTACCACAAAAATGGAAATAGGGGTTTCAATGTACAGATTAGGTATAACATACATATCAGGTGAGTAGTCATCCTCCATGTGAGTCTCATATGTTTCAGATGTGTCTCGCTCTGAGAATTACAACAAGGACGTAGATATGGTGATGATATCTCAATGGTGGTGGAAACTATTAGGCTATTCAAATCAAGGAGCTGCAAGCTTCTCTATGCCAATATTGTATATTATAACATGGTAGGTACCATAATACCATACATACCAAGTAGAGTAATAATTAAAGTCTCTGAACCTAGTTCTCTCTCTAGAAATGGAATTAGATCTGGCTGGGGAACAAGTATATATGCGAGAACACATATTAGTTTTATCTATATGTCATATAATATATTAAGACTAGTATATATGATGATATTAGATATGAAAAATCTAGTAGGAACCTTTTCATTCAATGTGTATATGGTCGTATAGTATATTAACCATGTGAAGACCACCCATAGTAACCAAGCGAAGTCTATCTGAGCCATCAACTCTTACATCAACAATTGGCTTATAGTGATCTCCTCCAACATCAACTAGCATTTGTTAAGAAAATTTAGAGATTGAAACTTCTTGGATTTATTCAATACTTCCTCACGAAACTGGACTTCATTAGTTCCTCTACGAGCGGGAGGGCGATACCACAACTCTGGATTCAGTTCGTAGTGTACCCGACTTCAGCCTATCTGAGTCTATTGAGTCCTTCACAGTTTAAAAAATCTACCCACTCTCTTTTGAGACAAGTGAATTAAGTATTCTCTTCTTTCTTATACAAAATTGATGGTACGAATTCTTTCTGGCTAGCATTAAAAGTAATATTTTGGAAATAGAATTTGGTGGGAGAGACGATGGTAGCACAATAGTGGAGGTCCATATATTTCATATCATGGATGAGAAGTTTCTCCCTCGCTCGACGTCAGGTCATTTATCAAGGGAGGTTTGTAACCAAAACCCATAGTTACCTTTGTTAGATCCTTGTTAGTATTTATGATGTGAACCCACGATAAATCATTTAGTCAAGTACACGGGGAATAAAACCAACCCGTACTAGTAGAAAAAAATATTTATCAATATTTAAGGGTTAGCTAGAGCGAACCCTAAGCACAAAGAAGCTTGTAGTGAACCTTATTGAATTGAATCTAGCTACTTTGCATAGATATTATGTGACACATTTTGGTGGGTAGTTGACATAGATTCACGACCTTTTTGTAGCCCACCTCAACTATTGTTACTCTCGTAAGTAATGAGGAATCTCAAATCCTCTGGCTTATTATACTAACATGTGATTAGTGACCTGATTAATCACACGTAGGTGATAGATAAGTGTCTGGGCGAACTGTGCTATTTAGGTGAAGTAGCTAAACCTATGAGGCAACCAAGGGAGGTGAAAAAACGTGAACACAAGTTTCAAAGCAAAACCAAAATTTTGGCAAAAATGAGTTGCACCCTATAAGCAGAACTAGGTGGGTTTCTTCTCACCGGCAGCTAATCAACCCAACAAATGACACAATGTCAGATTCAATATTTATAGAACAATAGCAGTAGGAGGTAGATAGGGTTCAAGTTCACACACTCTCTTTTCGTCCATGAGTGCCCTTAAGTCCTATGTTTTAAGTCCTATGTTTTCCTTCGTCTCTATGGTTTCTAGTACACCTTCTGCATAAGTCATCCTAAATTCCTTCACAACTCGAGGCTTTCCTAGCCATCGAGAGGAAGAGAAAATATCGGGATGAGAGCACCACTTCGGAATGGTCCCCAGAAGCCCTCCAAACCTAAAGCTTCTACTCCTACTTAACGAGGTAAATTAACCAACGTTATGATTTTTCTTTGATGAAATTTAAAATTTCGTGTGCAAATCACAAAATATATAAGCTCCTTGAGCTTCACAAGTTTTTTCTAGATTGTGGCATACTTACTATTTAGCTTGTTTCATTGTGTTTTTAAATGCAGTTTGGGGAATTTGGACCAGCAATATGTGAGATTTTGAATTTTTGTGACTACAACATGTATCCATAGGCCCAATTTTTAACTTTTGAGCATAATTTGTGATCTTTAAATCTAATGAAGTCGGAATTTTGGAAGGCCGTGATATAGGGTTTGAGCTACTATACTACCATATACAGTTTGGTGCTAATGACAAAATAGATAACCATAACCTATGCTTGCCTCGGTGTACCATGCTTGAAGAACTGTCTACAACTGTCTACAAGTTCACATGCACATGGCCATGTGGTCTGGCGAGTTGGCGATATGTGTTATGGTGTGCTTCTTACCTGAAAAGACATCATATAGAAACAAACCATCTGTAAGTGAAAAAAAAAAAAAACCAAACATTTAATGCAAGGAAACTAATACTAGTATTAGCCTCTGTTTCCAAAAACTATGAAAAGTATAGAAATTATACGACCAATAAAGACCAATATAAATTACTTTCCTCAAGAAGAAGCCAAATTTGATGATAAAAATTTTTATACATTTATTTGATAGGTTTGGCAATGATACTTTATGAAATAAGCCTAGTTGAAAGATAAAATAATGGCAAGACAAAAAAAATCGATTACAATAGTCCTATGCCACTGACGACGGAGACTATTAATGAAGCTTCACCCAAAAGGCACACCAAGAGACCCTAATTCACAAGATCCATTAAGATATAGGAGCAAGAGGAAAATCTAAGATTGTTAGAGAGATATCTATCATCATTCAAGATCCCCCTAAACCTCATAATTTTTTATTAAAATGTTCAATAAGGATAGTGAAGTTGGTGATGTATAGATTAGGTTACAAGGTTCAGTTTAACAAATGTTAAACAATGTTAAGGCATATTGTTAACTGTTAAAAAAAATATCTTTTGATTTTGATAAAAAAAAATTAAACATATATATATCAATTTCTTGATTTTTTTTTTCCATGAAAATTATTAAGATTATTTTTGATTTTTTTTTTCCATGAAAATTATTAAGATTATTTTTTAATATTTTTTATCATATTTTGTTGGATCGTTAATTATTTTTAAATTGTAGCTTAATTGAAATTTAAGGTTAATATAGTTATTTTCTTAATTTGTTTTTCTTGTTGGTTTTACATTGGGTATCATCCTCAACACACTAGAAAGAAATGAAGGTTTTTTTTATTTTCCTTTGGTCACTTAATTTAGTTGTAGATAAACAGATTTTTGTAGCCAAATATATGGGTGATTTGTATCTTTTCTCACATTAGAGATGAAGTTGACATGTAGAAAGTACTTCATTGTTTATATATATATATTATATATATATATATAGAGAGAGAGAGAGAGAGAGATAGATAGATATCAAAGTTGAAATGTTTTATTAATGATCAAGACTAATATATATATATATATATATATATATATATATATATATATATATATATATATATATATATATATATATATATATCGAGGTCGGCCATAAATAAAGAATTTCAACTTCGCAATTAACTATCAAGTTTATATTGATAGATAAATAGATAATAATTAAAACATTTAATTGTTTTTTTTTGTTCGGGATGAAGGACACATGGAATGTTTTTTGTGCTTAAATTATAATTCGCATTTAACATTTAAAATAATATTAATAATACAAAATATTATTTCAATTTTGATGATAAATAAAATATTTCAATGTCCAAATTAAGCAAAATAAAATTGTATATGAATTAAAAATTACTTATTCTTATAAATAAATGTCTTTCAAAACCCATTATGGAAGGGATGTGTACACTTTTTTATATTCAATATAAACTTATATATATATATATATATATATATATATATATATATATATATATATATATATATATATATATATATATATATATAAGGTGTAGTCTAACTTTTGTAGATTGTTTAATTTGTATAATTCAAGTGCCCGGTGTTTTTTTATGGTGTTGAATCTATTTATGCATTCAAAAATATATTTTAAACAACAAACAATCTTGAAACTATATTCCCAAATTTTAATGAATTCGAAAAAACTATTTCATTTATAAATTAGACTACTCTTATATAAAAACACAACAATATAAATTACGTCGCATATAAATATTAAGGTAATTTTTTTATTTTTTTTTTTTTAAATTTGAAATCTATCTTTAATGCAAAGGATAAAATTTTTTAACATAGAATTTGATCACACTATCTAGATTTCGATATAATTTGAATTAAGATGAATCTAATGAATACGACTCTTAAAAGTGCCGACAGCAACCCATTGATATTATGTGGGGTTATTAACAACTCTGTACACATCATTAACCATATTATCTGGGGTTATTAACCACTTCATACACGTCATTGGGGTTTTATCTTTGCACAAGTTTGAATTAGGGAAAGGGTTGTTCTTATACAAATAATCAAAGTCCACACAGAGTCGTGTCATGTCTTTACTTGTGATAATGAGATGGGGAATTGTTTGTCTCTTAGGGAAAGTATTCCAACGAGATACTGAAGAACTTTGGCATGGAGACTAGCAAACCCATGGACACTCTTCTAGCAGGTAGTTGGAGGAAAGAGGATGCCACTTCAAGTGAGGAGGTGGAGGCCACTACTTACAGGAAGCTTGTGGGTTCACTTATTTATTTGGTGAACACAAAACCAAACATGTGTTATTCATTTAACCAACTTAGTTAAGCAATGATTAAGCCAACCAAACATGTGTTATTCATTTAACCAACTTAGTCAAGCAATGATTAAGCCAGCCAAAATGTATTGGGAGGTAGCTAAACATGCTAAGATACCTCAAAGGCACTAAGGAGTATGGTATTTGGTACAAGTAGATAGAGCGAGTGAAGATACAAGGCTTCAGAGATACATATTGGGTGGGTAGTCCATGAAACAAGAAGATCACATCAAGAGGGATCTGCAGTTTGGCTCAGTAATAGTTTTTTGCTACAACAAGATGTAGAGATCAATTACAGTCAACTCAACAGAAGCAAAGTACATTGTTGTGTTGAATTAAAGAGCAGAGAAAGAAAGAAACAGCAAGAATAAGAGAGAAGAAGACCAAGAACAGAGAAACTGAAATGTATATCTGATTATTCGATGATTAATTTCCTCCATGACATTCGATATATTCATGTCACTACCGTTACATAACTAAAAAACTTTATTCGTTACAAAGCAAAACTGTTTAACTACATTTGATAACCGATGTTCGTTGTCAAACTAACAAACTCCACCTTGACAACAACTTTCCCATTCATCATCTTTCCTGCAAGCCAAGAGAAGCTAAACACCACCGCAACTTCTCTACTGTAACTGGCTTTGTGAATATGTCTGCACAATTTTCTCGTGTGTGGACCTTTTTAAGAGCTACTTTTCCACCATCGATCACATGTCTCAGAAAATGATATCTCACATCAATGTGCTTGGTTCTGCTGTGATAGGCAGGATTTGTGGCCAAGTGAATAGCACTTTGACTGTCACAAAGTACACTCACTTTCTCCTGCGTCCTTCCGATTTCATCGAGCAAACCCTTTAACCAGATTGCTTCTTTACTGGCATCTGAAGCAGCTATATATTCAGCTTCGGTAGTGGACAATGCAAGCGTGTCTTGAAGCTTTGACATCCAACTAATTGCTCCACCTGCAAGAGTAAAGACGTAACCTGTAGTAGATCTTCTTTTGTCCAAATCACCTGCATAATCAACATCTACATATCCGCAGACTGATCCTTCACTACCACCAAAGACGATGCAATGATCTCTTGTGCCTCTTAGATATCGAAGCACCCATTTCACTGCTTGCCAATGTTCTTTACCTGGATTTGCCATGAATCTGCTGACAACTCCAACTGCATGTGAAATGTCAGGTCTTGTAGATACCATCGCATACATTAAGTTGCCTACTGCATTTGCATATGGTACATGAGACATATACTGCTTTTCTTCATCATCTCTAGGACTCAAAACCGAAGAAAGCTTAAAATGGGAAGCTAAAGGAACATTAACAGGTTTCACATTATTCATAGAGAACTTTTCAAGTACCTTCTCCACATACTTCTGCTGTGATAACCAAAGCTTACCATTTTTCCTGTCTCTGTGTATCTCCATGCCCAAGATATGTTTTGCTGCTCCAAGATCCTTCATATCAAACGCCCTAGAGAGTTGAGCCTTTAACCTGTTGATCTCTTCCATGCTTTTGCTTGCAATAAGCATATCGTCAACATACAAAGCTAAGATAATGAATATGCCATTGAAACTTTTGAAGTACACACAATGATCATACTCACTTCTTATAAAGTTCTGGCTCACCATAAAGGAATCAAACTTCTTGTACCATTGTCTGGGAGACTGCCTCAGACCATACAATGATTTCCTGAGCTTGCAAACTAATCTTCTGCTGCGACCTCGTACAAAACCTTCTGGTTGTTCCATATATATCTCTTCGTTCAAATCACCATGTAGAAAAGCTGTTTTAACATCTAACTGTTCTAACTCAAGATTAAGCAACGCAGTTAGTGCCAACACAGTACGTATAGAAACAAGTTTTACAACTGGAGAAAAAATCTCATGAAAGTCTATACCTTCAACCTGAGAATACCCTTTTGCTACCAGTCTCGCCTTATACCTCTCGATACTACCATCAACTTTTCGTTTCAGCTTGAAGACCCATTTACACCCAACAACACTTCTCCCTTCAGGAAGCTCTACAAGATCCCAGGTATTGTTCTTGGCTAGGGAGTCCATTTCTTCTTCCATAGCCTTTTTCCATTTCTCGCTATCTGTATCATCTATCGCTTCCTGATAACAAGACGGTTCCCCATCTTCAGTAACCAAAGCAAAAGATGAAGCAACAGAATCTTCATACCTTTTTGGAGTTTTCTTCGCCCTTGTAGACCTTCTCAGAGCGACTCGTTGCTGAACTGGTTCAGAAACTTGCTCTGGTTCAGAAGCTTCAACGGCTTCCTTTGTGTCTTCAACACCTTTGTCTCCAGAAGTCTCTCCTTCCTTTCGACTGTCACCGAAAGATCTAGCCTCCAACTGAACTCGTTGACTCGGCGATACCTGTTCCTGTTCAATTCTTTCAACATTTGATTTTAACAAAGAGGATTCATCAAATGTTACATCTCTACTGATAACTATCTTCCGCAATGTAGGATCCCACAACCTATATCCTTTCACTGCATAGTCATACCCAACAAAGACATAACATTTCGACTTTGGATCTAACTTTGAACGCTGATTTTTAGGAATAAGAGAATAAGCATCACAGCCAAATATCCTCAAATAAGAATAGTCACAACACTGACATGTCCAAACTTCTTCAGGAATTTTACAATCAATTGCTACTGAAGGTGATCTGTTAACCAAATAACAAGCAGTAGATACTGCTTCTGCCCACAACTCCTTTTGCAAGTTAGCATTGCTGATCATGCTTCTGGCTCTTTCCATAAGAGTCCGATTCATACGCTCAGCAACACCATTTTGCTGAGGAGTATAAACAGTAGTTTTGTGTCTAACAATGCCCTCATCCTTACAGTATTGTTCAAATTCAACAGAAGTGAACTCACCGCCATTGTCAGTTCTTAGACATTTAATAGATTTCCCTGTTCTTTTCTCTACCATTACTTTAAATTGTTTAAACACATTGAATACATCAGCTTTCCTTTTTAGCAGATAGACCCAAACTTTACGAGAATAATCATCAATGAACGTTACAAAATACAAAGCACCTCCATATGACATAACAGGGGAAGGCCCCCACACATCAGAATGAATGTAGTCTAAAACATCTTTACTATTATGATTACCAACTTTAAATCTCTGTTTACACTGCTTCCCATACACACAATGTTTACAGAAATCTAAATTCAAGGATTTCAGACCGGGAAGAGATTTACGTTTCATCAGTATGTTAAGACCTTTCTCGCTCATATGACCCAAACGCTGATGCCACAGACGAGTACCTGCTTCTTCCTTTTCCGACGCAACCGCTGCTTCACCGACCTGAGTACTTCCTTTTAACCTGTAAAGATTCCCGACCTTCTCTGCCTTCATAACCACAAGGGCACCTTTGAAGACCTTCAAGACGCCATCCTGACCTGTAAACTTATAACCATCTGAATCCAACACTCCCAAAGAGATTAAATTTTTCTTCAAATCAGGAACATGTCTAACACTAGTTAATGTCCTAACTGTGTTATCATACATCTTAATCCTGATATCTCCCATCCCAACAGTCTGACATGACATATTGTTACCCATAAACACAGAACTACCGTTTACATTTTCATACGAAGTAAACCAGTTTCTATGTGGGCACATATCATGCGAAGCACCAGAGTCTAACAGCCAGCTATCAAAACTATGAGAGACATTACATTCAGGTGAAGTTTCATCTATCGTACACAAATCTTCAGCAGATAAAACTTCGTCTACAATACCTGAATCAGCCTGATTCGCTTCGTTCTTCAGGTTTTCGGATTCCTTCCGTTTCCAACAGTCCTTCCTCAAGTGTCCAACTTTACCGCAGCTCCAACATTTTACCTTACACTTTTTGCCCTTCGATTTCGACCTGGAAGTTCCCCTTGGTTTGTCTCCTCTTTCCTTTGAGCGTCCTCTAGCAACCATGGCTTCTGATGCAGTTGTATCAGTGTTGGATTTTCTTCGTACCTCTTCAGACAGAAGAGCTCCCACGACTGATTCAAACTTCAAAGAATCAGCAGAGCTAAAGCTGATCGAGGTTACGAAGTGATCCCATGATTCAGGCAGAGAACACAACAAGGTTATGGCTTTATCTTCTTCCTGTATTTTTACTTCCATATCTGTTAATTGACAAATTAGTGTATTAAAGACATTCAAATGTTCTGCAACGCTTGAACCTTCTTTCATTCGAAGACTGTATAATTGTCGTTTCAGATAAATTCTGTTAGTTAATGATTTTGTCATATAAAGGGTTTCAAGTTTTCCCCACAAACCTGACGTCGTGGTCTCTTCAACGATGTTGAAGAGAACTTCATCCGCTAGACATAGCCGGATGGTACTGAGAGCACGGGCATCCAAGTCCTCCCACTCTGTAGTAGTCATGGTTGTGGGTTTCTTAGTAACCCCATCCAATGCCTTGTGCAACCCTTGTTGCACAAGCAGATCCTTGACCTTCAGTTTCCAAAGAGCAAAATTGCTCTTTCCGGTGAATTTCTCCACCTCGAATCTAGCATTCGACATCTTGGCCATTTTCTTTCCTAGGGTTTCAGTGTTTTTAAAAAAAAATAACCTCCCCAATTCAAACAGAAAGACAAGTTTCAAATCTTTTGTTCTCTTGCAAACTTTTCCTTCTACAATAGTTGTAAAAACAACACTCTCTCTTGCAAACTTTCCCTTCTACAGTATTTGTAAAAACAACACTCTTCTCTGCCAAAAAAAATAAATAAATTCTGCAAACCCTTCCTTCAAAAAATTCCGATGCTGTCTTTTTAAAAAAATAATTCTGCAAACTGCTATCTTTAAAAAATCTGCAATCTGCTATTTTTTTTTAAAAAACTCTGCAAAAACCCTTTTTTTCCTTTTTTTTTTTAATGTCTGTTAAAAAAAAATGATACCCGAATTCCACGCAGTCCACAGGCTTGGGCAACGCAGACCTTCAACGTTAGCAACGCTGGGCACCAGCCAACTGCCGTCCTTCAGGAATTCTCCTCTTCTGCTACCGTCCACAGGAATTCTCCTCTTCTGCTACCGTCCACAGGGCAATGCCTTCAGGCTTCTTGCTGCAACGCGGTCAACAACGCCTTCAGGCTTCTTGCTGCAACGCCGGTCAACAACGCTCCAGGCTTCTTACTGCAACGCCGGTCAACCCTTCAAGCTTCTTGCTGCAACGCACCCGCAGGGTAACGCTGTCCCAGCGTATTCTTCAAGCTTCTTGTCTGCAGGTCAATCCTCTGCAACGCAGGTCAACAGGCTTACGCACAGCAGCAAGGTTCTTCAGCTTCACGTCTCCGTCACACAGGTTTTTTGGACGCTACACAGCCCTCACGCACAGCAGCAAGGTTCTTCACGCAGGATACATGGCTCTGATACCACTTGTTGAATTAAAGAGCAGAGAAAGAAAGAAACAGCAAGAATAAGAGAGAAGAAGACCAAGAACAGAGAAACTGAAATGTATATCTGATTATTCGATGATTAATTTCCTCCATGACATTCGATATATTCATGTCACTACCGTTACATAACTAAAAAACTTTATTCGTTACAAAGCAAAACTGTTTAACTACATTTGATAACCGAAGTTCGTTGTCAAACTAACATGTTGTCGTTCAAGAAACTTGTGAAGCTATCTCGACGAGGAAGATTCTAGTTGGCTAATTTGGTAAGATGATGGATCCCACTATGATTTACTGTGACAATAAGAATTGTATCGAACTCTCTGAAATCTAATTTTTCATGATCGATCCAAGCATATTGACATTTAGTATCACTATCTATGAGATTGTGTCTAGATGTCGATCATGTTGTTGGAATACATTCCTATACTGGATTATTACCAGTGATTAATTGTAAATATAAATTAGCTCATCATTATTATTAAATAAAACTATATAGCCTATAATTACTCATTAATTGTCCATGGAAAAATATGTTTTCACTCTTGCTATATGTTTATGTGTCATAAACCTTACATACAAAAAAAACACACTCTTACACATATAATTGCATCAGAACAATAAAATTATAATATATATTGAATTATAATTTTATTGTTGTGATGCAATTATATGTGTAAGAGTGTGTTTTTTTTGTATGTAAGGTTTATGACCCATAAACATATAGCAGTTTTCCTTGAAGTAACTTGAGTTTGTTCCTCTATAGAATTAACACACATAATTAGTTGCACTTGTAAGAAAAATGTTGCATTTGAGATTTTATAAATAAGATTGTCATTACAAGAATCTTGTTACTTATTAGCAAAGTTATGTTTATGCATTTGTTTGTAACTCAGATGAAGAGGGTACAATAGAACTAGATGTTATAACAGATGTTTGCACTGCAAAGGAGTATGCTGCAATGAAAAGTGCAGAAGCCTGGAGGCTAATGAGGATTGCAGATTTCGCAACATACAAAGCTGTGGTGTTTGCAAGGAAGGCGGAGTTAATTGGGGCAATAGAAAAAGAAAGATCACTTGGTTGTGATATTTCTAAGCAATCTTCTAGTGATAACATCGTTACTAAAAAAATTTCTAGGGATGGAACATCTATGAGCAACCATTCTTTTGAAATGAGAACAAACTCTTCCTCTCCATTGAGAGGTACATGCTAAACCCATCAGTATGGGCTGCATTATCAAAATACCTTTCTTTAAAGACTTCAATATCTTCACCCACATGGATTAGATATTTTGAAAGTCATAATCAATCCAATTGAAAATTTGACATTTCATTTGCAATTAACGATCGTAGTTTCACATGATATGTCGTTGCTGAAATCGGACTGCCAATATGTACAATATATTGCTTCATTGCATCCCATCTTGTTGTCACAATGATTACATTTTTTACAGTCTCATTTTGCTACCTTCTTAGTAGACTCATTTACTCATTTTCAACATATCACATATTGAGACTCAAGTCTTTTTAGTTTGTAATAGGTTTTTGTAATTATCTTGTAATTACACTGTAAGTCGTTACCCTTTAAAATCAACTCCCCTATTGCCTTACGTGTCTTACTATGGTCCTTCTGATTTGATGTTAGATGATTAAAATGTTTTCCACCATTAGATTAAAGTTCTCATTATAACTGAAACTATACCTATCTTATCTCTTCCATAGGTTTTCTGAAACAATGTTCTACGATCCATGTCTGCTCTAAGACGTGACATGGGAGTTGTGAGGACTTGTGTCGTCTAAGATCTTGCTTGAATCCGTTGGTCACTGTGCAGGCCTTAGCCCTGAGGAGCGTATTAGATTAGATGAAAAATATTGAACTTGTGGGTGTCTTCTGGATTTGGTTTATAAGGTTTCGTTGGAATTCCTTTTCTCTTCTAGGTGAAACTCACACAATTTTGAATTAATAATCTCATCTAATGCCTACGACCCTCTGCTAGTGTATTTGGAGCCTCAAAGATCTTGAATAAGTTGAGGTCCTCAAAGGAACTACATCACTGAGCTTAATACCTTTATGGACATACGGAGCTTTCGATGTCTGAACTAGGGAATCTCTCTAAGCACACCATTTGGCAGACCTATTTAATACTTGCACAACAACTGTGGCCTTGCTCTTTCACTCGTTTGGAATGAGCTCTGCAACCCTCCTACCTTTGTTACACTTATGTATGTGATTTTCCCTTGTAGTAACCAGTTCTTTGTTACTCTTTACTCTCGCTCGACTTCCATGACTTTGGTATTATAAAGTGATGGTGGTCTTACAGGGTCTACTTCTCTAGGTTAGGTTCTTCGTTCCTTTTTTTACAGAAACTTGTAAGTGTATTTTTTAATTGGTAATATTTTAACATAGATTAATATTATTTTCCATTCTCTTCAAATTCCAGTGCTTATATTTGTTTTTGTGCTTATTTTCTCAGATACTGCTCTCCCAAAATTTTCTTAGGGTGAAAAACCCTTCTGAGACTAGGCTCCTCTACTTCCAAATGGGGAAAGCATTGGTTCACTTCCATATAAATGCTTTGTAAGAGTTCTCAATTAACCCTAGGTTTTTTTTCTTCTTTACTATCAATTTTACAAATTCTTTCTTTAACCTTGTGTTTTCATCATGACCATAGAAGCGGAAAGGCAAAGCCCTATACCCTCTACGATTAAAGTAAGGTCTCCTTTATTTTTTTGTCGTTTTGTATTGGATATGTTTTGAATAGTGTTCTATTTCTCCTCCTCGAGTATTCCAACTACTTGATGGTTTACAGAGTTTTCAGTCTTTATAGGTTCACCTCTTCCTCTAGAGCCTGACATAGTTCTCTTGATATGCGTTTTCCCTAAACTAGGAATCATTGCTTGACATACAATTTCCCATGTTCTTATGTGGATTTTAATTTCTTTTTCCAAGGTACTCGACTGTGAGGCCAAGAACCTTTTCTCGAACTACATAACTTATGGTTTTTATTTTGTTTAGAAAATAACTTATCCAATGTGGCCTTCCATTTAACTGTGTTCTTAAATATTTTATGGGAACTTTATTTTATATTTTGTGTTATTTGGTGTAATGGCCAGCTAGTCATAGTGTTTAAGACAATTATATGCAAATTGTCATATTAATAAATTATATGACTAGGAGATCTTTTTGGAGCAACATACCTTCGAAGACTAAATCTTCTGTGATATTTTTGTGATGATATCTTTCTGTGGAAATATAGAACCTTTTATACTGACCTAAAGATCCTATACAAGAGGTTCAACACAAATGCAACTTTGGACCGAAATAATTCTTGGTAGCATGAGTTGATTAACCTTTGAGAACAACCCTTCTCTGCCTCAGAAAATCAAATTTCATCACCAAAAGGGTAGGTTGAATTGTCCAGATCTATGTAAATTGCATCCTTTTTATAGATCATGGGAAGAGATCCTATTGTTTATTGAACATTTGTATGGATTACTGAACATATAGATATTTGAGCATTCACTTTGTGCATTTAGTTAAATCATTTAGTACTTGCACAACAACTGCGGCCTTGCTCTTTCACTCGTATGAAATGAGCTCTGCAACCTTCCTAGCTCTATTACGCTTATGTATGTGCTTTTCCCTTACATTAACTGGTTCTTTGTTACTCTTTGCTCTCGCTCGACTTCCATGACTTTGGTATTATAAAGCGATGGCGGTCTTACGGGGTCTACTTATCTAGGTTAGGTTCTTTGTTCCTTTTTTTGGCAAAAACATGTAAGTGTCTTTCTCATTGGTAGGTTATTAAGATAGATCATTATTATTTTCCATTATTTGCAAATTTCAGTGCTTATATTTTTTTTGCTTATTTTCTCAAATACCACTCTCCCAAAAGTTTTTGAGGGTGAAAAACCCTTGTGATACTAAGTTCCTCTACTTCCAAATGGGGCAAGCATTGGTTCACTGCCATATAAATGCTTTGTAAGAGTTCTCAGTTAACCCTAGGTTGTTTTTCTTCTCTACTATCAGTTTTACAAATTCTTTCTCTAACCTTGTATTTTCATCATGACCACAAGAGCGGAAAGGTAGAGCCCTGTACCCTCTATGATTAAGGTAAGGTCTCCTTTATCTTTTTGTCCTTTGGTATTGGATATGCGTTGAATAGTGTTTTATTTCTCCTCCTCGAGTATTCCAACTACTTGAGGGTTTAACATAGTGATCAATCTTTACAAGTTCACCTCTTCCTCTAGACCCCGACATAGTTATCTTCATATGGGTTTTCCCTAAACTGGGAATCATTGCTCAACATAAAATCACCTAGGTTCTTATGTGGATTTTAATTTCTTGTTCCAAGGTGCTCGACTACGAGGCAGAGGCCTTTTTCTCGAACTACACAACTTAGGGTTTTTATTTTGTTCAAAAAATAGCTTATCCAACCGGGCCTTCCATTGGACTGTGTTCTTAAATATTTTATGGGAACTTACTTATATATTATATGTTATTTGCTGTAAGGACCAGCTAGTTGTAGTGTTTGGGACAATTATATGTGAATTCTCATATTAATAAATTATATGACAAGGAGAACTTTTTGGAGGGACATACTTTTGAAGACTCAATCTTCTGTTATATTTCTACAATGATATCTTCTGAGGAAATATAGAGCCTTTTAGGCTGACCTAAAGATCCTATACAAGAGGTTTAACACTAATGCAACTTTGGATAGAAATAATTCTTGGTAGCCTGAGTTGATTAGCCTTTGAGAACAATCCTTCTCTTCCTTAGGAAATAAAATTTCATCACCAGAAGGGGAGGCCGAATTCATTCTCTTTAGAGGTTGAATTGTCTAGATCTATGTAAATTGCATCTTTTTGACATATCATGGGAAGAGAGCCTATTGCTTATTGGACATCTATGTGAATTACTGAAAATATAAATATGTGAGAATTCACTCTGTGCATTTAGTTAGATCATCTGTTCCGTATGAGGCATTGCATAATTTTTTTTTAAGCATTGAAGAGTTGTGGGATTGTCAGAATATCATGAAGAAATTTTAATATTCTTTTCAATTTATTTTTGAAGATGAGGAGAAACATTTTTCCAAAGCTTCGATGCTAAACATCTTTTAATAGGTTTGTCGTTAAAGTTTTTTTTAGTTTTCCAAATATCCTTGTGCTCTTTTCCACAAGGATTTCAGAGAAAACACCAATTCTAGATCAACAATTGGGATGAACACAAACATAGTGAATGATCATGAAGATGTGCACATCAATTTGTTTAAGCTAGACGAGCTGAACAATGGACTTCTAAAATTTATTTTTCAACTTGAGGCACAATTGAAAAGAGATATAGAAAAGGATGAAGTCCATTTGCCACAATCAGATAAAGTCAACAAAAGTGATAGTAATATTAACTCCACTTTTGAGCTATAGGATCCTCACAAAAATTCAGTGAACTACAGAATACAACTGCTGGTTTTTTTCAAAATTATGTTGTTGTGAAGGGAATTACTATGAAAGCTTGACTATTCAAAACAAGGAAACAAGGGATGGATCACTAAGACAATTTATTGCTATAGATTTGAGAATTCATATTTTGCTGGAAAAGGGTTGTGAAAATGTTTGTGGCAGTATCAGCTCAGGAAGAAAAAAATGTTTTAGAGAACAAGATATTGGAACTAGTCGAGAACAAAAGTAGTGTAAGCTTCAAATCATCAATTCTAAGTAGATTTCAACATCCAACTAATATTAATATGATTAGCATTAATTCTTTGTGTAATTTGTGCCCGGTTGTACATGTAAGACATGAGACAAGGTTTATTGCACATCAAATAAAGGTGATAAATGACAACATTAGAATGGTCTTGGTTCAGAGTTGTTTCCACATCCAAACCTTCCTCTTCAATTTTTCTCAAACGAGTTTCAAGTTGAAAATGGTATTCATTACATTCTTCTAGCACTAGTTCAACTAAATCATTATGAAATTGAGCCAATAGTTCTTTTGCAGAAGAGAGAAGTTCATGAAGAGGTTTAACAATTTTTCTCCCATACATTGCTTTTAGAAAAAATGTTTTACAATACTGCAGATTTGATAGACTTCAAATACAGCTCCCCTCTACAGAAGATTCAACCAAACCCTCACAATGTTTGCAAAGCTCATGGTTGTATAAAAGTAAAATTTGTCCTAGATAAAACAAAAGCAGTAATTTCGAAGCTATTACCGAGCAAACAAGCATTACTAGGATGTTGTGAAGTTGTATCTACATGAGGAAAAGTGGTGAGACTTGGAAAAACAATTGCTATCTATTGAATGTAATAAGGCTAGAGACCTTGACTTATGAAAACCTACTTCAAATTTGGGAATTGCTTCCATAGAAAAGGAATGGACAAAATTTGTGCTGGAAAACTTAAATACCAATTCTTAGAGTGATTAGGTTCCAATTATTTTATGTAAAAATGGAGTCGTTTTCAAAGTGTCTCTGTTGTATCGATTTCATGTAACTAAAATGGAAACAAGTTTTGTGAATTTCAAAATTTGATCAAATTTTAATTATGTGAATGTTTTGTAAAAAGCTTTGATCAATAAAGGATATTCATTTGGTTAATCTCCTTACCTGTTACATTGAACCTTTCTGATATGTGGCATCATTCATTACTAGAATGCTTTCATCCAATGTCAATTCACAATTTGGTCTATTTCTTAGCAGGATTCATTCACTAATTTAGAGATCCATGTTAAGCTTCTTAATCATTCATTTTCAGATCCCCGTTCACAAACTTAAAACCCCATAACTCAATTACAATGGAATCAGTCATTGTGAATCTAACACTCAATATTAACTGATATATCTCTTTTAACTTATTTATTGTTCTCTCGTAACTTATTCTAAGCCTGTAGGACCTAATCTGTATTACTTTTATTCAAGCACTTTTTTCCATTGTGGTTGTCATCATTATATAGAATATGAAGGTTATAATCTTTGTATTTATTGTAATACTATCGTTCTAAGTAGGAAGAAGCTAATTTCAATAGAATTTCTTTTCTTTATTCTGTATTTTAAATGTTACTTTCCCTTTATCTTAGTGATTGCAGAACCAAGGTTGTATCTAGAGTGTAATAGAAAAAAATATTTGTGTGTCTTTGTTTTCTTTCTCTTTTGTACCCTAAAAATCCTTTTTGGTGCACCCTACAAGCATCGTCATGCCCTCTTTGGAAAACAAGTGATGAATATTCCTTCTACAATATGAATGAGTGATACATCTCTCTTTTCCCAATCCAAAACTACAATGATGAGAAAGAAAAAAAGAACTAAAAACACCCAAATTTGTAAAATGAAGAAATCTAGCTATAATTTACCAATTCCAAATTGAATATCAACAATAAATCAATACTAATGACAAATAAATTGATCATAAGAGAGTTAATATTATTCCTAGTTCACTACTTGTCATGTAGGAAATTCAAGAAAATAGTTAACAATGGTGGTTGCAACAAGTCCCTGCCAAGCCAAGAGTGTATCTCGCCTTTGTAGCCTTTCCATGCTTCCTACTTGAAAAAGATTCGTATGCTTGTACCTATGAAGTCTAAAATTCAGATGACCTATTCAATACTCCAGAAACAAAGAAAACTATTTGTGGAACACCGAACTTCGTGGCTGCATTTCAATCATGGGTGGATCATAGAGCTTTACGTTTAACCAATTATTTCCGAGAAGGCATTCCATAGAGAAGAGAAGATCTGCTAGCTGTATTCAACATTTTTTATTTTCATAGTGTTGTATTTCATCCCAATTTTGTTGAGTTTGATCTACTATGATCACGCCATTATTGGAGGCACTTACATGCTTCATCATTCCACATTTTAGCCAAAGTTAGATAAAATTTGTATTCAAGAAGTAGAAGGAGCCTAGTCCCTAAGTCAAAGTGAACTCGCACTAGAGTACCAACACTACTACATACAACAGTAGGCTCTAGCTAAGCAAAGATGCTCCATAGAGTTAGAGCTACTAGGTATTATCCTATGGGGATTTGGAGAGAAGGAGGAGGAGACTAGGCGAGGATGTAGATACCAATTTTGATTCTCAGATATGAAAAATTATATTAAAAGGTCTCCATGCGAGCTCATATACTAATTGTATCTATATGTCATATAATATATTAAGACTAGTAGATATGATGATATCATATATGAAAAAACTAGTAGGAACCTTTTCATTCAACGTGTATATGGTCATATAGTATATTAAACATGTGAAGACCACCCATAGTAACCAAGCAAAGTCTATCTGAGCCCATCAGCTCTTACATCAACACTTAGCTTATTGTGATCTTCTCAAGCATCAACTAGCATTCGCTAAGCAAATTCAAAGATTAAAACTTCTTAGATTTATTCAACACTACCTCACAAAACTGGACTTCATTAGTTCCTATGTGAGTGGGAGGGCGATACCACAACTCTACGTTCAGTTCGCATTGTACCCTACGTTAGCCTAGCTCAGTTTATCGAGTCCTTTGTAGTTGAAGAATAAATGCACCCAATCTCTTTCGAGACATGTGAATCAAGTATTCTCTTCTTTCTTCTACAAAATTGATGGTATGAATTCTTTCTGGCTAGCATTAAAAGTACTGTTTTGGAAATGGAAGCTGGTGGGAGAGGTGATGGCAGCACAAAAGTGGTGGTCCAGATATTTCATAACATGGATGAGAAGTTTCTCCCTCACTCGACGTCAAGTCATTTAACAAGGGTGGTTTGTAACCAAAACCCATAGTTAGGTTTGCTAGATCCTTATTAGTATTTATGATGTGATCCCATGAGAAATCATTTAGTCAAGTACACAGGAACAAAACCAACCCAATACCAGTAGAAAAAAATATTTATCAAGAGTTAAGGGGTAGCTAGAGTGAACCCTAAGCACGATGAAGCCTATAGCGAACCTTATTGACTTGAATCTAGCTACTGTGTATAGGTGTTATGCGATACATTTTGGTGGGTAGGTGAGATGGATTCACAACCTTTTTGTAGCCCACTTCGACCGTTGTTACTCTCATAAGTAATGAGGAATCTCAAATCCTCTGGTTTATTGCACTAACATGTGATTAGTGACCTGATTAATCACACCTAGGGAATAGACAAGTGTCGAGGCAAACTACACTTGCTAGCTGTATTCAACATTTTTTATTTTCATAGTGTTGTATTTCATCCCAATTTTGTTGAGTTTGATCTACTATGATCACGCCATTATTGGAGGCACTTACATGCTTCATCATTCCACATTTTATCCAAAGTTAGCTAAAATTTGTATTCAAGAAGTAGAAGGAGCCTAGTCCCTAAGTCAAAGTGAACTCGCACTAGAGTACCAACACTACTACATACAACAGTAGGCTCTGGCTAAGCAAAGATGCTCCATAGAGTTAGAGCTACTAGGTATTATCCTATGGGGATTTGGAGAGAAGGAGGAGGAGACTAGGCCAGGATGTAGATACCAATTTTGATTCTCAGATATGAAAAATTATATTAAAAGGTCGCCATGCGAGCTCATATATCAATTCAAACTAGGGAAGAGATTGAACTACCACAAAAATGGAAATAGGGGTTTCGACGTATAGATTGGGTATAACATATATATGGGGTGAGTAGTCATCCTCCATGCAGGTCTTATATCTTTAAGAAGTGTCTCGCTCTAAGAATTAGAAAAGGGACGTAGATATGGGAGCGATATCTCAATGGTGGTGAAAGCTAGTAGGTTGTTCAAGTCAAGGAGGTGCAAGCTTATTTATGCCAATATTGTATATTATAACATGGTAGGCACCATAATGCCATACATACCAAGTAGAGTAATAATCAAAGTCTATGAACCTAGTTCTCTCTAGCATTGGAATTAGATATGGCCAGGGAACAAGTATATATGCGAGATCATATACTAATTGTATCTATATGTCATATAATATATTAAGACTAGTAGATATGATGATATCATATATGAAAAAACTAGTAGGAACCTTTTCATTCAACGTGTATATGGTCATATAGTATACTAAACATGTGAAGACCACCCATAGTAACCAAGCAAAGTCTATCTGAGCCCATCAGCTCTTACATCAACACTTAGCTTATTGTGATCTTCTCGAGCATCA
The DNA here is from genome assembly GCA_031772625.1 of Pinus tabuliformis. NCBI lineage: Eukaryota > Viridiplantae > Streptophyta > Pinopsida > Pinales > Pinaceae > Pinus > Pinus tabuliformis. The sequence goes on from CM062809.1 coordinate 755,214,689, forward strand.
ACTAGCATTCGCTAAGCAAATTCAAAGATTAAAACTTCTTAGATTTATTCAACACTACCTCACAAAACTGGACTTCATTAGTTCCTATGTGAGTGGGAGGGCGATACCACAACTCTACGTTCAGTTCGCATTGTACCCTACGTTAGCCTAGCTCAGTTTATCGAGTCCTTTGCAGTTGAAGAATAAATCCACCCAATCTCTTTCGAGATAGGTGAATCAAGTATTCTCTTCTTTCTTATACGAAATTGATGGTATGAATTCTTTCTGGCTGGCATTAAGAGTACTTTTTTGGAAATACAAGCTGGTGGGAGAGGTGATGGAAGCACAAAAGCGGAGGTCCAGAGATTTCATAACATGGATGAGAAGTCACTCCCTCGCTCGACGTCAGGTCATTTATCAAGGGAGGTTTGTAACCAAAAACCATAGTTAGGTTCATTAGAGCCTTATTAGTATCTATGTTGTGATCCCAAGAGAAATCATTTAGTCAAGTACACAGGGAACAAAACCAACCCAGTACCAGTAGAAAAAAATATTTAACAAGAGTTAAGGGGTAGCTAGAGCGAACCCTAAGCACGAAGAAGCCTGTAGAGAACCTTATCGAATTGAATCTAGCTACTGTGTATAGATGTTATGCGACACATTTTGGTGGGTAGGTGGGATGGATTCTCAACCTTTTTGTAGCCCACTTCGGCTGTTGTTACTCTCATAAGTAATGAGGAATCTCAAATCCTCTGGTTTATTGCACTAACATGTGATTAGTGACCTGATTAATCACACCTAGGGAATAGACAAGTGTCGAGGCAAACTACACTTGCTAGCTGTATTCAACATTTTTTATTTTCATAGTGTTGTATTTCATCCCAATTTTGTTGAGTTTGATCTACTATGATCACGCCATTATTGGAGGCACTTACATGCTTCATCATTCCACATTTTATCCAAAGTTAGCTAAAATTTGTATTCAAGAAGTAGAAGGAGCCTAGTCCCTAAGTCAAAGTGAACTCGCACTAGAGTACCAACACTACTACATACAACAGTAGGCTCTGGCTAAGCAAAGATGCTCCATAGAGTTAGAGCTACTAGGTATTATCCTATGGGGATTTGGAGAGAAGGAGGAGGAGACTAGGCCAGGATGTAGATACCAATTTTGATTCTCAGATATGAAAAATTCTATTAAAATGTCTCCATGCGAGCTCATATATCAATTCGAACTAGAGAAGAGATTGTACTACCACAAAAATGGCAGTAGGGTTTTCAACGTATAGATTGGGTATAACATATCTATGGGGTGAGTATTCATTCTCCATGCGAGTCTCATATGTTTAAGAAGTGTCTCGCTCTAAGAATTAGAAAAGGGACGTAGATATGGGAGCGATATCTCAATGGTGGTGAAAGCTAGTAGGTTGTTCAAGTCAAGGAGGTGCAAGCTTATTTATGCCAATATTGTATATTATAACATGGTAGGCGCCATAATACCTTACATACCAACTAGAGTAATAATCAAAGTCTCTGAGCATAGCTCTCTATGGAAGTGGAATTAGATCTGGCCAGGGAACAATTATATATGCAAGATCATATATTAATATGTGTCTATATGTCATATAATATATTAAGACTAGTAGATATGCTGATATCAGATATGAAAAAACTAGTAGGGACCTTTTCATTGAACGTGTCTATGGTCATATAGTATATTAACTATGTGGAGACCACCCAGAGTAACCAAGCGGAGTCTATCTGAGCCCAACAACTCTGACATCAACACTTATCTTATTGTGATCTTCTCGAGCATCAACTAGCATTCGCTAAGCAAATTCAAAGATTAAAACTTCTTAGATTTATTCAACACTACCTCACAAAACTGGACTTCATTAGTTCCTATGTGAGTGGGAGGGCGATACCACAACTCTACGTTCAGTTCGCATTGTACCCTACGTTAGCCTAGCTCAGTTTATCGAGTCCTTTGTAGTTGAAGAATAAATGCACCCAATCTCTTTCGAGATATGTGAATCAAGTATTCTCTTCTTTCTTCTACAAAATTGATGGTATGAATTCTTTCTGGCTAGCATTAAAAGTACTTTTTTGGAAATGGAAGCTGGTGGGAGAGGTGATGGCAGCACAAAAGTGGTGGTCCAGATATTTCATAACATGGATGAGAAGTTTCTCCCTCACTCGACGTCAAGTCATTTAACAAGGGTGGTTTGTAACCAAAACCCATAGTTAGGTTTGCTAGATCCTTATTAGTATTTATGATGTGATCCCATGAGAAATCATTTAGTCAAGTACACAGGAACAAAACCAACCCAATACCAGTAGAAAAAAATATTTATCAAGAGTTAAGGGGTAGCTAGAGTGAACCCTAAGCACGATGAAGCCTATAGCGAACCTTATTGACTTGAATCTAGCTACTGTGTATAGGTGTTATGCGATACATTTTGGTGGGTAGGTGAGATGGATTCACAACCTTTTTGTAGCCCACTTCGGCCGTTGTTACTCTCATAAGTAATGAGGAATCTCAAATCCTCTGGTTTATTGCACTAACATGTGATTAGTGACCTGATTAATCACACCTAGGGAATAGACAAGTGTCGAGGCAAACTTTGAAATTCAGGTGAAATAGATAAACCTATCAAGCAAACAAGGGAGGTGAAAAATGGTGAAGACAAGTTTTGAAGCAGAATTTTTTTTTTTTTTTTTGGCAAAAACGAGTTACACCCTATAAGCAGACCTGGGTGGATTTCTTCTCACTGGCAATTGATCAACCCAACAAATGACACAAGGTCAAGTTTCAATCTTCTTAGCACAGCAACAGTAGGAGGTAGACGAGGTTCAAGTTTACACACTCTCTTTTCGTCCATGAGCGTCCTTAAGTCCTAAGTTTTCCTTCGTCTCTATTTTTCTTTCCAGGAAAATTATTATGTTTCTTTAATACAAATTTTATTGGTTATTTTTTAATATTGTTTATCATATTTTGTTCGATGGTTAATTATTTTTAAATTGAGCTTAATTGAAATTTAAGGTTAATATAGTTATTTTCTTAATTTGTTTTTCTGGCTGGTTTTACATTGGGTGTCATCCACAACATGCTAGAAAGTAATGAAGGGTTTTTCATTTTCCTTTGGTAACTTAATTTAGTTGTCAATAAAGTGATTTTTGTAACCAAATATATTGGTACTTTGTATTTTTTTTCACATTAGACATGAAGTTGACATGTAACATTTAAAAACATATTAATAATAAAAAATTATTTCATTGTTTATATATATATATCAAAGTTGAAATGTTTTATTGATAGGTAGATAGATAATAGTTGAATCCAAAAAAATCTTATAATTAAAACATTTATATAATGCTTTTTGTGCTTAAATTATAATTCACATTTAACATTTAAAATAATGTTAATAATACAAAATATTATTTCAGTTTTGACAATAAATAAAATATTTCAACATTCAAATTAAGCAAAATAAAATTGTATATGAATTAAAAATTCCTTATTCTTATAAATAAATGTCTTTCAGATTGTTTAATTTGTATAATTCAAGTGCCCTCCAGTGTTTTTTTATGGTGTTGAATCTATTTATGCATTCAAAAATATATTTTAAACAACAAACAATGTTGAAACTATATTGCTAAATTTTAATGAGTTTTGACGAAAAACACTATTTCATATATAAATTAGAAAAAACACACCCATATAAATCACGTAGCATATAAATACACACCCATATAAATTACCTCGCATCTAAATATTAATGTAATTATTTTTTAATTTAAAATCTATTTTTAACCCAAAGGATAAAATTCCTTAACATAGAATTTGATCACGCTATCTAGATATCGATATAATTTGAATTAAGATGAATCTAACGAATAGACTCTTAAAAGTGCTGACACCAACCCATTCATATTATGTGGGGTTATTAACCACTCCGTACATATCATTATCCATATTAAGTGGAGTTATTAACCACGTCGTACACGTCAATGGGGTGTTATCTTTGCGCAAGTTTGAATTAGGGAAAGGTTTTTTTCGTATACAAATAATCAAAGTCCACACTGAGTCGTGTAGAGTCTTTGCGTGTGATAATGAACATGTCTACCGGGTTTTTCTCCATTTTTATCTGTATTAAACACATCTCCGGTATATATTTATATAGAGGTCAGTTCGTTCTGTGCATCCAATCCACCCACAAGACTCTCTTGTTTACGAGAAATCCACCTTTAATAACTCGTCGATATTCTGGAGAAAACGAGCGAGAAATCCACCCTCAATAACTGGTCTATATTCTGGAGAAAACGAGCGAAAGAGCGAAAGATGTCTAACGTAGTAGAATTATATTCTCAATTATTTCCAATATGTACCTTGCTTCATCGAGGTAACCCTAGTCACAGAGAGCGCGTCGTAGTGTCCTTGGAACAACGGAGCAAAACTGTATGGGTTTTTGCTCTCAAGATCGATGGCCTGACGGTATTTACCTATAAACCACAACAACGGAAAGTTGGGAGGAAGCAAGTAAAAACGCGCCGAATAGCAAAGGAACAAACAGTTGACAACATTACAATTATTTGGTCGCCAACTACTGAACAAGATTGGAGCTTGGAATTTACTGGAAGAAATGGATGGTCTCTGTTCAAGGAAAAGCACGAGGAATGTTACAATCGAAATTTTCTGGCCTCTTTAGGCTGCATTCCAGTACCAGTGGTACGTGAAGTAGATGATAACAATTTGACTAGTACTATTTGAGCGCCCTATGAACTACATCAAGACAGCAGACGACCAAGTTAGCAAGGCTTTGACTTCTGATCGCACTGTTTATGATATGGATTCTGATGATGAAGACTGGCTTCGCCAATTCAATAATAATATTGCAGATTGTGATGACAAGGAAACTAATAAAATTACCCAAGATGTTTTTGAGGGAGTTCTGAATAGACTAGAGAAGGTTGCTTTCCTGAGGAAATGTGGCTGTTTGACTGTAAATGACGCGGTTGAAGTTTGTTCTGGATAGGCAGAAGTGGAAGTTTTGACATTAATACATGCCTATTGGATGAAAAAAAGGAAGATCAAAGGCACAGCGCTGGTTCAGGAATATCAGGTATATCAAGTGATGTTTATATTTTGATGTTTCGCTTTACAGTTATATTGCTTTAGTAGGTTACCTAATCTCAATTATTTTTTGAAATTTGAAATGTTGGAAGAGTTCTAGCCAAGTAAAATATAGTAATTTTTTTTCTCTATCTTCTTTCTAAAAACATAGAAAACATTTGAATTAAGTAAACTTTGTCATTTAAATTTATATATATTTTTTTGAAATTTCAATTAAATTTACCAAAGTAAATTAAATATAATAATAACAAACTATGTTTGATGCCAGTATCCCTGTTATGCTAGATATATATAAATTGACCTATAAAACAGAAAGTAAGTTAAATATAAAAATAATAAACACTTTTTGATGCGAGTACCCATATTATGCACTATATATATGTATAAGCCTTTTGGGAAGAAAAGTACTATATATATATGGGGAAGAAAACAATTTGGTTTATTTTTATGGATATAACATAAAGATAAATTCATAGATCAAGTAATGTCAAATAAGAGAAATTTACTGTTAAGAGAAATTTACTGTTATGTTAAATAATAAAATTTAGTGTTAAGTCAAATAATAGAAATTTAGTATTGGAAAGCTTTTGCTAATTAAGAGATAGGGCTTGTTCAAAACTGTATTTACTTATCTAATAAGATTTGTGGGTTGTTGCCTTAGAGTAAAAAATATAGTGGTAGATTCTATGTTAAATGGCTACAGGAAATTTGTTGGCATTATGATTCAAGTGTTGTCTTTGATGGAAACTCACTCAAAGGTTGGTACAGGTGCTCAGAGGTTGGTACAGGTGATGGCAACTTAATCAGAGGACAGATCTTAGTACAGCATGCCAAGAAAGTTCATACACACAGGTTCGTTAAGCCCAAGTCGCGTATACAAGCAGGTTCACTATATACCAAGTCGCGTATACGCAAGTTCTCTATATATCAAGTCGCGTGTACACGCTGGTTGGCTTCAGTAAAAGCGCGTGTATGTGGAAAACTTATCTTTGGTCCATGGCGGTTATTCCTTGGAAGTTGTGCCTATGGTTTTGGACCTTGATGTCTCGACGAACGTGTTGATCCCTAGTTTTGAAGCTGGTGGTATTGGGTTACTATGGTTTTGGACCGTGGTATTGTAAAGGGCCTAAGACTATATAAGGAGAAGATCATTAGGCAAGTGAAAGCAAGCATTGTGTGTCTGACGAAGTGAGAAGATCTGGTATCACTGTTTATCTATTCGGGACGCTTGGCAAGGGTCGGATCTGACAGTGAAGGCATAAGTAATTATTTCTAGATCTGCACGCGGGTTGCCTTTGGAGAAAGAGAGTATACACGCGGTTTTGGTACAGTGAAGTAGCGTATGCATAATAAGATTTGATATTTCAGGTTGCTGTTGATTCTGGTGGTTGTTGCAGAGTTCTGGGCTCTGGTTTGGGTTCTGTGTTCTTGATGACAGGGTTTCAGTGATTCAGTATTGAGTTGTTTAATGAATTATGATGCAAGTATAAGTTGATGATTGTATTGCAGTAATGTTTGTTTTGTACTCTTAGATCCAGTCTGAAAATTGATGAAACGTGGTCCCTGAAGGAAAGAAGGTTGTAGGGCAGCACCTACGTACTAGTAAATGGATCGGCTAGTACAAGAGCTGAGGGGGTTGTAGCTCCCTTCCAGAAGTAGTTGAAAAACGAGAGAGGGTTGTAGCCCTCTGCAGGTTGTAGCCTGCGTACTGGTAAAGGACTGCACCAGTACATTGTAAAAGAAGTTTCTTATTAAAGAAGAAAGAGACGATTTGCGGCAGGTGGTTTTCACCCACATTGGGTTTCCACCTTATATCTTGGTGTTCATGTGTGATGTTCTGTTCTGTTATACTGCACCTGTTTACTGTTAAATATGCTTAATAATGTTCTGATGCATTTACTGAAGATTAAGCTAACTGAATCATAAGATCTCTGGATATACGCTAGTTGCATTAGACACAGTAGCGTGTACACGCGGGTTCACTTAATTGAAGTAGCGTATATGTTTCTGAGTATGAAATTGAGAAAGGTTTTACTGATCTGATAATACTGATTCACCCCCCCTCTTAGTATTATTTCCAACAAAATTTTCCTCAGAAGTATTGGTCTAAGATACATCTCTTCTTATTTCTATTATGGAGTGCATGGAATATTTTGAATTAAATAAATTTTTTCAATTATCTAACAAATGTTTACAACGTAGACATCTCCATCCAAGCGTGGAGGAAACTACTTTACAATGGGCTCATCGAAAGCACAGAAACGTCGAAACGTTTTCAAGCGCCAACCTCGTCGTGGGGCACATTGCGAAGCTGGAACGTCAAATAGTAAGTCGGCTTAGCTGAAATTTTCGCTTTTAAATTTGATTCAATTAATTATAATGTATTTTATTGTTTCTACTGTAAGTTTAGAATTAATTTTATTAATATAACTAAATAAGTTTTTCCAAAAACATACATTTATTATAAACAGAATTATAAAATAATTTATAGTTATTAACTATAAATAGAATTATAAAATAATTTATATTTTAATAACCATGGAATAAATACCTTTTTATGTCTTTATTTTTTAAATATAATAGTAATGAGTTTTTATCCATTTAGAGTGGGTGCATTTTTTTTCATTTTTTACCTTTACACAGGAAATTATTATATTTTAATTTGTCAAATTAGAGTGTAATAATTTTTTCACAAGTGGAAAAATCTATCTTAATATATTTATCAAACCAGAAGTGAGAACAACTATCTTTAGTTGTTATCCGCAAATGCTGACTGTTATTCAAGGAAAACAAGGCCACCTAGAATAACCTGCTCGTGGTCCATAAGGGGGCTGAATTTCACTCTTGCTAGATGCCTCTAGATCTTGGACCTTTAACCTATTTCCTTGTCACTGTTATTCAAGGAAAACAAGGCCACCTAGAATAACCTGCTCGTGGTCCATAAGGGGGCTGAATTTGACTCTTGCTAGATGCCTCTAGATCTTGGGCTAGTGGTCCATAAGGGGGCTGAATTTCACTCTTGCTAGATGTGTAATGCCCCTAGTAAAGCGATAATGTTAAGTAAGACAGTAAATTTAACTGTGGACTAAAGTTCTGTTCGGTAAAATTAAAATAACTATGTTGCTACTGCTGTTAATTAATTATGATAATTAATTGTTGCTACTACTGTTTAATTAAGTATGTTGATTAATTGTTGTTAGTAGCTATTGAGGTAGTTGAAACAAAAGAAAACCTAACTACCTTCATGAGACGGTTGAGACCCCAGAGGAAAAGGGGAAAAGGGTTATGCCAAGTCTGGTAGGGATCAGATGGCAGAAAAACAGAAAAATGCTATGTCTGGTAAAGATCAGATGGCATGTGCTTGGAAGGCGGAAGCTTCCTGAACCGCTACGTCTGGTAAGGACCAGATAGCGTGACTCTGGTATAGCCAGAGAGTTGCAGACAGTGAGGATCTGCAGAAGTGCTTGGGGGTGGAAGATCGAGGAGGATCTTCCTAAGGTCGGGTGGTTGACAAGCGCAATAAAGAGGTTTGCCTCTGCTCAGGTATGGTTTACTAAGGAACCTAACAGTTAAAAGAATTTGTTTATAAACTGTGAAATTATTTAAGGTTTATGACAGACAAGTCTATGCATGGCATTCTGCAATTATGCAGGCAATGGTAGAGGCAGAAAACAAAGAAAAACATATTGATAACTTTAAGAACTAGTTTCTGCGCAACTGGCAGAGATGAAACTAGATTTTTAATTAAAAAAAAACAGCGATTCCATGCTGGAACAAATCCCTGTAGCATAAGTGATAATGAAACAGGAAAACTGAACACTGTGCGAAATCATCTCCTGTAGCTTAAGTAGTAATCAACAGGAAAACTCAATACTGTGTATAATCATTTGAGTTTACATATCGAACCGAAAACAACAAATATCGTGCACAGAGACACCCAGAATTACTACTGAGGAAATAAGAGTTGTTCAGATCAAAACTGGAATAATGCATACACCTCAGACCAACAACCAATATCAAATTCACGATACAACATTTTAACAAAGTATTTAAGAATGCATGAAAAACGATAATGAAAAATACTCTTGTGCTCGAGGAACAGAGGAGGGGTCGTGCCCACCTTACGTACTTAATAAACGATAATAGGCATCTCTGAGCCTGTAAAGAACGGCCGAAGCCGTATGTGAATTATCGGATAGCCAGCAAGGGCTTTCATTGTCAAGCCAGCGACTCATGATAAACTGACAGGAGAAGTAACTATAAACCAAGAACGAACATGGACGCATGTATCATAATTAAATTCACAGTAAAAACCTTTGGTAGGGCAAGTACTTCTAGATTACATCGAATAAAAATACTGGAACTCAGGTAAAGATTTATCCACCATGAACCAACAAACCCCTGAACACGGCGATGGACTTCCATTGCACATGCAAACTCAGATATCCTGTCACGATGGACAATGGTTCAGTCCGTTACCCAGGGAACGCCCTACAAGTTTAACCATGGATGCATAAAACCCTTACCCGGAACATGGATTGGGTAGGAAAGCGGAGCAGGCTCTCTGACGCCCGTCGGCCTCAGCAACCGAACTTTTCACCTGAGACACATTCAAAACCAGAGCAGTGAGAATTAAAACCTGCGGAAGAGACTAATCTCAAACAAAAAGAATTGTAGCCAAGAAGATTAGGAGAGCATCTTACCTTGACCAGCATTGGGAGATAGAGAATTCCTACCACATATCAGACCTCCTGAAGGGAAGGTGTTCTGTACAAGTGTGAAGCGCCATAGAATTGTGAACGACAGGAGGTCACTCCAACAATGGGAAGAGTTAATGAATTAACCAACGCATAAAGACTTTCAATCCTTACCACTGCCCCATGGCTCGATGTCGGCCTTCGATCTGGGCGGGTTCATCTCCGCCGTGGGATCAAGCCTAGAAAACCCGGGAAACAGCTGCCAAGAGGTAAGTTCGAGGTAAGTGTCAGTCCGCATGAAACCTGGAGTACTGAGCACGCGATGAGCAAATGGTGTCAACTGGCCGGCCGTTCATCATGCCAGATGGACGATGTGGAGAAGGCCAGTTGGGGGCAAGCATTAGTGCCTGAAGTGACTCACAACAACATTTAATCCACGCAACGTAAACCAACACTCAATATAGAATTTTCCATATGTTCATTATATCTCGTAGTACCAGCGATCAGCTGATATATCACCTTGTACATATAGATGTTAATGTCAACCGCATGATAAATCCAAGGTAGAACAAGAGACAAACTATTGCATATTCGCCATAGTCATCATGGATATTTGTATTGTGAATCAGCATAGCTAATCTCAGCATTATTACTTGTTTGTGTAGATATTGATATAAAGATAATTACATAATCCTTATTGCATTTGATTGTCTAGTAATTAGATATATAAACTTTATTGCACTCGAATGACTAATAATCATATATACTTATATATATTGTGGTTAAGGTAAAAAAAAAATTTACTCATGTACTGTAGTGTTACAAGATGCCTCTAGATCTTGGGCCTTTAACCTATTTCCTTACGTCAAAGGAAGAGACCAGCTCTGACTGTTATTCAAGGAAAACAAGGCCACCTATTTCCTTACGTCAAAGGAAGAGACCAACTCTGACTGTTATTCAAGGAAAACAAGGCCACCTAGAATAATTGTTATTCAAGGAAAACAAGGCCACCTAGAATAACCAGCTCATAACAACCAAGTAGACTCACCCATCTAGATCTTGGGCCTTTAACCTATTTCCTTAGGTCAAAGGAAGAGACCAACTCCGAACTGTTATTCAAGGAAAACAAGGCCACCTAGAATAACCAGCTCATAACAACCAAGTAGACTCACCCCTCTAGATCTTGGTCCTTTAACCTATTTCCTTAGGTCAAAGGGAAGGTCAAAGGGAGAGACCAGCTCCGAACCTATTTCCTTACCCATAGGGGATTTGAACTAGTGACCTATCGCAAGAAGTGCCTTAAGAGTACACCCATTCACCCTCAATCCAAAGCCCTGTGGGCTTAATGCAACAATTATTACTAGCCATTAATTATAAATATAAATTAGCTTTATCATTATTATTAAAAAAACTAAATCACCTAAATGACTTATTAATTGTCCTAAAAAACAAACAAGTTTTCACTCTTGCTATATTTCACTTGCTATAAATTTATGAATCATAAACCTTACATACCAAAACAAACTCACTGTTACTATAACCGCATCACACCAATAAAATTATAATTAATATATATATATATATATATATAAAACTAACTTTTCTCTTAAGTAATTAGTGTTTTTTCCTCTATAGAATTAACATACATAATTATTGGCACTTGTAAGAAAAATGTTGCAGTTGAGATTTTATAAATAATATTGTCCTCGCCATAATCCTGTTACCTATTAGCAAAGTTTTGTTTATGCAGTTGCCTGGAATTTAGATGAAGAGGATACTGCAGAACTAGACTTTATAAGAGCTGCGTGCGCTGCAAGGGAGTATGCTGTAGCGAAACGTGCAGAAGCCGAGAGGCTAATGAGGAATGCAGATTTGGCAACATACAAAGCTGTGGCATTTGCAAGGAAGGCGGAGTTAATTGGGGCAATAGAAAATGCAAGATCGCTTGCTTGTGATATTTCTGAGCAGTCTTATGGTGATAACATGGTTACTGAAAATGTTTCTACGGATGAAGCATCTATGAGCAGCGCTTCTTCTGAAATGGGAACAAACTCTTCCTCTCCATTGAGAGATACATGCTAAACCCATCGGTATGGGTTGCATGATCGAAAGACCTATCTTTAAAGACTTCAAAACCTGCAACCACACTCGATCCAATTGAGAAATTGACATTTCATTTGCAATTAGCGATCGTAGTTCACATGATATGTTCTTGCTGAAATGAGACTGTCAATCTGTACAGTATATTGCGTTACTGCATCTCATCTTGTTCTTACAATGATTGCAGTTTTACAGTTTCTGTTTTGCTAATTTCTTGGTAGACTCATTTACTCATTTTCCACAGATCGAATATTGAGAGTCAGTCTTTTCAGTTTAAAATATGTTTTTGTAATTATCTTGTAAAAATATTTCTAATAGTAATAGATGGCTATTTATCAACTCTCTGACATGATTTATGGAAATAAATAATCTCAATTCATTTATAACGTAGACAACTGTACATATTTTTGAATTCGGAGAATTCCTAAAATGATCTTGATTATCTGTTTCTACTTAAACTCCAGAGGCATGCATGGATGGTTACTATTCTTTCAATAATGTTGCTCCCCATCTTAATTATGAAGAATCTGTTTGAACTGTGTATAATCTGGAGAGGAATCTGTTTGAAGCGTGTACAATCTGGAGGAAATATTCTCTAAGCTTTCTTTTTTTCATTATACGGAAACTATAGGTTTATCTGTTCATTTCTATTGGTGGTTTATGTCTTCATGGTAACTCATGGTAATTTTCTATAAAATTACTGGAATAGCTTTATTTTGGTTTTTTTTATAATATTATTGGAATATTCTTATATATTTATGGTTTTGGATAATTTATGGTAATTTTCTAGAGAATTACTGGAATAGCTTTATTTTGTTTTCTTTTAATGATATTATTGGAATATTCTTATATATTTATGGTTTTGGATAATTTATGGTATTTTCTATAATATTATTGGAATACTACATTATAAGGTGCCTCAGAGAAAAGGTTCTTGTCTTGATATGTTGGTTCAATGCAGTTTTAGAATGCCAGAATGCTTAGTGTAGCCATGAATGTATAATAATTATTAAGTTATTAAATATTAATTCTAGAGTGTGTTATAGAGTATGATATTTTAATGCAGTTTTAGAATGCCAGAATGCTTAGTGTAGCCATGAATGTATAATAATTATTAAGTTATTAAATATTAATTCTAGAGTGTGTTATAGAGTATGATATTTTTTTAGGGAAAATATTAATTTTTCAGTGTGCTATAGAGTTTGGTATTTTCGTTAGGGAAGAGCTTTCCAAGTGTAATCTATTAAGTTTCTTTCATTCATTTGGTATGACAGCCTTGAAAGCAAAAGGGGTTAAGGACAATATTTTTAATGTAATTTTGGCTTGAGTTAGAATTTCTCTCGAAGAAAAAGAGAATATAAATAAAGAAGTAGATTTTCTTTATATAGATAGATGTTGACAATAAAACTGTTTGATGTTTCATTATATGGCATCCTTATACATAAAACTATCTGTATTTTTATGGAGTTGGAGATTATCGCACATGTTATTGGACATACTGGCTGATGTTTCATAGTATCATATCTTCATGCATATCTTTGGAAATATTTTTATAGCGCTGGATGTTATGGCCACAAAACCCATTTAAGTTAACTTTGATTTTATGGTTTAATGGTGTAAATTCTATATACCAAAATATGTGATAAGGGGCATGTCATACTCTTGAGAACATAAGGAAGTAGGTGTTTATTCCAAGTCAATTTTAATTGATAAATTTTTTCTTAGGGATTATTAATTAATGTAACCTTGATTCAATGAATAACTGGTTTATAATTGGTGCTTTAAATTCCCATAGTATTGGTTAGCCTATGGTATTCTCCTCTCATATTATATATAATGAAGCTTATTTAATGGCTTTAAACACTACATTGTAATATGTCTCTGGACTAGTATGTTGTTTAATAGAGATTTTTTTGGGCAATATAGTCCTAAAATGAATAGTGTAAGTAGCTTAGTTCTAAACACTCTTGTTGAGAGTATAGAAACTATATAATATATAGGAATTATTTAATTTCTCAATAATACATTGAGTTTTCTTTAGAGTGATAAATTTCTATATTATAAGGATTTTTCCTAAAATATCATTTTAATGATTATATATATGTATTATTAATTATCTAAATTATGTTTATTTAACTTATGAATCTTCTTGTTTAAGAGAGACTATGTTTTTTTCTCTACTTTTTCTCCATTTCACTTAACATGATTGCCATTTGCACTACCCTATGAGCTAATAAATTTATATAATGTATCTATATTTAAGTTTTAGGATTACCATAAATGTTAAGTTTTTATGTGTGCTTATTTTTTTTTAAATTAGATTTTTTTTTGTAATTTTGTGAATAAAACAGAAATGATAATGCAACAAATTAAGTTCCATTACTTTATTCATCTTTTATTTATTTAATTGAGTGGACATCTAAATGTTTACAGTTAATTGTTTACACTACAGTTCATCAACATTACTTTTTTAACTGAGTCTATATTTAAATGTTTACATTCATTCATTCATTCATTCCTCATAGTCCGGTCGAGGGAATGGACTATGAGGAGAGCTTTGCTCAAGTTGGAAGGTGCTCTTCAATCATATCAGTTCTAGCTCTTGCAACACATATCGGGCGGAAGATCCACTAGATGGATGTGAAGATAACATTCCTTAATGGATTGATTGAGGAGGAGTTGTACATTCAATAGCCAGAAGGATTTCACAGCTTTGACAAAGAGTCGCATGTGTGCAAATTCAAGCAAGCGATGTATGGGTTTTACCAAAAGTGAACCATATGAAAAACTTTAGAATATAGTGGTTTAAGGTAAATGGTTGATTATAGTAATATATGTCAATGATTTAATTTTAATTGGTGATGAGAAAAGGATCAAGTCTTGTAATGAGGATCTTGCAAGAGAATTCGAGATAAAGGACATCGTAATCATACATTATTTCTTTGGTTTGGAAGTAGGGAAAGGAGATGGGGAACTATTTGTCTCTTAAGAAAAGTATTCGACCGAGATACTGAATAATTTTTGCATGGAGACTAGCAAACCCATGGGCACTCTTCTAGCAGGCAATTGGAGGAAAGAGGATGCCACTTCAAGTGGGGAGGTGGAGGCCACTATTTACAGGAAGCTTATGGGTTCACTTATTTATTTGGTGAACACAAAACCAAACATGTGTTATTCATTTAACCAACTTAGTCAAGTAATGATTAAGCCAAAAAAAATGTATCGGGAGGTAGCTAAGCATGTTGAGATACCTCAGAGGCACTACTGAGTATGGTCTTTGTTATAAATAGATAGAGCGAGTGAAGATGCAAGGCTTCAGAGATGCATATTGGGTGGGTAGTCCATCAGATAAGAAGAGCACATCAAGAGGGATCTTCAGTTTGGCTCAGTAGAAGTTTTTTAGTACAATAAGAAGTAGAGATCAATTGCACTTAATTCAACAGAAGCAAAGTACATGGCTACTGGTCAAGAAACATGTGAAGCTATCTCAATGAGGAAGATTCTTGTTAAGTTATTTGGTGAGATGATGGATCCCACTATGATTTACTGTGATAATCATAAAGGTATCAAACTCTCTGAAAATCCAATTTCTCATGATGGATCCAAGCATATCGACATTTGCTATCACCATCTATGAGATTGTATGTAGAGGTGGATCATGTTGCTGGAATACATTCCTACACTAGATTATTACTAGCCATTAATTGTAAATATAAATTAGCTCATCATTATTATTAAAGAAAACTATATAGCCTAGAATGACTCATTAATTGTCCATGAAAAAAATATGTTTTCACTCTTGCTATATGTTTATGGGTCATAAAACTTACATACAAAAAAAGCACACTTTTACACATATAATTGCATCATTTACATAAACTTCTCTCATGAACAGTTACCCTACAAATGGCCCTCCATGCTCTCTTAATAGAGATCATGGACAATAAAATTATAATTCAATCTCTCTCTCTCTCTCTCTCTCTCTCTATCTATCTATCTATATATATATATATATATATATATATATATATATATATATATATATATATATATATATATATATATAAGTTGTAACTTGTGTTTGTTCCTCTATAGAATTAACATACATAATTAGTGGCACTTGTAAGAAAAATGTTGCATTTGAGATTTTATAAATAAGTTTTTCCTCGTAGGAATATTTGTTACTTATTAGCAAAGTTATGTTTATGCAGTTGTTTGTAATTCATATGAAGAGGATACAACAAAACTATACGTTATGAGAGATGTTTGTGCTGCAAAGGAGTATGCTGCAAAAAAAAGTGCAGAAGCGGAGAGGCCAATGAGGATTTCAGATTTGGCAACATACAAAGTTGTGGCATTTGCAAGGAAGGCAAAGTTAATTGGGGCAATAGAAAAAGAAAGATCACTTGGTTGTGATATTTCTAAGTAGTCTTTTAGTGATAACATTGTTACTAAAAATGTTTCTACCGATGAAACATCTACGAGCAACACTTATTTTGAAATGAGAACAAACTCTTCTAGTCCATTGAGAGGTACATTCTAAACCCATTTGTATGGGTTGCATTATCGAAATATCATTGTTTAGGGACTTAAAAATATTCACCCATGTGGATTAGATATTTTGAAAGTGATACTTAATCCAAATCAGAAATTGACATTTAATTTGCAATTAGCAATCACAGTTCCACATGATATGTTGTTGCTGAAATGGGACTGCCAATATGTACAGTATATTGCTTCATTGCATCCCATCTTGTTCACACAATGATTGTAGTTTTTACAGTCTCGTTTTGCTACTTTCTTGGTAGACTCATTTACTCATTTTTCACATATCAAATATGGAGACTCAAGTCTTTTTAGTTTAAAATAGGTTTTTGTAATTATCTTGTAATTATGTTGTAAGTTTTTCCCCTTTGAAATCAACTCTCCTATTGCCTTACGTGTCTTATTATGATCCGCCTGATTTGATGTTAGACGAATAAAATGTTTTCCACCATTAGATTAAAGTTCTCATTATAACTGAAACTATACCTATCTTACCTCTTCCATCAGTTTTCTGAAACACTGTTCTATGATCCATGTCTGCTCTAAGATGTCAGATGGGAGTTGTGAGGGCTTGTGTTGTCTAGGATCTTGCTTGAATCCGTTGGCCACTGTACAAGCATTGGCCCTGTGGAGCGTATTCGATTAAACAAAAACTATTGAACTTGTGGGTGTCTTTTGGATTTGGTTTATAGGGTTTCGTTGGAATTCCTTTTCTCTTGCAGGTGAAACTCACACAATTTTGAAGGAATAATTTCATCCTATGCCTGCGACCCTCTGCTGGTGTCTTTGGAGCCTTAATGATGTCGAATAATTTGAGGTCCTTAAAGGAACTACATCACTAAGCTTAATAAATTTGTGGACCTATGGATCTTTGGATGTCTCAACTAGGGCACCTATCTAAGCATACCATTTGGCATACATATTTAGTACTTGCACAACAACTGTGGCCTTACTCTTTCACTCATTTGGAATGAGCTCTACAACCTTCCTACCTCTGTTACACTTATGTATGTGCTTTTCCCTTGTAAAAACTAGTTCTTTGTTACTCTTTGCTCTCACTCAACTTCCATGACTTTGGTATTATAAAGCGATGGCAGTCTTACACAATCTACTTCTCTAGGTTAGGATCATCATTCCTTTTCTTGGTAGAAACATGAAAGTGTATTTTTTAATTGGTAGGTTTTTAAGATAGATAAATATTGTTTTTCATTCTTTTTAAATTCCAGTGCTTATATTTGTTTTTGTGCTTATTTTCTGAGATACCGCTCTCCCAAAAGTTTCTGAGCATGAAAAACCCTTCTGAGACTAAGTTACTCTACTTCCAAATGGGGAAAGCATTGGTTCACTTCCATATAAATGTTGTGTAAGAGTTTTCAGTTAACCCTAGGTTTTTTTTCCTCTTTACTATCAATTTTAAAAATTCTTTCTTTAACCTTGTGTTTTCATCATGACCATAGGAGCAGAAAGGCAGGGCCCTATACCCTCTACAATCAAAGGTCTCCTTTATTTTTTTGTCCTTTGGTATTGGATATGTGCTAAATAGTGCTCTATCTCTCCTACTTGAGTACTACAGCTACTTGAGGGCTTAACAGAGTGCTCAGCCTTTACAGGTTCACCTCTTCCTCTAGACCCCAACATAGTTCTCTTGATATGGCATTTCCCTAAACTGGGAATCATTTATAAACATATAATCACCCAGGTTCTTATGTGGATTTTAATTTCTTGTTCCAAGGTACTCAACTGTGAGACCAAGAACCTTTTCTCAAACTACACAACTTAGGGTTTTTATTTTGTTCAGCAAATAACTTATTCAACCCATCCTTCCATTTGACCGTGTTCTTAAATATTTTATGGGAACTTAATTATATATTATATGTTATTTGGTGTAATTTCCAACTAGTTGTAGTGTTTAGGGTAGTTATATGCAAATTGTCATATTAGTAAATTATACGACTAGGAGACCTTTTTGGAGCAATATTCTTTTCAAGACTCAATCTTCTGTGATATTTTTGTGATGATATCTTTTGGAGGAAATATAGAAACTTTTATGTCGACCGAAAGATCCTATACAAGAGGTTGAACAGTAATGAAACTTTGGACCGAAATAATTATTGGTATCCCGAGTTGATCAACCTTTCAGAACAACCCTTCTCTCACTTAGGAAATCAAATTTCATCACCAAAAGGGTAGGCCGAATTCATTCCTTTTAGAGGAAGAATTGTCCAGATCTAAGTAAATTGCTTCTTGATAGACCATGGGAAGAGATCTTATTTTTTATTGAACATTTGTGTGGATTAATGAACATACAAATATGTGAGCATTCACTTTGTCCATTCAGTTAGATCATTCAGTGCTTTCAAAACAATTGCAGCCTTGCTCTTTCACTCATTTGGAATGAGCTATACAACCTTCCTACCTCTATTATGTTTATGTATGTTTTTCCCTTATAATAAATAGTTCTTTGTTACTTTTTTCTCTCGCTCGACTTCCATGACTTTGGTATTATAAAGTGATGGCGGTCTTATGGGGTCAATTCTCTAGGTTAGGTTCTTTGTTCCCTTTTTTGGCAGAATCATGTAACTGTCTTTTTTAATTGGTAGGTTTTTAAGACAAATCAATATTATTTTCCATTATTTGAAAATTTCAGTTCTTAGATTTGTTTTTGTGCTTATTTTCTTAAATACCACTCTCCCAAAAGTTTTTGAGCGTGAAAAACCATTCTGCGACTAAGCACCTCTACCTCCCAATGGGCAAGCATTGGTTCGCTGCCATATAAATTCTCTTTATGAGTTCTCAGTTAACCCTAGGTTGTTTTTCTTCTTTACTGTCAATTTTACAAATTCTTTCTTTAACCTTGTTTTTTCATCATGACCACAAGAGTGAAAAGGCAAAACCCTGTACCCTCTATGATTAAGGTAAGGTATCCTTCATTTTTTTGTCCTTTGGTATTGGATATGTGTTGAATAGTGTTCTATTTCTCCTCCTCGAGTATTCCAACTACTTTAGGGTTTAACAGAGTGATCTGTCTTTGCAGGTTCACCTCTTCCTCTAGAGCCCGACATAGTTATCTTCATATGTATTTTCCCTAAATTGGTAATCATTTCTCGACATACAATCACCCAGGTTCTTATGTGGATTTTAATTTCTTGTTCCAAGGTACTCGACTGTGACGCCAAGAACACTTTCTCGAACTACACAACTTAGGGTTTTTATTTTGTTTAGGAATCAACTTATCCAATTCAGACTTCCATTTGACTGTGTTCTTAAATATATTATGGGAAATTAATTATATATTATGTGTTATTTGGTGTAATGGCCAACTAGTGGTAGTGTTTAGGGAAGTTATATGCAAATTGTCGTATTAATAAATTACATGACTAGGAGACCTTTTTGGAGCAACATTATTTTGAAGACTCAATCTTCTGTGATATTTTTGCGATGATATCTTTCTGAGGAAATATAGAGCCTTTTAAGCCGACCTAAAGATCCTATACAAGAGCTTGAACACTAATGCAACTTTGGAGTGAAATAATTCTTGGTGGCCTAAGTTGATCAACCTTTGAGAACAATCCTTCTCTGCCTCATGAAATAAAGTTTCATCACCAAAAGGGCAGGCCAAATTCATTCTCTTTAGAGGTTGAATCGTCTAGATCTATGTAAATTGCGTCTTTTTGACAGATCATGGGAAGAGGTACTATTGTTGATTGAACATCTGTGTGGAGTAATGAAAATATAGATATGTCGGAATTCACTCTGTTAATTTAGTTAGATCATCTATTTCATATGAGGCATGGCATAAAAAAAATTTAATCATTAAAGAATTGTGGGATGGTCAGAATATCATGAAGAAATGTCAATGTTCTTTTCAAATTATTTTTGAAGGTGAGGAGAAACATTTTTCCAAAGCTTCGATGCTAAACATCATTTAATATGTTTTTCGTTAAAGGTTTTTTGAGTTTTCAAAATATCCTTGTGCTCTTTTCCACAAGGATTTTAGAGGAAACACCAATTCTAGATCAACAATTGGGATGAACACAAACATAGTGAATGATCATGAAGATGTGCACATCAAATTGTTTAAGCGAGAGGAGCTGAACAATGGACTTCTGAAAATTATTTCTCATATTGAGGCACAATTTAAAAGAGATATAGAAAATGATGAAGTGCATGTGTCACAATCAGATAAAGTCAGCAAAAGTGATAGTAATATTAATTTCACTTTTGAGCTAGACGATCCTCACAAAACTTCAGTGAACTGCAGAATACAGCTAGTGGATTTTTTTCACAATTATGTTATTGTGAAGGGAATTACTAAGAAATCTTGAATTATTCAAAACAGGGGAACAAGGGATGGATCTCTAAGACAATTTGTTGCTATAGATTTGAGAATTCATATTTTGCTGGAAGAGGGTTGTGAAAATTTTTGTAGAAGTATCATCTCAAGAAGAAAAAAATGTTTTGGAGCACAGGATATTGGAACCAACGAAGAAAAAAAGTAGTGTAAGTTTCAAATCATCAATTCTAAGAAGATTTCAACATCCAACTATTATTAACATAATTAGCATTACTAATTTGTGTAATTTGTGCACAACTTTACATGTAACACATGAGGTAATGTTTATTACACATCAAATAAAGGTGACAAATGACAACATTAAAATGGTCTTGGTTCAAATTTTTTTCCACATCCAAACATTCCTCTTCAATTTTTCTCAAACGAGTTTCAAGTTGAAATTGGTATTCATTACGTTATTCCAGCATTGGTTCAACTAAATCATTGTGAAATTGAGCCAATAGTTCTTTTTCACAAGAGACAAGTTCTTGAAGAAGTTCAACAAATTTTCTCCCATACATTGCTCTTAGAAAAATTGTTTTGCAATACTGCAGATTTGATATACTTCAAATACAGCTCCCCTCTATAGAAAATTCAACCAAACCCTCGCAATGTTTGCAAAGCTCATGGTTGTATGAAAATTAAAATTTGGCCTAGATAAAACAAAAGCAATAATTTCCAATCTATTACCAAGCAAACAAGCATGACTAGGAAGTTGTGAATTTGTATCTACATGAAAAAAATTGAGTAGACATGGAAAAAAATTGCTATATGTTGAATGTAATAAGGCTACAGACCTTGACTTATGAGAACCTGCTTCAAATTTTGGAATTGTTTCCATAGAAAAGGAATGAACAAAATTTGTGCTGGAAAACTCAAATGCCAATTCGTAGAGTGATCAGGTTCTGATTATTTTATGTAAAAATGGAGTCATTTTTAGAGTGTCTCTGTTGTAACTGTCATCACCTGGATTGAACCTCAGGCTGAAGGAAGGCAATGCCAGGGTAACCAAAAACCACACTTAGCCAAGTAGCTAGCCCTACTACGCCAGGAGAGGGCTCTCTCCATAAGGATCTTAGTCAAGATGACTGGATCAAGAAAATGATACTAGGCTGGGTATAGTAGCATAGGGTTTGATTTGATTTTGAAGGGGTTTTCCTGCATCAGGAGGAGGCAAATAGTTAGGGAAAGGAAATTAGGTCAAAGCTACAGGGTGTTTGATGGGGCAAGGTAGGCACAAGGCTCAACACTCTAGGTTTTAATGGGTGAGGTGATTTCAAGGCAGAAGACGAGCTACAAAGAGCATGCAAGAAACATGGATTCTTCCTAGACTGAAGAAAACATAGACTGTGAAATGTCTACGCAAAATAGAGCATAGAAGTTATGGATTCTACCTTTCAAACTTGTATACATTCACATAAAGAGCATGAAATGATGAAATGGAATCAACAATACATTTTAACACATGAAAACATAAGAATAACTAAACTGAGAATCATACCACATGGATCCCAAAGAAATAGTTGCAACTTTTCATTAATCTCCTACTAAAACTGATACAAAATGATGTCTACTCAAAGCATAAGCACCCACTAAGTCCAAACCTTTACATTGAGAAAGAAGAAGAAGATATAGAGATTGATTCAACCTCATCCCATCCTTAGGGGTAAAATACCTAATATGAGGAGCTAATCTAACCAAAACTGAACAAGAAACTGGAATCTAGGCATCCTAATAACTTGCCTCTAAAAGTGAGGAAACTGATTCATTTGTCGTCAAGATAACTTTTAATCTAATGAATCGACATTCTAGTACTTATTATCCATAATATTTACATTCCTAGACATCATTTACATTAGTAAAACACCATCCATGAGAGCAAACCCAAAATTACAGTCAACGCATAGTGAAATAGAAACTCAACACAATTTTTGTCCTATGCGCAACACCCAAGCTCTATGCATAGTGTTTTTTGCAACGCTATTTTGGAGGCCTTCTCGGTGTCCAAATTGAGCTCATGATAGCGCATTGGAAATCTCCTTAGGTATTATTTCCATAACATCTTGAATGTTTTCATTTGAAGCTAATTTGAACCCTCAAAAGTGGATTCTCCCAAGACTAATTCTATGTGCAAAGAAGGGCAGAAAGGTCAATTTTTGGGTGTTTTTTGACCTTTTGGTTGACTAGTTCAGCTCTAAAAGCTTAGAAAATGATCAGGGTGCATGTAATAATCATTAGGAATCCAAAAAAATTGACCATTCCCTCATTGGATGTCCCTAGGAAAAGCGTAGTGTTAATGGCGCTGCACATAGAGCCAAAATTTCTGTGTCAAAAATTGCCAAATTCTTCAAAAGGAAAAAATTCTTCGAAACTTCCTCAAAATTGTGCAAAACACCACCATCAAGTTTCTTTGTTAACCAATGAAGCTTCATCAAGCAACCTAAGCCTATCATCCTCATTTTTTCATTTGAGTGCTTGTTTTAGCCTTCTTTTCATTTGCTTGACCCTTATGTTGCAAATATTGTTCCGGGTCCTGTAATCATAAGTCATGTTCCTCATGATTTGATTGTCCCTGTTGGCATTTTCTAGCAGCTTCTCCAAATGCAAATTGACCTTGCCAAGCCAATTTTCTCTATCCTCCTCAATTTCCTTCTCAATTCTTTGTTTTGCAGTCAAGCCAGCTGGTGTTTCTTCCTCTTGCGTTATTGACTTTCCCTTGTCACTTTACCTCTTTTCTTTGAGAAGTTTCAGCTCCATGAGGACTTGTTTGTCACTTAGCTTCTTGTTCACTTGCTGATCCAGGTCCAAGTGTCACAAAGGACCCTTCCAAGACCTTTTACTTTCGTGATGTGTTAAATTGCATTTTTAAAAAAACATAAATGAATAAATGTGCATGTTGTAAAGAAGAGGAAAATGTCAATAATCAAGACATGAAAACATAAGCCGTTGATAACGGAGTTCGTCCAGGAGGGACTACTTTTCCGAGCCCTGGTGTCAAGATGGTGTAGGCTGTTACAGTAAGTGATGTCAATAGTGATGATGTACATAAGAGGTGAGGTCGCTATCATACAAGGAAAATTCCCTCACGTAGGAGTGGCTCCAAGATATGTTCCACTACAGGAACTCTCAGTCAAAAGACTCCTATCAGTATGACACAAAACTCATGCATGATTATTATCCTACCAACATGGCATAAAGGAATCACAATGCAAACATTCATGACGACAACCAGATTATCCCATCAACATACAACAAAGGGATCTCAAAACACAACATGACGAGTCATGACAACAAGTACATCACACATATGAATCCACGTCAAATCAAGCAGGAATCATGAAAATGAGTAAGAGACAAGATCCCACATCAAGCATCAACAGGGATCTGTGCAGTACAATGCATAGAAAAAGAAGTACATGAACACACTGCATATACCTCACAACCAAGGGCCATATGAAGAAGCAAATGTCAAACTGTTGAAGCTGCTCAGACCATTGATATCATTACATCAATCACATGGAAATGGTTGCTCACATGTGAATGGTGACACTTGCATTCCACTTAGAAAAGTGGCTCCTCAGGAAAATTTCATGGATCATGCTTCCGCTCCCTCTTTATATGGCAGTCATGGTTCCATCCTCATATTGAAAATGGCTAAAAAATGCAGAACTATGTGCACAACCTCCTCCTATCTCAAAATCCGTGCCTGCTCCTGGTTCCTCCATCTGCTTGGGCATTTTTCTGTTGGAGATTTGGAGATCCCAATTACAGGGACAAACATGAGGCTTCTTACCAGGATGAGGCACGAGAAGGAAGAAGAACTTGGTGTTAATAACCAAGGCATAACTCAACCTTTGAAGGTTGGGCAGAGACCTCAATTTGCAGGCTCGAGATACACCA
Source organism: Pinus tabuliformis (assembly GCA_031772625.1). Classification (NCBI taxonomy): domain Eukaryota; kingdom Viridiplantae; phylum Streptophyta; class Pinopsida; order Pinales; family Pinaceae; genus Pinus; species Pinus tabuliformis. The sequence continues at coordinate 755,239,374 of CM062809.1, forward strand.
AGGGAGAATGCTCGAAGGTGTCAAATTCTTCTGAGACATTGTTGAAATCATCGAGGAAAGAGAATGATGGGAACACATCCCCATCATTCCATGGAAGTTTCCATCGCAAGGAAAGAGCTGAGGAAAGCTCTTATCGCCATACTTACACTAGGGACAACAAAGGAAGGTATAACCACTTTCGATCTTTGAATGTTCATTTCAATTATAATATTGTTGTTAAAGATGAACATAAAACATGGCATCGAAAAGCATGTAGCTTTTGTGGATTACAGAATCATACATTTTCTAAGTGTTGGAAAAGAATAGTAACACACAAAAGGAGGAGACGTGAAAAACCCTCTCAACAATAGGTGAAGAAACATGTTAAATAGATCTGGAGAAAGAAAACTTGTTGCAATCATTGCAATAGAAGTGGCCATCAAAGAGTCACATGTTGGAGGCTCCATCCAGAGCAATGCCTTAAAGACAAAGCGTTGGTGCATGAACCAGGTGAAGCAGTTGTTTGGCCATCGAATGCACCGGAAGGAGGTGACACATTCACCTTGAAAAGTGAAAAATGGTTTCTAGACATGTTGTCATTTCATGGTCGTGCTTTTGTGAATAATTTGCTTCATTTTAAAATGTAAGACTGATGTTGTGTTTTCCATCACTTATTCAACAAAAATGATGTCTGGTATTATTTTGTGTTGCATGATAAACTACGAAAGTGATTTCATGTTTCCATCACTTGTCAAGCAAATAGTGTCTGGCCTTATCGTTGTAAATCATGTGTTGCACTGATGATGAATTTTCCATCACTTGTTGAAGTAACAATGATATGTTGGCCTTGTTTTCATAGCTCAGGTATTGCACCCATATTGTTGTAAACTTGACCACTGAGTACGTGTTATAAACTTGTGGCAAGTGTGGGATGCTTGGGTCGTTAGTTGGTCAATTAAGACAAGAATGTAATTTGCAAAACAATGTACTACAAGCTACAGAGGTTGCAGGTGTCGGCTCATCACCTAAGGCTCTGAAGAACAAAGGTGAAGGAGATGGAAGCAAGACCTTTCAGGATGCTTGTGATGCAGACAATGTACAAAGAAGTTACAGATTATTTTTCATGATTTTGGAGGACCAAAATCTCCTCAGTGGGGAGGATTAATCCAGGGGATCAAGAGCAACACACAGGACAGAGAGGAATCAGGAAAGCTCAAAAATAAAAAAATTTGGATTATGATCGAACTAGGACTAGAGCATAGATCTTGTCGTCCTCATTGTAGTGGTGTGAACTGTTCGTTAATCTGAGTCCAGATGAGGAAGTTAGCAGCAGTCAAAGTTGGGTTGACTTTTTGTTGACTAGGTAGGCTTAAGGAGGCCACAATTTGGACAAAACGTGGCCACCAGATTCTGAACAACTCCGGCTAGATTCTAGGCAAATTGTGGCCTAGTTAAAAGGACTCCTTCGACCTAAAAAATTGAATTTGTTAACATGCCTTCTTAATTAAAAGAATATATAAAAAAAATAGGGCGGTGGTGGGCCACCGCCCCCACCACCCACACCTCTCCTTACAACCATTAACCATACACATATTAATGTGAGGTCAGCAGGAGTTGAACCTGCTCGTCCACGTGGGCCAGCCCCCATTAGGCAACCCCATAAAAGAACCTCCCATAAATATGACGTACCATAAGCAAACGTTTAATATGCCAATGTTTTTATTGTGGGAGGTATGGGGCAGGCCGCCCAATGCGGACCTGACCCCCATTTAATGTATGTAGTTTTGATTTTTAAAAATTGTAATGTATAAAAAAGGAGGGGAAGGGTTTGGCCACCTGACCCCTCCTCAACAAACTTACCAACTTAACCAATGTACCACAACTAGCTGCATTGGTTAATCCACCAACAAATTTACATAAACATAGTTTCTTTCAGTGCGCCCATGCAGATGGAGCAACCAAGAGCAGGCATAGATTTCGAGACAGGAGGATTGTGCACGCAGTTTAAGGAAACATTTTGCAGGAGGGGTGAAATTTCACTTTGTCATGTTTTGACAAATTTTATATGGTTTCAGGACTTCTCAATGCTACGAACACAATGGCGCTATCATTGTCTCCTTCAGAGTTCTGCAATTTTTAGCCATTTTCACTATGAGGGTGGAACCATAACTATTATAGAAATAGGGAGTAGAACCATGATCCATGAAATTTTCTCGAGGAGCCACTTTTCTAAGTGGAATGCAGGTGTCAGCATTCATGTGCGAGCAACCATTTCCATGTGATTGATGCCATGAGATTGATGGTCTAAGCAGCTTCAGCAATGTGACATTTTCTTCTTCAAATGGCCCTTGGTTGTGAGGTATATGCAGCGTGTTCATGTACCTCTTTTTCTATGCATTGTGCTGTATAGATCCCTATTGTTTCTTGATGTGGGATCTTGTTTCTTACTTGTTTTCATGATTCCTTCTTGAAGTGATGTGGAATCATATGTGTGATGTACTTGTTGTCATGATTCGTCATGTTGTGTTTTGAGATCCCTTTGTTGTATGCTGATAGGATACTCTTGTTGTCGTCATGCATGTGTGCATTGAGATCCCTTTATGCCATGTTGGTGGGATAATCAACATGCACGAGTTTTTTGTCATACTGATAGGAGCCTTTTAACTGAGAGTTCCTGTAGCAGAACATATTTTGGAGCCACTCCTACGTGAGGTAATTTTCCTTGTATGACAGCGACATCACATCTTGTGTACATCATCACTATTGACAACACTTAATGCAATGGCCTACACCATCTTGACGTCGGGACACGGAGACATAGTCCCTCCCAGACGAACTCCATTATCAACGGCTTATGTTTTCATGTGTTGATGATTGACATGTTCCTCTTCTTTAGAGTATGCACATGTATTCATTTATGTTCTTTTAAAAATGCAATTTAACACATCATGAAAGTAAAAGGTCTTGGAAGGGTCCTTTGTCACACTTAGACCTGGATCACTTGCTTAAGGTATGAAATGACATACTTAGCTCTCGCCAACTTATCCATTAGTGCTTTGATCTATGCATATTTTTCCCTTATGGTTATGTTTTCGGTTGTTGCCTCATCTTGGGCCTCCAAGTCAAATATCTCAATTCCATGATGGATGTGTGCCCGTTCTGGTTCATCATCTTCCATCAATTCAAAATCCCTTTCCTCTTCATCATCAAGGATTTCCTCTAGCACCTTTTCTTTCCCTTTATACAGCAGTTGCACCTGTTGTACCTGTTGTGTCGATGAATAAGGAAAATCACCTTCCACATTTTTTGGAGCAAGCATTTGCCTATGAGCTGGTGAAGAAGGAAAGGCCCTTTCCACATCAAGGGAAGTAAACACTTGCTTATTTGTTGAAAACAAATTTCTAGCCCCTCAATGATATGTCTTGTAGGCTTCTTGCTCCTCAACAACTTTAGTCTCTTTAACCGTCACCTCTTTCTTTACTTTGGCACTACTTCTTTCTTTACTTTTGCTTATTGAGGCACCAATGGAGGAACCTAAGGACCATTGAAGATGTCATTAGCAATAAATGTATCCCAGGAGATGTTGAGGAGGTTTAGATGATGTAGCACAATCATCTTAATCAGGGAATAGTGATATATACTACTCATCTGTTGGGGGTACGAATTTTTCTATACAATGTAGGTCATCTTCTCAATGTTTCGGAATAAGAAATAAGGGATGATCAACATTTTCACCCTTTGAAGTGCATATGAAGCCTAATGCGATAGGTGTACAATTTAGAAAATAGTCCCACACATGTAAAATACTTCATAATGATCCTCATCATAGGGGCATACTTGTCTTCAAGGAACTTGAAAGGAAAGGTCCTCTTCTTTTCATTTCTATACCTAGATTTGATGTATGGCTCATAGTAGTCCACATCCAAATCTTGTGCCTTAGACAATTTTTCCCCCACATTTTGAGTCCTTGTGGCATAAGTAATGATGGAGGATGAAACTATAAATGTCACCCCAGCAAGAGTTACCTTATCACGTAGATTGGCTACAAAAATCATGGTCATCTCAGGATGATGGTGAACTCTTTCCACCTACTCACAAAACACATAACACCCTAGATGCCTAAAGCAAGTGATAGTCATATGAGAAGCCTATAACTCTATGATGTTGGATGGTTCCTCTTTGATAATTCTACCTCCCTTATGTCACTTTCTCTGATGCTAAGGTTCATCTCCCATGCTTTCACTGCCACTGTTTTCCTCTTCCTCATAATCTCTATCCTCTTTCTCCATGTTTGTCGAATTTTGAAGTTGTGTAACCCTAGAGAACGTAATGAAGGAGTGAGTATTGGTGATTAGGGATAGGGGAAGGGAGATGAACTTATGTAATGTATGATGAAATATATGATATGAGAGTGAGAAGGAGGGTTTTTTTCTTGGTAAGGACTGTTAAGAAAATAGGGTTTTAGGATTTTTCTTTATGGATTAGGGAATCAGGGATATGGAGGGATTTGTTTGGGGAATTAGGGTAAAAGGGATATGGAGGGATTTATAGGAGGGATTAGGGTTTCAAGGAAAAGGTGGAGGCATGTATTTGAGGGAATTATGTTTTAAGGAAAAGGTGGAGGTATTTGTAGGCAATCTAGGGTTTGAGTTTTGCAATAGCAAACCAACTACAAAATGATGAATTGAATGCCAACAAGATAGCTCAGAGATTACACTTACTTGTTTATAAGCTATAGAAGGCAAACAATACATTTTTAGTGGCTGATAGGATGTTTTTGACACTTGGTAGCCCTATGTACAATGCCACTTACAGGTGTGCAGTGCTCTGGCTCTATGCGCAGCCATTTAAATTTGCACGGGAGAAGATGTCCTATGCGCAGCACTTCATCCATATGTGTAATGGTCTGGCCTTTCTGCACATTGCCTCCTCAAACTGTTATGTGTGTAGTGCCCTATCTCCTATGCGCAACACCTCTTCTCCTTAGCCACCAATTGGCCTCAATTCTGCTCTATTCTTCAAGGCTCTTCTACCCTTTGTAAAATGAAAGTGATGAATTTGGAAAAGGATTTTGACATCTTATATAGAGGTGATTTTAATTTTTCTTTAAATAAAACCCACTTTCTAATGTTTTGGAACTTTTTCTTCTTTCTTCCAAACCTTTGTTTAATGACTTTCTCTCTTTGTCTCTTTTCAGGTGGATGATGCTTGGATTGAATTGATTTCTTCAGTGGTTTCATTTTTGGGGTAGCTCAGAACACTTATTACACAAAATGGGTTGAATTACGTCAAAAGAATATAAATTAGCTAAAAATACTATGTTTTCATCTCAGAAACATGTCGTTGAGGTGAAAATTACATTAGTGACAAAAGATATTTGTACAATCATCATGACTTATTGGAAATCACTCTTTTCTTATTAGTAATCCTCATACCTTTGCTGCCCTTTATTTGCAATTGAAATCATGCTCTTGACCTTGGAAATGAACCCTAAGACCTAATGGAAATACCTTGTAAATGAAACCTATAACCTATTGGAAAGACAATTTCCTTGACACCTAAAGTAACATATTTGAAACCTCAACTGAATATAACATGGAAATGGGTTATCAAGTGTAACTGATGAGGGAAGATTTGGTTTTTTAAGAAAAATACAACCATTAGTGCACCATTTTAACATGACCTAATGGAATGATCCAAAATTCAGTATGAGACACCTAAAATGAAAATGCAAAGAGTAGATTTGATCCATGTTCGAAGTATGAATATCCTAACACTAACATTGGCCTTATTGGGGATGGTGGCTCCTTGGAGGTGTCAAGAACACTGTAGACCAAGTGCCTAGTTGATTGGGCCAATACAGTCAAACAAATGAAAGACTAAAAACTTTTTTGAAAATTTTGAAAAATGATGACTTGATACAAAATGAAGACTCACTCACAACCAACTCTAAACTGACTCAAAAATGAACTGAACTCAGCACAAATCATTTAAGCTTTATAGCCTTCACTTTGGGCCCCAAGCTCAAATGACATTGCACTTCAAATATTGCAAGGAAAGCAAACTAGTATATACAATGATAGTGAAGCTACTTCAGCAAACTTCATGATAAATAGTAGTGTTTCAGGAGACTATCACTCACCAGTCCTCCTGAGAATTCTTGACCATCCATTTCCTTTAATAAAAATGCATTCTATCCTTGATAGGCTAAGATTTTATGTGGTACTTTCCATAGATTGTCAAACTTACCATGCTTTCCTTTTTCTTCATTTTGTGCATCCCATCACAGCACTACATCTTCCCGCTGAAAATTTTCTACCTTGGTTTTGTGGTCATCAATCTTCTTTATCTTCTCTTGCAGTTGGAAAGTGTTTTGGGAAACCTGTTCTCTTGTTTGTTGAAGGTGGATCATTTGATTGATCTAGCACTGAATATCATCCTCTTCACTGTCGGCTTCTTGCAACCATATCATGACTAGGACTGCAAGGGATGTGGGAAACAATGTATCAGTACTATAAGCCAATTCAAAAGGCGACATACCTATTAATTTCTTGTTGCTCACTCTTTTGGCCCACAAAGCATTGCCAAGCTTCTGATTCCAATTCTTTTTGTTTGCTTCCAACAACTTCTTAATAATGTTTACCAAGGACTTATTTGAATACTCAGCTAGTCTGTTGCCCAGCGGGTAGTATGGTGTGGAATGACCTAATGTGATGTTGTATTTCATTCAAAACTAAACCATTCTATTCGAATTAAATGTTGTTGCATTATCTGTAATAATCTTGTGAGGGCAACCAAAATGAGAAAAGATATTGGACTCTAAAAACTGAATGATTACCGTGTCTGTAGCTTCTCTTGTCGGAATTGGTGACCACTAGTATTGCAGCAAGAATGTTGCAACTCCTGAGCTACCAACTTTACTTTTATCAACCCGATAGTTTGTAACAAACTTGGAGACGTTGGTGCTATATGCACAAGTACTAGTTCTCACTGCAGGTTGCCACTTGGTCAACCGGCGCGAGATCACTAGGAGCTAAATCCAACTTCTATAGATTTTAGAAGAAGCTATATGTGTGATGAAAGCAAAGAAATATTACTCTACAAATGATATTGTAACTGCAGAAAGGAGAAAGATTGGAATGTAAAGCAAGACTTAGTAAACCCTAATAAACAAGCTAATTCTACTTTTGCCAAAAACACTATGGAAACATGAAATAAATGCCATTATCTACTCAAGGAAGTAAACAACATCTAACCATGCTATTTCTGGAAATAAATAAGCAAAAAACATATTTTTGGAATTTTATGTGTTTTTATGTGAATTTAACATGCATCTAATTTATTATGAGTGAGTGTGGCAGCAAATAGGTGGTGTTAGAGGGCGGTTTTGGAGCTTGGGAGGATGTAGGATTGTGTAGATGGGTCCTAGGAGGTCTTAGGTGGCCTTCTGGAGGCTTTTCCCACAACCAACCTTCAAAAGAAATCCTATAGGAAAAACTATAGGAGGACACAGGAAAACTATAGGAGGAAAACAGGGAAACTATAAGAGGCGTACAGGAGGAGGCCGAGAGAAATTTTCACTATTTTGAGGGTGTCAGAGTTGGTGGAAAGGTTGATGAAGGTTGGAATAAGGTGTTAGGGCACCTAAGGTCTACCATGAATCACCAGGAGGGAGAAAGATGATTGGGTTTGCTCAAGGAGAGAGGAAGAAGTTCTATGAAAAGTGAAGGAAACTAGGGCATAATTGAGGTGAGGTTTGGGAGACCTATAGGGCATGAATCGGGTGGCGGGTGTGATTTTTGGTAATATGGACTACTACTAGAAGAGATATGATACATAGAAACTGACATTCAACTAAGAAAATCAAGCAACCAATGAAATGATTGCATCCTAGGAAAAACAGATTTTTGCATTAAAATGGCCTAAAATATGATGTATAGAAGGAAATGCTAGGAAATGTTGTAAGAAAGGAAATCATGGAAAATGACTATTTCAAATCAAGAAGTGAACATGATAAAGAAGATATAAAGCAAAGAAAAACTGGACTATCAACCTACTAGAGAGCTGCGAACACTAGAAGCCCTAGAATGAGGAAAATTCATGTTTTTGGGGCAGCAAGAGAGTCTTTGCCTCAAATCATAGTCCTAGAGGGAGTAGGAGATGCCAAGGCACTGTTGCTAGCCTTTTGAATCTTCTCTGCTCACTGCTTAACCTACTATAGAAAGCACAAATGGAAGCAAGCTACTCAATCATCAAAAGTAACCTATTCTTAACCATAAGAGAAATACATCTAACAACAAACTAATCTACAAACTGAAGTAAAGAATACAAATGCAAGTAAAGAGAAGCTTGGTTGCTTGGATTTTTGCCTAAAAAAAGAGCTTCATCCCTCTGAGGTTACTCAGTGCTAGCTCAAAAAGGATTCTATCTTCATTATCAAAAAATATCAAGATTACATAAAACTGTCATAAAATAGCAAGCTTGAAATTTGAGCAGGGTTTACACAAGTAAAAAAAATTGACCCTAGTGAGGCCCTGGGCCTCTCTACGTATACATTTTAAGCTACCAACAACTTCCTTAATATGAAGGAGGGTTGGCTCCCAAAACTCGAGATAACTATCAATCATCTTCCACTTGCTCGTCTGCCTTCTAGTGCGTGATTCAGCTGCCTATACTCTGAGTTGAATGAAGGGGAATTCAAAGTGTGGAGCAATAAATGAGGGGACCCCATCCAATAAGTCCTCTCCTCTGTCTATTTTGAATTATTGCTATAGTTTGACAATTATATCCTTGACTTTGACCTCGAAATCCATCAATAATTTTCATTAAATACATGTTAAACCACATGGCATAATAACTAACCCAACTCACCCTAATTACCCATTTATGATGCTCACCTTCACCCCCCTACTGATGGTGTTTCTCATCCCTTGAGCAACCTAGTCAATCTCTTGGTCTTTCATGGCCCTAGTGGCCTCCCTAGCATTCCAGGCTTCTGATGTGGTCTGCTCATGTTCACCATAAAATCATGCCTTTCTATCTATGTCCTTCCACTTCTCCTTCTCTTCTTCTTCTCTTTTGCCTTCCATCATTCCTAATATGAGTGGAGGACTCAGTTTGAGACCAATCCAGTTGACCTTCAGCCTTTGCATGGAGCGCTTCTACATTGGCACTCTTTTCAATGCCTCCTTCAACCTCATGGGGGAATGGTATTCTTTGATCTGCAAGCTATGGGGTAGGGTGTTCCATCTTCTCATGCATGCATGCATGCACACAGACATCCCCAAGTAGCCTAAACATATCTTCAATATGTACAATGGGTTGTTCTTGATTGGCTAGATATTTAGGGGCAATATGATGGTCATTGGCAAGTAGGTTGTGTGTGCTGATGAGTGACATAGGATTTGATGGCTCAGATCTTATCGTTAATGGTTCATTCTGCTCTTTTATTAATAATCTTTTCATTTATGTTGCCCTCAATTCTTCATGGTTCATCCATGATGCCATGGCGATTAATTGCAGATCCCCTAGTTTGGCATTGGGGTCCCACACATTCAGGTTTTTGAGGGCCATGTTGTGTAGACAGAACTCTGCCATCTTTGCTTTGTCCTTGGAGGTGCTTTGGTCACACAAATCCATGAACTTCCTGTAGTCTTGGAAAGGCATTATTCCTCTTTATGCCAAAGTTTTTATTTGGAATTGAAGCCATTGGTCCTTCATATAGAGGCTGTAAGATTTGGCTCATGGTTTGCATTGTAATGCTTCTATGGATAAGTTGGCCATGTATGCCAAATGAGTCTCTTTCACCTGTAGTTGCCTCCTTAGTAATTTGTTCTCATTCTCAAGGTGGCTTCTTGTAATGGCTTCTCTATCTCTGAGAGCACTCAATTCCCTACTAATTTCCCTGACTTTGTCTTCCATGTGGCCAATATCCTAATCTCCTTTGGACTTGGCTATTTGCATCCACCTATGTGTTCTCACTCTCTCTTTTTCCAATTCGAAAAACAATGGAATGGAAAATTTCTATGGGATTATCTCGCCTCCCTCAAGTAGTCTGTAATAGGAGTCAAGATTAGGCTAAGGGTCAGGTTCTTGTAGCTCTTGTTCTTCCTCTTTCACCTCTAGCTGTCCTCCTATATTTTCCTCAAGTTTTTGTGTCACCTATAGTTTGGACAGTGTCTCTTGTAGGACTGTTTTAGCCTTCTGTAGGTGTGGTTTGGGGTCCTGTAGAATTACCTTTCCCTTCCATGTAGAAGATCTTGTAGTTCTCCTTTCATTGGTTATGGGCGTCTTGGAAGGAGATTCTTTCACCTTGGTAGATGGTGAATCTTCAGTATTAATGGGAGTCTTTGATGAGGGCTGAGGTTTGTCTGTTTTAATTATGGTACTCTTCCTTGCCCTGAAATACATTGTTGGGTCCCTATAATACTAGTGATTACCCCATTACTATTGTAGTTATACCCCTTATTTATATTGTTGTGCCCCTATTACCCCCACATTGTTATTTATGTGCCCCATATAATCCCTCTATTGTTATTTTTGTGGGTTTATATTATTATTGTTAGGTCGGCTGGATTATATTGTGACTCCTTAGACTCCTATATATATAGAAAGGAGGTTTTGTCATTTGTATCATCGAAGAATTGTTCATTTATGTAATGTAAAGGAGGTTTCCCCCTCGAAGAGGCTCAATTCTAAGGCGTTGATCTATCTTTTCTATCTTTTCTTGAGCTGGTTTCATAACATTTGGTATCAGAGCTTTGGATTTTAGGGTTTCGCTGCTCCAAACAGGTCATCGTGGAATTTTTGCTATAACGTTTTTTATGTGATGTTTCAGAATTCGAAAAAAAAACCCATTTGAGAAGAAATCGTGTGTAACCTTGGGTCTGAATTTCAGAGCTTTTAGCGCGATATTTGCGGAGATATGATCTGAGGAAGTTGGTCTTTTGGTAGACTACTTGATTACATTCAAAACAGGTGACCTGGGGAAAATCGTCATAACTTTCTCTCTGCTGATCGGATTGAAATTTTGTAAGAAGGTACAGAAAGAGGACGGACTGTAGTTTCGTTTATGCATGTTTCAAATTCAAAGGTTGAAACAGTGACTCGTGGCGCATCGTACAAGTTCACTCTACTGAACTAGTCTAAAAGCAAGTTATTGTGGGAGATTTCACATAACTCTTCCTTGGAGAATCCAATTTGGGTCGGACTTGTGGCACTGGAAAGAGGATGCAGAAGGCCACTACAGGTCACAATTTCAGAACTAGATGATATGAAATTATAGAAATGCATCAGATTCAATATCAGGCTTCTATAAACTGAAAAAAGGTGTGTAGTTTTTTTAAATTTTTGTGTAAGCTTGGTTTAACGGAATTCAAAGGGCATAATAAAGCATTATTATCGGTAACTAATGCCCTGAGGATAGAAAATGCAAACACCTAGTAAGGAACCTGAAAGCTCTAGCATGACTCATGAAGAAGAGGAAGAAATGCTACATGATATATCAAAATTACAAGAACAAGTGCAACAAATGTCACGCTCACAAAAGCTAACAGAAGCTAAGATAAGTGGCGTGGAATCTAAGATAAATGGCATGGAATCTAAGATGAATGGCATGGAAGCTAATATGGACAATTTGAAGACAGATATGGCAGATTTGAAGACATATTTGACAAATTTTCTACAAGAAATACTTACTAATGGTGAAAAGGTAGTAAAGGAAACTCATGTTGAGAACAAAAGAAATGTTAATCATGATTCCATAGATGCTAATGTTGGATCGAAGAATCACCATATTCCAAAAATCGATATGAGGAAGTTTGATGGCAAGGATCCCGCCACATGGATATTACAGATGGAGCAATTCTTCGATCTCAATAATGTGCAAAACGCACAAAAGGTACATATGGCAACTGTATATTTGTAACCAAATCAGTTTGTATGGTATCAATGGCTTTGTTCTCATAAACGATTTATCACTTGGGCAATTTTTACGGAAGAATTGATAGCACATTATGAGGATACAAAAAGCAACACTTTTTTTAGCCAATTGATAAGTCTCAAACAAAAGGGTTCAATAATGGAGCACATTGAGGAGTTCCAAAAATTGAACATAAGGGTAAAAGATATTCCAGAGGAGCATAGGATTGATGTGTTCATAGGGTCTTTAAAGGATAATATCCAACATGATGTTCGCCTTTGGGAACCTGATTCATTAGAGAAGGCATTCAGGTTAGCAAGAAAAATGGAAAGCAAAATTATGGCAACTAGGAAGCATACCATTCACAACTATAAAGACGGAAGTGTTGTTGCCCCTAGTCTTCCACAACCTACAAGGTTGACACCACAACAATTGGAAGAAAAGAGAGCAAAAGGGCTTTGTTACAATTGTGATAGGAAATACACGAAAGGCCATAAGTGTGCTGAGAAGAAATTATTCTACATAGATTGTGAAGAGGAAGAAGAAAAGGAGCAAGAAAGGTCAAAAGAAGAGGATATATTCCAGGAACAAAGCCTAGATGAAGAACAAATAAATCTGACCATATCGTGTAATGCATTGGTGGGAATTACCACTCCTCAAACCATCAAGATAGAAGGACAAATAGAGAAGAAAAAGGTAATAGTGTTCATTGATTCAGGAAGCACCCACAATTTTATTCATTGTAGGGTAGCAAAATAATTGAATTGCTTCCTATATCCGGCACCAGAGTGTCAAGTGATGATTGCAAATGGAGGAACAATAAATTGCTCTGGAAAGTGCCATAATATTAAGCTATCCATGGGAGAATATGTATTGACTAGCCCAATGCTTTCCATTCCAATGGGAGGTGCTGATGTTGTACTAGGAGTCCAATGGATACAATCCTTGGGTACAATATCTTTTAATTTTCAAGAACTTCTCATGAAATTTTATGCGGAAGGAAAGGAAGTTGAATTAAGGGGTATTGCAGGGAAACCAGGAAAGATAATCAGCTCTAATGGCATGGCAAAGCTTCTAAAAAAGGAGCAAAGAGGTGTAATTGCACAATTATGTTCACTAGATGTTTCCACATTGGAATCATCTATTTCTCTAGATCTTCAAAAAGCCCTGGACAATCATTCCAAGGTATTTGAGACTCCCAAAGGTCTCCCACCTATGCATGAGCATGATCATGCTATTCATTTGATTCCAGGAAGTGTTACTCCAAACATCAGGCCGTACAGATATCCCTATGTCCAAAAAAGTGAAATTGAACGTATGGTTGCAGAAATGCTAGAGGCTGGTATAATTCAACCGAGTCAAAGTTCTTTCTCAGCTCCAGTAGTATTGGTGCACAAGAAGGATGGATCATGGCGCATGTGTCCAGATTATAGGGAGCTCAACAAGCTCACTATTAAAGATAAGTTCCCCATTCCTGTCATTGATGAATTACTAGATGAATTGCATGGATCAATTTACTTCACCAAGTTGGATCTTCGTTCGGGATATCATCAAATCAGAATGAAGATTGAAGACATTCCAAAAATGGTATTTAGAACTCATGAGGGTCATTATGAATTTTTGGTCATGCATTTTGGCCTTACCAATGCACCTTCAACATTTCAAGGTTTGATGAATTCAATTTTCAAACCATTCCTTATAAAATTTGTGTTAGTATTTTTTGATGATATACTAATCTACAGCAAGTCTTGGAAGGATCATGTTGAACATGTTGACAAGGTGCTACAACTATTGGAGGAGAAACAATTATATGCAAAAAGATCCAAATGTTTCTTTGGAGTCCAGGAGGTGGAATATTTGGGTCATATTGTATCTCATGAAGGTGTTAAGGTAGACCTTAGCAAAATTAAAGCCATTAAGGAATGGAAAATCCCCACATCCATAAAGCATCTGCAAGGATTTCTTGGGTTGACAGGGTATTATCGCAAGTTTGTTAAGAATTATGGGAGAATAGCAGCACCTCTAACAACATTATTGATGAAAGATTCATTTTCATGGACTCCAGAAGCAACAAAGGCCTTTGAACATCTTAAAGAGGCAATGTGCCAAGCACCGGTCTTAGCTACACCAGACTTCACAAAAACCTTTATTGTGGAATGTGATGCTTCAGGAAATGGAATTGGTGTTGTTCTAATGCAAGATGAAAGACCCATTGCTTTTGAAAGTCGTCCAATCAGGGGAAAGTTTTTAAGCAAATCTATTTATGAGAAGGAAATGTTGGCAATACTCCATGCACTTAAGAAATGGTGACCGTACCTAATGGGAAGACACTTCAAGGTAAAAACGGATCATGATAGCCTTAAATACTTTTTAGAACAAAGATTATCCTCTGAAGAGCAACAAAAGTGGGTCACAAAGATGTTGGGTTATGACTTTGAAATCATCTACAAAAAAGGGAAGCAAAATGTGGTGGCAGATGCACTCTCAAGAAAGGATGAGGATGTGGAAGCATTGTTGTGTGCCATTTCTATTATCCAACCACATTGGATAAACAAAGCAAGGGAGGAATGGAAGAATGAAGAAGAAGTGTGGGCACTTATTTGAAAGCTACAACAAGATTCCAGTACTTCTGATACATTTAGCTGGCAAAATGATTCGTTATGGTACAAAGATCACTTATACCTCTGTAAGAATTCCCAGCTAAAACAAAATATTCTTATGGAATTGCACACTTCTCCCTTAGGAGGGCACTCAGGATTTTTAAAAACTTACCACAAGGTTAAGAAGGATTTTTTTGGGATGGCCTTAAATCAGATATTCAAAAGTTTGTGGCGGAATGTTTGGTTTGCCAACAAAATAAAGTTGAAACAATTAAGACACCGGGTCTACTACAACCTTTATCCATTCCAAGCCAACATTGGGAGGAGGTTTCAATGGATTTTATCATAGGTTTACCCAAGTCCGAGGGAAAGAGTGTCATCATGGTGGTAGTTGACAGACTTACCAAGTATGCACACTTTTGTGCATTATCACATCCATTTAAAGCTAGTACAGTTTCTACTGCATTTATGGAAACATTTCGAAAGCTACATGGAAACCCAAAGATTATTGTAAGTGAAAGAGATCCCATTTTCACTGGAAATTTTTGGACATAATTATTTTCTTGTCTTGGTACTCAGTTAGCTCATAGCTCATCTTATCATCCTCAATCTGATGGGCAAACTGAGATAGTAAACAAATGTTTGGAAGGATATCTTCGTTGCTTTGTATCTGATAAACAAACACAATGGGTCAAATGATTGCCTCTGGCTGAATGGTGGTATAGCACTTCCTTCCATATAGCAACAAAAATGACCCCATTTATGGCACTTTATGGGTATCAACCACCATCCATCACATCATATTTAAGAGAAAATTCTAAGGTTCGGGCAGTGGAACATCACATCGAACATCAACAACAAGTCCTCCAACTCTTAAAGGATAACCTCGTGTTGGCACAAAATAGAATGAAACAACAGGCAGATCAACATCGCAGTGAAAGAAGTTTTGATGTAGGTGGTTGGGTATTCCTACGACTACAACCATATAAGCAAATGTCCCTAAAGAAAGCTAAGAAGGATAATAAATTATCACCAAAGTATTATGGTTCGTACAAAGTGTTGCAAAAGATTGGTACTATGGCATACAAATTGGAGCTTCCTGCAGCTTCTCGATTGCACCCAGTTTTCCATGTTTCATATTTAAAGAAGGTTATAGGTGACAAGCTCCCAATTCAAACAATATTGCCAGAACTTGACGAGGAAGGAAAAATTATATTGGAACCAGAAGCAGTCACAGAAACAAGAACTTGATAGTTACGAAATAGATCAATTTCAGAGTATCTTATCAAGTGGAAAAACTTATCTGCTGAAGATTCCACATGGGAGGATGAGAATTTTATGCAGAAGTATCCAGAACTACTCAATCGTTGAGGACAACACTTTTTTGAAGGAGGGGCATGTTGGGTCCCTATAATACTAGTGATTACCCCATTACTATTGTAGTTATAACCCTTATTTATATTGTTGTGCCCCTATTACCCCCACATTGTTATTTCTGTGCCCCATAGAATCCCTCTATTGTTATTTTTGTGGCTTTATATTATTATTGTTAGGTCAGCTGGATTATATTGTGACTCCTTAGACTCTTATATATAGAAAGGACGTTTTGTCATTTGTATCATCAAAGAATTGTTCATTTATGTAATGTAAAGGAGGTTGGCCCCTCGAAGAGGCTGAATTCTAAGGCGTTGATCTATCTTTTCTATCTTTTCTTGAGCTGGTTTCATAACATACATGGAGGTTTTTTTTTTCCTCTTCTACTTCTGCTTGATTGGTGTACTGAGAGAAGTGAGGGCAGCTATTTATTCTCTTTCCAAAGTTTCAGGGGACTCTTCTCTTTGCTCTACCCTC
This sequence comes from Pinus tabuliformis, assembly GCA_031772625.1. Classification (NCBI taxonomy): domain Eukaryota; kingdom Viridiplantae; phylum Streptophyta; class Pinopsida; order Pinales; family Pinaceae; genus Pinus; species Pinus tabuliformis. The sequence continues at coordinate 755,255,724 of CM062809.1, forward strand.
TCTACCTCTTTTTCTCCCTCTTCTATCTCTTTTTCCTCCTCCTACTCTGTCTCTTTTTCTACCTCCTATTCTGTCTCTTCAACTCTTCCCTCCTCTATTTCTTTTCTTTCCTCCTTCCTCTATTGCTCTACTATGTCACCACTGGATTTATTTTCTCCTCCTTGTTTTTATCCCTCCTCACTGATAGTAGGACTGACATCATAGGTTAATGCCTTGATGTCATCCTCAACTGTCATATTTCTGAAAACTTCCCATGCTATAGGGATTGTAAGGGTATGGATGGATTCTTCTACTAGGATCTTGATTAGGCCATGGTGAGCTAGCTGCTTTGAGTTTCCTTCTTGTACCTTCATGCTAGATTCAATGAAGGACTGAAGGAGAAAGTAAGGGATACTGAGCTTTTGATGCGCTGGGGTATCCATGCCATATCTCAATTCATGGAGGATTCTGAAATGATATCCATAAATAATGATGTGGCTCCCCTCACAAGAAATGTATTTGATCACTTGGTAGCTAACCTCATCCCAGGGATATGGTACACTAGCCCTCCTGATTCCATTTTTGTCTTCAATAGCGGTTTCATTATCTTGGAAAAATTTCCTCTTGGCAACCTGACCAATTATTTTCTCATCTTTACTCCAAGGAAGCCCAAGAGGAAGGGTAGTGACCCTACTGATGAATTCATGGGTTATTTCAACGGAGAGGTCTCTAATAGTTGCAATAGCATGAGTTCTTGTGTGAGGGACCAGAGAGATAGAAAATTCATGGTAAATTTCATCGTCAAACCGTCTAAACTTCTCAAAGAAATTCATCCAGTTTTCCCTTGTAAATATTTCCACCACTTGAGGATGTGCACGGAGTCTAGTGGAGTTAGTGGGCTCTTTTATCATAAACCCCCCTATCATATTGCCTATGCTTCTTTTGAAAAACCAGATATGGAGGTGGAGACAAATAATTTTGAGTGAAATAGAAAAACAAAAGGGACTATGTTTAAAAAAAAGAAAAAAAAAAACAATTTTTTTTAATGTATTTCTACCCTCTTAAAGGCTCATTTTATCTTCAATTTGAGACCAAATCTTTCACATTTTGATATTCAATAGAGGGAATTCATGAACCCTACCTCTTTAGACTAAAATTCGTGCCAAAAATCACATTTCCTCCCTTCAAAATGACTCACTGCCCCTCCTGTAGAAGCCTGTTGTCGCTCCTGTAGATTTCCTATAGGTGCTCCTGTAGAAATCCTATAGGGCTCCTATAGAAGATGATGAGAGAAAAAAAATGGAGGAAATCAATGGAGGATATTGGATACGAGGTTGTGGGGATATAAGAAGACTATTTTTTGGCTGAGTTACGGGGAGAAACTAGAGAAAAGGTGGTGAGAATGTGCGGGGAGGAGTGCCCATTACCTTTTATGGCTATTTTTGGTTATGAGTGCTGAGCTGGCAAGGTGTACGTTGCCCAGGTTAGGACCATTGGTCCCCACCTACTTCGTCATCATGACCCTCCTCGTAGTCATCCCCTCATTACTGCATCAGAGTTAACTCTTCTTCCCACTACCTGTCCTTCGTAAATTTTACTTGAGTTGACTGTGGACACGTGTGGGTGATATCTCCGTTAAGTGGAGTCAATAAATGAAGGTGGCCAAGTTAACTAGACACCTTTCCCTCATTCGATTTCAACCATCTCATTTCCTTCATATGATTCCTAATTACACAAATGAAGATAAAGGAGTAGCTTAGCTACTTACCTGTAATATGAGTGTATTTGCTTCCATCAACTGTGAGTTACTCTAGCTTTCTCTGCTGCATGCCTTCATTTTCCTTCATGCATGTTGTCTCTGCTTGTTGATGTGTTGTTGTGTGTTTTTGCAGGTTCTTCTTTTGTTGGAGTTGAGTTGCATGTGCCTATTCAACCTTCAGATGTGCTATCCCTTGTTGCTGGTGCTGGACTTCTATGGGATCAACTGCTACAGGAATTCCTAGAGGAGCTTTTCTAGCTGCTTCTCCCTTTGAAACTTCAGCTATTTCCTTGTTCTTAGAGCTTGAGAATGATGCCAGAGGTGGAGATGAATGATTTAGGGATAATAGGTAAGCTTCAAGTAAAGTTAATGGTTCCTTTTCCTCCTTTTATTTTTGTTTTCTTTTCAAAACTAAAAAACTGTTTTTCTGTGTTTTTTCTTGGAAAGGAAAAAAATAAAAATAATAATGATGCTTGGAGTGTGATGCAGACTTGGAAATGATGGCATGGAGGTTTGAATATGGTAAGAGGGACTATAGGTTCCTCACGAAGCTTTTCTTGTCCCTCAAACTGCCTCCTGAAGACACTTTTGGCTCCCTGTAATTCCTACAGGATCCTCCTATAGAAAAAACAGAGCCTCCTGTAGAAAACACAGTTTTGGAAGAAGAGGTATAGTGGGGTGAAAGAGATGCCAAAAATGATGGAGGAAGGTGTGGAGAAGATGATATGGATGATGGTATGAATGCGACGGTCCCCTTGGCACCTTCTTCTGCTTCTTATAGTCCTCCTGCAAACCTGCAATGCAATAAAAATTCATTTTCTCTTTCTCTCTCTTTTTTTTTTTTTTAACAACTAGGGTGGCTCAGAGAGGTTTTCACCTTAATTTCCTACCCTGGGTGCCTCTAAGGGATGTTTTCACCCAGGGATATTATTCTTTTCCCTTCTTTTTTTGACATCACTGGGCTGCCTCAAAAGAGGTTTTCAACCCAATGATGGGACTCAAGCACCTCATGGAGGTTTTCACTTGAGTCCTTATTTTTTCTCTTTTTTCTTCAGTGCATGGGTGAAGTGGAAGCTAAGACATGCTCCATTACCATAATTGTTTTATTCAAATATTCAATAAACTCTCACTTGGAGAGGGGTTTCTTATAGACTTTCAACCGATGTCCATTGAGAAGCATGGGGATGGCTTTGTCATCAATGGTTCTGATCAGAACTGAACCATTGTCATTGCATTTCCCCATAGTGTAGGGTCCCAGCCATATTGTCCTCAGCTTGCCTTTGAAATTATTGTATCTTGAGTCATAGAGTAGTGTCCAATCTCCCTCTTAGAATTGCTTCTCCCTGATATTTTTGTCATGCCATATCTTTCTCTGAAGCTGAAATACCTCTGTATGGAAAAGGGATTACAATATGTATTCATCCAATACATTGAGCTAAAGTAATCTCTCCTTCCGTGCATGGATAAGGTCTAGATCCAGCTTTTATGCCATCCGTAGGGTATTGAATTCAAACTCTGTTGACAGCAAAGCCTTCTTCCCATACACCATTTCATAGGTGTGAACTCGGTGGTGGTCTTCCATGTTGTGTTGTAGGCCCAAGTGGCTTCAACTAATCTGTTCACCCAGTCGTTTCTGCTACTGCTCACTACCTTGGTTAGGATCCCTTTCAATGCTCTGTTATTGACCTCCACTTACCCATTGGTCTGTGAATGGTAAGGGGTAGAAGTCCTTTTCTTGATCTTATGATGTGTGAGCAGGTCTTCAATCAGGTTGGAAGTGAATTGACTGCCTTGGTCTGTGACCAAATCTCTTGGAATGTTTTCTTCTTCTTCTTCCCCTATAGGTTCTTCAAATATGTATGGATGTTCACCTAAGGGTTATTATTGATTATAGCCACTGAAGAAGAGAGAAGGTTGGTTGTGTGAAGTAGTGGGGGTGTTAGGAAAAAATTTTCCTAAGTTATCTCTACTCCTACGAGGCATGAAAGGAAATATTTTTGGTTGTTTTTTTTTTTTTCCTTTTTTCCCCACACTAAAAGTACCTGCAAAAACTGAAATTGTGGTTGAACAAAACAAATTTCAACTAGTTGAAATGAACTTGTTGAATGGAAATTTGCATAATTTAAAAGGAAAGCGAGGAAATGCAGAACTGAAAGAAAAGAAATGACTAGTCTACTTTTGCCGAAATAAACTATTAGCAGAATGTTGCAATAGGAAATAGAAGAAAGCAGTAATCACAGAATACTCAGATGCTTCCCCGGCAATAGTGCCAAAAAGTGGTGAGCGCCAGTATTGCAGTAAGAATGCTGCAACTCCTAGGCTACCAACTTTACTTTTATCAACCTGGTAGTTCGTAACAAACTTGGAAGTGTCGATGCTATATGAAAAAGTACTAGTTCTCATTGTAGGTTGTCACTTGGTTAGATAGAGCGAGATCACTAGGAGCTCAATCCAACTTCTATAGATTTTAGAAGAAGCTCTATTTGTCATGAAAGGAAATAAAGATTACTTTACAGATGCTATTCTAGCTGTAGAAAGAAGAAAGACTGGAATGTAAAGCAAGACCTAGTGAACCCTAATTAACAAGCTAATTCTACTTTTGCCAAAAACACTATGAAAACCATGAAAGAGATGCCATTACCTACTCAAGGAAGCAAAAATCATATAACCATTCTATTTCTAGAAGTAAATAAGAAAACAAAACATATTTTTGGATTTTTATGTGTTTTTATGTGAATTTAACATGCATCTAATTTATTGGGTGTGACCGTGGCAGCGAACATGTGGCATTAGAGGGTGGTTTTGAATCTTGGGAGGATGTAGGATGGTGTAGATGGGTCCTAGGAGGTCTTATGTGGCCTTCTAGATGCTTTTCCACACTTTGCCATCAAAATAAAGCCTACAGGAAAAGCTATAGGAGGACACAGGAAAACTACAGGAGGAAAACAGGGAAACTGCAGGAGGCCTACAGGGAGAGGCCGAGAGAATTTTTCACTATTTTGAGGGTGTGAGAGTGGGTGGAAAAGGTGGATGAAGGTTGTAATGGGGTGTTAGGGTTCCTGAGGTCTACCATGAGTCACCAAGAGAGAGAAAGATGATTGGGTTTGCTCAAGGAGAGAGGAAGAAGTTCTATGAAAAAAGAAGGAAACTAGGGAAAAATTAAGGTGAGGTTTGAGAGACCTATAAGGCATGGATCAGATGGAGGGTGTGATTGCTGGTAAGCTGGCCTACTACTGGAAGAGATATTTTTCATACAAACTAACAATTAACCAAGAAAATCAAGCAACCAATGAAATGAGTGCATCCGAGGAAAAAACAGAGTTTTGTATTAAAATGGCCTAAACTATGATGTATAGAAGGAAATTCTGGGAAATGTTGTAAGAAAGGAAAACATGCAAAAGGACTATTTCAAATCAGAAAGTGAACATGATAAAGACGATCTAAAGTAAAGCAAAACTGGACTATCAACCTACTAGAGAGCTGCGAACACTAGAAGTTCTAGGAATGAGGAAAATCGGTGTTTTTGGGGGAGCAAGAGAGTCTTTGTCTCAAATCATGATCACAGAGGGAGGAAGAGAGGAAAAGGCACTGCTTCTAGCCTTTTTTATCTTCTCTTATCACTTCTTAACCTGCTACAGAAAGAACAAATGGAAGAAAGCTACTAAATCATCAAAAGCAACCTATTCGCAACCATAAGAGAAATATATCTAACAACAAACTAATCTACAAACTAAAGTAGAGCATAAAAATACAAGTAAAGAGAATCTTGGCTACTTAGATTGGGCCCAAACCCAAGATCTTCATCCCTCTAAGGTAACTCAGTGCTAGCTCAAAAAGGATTCCATCTTCGTTATCAAAAAATAGCAAGATTACATAAAACTGTCATAAAATAGTAAGCTCGAAATTTGAGCAGAGTTTACACAAGAAAACAAAGTTGACACTAGTGAGGCCCTAGGCCTCTCTACTTATACATCTGAAGCTACCAAAAAATTCCTTAAAATCAGGGAGGCTTGGCTCCCAAAACTTGAGATAACTATCAATCATCTTCCACTTGCTCGGCTGCCTTCTAGTGCATGATTCAACTGCTTATAATACAAGCTGAATGAAGGGGAATTATAATTGAGGAGAAATAAATTAGGGGGATTCCCTCCTATAAGTACTCTTCTCTATCTATTTTGAGTTATTATTGCAGTTTGACCACTAGATCCTTGACGTTTACCTCAAAATCCATCAATAATCTGCGTTAAATACATGTTAGACCACATGGCATAATAACTAACTCAACTCACCCTATAAGCATAAATATAATGAGAAAATCATACAAGAAGCTAAGAGAATGGTTGATTTGACTAGGGTAGGAGGTAAAATGAGCCCATATAATTACTCATTTATGAGTCTCATCAGGAATGGATTCGATCCATTTGGTGAAGTAATCGGTAGCCATCAAAATCCATCTATGCTGTGCTGATGATGTAGGATGAATTTCTCCTATGAAATCAAGCCCCCACTGTTGGAAAGGTGCATTAACTAAAATCAGTTTTAGAGGGAGGAAGTGGCTTCCTTTTTCCTTGAAAAACTTGACATTCATGGCAGCTCATGACTGTCTTATATAAATCTAAAAACAAAGATGACCAATAATATCATGCTCTCAAGATTTTATTAGTTGTTGTTTTCCAAAACAAGTGAGCACTGCAATCTCCTCTATGGAAATCATTCATTACCTTTTGAGCTTCATTTTCAACCAAACAATTAAGGAGAACCACTCCCGGATCTTTCCAATAGAGAGAACTATCTAAAATGAAGAATCTTGCAGACTTTAGTTTTAGTGATCTACCTTTACTTCTTGACATTTCAGGAGGAGAAGAAAGATGCTGAAGAACATATACTATATTAGAATACCAAGGTGAGTTGAGGAAAATCTCAGATACCTGAATCAGTGTGCCACAATCTTTGTCATCTGACATTGTTGTAATGAGATTTATGTCTAGAACATGAAGATTCGACTTAGCCATGATTTTTTCCAAGCCTTGACCCTTGATCAGTTTGGTAGGCTTAATATCAAGATCATAATCTAACATTGCTGCTACCCACTTACCCCTTCTTCCCTCCGGATCAGTTTGCATGAGGACATCTTTGAAAACTATGTTAGTAACATATGATAGGGTATGTGAATGAAGAATGTAAACTCAGAAATCCTTCAATGCGTTTATAAGAGCAAAATCTTGTTTCTCAATGATATTATAGAACAAAGAAACATCTCTGATAGTCCAACCGAAAAATGCAGTGGGATATTCCACCTTATCCTTGTTTTGCATCAACACCATAGCCAAAGTGTGCTTAGATGCAAATGAAAATATAATAAAATCATTAGTATAATCGGGATTGATCAAAACAGGAGCTATGGTCATAGAAAGTTTTACCAAGTTGAAATATTTCATGGCATCCTTAGTCCATTTCATAGTGTTGTTCTTCTTCAAAATATTAGTCAACTCACACAGATTTTCAACCAAATTTGGTATAAATATGCACAAGAAATTCATCTTATTGTTGAAAGATTGAATCTCCTTTTTTTTGCATGGAAAGTCTATTTGCTCGATTACCTCCACCCTTGAAGGATCAATGCGAATACCATCTTTAGAAATTATATGACCAAGGAGTTTACCTTCCTCCATGGCAAAAAGACTCTTGTTTGGATTTAAAGAAATCCTGAATGCCCTACATTTCTGAAAAACAATCCGCAAGTGGTGTAAGTGCTCATAATCATAACCAAAAAATACTGTCAAGTCATCTAAATAAACTACCAAGAAAACATCCTTCTCATTAGCGAAAGCTATATCCATAGCCCGCTAAAAGGTGGCCCCTTATTCTTCAGCCCAAATGGCATCTTGGCATACTGAAAAGTTCCCCATGGTGTTGTGAAGGCAATTTTGTCTTAGTATTTTTCATGCACAAGGATCTGATTGTAACCTATGTCGCCATCTAGTAGTGACATTCATGATCCACCAACTACTCTTTGTAGAACATGGTCCATCTTAGGAAGAGGGTAATTATCTTTTCGGGATACTTTATTTAGATTCTAGAAATCAATGCACGAACTTTTCTCTCCAGTATTCTTTTGTACTGAGACCAAATTTGAAATCCAATCAGAGAATCTAATTGGAACAATGACACCAGCTTTAAACAATCTACTTACCTCTTTCTCGACGAATGGAAATAGCTTTGGATTGATTCTCCTCGACATTTGTCTAAAATGTTTTTCTTCCGGCTTGATTGGAGTGGTATGCTAAATGATGTTCTTGTCATATACCTTCAAATCTAAGTAATCCCATGCAAAAACATCAGAAAATTCAGAAACAAATTTAAAATACTTATCCTTTGACTCAGGAGATAGTGTTCTTGATAACTTAACAGGCTTGGGCTAGTCCACTGTCCCAATGTTTACATCTTCAACTCCTTTTTCATTAGGAACCAAGGTTGGTTTTCTCACCACATCATCTTGATCAAACAACTCCTCTAAAGGCATAAGACCTCTAGGAATAACATTATCCTTCTGCTGTAAAACATCCATTTGATTTACCTCAATCTCTTGTTCATCAAAATCACCTACATCATCAAGGAAAGCATTCTTATAGTTCCCTTCATTCTGGAAAAAGGAATTAATTTCATTGTCATCCTAGAAAACATTCCAATATCTCAAATTATCAGGAATAGTAGGCCTATGTTTGACATGAAATTCAAATTTATTGCTAGAATTCATTGGAATTTTAAGATTGCTCGTTGTTGTAGCAAGTGAATCAACAATGATGTTTTGAATTCTTGGCACCGCTGTCAATGTGTATTCTCGAAACATTTTCAAGATATAAAGGACTGAATTCCTGTAAGCTCTCATCTGCAGATTCTTCTCTTGATATTCTCTTTTTAATTGTTTAATCACTAGCTTTGAATCACCACAAATAGAAATCCTTTTTGCACCTAGCTTCTTAAGAAAATTTAGACCTGTAATCAATGCCTCGTACTAAGCTTCATTGTTAGAGCAATCAAAACCCAATTTATAGGAACACACTCTAACATCACTTGGGACTTTGTCTGGCTGAAAGACAGGACTTCGAATCCAAATTCCAATACCTGCACCATCTTTTCCCAAAGCACTATCAAAGTCCATGCTCCAAAGGCTAGCTTCATCTTCTAGTTATTGGAATTCTACTTTAGTTTCGATCTTACCTTTGTTGGTGGCTTCATTTTCCTGCCCTTCATTGACTTTTTGCTCCTGTGGAGGTTTCTCAGAAGGAATTTCCATTTTTTCCTTTTCTTGATTAAGAACTTCTCTAAATCTCTTGAAAATTTCTGGTACATCATCTACTTCTACAAGTTGAATATCTACATCATTCAATCCACTATCAGTGTACAAAACAAGAGACTCTAAATATGTATGTACAACATTTATCAGATGATTTATGGGCTTCTCTTTACTAGTGATCATATACTTCATCTCTTTTACTTGTAAAACTTCCTCAATTTACTGAAAATAGGGATTGTAGCATAAGAGAAGTTAAGTTGTAAAGTCCCTTCGAGTTTGGCTCCCCATGATCTAGACAATAGAATACAAAATTGAGGTGGTATATCAACTACTACCACATCCATCAAGACATTATTGGCTGGGATTTGATCTAAGGAAACCACCAAATCTTTGATGATACCAATCCATCGAACTCTACTAGAATCAAATGAATACAAATCATGATATTTTCAGGTGATATCCAAGCCCATCATTTCCATGATGGCCTTGGGCATCAAATTGTGGGAAGCTCTAGAATCAAGCATATCATTATGAAGAATATACTCATGCAGTCTAAGACTCAAATAAAAGGGTGGGACTGCGCTATCTTCTAGCTGACCTTCTGATCCGGATTTAAATGGGAACGCAATAGATTACAGAGATAACCATAAATACAGAGAGGCGATAACCATATACACAAAGATGCAGCAGAAATAATACTTCATTTCATTACTGTAAAATACTGAAATATGCTTACAAACAGAAATGGAGAGAAACCAGCTAGGGCGATGGTAGCTTATCTCTGAGAAGAGATGTGGCGGCTACATGCCTCTGAACTGTTCCGAACTGAGTTACAATGAGGCTCGAAGGCCTATTTATTGTTGAGAAACAATGAAAAACCCTTCACATCACGAAACCTAACCGTAGAAGATGAAACGCCAAATTGTGGGCCCCGTTTGGGTAAATTGGTACATCAATTTCCCGGGGTCGTAACTTTGGCATACGATCTTCGTTTGACGCGTATGATAGCTCGTTAGAAAGATCTATCCGAGTACTACCAGTTTGGGAAGGGCAACATCGGTCCATGGACCCATGTTGCCCCCAGATTTCCCAAAAAACGTCGTTTAGGGCCTCAAAACGGCTCCGGAAGTTCAGGACCCGAAAAACTGCTAAAAATAGTAAGTTGTGCTACAATTAAGGAAACTGAAAAGACTGAAAGAGATAGTTGTGGGGGTCCAAATGGGTTGGTGGGTGGCCACCAACATCCACCCGGATCACCTTCTATAGCTGGACCAAAAATAAGTTTAGGGTGATCATCCTCAAAATTCATCATGTCAAACAAAGTATCAATTTGTAGTATTTTAGACAGATGGTTTTTGTAATGGCTATTCTTAACAAGCTCAGTCAAAGGAATGGACACATTCAATTTAACAATTTCACTTTCTAAATTAAAATATGTGACTTTAGCTATCTCTTTGACACTAATGTCCCTCTTATATGTTTTCTCCTTCGTTGCACTATCCTTTTGCTAATTGTCTTTTTCTTTTGCAGCTGTACTTTTTGATGGCTAATTTACCTTGCCAGAATTCTTATCAGTAAGCTCCTTTCCCTTTTTCTGATTTTTTGGGGGATCATTCTTCAATTGGACATCCTTCCTCTTCTGAATAGGATTAACCAGTACATCTCTGCTCCTCAAAGGATATTGTCTTTGTTGTGCACTCAAAGCATTCATGTAACCACGTTGATAATCATCAGATTCGGCCTCCAAAACAACATCATTTGCCAAGATGTAGTCATCCTCCTTTAGAATTTCGAAACCTTCTACATACTCCTCATCTTTGGTTAGAAATATAAGCATACCATCAATAGTGAAAAATTGATTTGTTTCAATTACCGGATCTTCCTCGTCTTCTTCTTCTACTCCTTGAACATAATTCTATTGTAAGGGAGTTTTCTGATTTGCTGTTGTTGTTGCACTGGTTGTTCTGATGCTTTTTGTTCTCTTTGCTTGATTCAGAATTGGGGGTGCTGCTACCCTCTAAAGTTTGGGTTCCAAATTTGAGGTTCAGGTTTGTCTGTGATGGACATCCGGTCAACCATCCTTTCCATTGTTCAAATCAATGTATCAATTTTTACATCTGAAGTGGATGCTTCTTCTTTCATGTTCACACTTTTCTCTGATCCCATTCGTGCTCATTTGGCCAGCAAGTTTGCTTCAACGCTCACAACATTATTTTGCATGTTTTCTAGAGTTGTAGGATCACATTCATGCAACCGATATGCCATATCAGCATCAAATCCATCTGGAAACTTAAGCAAATCCAATTCCTCTAGTGGTTTGATATTTGCAGGGATAACATTGTACACTGCATTAAATCTCACATAATAGTCTTTCACACTCTCGCCAACATTTATTTTGATGTTCTCATATTCAGATAGAATCTGAAGGGGATTTTCTTCACCTCCCACCAATCTAGGAACTGCCTATGGAGGACGAGTAAAGTAGTGATAGAAGCTGCTGGTAGGGCTCTGAACCATTTCCGAACTTCTCCTCCAAAACCTTTCACAAACACCCTCATCGTCACATCTTCAATTTCAACTTCATGGAGTTCAAAGAAATAATTCATCTTGTTTATGTGCTGTTGAGATGTAATGGTTTGGGTGCTATCAAAGAAAGGTATTTTGGTTTCATAATCACTGGGAATGGCACTAGGATTTTGAGGTAAAACAAGGGGTGCATATTAGGCAGCGATAACTGGAGGTGGGGAAGGTGCTGGATTTAAAGAAAGGATTGGGATATTTGGTACACTCAAAGGGGGATTAACAATAGCTTGAGTGGTGTGAACAATCTATGAAGAAGAAGGCAGGGGGTGTGTGATCAATCCAACTTAAAGACTTACTGCGAAATAAACTTTGCTCAAAATTAAGATCAAACACAATGTCTTGCAAAGTGTCTAACCTTCCTGGGACTGAATTAACACGGGGAATGAAATCTTCACTTGATTGTTCTTTGGCTAAACTGGATTTCTCTATAGCCTTCTTAGATTTTCACCTAATTTTATGAGGATCACTGACAAGGGTTGGAGGATTGGGATGTGAATTGGATCTGGCATACTTTTGAGAAGCCAGTATGTCTAATTTTGAAATTTTATATATTGCTTTACAACTTTCAAATTCAGCCAATTAATTTCTAAAACTGATCATCCACAAGCTTAAGAATTCAAATGAAACATGCTAGTGGGGTGATTAACTTTGGATCTTTCGATCTCATGTATGGTCACCGCTATGTTATCACCTAGATTGAACCTCAGGCTAAAGGAAGGAAATGCCAAGGTAACCACAAACCATGTTAGCCAAGTAGCTAGCCCTACTAGGCCAAGAGAGGGCTCTGTCTGTAAGGATCTCGACCAAGATGACTGGATCAAGAAAACGATATTAGCCTAGGTATAGTAGCACAGGATTTTATTTGATTTTGAAGGGGTTTTGCCATATTAGGAGGAGTCAAACAGCTAGGGCAAGGAAATTAGGTCAAAGCTATAGGGCGTTTGATGGGGCAGGTTAGGCACAAGGCTCAACACTCTACGATTTGATGGGTGAGGTGATTTCAAAACATGTGAAGAGCTAGAAAGAGCATTCAAGCAACATGGATTCTTCCTAGACTAAAGAAAACATAGACTGTGAAATGTCTACCCAAAACAGAGCATAGATGTTATGGATTCTGCCTTTCAGACTTGTATACATTCACATAATGAGCATGAAATGATGAATGAATATCCAGTTTGTCCTTTCATTTCTCAATATTATTGATCCAATCATTCGACCCTATAGACGGATTAGGTTTTTTCAATATTTATTATTAGATCAACAATACATTTTAACACATGAAAACATAAGGAAAATTGAACTGAGCATCATGCTAGATGGATCCCAAAGAAATAGCTGCAACTTTTCATTAATCTCCTTCTAAAAATGATACAAAAAGATGTCTACTAAAAGCATAAGCATCCCACTGAGTCCAACCCTTTACAATGAGAAGGAAGAAGAAGATATATACATTGATTCAACCTCCTTCCATTCTCAACGGTCGAATCCCTAAGATGAGGAGATAATCTAACCAAAACTGAACAAGGAACTGGAATCTAGGCATCCTAACAACTTGCCTCTAAAAGTGAGGAAATTGATTCATTTGTCTTCAAGATAACTTTAAATCTAATGAATCTACCTTCTAGTACTTATTATCCATCATATTTACATGCCTAGTCATCATTTACATCTGTAAAACACTATCCATGAGAGCAAACCCAAAATTATAGTCAAGGCACAATGAAATCGAAACTCAGCACAATTTTTGTTCTATGCATAGTGCCCAAGCTCTATGCGCAATGCTTTTTTTAGTGCCATTTTGGAGGCCTTCCCGATGTCTGAATTGAGCTCATGATAGCTCATTGGAAAGCTCCTCAATTCATCTTTCCAAAACATCTTGAATTTTTGCATTGGAAGCTCATTTGACCCCAAAAACATTGATTCTCCCAAGAATGCTTATGTGTGTCAAACAAGGGAAGAAAGATCATTTTTTTGGTGTTTTTTGACCTTTTGGTTCACCAATTATACTTTAAAATCTTAGAAAATGCTTAGGGTGCATGTACTCATCATTCAGAATCCAAAAATGTTGACCATTTCAAAATTTTTGTGTCAAAAATTGCCAAATTCTTTAGAAGGAAATAATTATTCAAAACTTGCTCAAAATTGTGGAGAACACCACCATCAAGTGTCTTGGTTATCCAAGGAAGCTTCAACAAGCAACGTAATCCTATCATTGTCCTTTCTTCCTTTGAGTGCTTGTTTTAGCCTTCTTTTTATTTGCTTGACCTGTATGTTGCAAATCTTGCTTTGAGTCCTATAATGGCAAGCCATGTGCCTGATGATTCCATTGTCCCTGTTGGCCTTTTATAGCAGCTTCTCCAAATTAAAATGGACCCTATCAAGACAAGTTTATCTATCCTCCTCAATTTCCTTCTCAATTCTTTGTTTTGCAGTCAAGGTATCCGGTGTCTTTTCCTCTTGCATTACTGACTTTCCCTTGTCACTTTGCCTCTTTGCTTTGAGAAATTCCAGCTCCTGAGGAATTTTTTTTCACTTATCTACTTGTTCTCTTGCTCAAGGTATCAAATGACATACTTATCTCTTGCTAAGTTTTCCATCGGTGCTTGGATCTATGCATCTTTTTCCCTTAGTTATGTTTTCGTTATTGCTTCATCTTGGGCCTCCAAGTCAACTATATCAATGCCATGATGGATGTGTGCTCATTCTAGTTCACCATCTGCCATAGAATCAAAATCCCTTTCCTCCTCATCATCAAGGCTTTCCTCTGGCACCTTTTCTTTCCCTTTATATAGCTGCTACACCTATTGTAACTGTTGTGTCAATGAAGAGGGAAAATCCGCTTCCACATTTTTTGGAGCAAGGCTTTGCCTATGAGATGATGAAGAAGGCAAGGCCCCTTCCACATCAAGTGGAGTAAACACTTGCCTATCTACTGCAAATAACTTTCTAGCCCCTCTTTGATATGCCTTGTAGGCTTCTGGTTCCTCAATAGCTTTAGTATCTTTAACCTTCTCATATTTGTTTACTTTGGCACTGCTGGAAAGCCTTTTTGCTTCTTGAGGCACCGGTGGAGGAATCTGAGGACCATTGAAGATGTCATTAGCAATAAATGTATCCTAGGAGATGTTGAGGAGGTTGAGATGATGTAGCACAATTATCTTAATCATGGAATAATGATAGGTATTAGTCATCTGTTGGGGATATGGCTTTTTCTGTACAATGTAGGCCATCTTCTCAATGTTCTTGAATAAGAAATAAGGGATTCTCAACATTTTCACCCTTGTGAAGTGCATAAGAAGCTTAATGTGATAGGTGTACAATCTAGAAAATCTGCCCTCACGTGTAAAATACTTCATAATGATCCTCATCATAAGGGCATACTTGTCTTCATGGAACTTGAAAGGAAAGGTCCTCTTCTTTTCATTTCTATACCTAGATTTGATGCATGGCTCATATTAGTGCTCATCGAAATCTTGTGCCTTATATCATTTTTCCCCCACATTTGGAATCCTTGTGGCTTCAACAATGATGAAGGATGAAACTGTAAATGTCACCCCAGCAAGAGTTACCTTGTTATCATAGAGATTGGCTACAAAAATCCTAGTCAGCTTAGGATGATGTTGAAATATTTCCACCTGCTCACAAAATTCATAACACCCTAAATGCCTTAAGCAAGTGACGGTCATATGAGAAGCCTATAACTCTTTGATGTTGGATGGTTCCTCTCTGATAATTCTACCTCCGTTATGTGGTTTCCTTTGATGTTGAGGTTCATATCCCATGCTTTCACTGCCACTGTTTTCCTCCTCCTCATAATCTCTATCCTCTTTGTCCATGTTTGTCAAATTTTGAAGCTATGTAACCCTAGAGAAGGTAATGAAGGAGTGATTATTGCTAATTAGGGATATGGGAAGGGGAGATGAACTTATGTTGTGTAGGATGAAATATATATTATATGAGTGTGAGAAGGAGGGTATTTTTTCTTAGTAAGGATTATTTAGCAAATAGGTTTTTTATGATTTCACTTTGGGGATTAGGGAATAAGGGATATGGAGCGATTTGTTTGAGGGAATTAGGGTAAAAGGGATAATGGATGGATTTATAGTAGGGATTAGGGTTTCAAGGAATATGTGGAGGGATGTGTTTGAGGGATTTAGGGTTTAAGGAAAAGGTGGAGGGATTTGTAGGCAATCTAGGGTTTGAGTTTTGAAATAGTAAACCAACTTCAAAATGATGAATTGAATGCCAAGAGGATAGGTGAGAGATTATACTTACTTGTTTATAAGCTATAGAAAGCAAACAATCCCCTCAGCACCTCGTGGGCGGGCGGGCCACTGAGGTGGCACTAGGGGCAGTAAGGTAGCCCCCCCACACTACCCCGGTGGCCCTACTGCCCACGGGGTGGTGGGTGATTCTGAGAATAACCCACCACCCTATGGGTGGCGTGGGGGCGAGAAACGTAGCCCCCCCCGGGTGGCACCCCGATGGCCCAGCCACCCGCGAGGTGGCGCGGGCCAAGGATGGGTGGAGAGTAGTGGTTGGGCTGCTGAGGTGGGTTAGGGGGCCGGGCCCAACTGCTGGCTCAGTTGGCTGACCGATTTTTACAGGGCAGCGACAGGGAGATTTATTTTTAATTTCTTTTCTTTTCGAAATTGTTTTGATTTATAAAATTAATTACCATTTATTTTTTCATTTTCAATTTAAGTTACTACGTTCTCGTCATTTACTCATTTATGCGTTTCTTTTTGTTTTAGGAAAATGGCATCAAAGAATATCTCTGTGAATCTTTCTGGACCAAAGACTCTTAAAGGTGGATCTTCAAAAAACATTAGTGAATGAACCCCACTTAAGCTGATGGCTACAAATCTTTCAAGTGTCTCAAATGATAAGAAGATGATTTCATACTGGAAGAAATAAAAAGAAGTGAAACTTCCATCAAAAGTATGGTATGTGAAAGAAAGAGAAAGAGAAAATTTGCATATATATATCTATATGTTGATATGCCAGATAGTGAAGTTGTTTACATACTTACAAAACCACAAAGTCACATGATAGGATTAAATACCAGCCATCATATTCATTGTATGACATGAGAGAGGTATCTACAAAGTTGTGTAAACAAATCATAAATGAGATGAAACAAAATATCGTAAGTATTGTTATTTATATTTGGGTTTCGTGTTCTTCTAACTGTCTCCCTATAATTTTTTAACTTTGTTTTTATTAACATATGATATTTTGTTTGGAATATTTTGTTGAAAGTTATTCAAATAGGTTGGGATGAATTCATTTCAGAGAACATGATATTATGAAAATTTTCAGCAGTTTCTACTCAGTGTCAAAAGAAGATATGGCAAGCAAGCAAAATGTAGTAATTCATGGTGCTACAAAACTACATCCAAGGGATTAGAAAAAAAGCCTCTAGTGGATAAATCTAGTAAGGTTAGACAAGTTACTTTTAAAGACGAGGAAGCTGAAACTGGTAGTGAAGAATATGTTGTCATTACTGAGGATGACAATGGAACTAAGAAGAGCCATAAAAGACCAAAAGTAACAGTGCTCAAGAATAAATATGTTATAGTTAATGATGAGAATGTTATGAAGAAGAAAAGTAAAGTTGAACATTTTGAATTAGTCATTACCAACAGTCAAGGACCTAGTGAAACTTCAAAAGAAAGTAGATAAATCATTACACCAGAAACTGATTTAGAGGATGACATTATCAAAACAAAACAAATGCCATTCGATGGAACTTGAAAAAGAGAAACTTAATTGAGGGTTGTCGTACATCTCATCTTAATGTTAGACAAATCTATAAGGCAAGTGAAGGACAATGTCAATATCAAATTAGAAAGCCATATCATCTGCATGTTCACAACTTGAAGACATTTATGAGGTACAATCCATATGCTCATGTGGTTAATTATGTTCTCCTTGTTGATCCAATTCAAGTTCCCAACAAAGAAGCATTTGATAAGTCAAAATGTTTTGAATACATTATTATGTGCTTAGGGGGAACCTTTCTGTAGAATCTCAAAGACAATTGATGGAGGAATATCCCAATAACCCACGTTTTGAAACAATGAAATGTAGAATTTATGTTGGTTTATCAGATACAAAAGCAAAGCTAGTGGCATGGGATCATAATTCAGATAATGAATATAGGATGTCTCTGACTTTCATCCAAAGGGTTAGATTTATTCATAGTGAATTTGAAGAAAAATGTGGTGGGGATAGGATAAATTTTACTGTAGATTTCCGAAAGGAATGTCATATGGAAATAGGCTATCCAATTGAAGAGAAAATCAATTCAAAAGGTGGCAAAGGCGGAAAATTTAGTGATTTATTCATAGGTGTTGATAAAATTTTCTAATTGGCATTTAGAACTAGAGAGATATGGGAGTTGATTAATGATTTTTTTAGCATGTGGGAGAACATTGGCATTAAAAACCAAAAGGTAAAAAAATTCTAAGCCATTGATATGTAGCAATAGTAAATCAGGTCCTGAAATGAAGTAGCTTCCAGAAGACATGACTATCACACCTTGGAGATCATTGCAAGGAGTGAAGGATAAAAAAATTGTCAAAGCAATATTATCTCGTGTGAGGTCAAGGGAATTATCATTGGTAGTATTTGTTATACATATCATTATATTAATTTTTTTTACTTTATCCATTTAGTCACAAAGTTTACATGAAAATTCAAGAACAAATGGTTAAATTATTGAATGAAGATAGTTGGGATGATGTTGTATGCAACTATACAGATTCAAGTTCTACATCAACATTAAGTTTTTTTATCTTTCATTTAAAAAGGTATGTTGATTTATACATTCATTTTTATTCAACTGTGTACTGTTTTTAATTTATAACTTACACATATATTTGTTTATTTTATAAAAGATGAGGACAAATGATATTGGAGGACCAGATAGTTTCAGAACCTTTATTGAAAAAATAAAGATTGAAAGACTGAAGAAGCAACACATTAAGAATGTTAAACTTGATCCAACTCTTACTCATTTCATTTGGAATGGGATAGACACTATTCAATATCAAGTAATACAAGGCGACTATGAAGAAATTGCTAATCTCATACCTAAAATGGATTATTCCCTAGCTATTGCAAATATTCCCCACAGTTTCATTATTCCAAACATTGACTTTGATAATGACCGTTATACGTATCAAGCACTTAGTAAAGTGGCTGCGGGATTTCTAGAAGTCACGTCATCACCATTATGGAGATTTGTGACATTTCATTCAGACACACAATTGGAAATGTTATTGTCAAACTTCAAGGGGAAAACAAATTCAAGGATGCAACTTACATGGTAAGACATTTAAAATGTATATTTGATTAATGTTAAAAAATTCATTTATGTACAAGTTAATTGACCTTTTACTATTTCATGTTACAGGAAAAAGTCAAATCTTCTTAACCGTGAAGATCAAGTATTTATAAATGATTGTGAGCTCATCCATATTGATAGTTTGGCAGAAGATTATAGCTATATGTCTATGATTTTTAATCGGGTAGATGGAAAGAGTCATAGCCAAATACCGAATTATGATGATGTTGTGAGAAAACTAACATATGAAGACAAAGAAGCAAAATGAGAGATAGTTAACATTTATCAAAAACCACAGTTATTGATTAACTATCTTATAGACATATGTTCAAATGAAGGAGATTGGGTTCTGGATTTATTTTCTGGCTCAGGTAAGTTTTATTATATGGAATTGAATTTCAATATGTTATTTCTTAATTTATATGTCATTGTACTAATTTACTTCATTATTTCTTTTGTGCTTGATAATTAGGTACAACACTAGCATGTTACCTTCAAAAAGGAAGAAATTGCATTGTCATTGAAAAGGATCCAATACAGTGCAATTTCATTCGGCTTCAATTTCTTCCAGATGCAATGCAAGAAATTGGGTTGAAGAAAAGGGATTTTAGTGAATCACGTGTGGCGAAAAAGGCAAAGGAACCCCAGCCACCATTACATAGAATGATTTGAAAGGCATACATTGGGAGATTTGCAGACATCAAAGATCCATTAGAAGAGGAAAATGAGAAAAATGAAGCAGAAAGTATTGTGGAAGAAGACAATGATGAAAATCTAGAGGATGAAGAGTTTGGATTACCTAACATTGTTGATTAAATTTAAGTTATACTTGGAAATCAAACTCATTTTTTGTAACTATTAATTAGTTATACTTGTAACGTTTTGACTTTGACATTTTATGAGAAGAATATGCACTCAATTAAGGTTGTTATGCATTCAATATTTGTATTATGTGACTTTTGCATTAATTTTTATGTTAATCATTATTTTTTGAAAAAAAAAAAGTGATTATCATTATCTTTTTGACATTAAATTCACAAAAAAAACTATTACTTAACAATTTTTAGTTAAAAATTTCCTATAAAAATTGTGATTTTGACGTCATTTCTTGCAAAAAATTACAAAAAATTATCAAAACGTGTAGTTTTTTAGTTATATTTATGTTAAAAATGGTTACTTTTATGTCCATTGTTAAAAATTATTGTTTTTTAGAGACAATTATTTCATGTGGATTGAAAAATTAATTAACGATGTATAAATATGCAGAATATCGAAAATTCAAAATATCAACGTTCTTCTTTAAATATGCAAAACAATGAAAACCTCACTACAAAAAATAAAAAATAAAAAATAAAAACAAAAAATAAGAAGAAGAATACCACTTCGAAAATTATTAAATTTAGAGATTAATTATTTACATTTCATACATTAAAAAAATTTAAAGTCAAAAAATAGGTCTTTTAAAAAAAGGGCCTAGTGTGGAATTATCACTTTCTAAAATCGGCATGAAAATCACTACCATACTAAAATGCAATGTACATAAAAAATATTATAGTGCCATAAATTGTGCTCTGAAAAAAACATGTGTGTTCTTCATCACCCGTTTTCAAAATTGGGTCACATTTTTTCTATCTCTACGAAACGGGTAACAGTATCAGTTCCCGTTTCAAAGTTTACATTGTTTAGGCTTGGGCTAAGAAAAGATGCTCCATAGAGTTATAGCTACTAGTTATTATCCTATGGGGCTTTGGAGAGAAGGAGGAGGAGAATAGGCCAAGACGTAGATACCAATTTTAATTCTCAGATATGAAAACATCTATTAAAATGTCTCCATGTGATCTCATATATCAATTCAAGCTAGAGAATAGAATGAACTACCACAACAATGGAAATAGGGGTTTCAATGTATAGATTGGTTATAAAATATATATGTGGTGAGTAGTCATCCTCCATGCAAGTCTCATATGTTTAGGAAATGTCTCGCTCTGAGAATTACAACAAGGATGTAGATATGCTGGCAATATCTCAATGGTGGTGAAAACTAGTAGGCTATTCAAATCAGGGAGGTGTAATCTTCTTTATGCCAATATTGTATATATTATAACATGGTAGGCATCATAATAACATACATACCAAGTAGAGTAATAATCGATGTCTCTGAACCTAGTTCTCTCTCTAGCAGTGGAAATAGACCTAGCCGGGGAACAAGTATATATGCAAGATCATATATTAATTATATCTATATGACATATAATATATTAAGACTATTAGATATGATGATGTCAAATATGAAAAAAGTAGTAGAAACCTTTTCATTCAACGTGTATATGGTCGTATAGTATATTAACCATGTGAAGAAAACCCATAGTAATCAAGCGAAGTCTATCTGAGCCCATTAGCTCTTACATCAACCCTTGGCTTATAGTGATATCCTCCAACATAAACTAGCATTTGTTAAGAAAATGGGAGGTAGCTAAACAAGTTGAGATACCTCAGAGGCACTACTGAGTATTGTCTTTGGTACAAGTACACAGAGCAATTGAAGATACAAGGCTTCAAAGATGCATATTGCGTGGGTAGTTCATCAAACAAGAATCACACATCAAGAGGGATCTTTAGTTTGGCTTAGTAGTAGTTTTTTAGTACAACAATAAGTAAAGGTCAATTGCACTCAATTCAACAGAATCAAAGTACATGGTTGTTGGTCAAGGAACTTGTGAAGCTATCTCGTCAAGGAAGATTCTAGTTGGGTTATTTGGTGAGATGATGGATCCCGATATGATTTACTGTGACAATCAGAATTGTATCAAACTCTCTGAAAATCCAATTTTCCATGATTGATCTAAACATATTGACATTCGGTATCACCATCTACAAGATTGTGTGTAGAGGTGGATCATCTTGTTGGAATACATTCCTACACTGGATTATTACTAGCCATTAATTGTAAATATAAATTAGCTCATCATTATTTTTAAAGAAAACTATATAGCCTAGAATGACTAATTAATTGTCCCTGAAAAAATATGTTTTCACTCTTGCTATATGTTTATGGGTCATAAAACTTACATACAAAAAAAACACAGTCTTACACATATAATTGCATCACATCAATAAAATTATAATCTCTCTCTCTCTCTCTCTCTCTCTCTCTCTCTCTCTCTCTCTCTCGCCCTATGGAGCGTATTGGATTAAACAAAAACTATTGAACTTGTGGGTGTCTTCTAGATTTGATTCATAGGGTTTCATTGGAATTCCTTTTCTCTTGCAGGTGAAACTCACACAATTTTGAAGGAATAATCTCATCCTATGTCGGCGACCCTCAATTGGTGTATTTGGAGCCTTGAGGATGTCGAATAAGTTGAGGTACTTGAAGGAACTGCATCACTGAGCTTAATACCTTTGTGAACCTATGGAGCTTTGGATGTCTCAACTAGGGCATCTCTCTAAGCAAACCATTTGGCATACCTATTCACTACTTGAACAACAACTGTGGCCTTGCTCTTTCACTTGTTTGGAATGATCTCTGCAACATTCCTACCTCTATTACACTTATGTATGCATTTTTCCCTTGTAGTAACCAATTATTTGTTACTCTTTTCTCTCGCTCGACTTCCATGACTTTGGTATTATAAAGCGATGGCGGTCTTACAGGGTCTACTTCTCTAGGTTAGGTTCTTCGTTCCTTTTTTGATACATTTATATGGGGACATGGCTTCACCAAAAGTAAAGTAGATGATGGTGTGTATTTTAAATTAATTGGTTACTATGTTATTTATCTGGTCTTGTATGTGGATAATATGTTGTTGGTTGGAACTGACAAAGAAATTATATAGGATTTGAAGACCCAATTGTCCTCCAAATTCGAAATGAAAGGTCTTGGTGTTGTAAACTATATTTTTGGCATGGAAATTAAAAGAGATCGGGAAAAGAGGAAGCTCTGGTTGAACCAGAGGAAGTATATCAAGACAATACTGCAAAGGTTTCATATGAAGGATAGTAAACCAATGAAGGTTCCTATTCCTGTAGGTGTAAAATTATATGTTGAACAGTGTCCCAAGACATAGCAAGAGGAAGAGGACATATCCCATGTTCCATATGCAAGTGCAGTCGGTAGCCTGATGTATGTCATGGTTTGTACTAGACCCGACATTGCACACGTAGTGGGATTATTGAGCAAGTTTATGTCAAAATCGAGGAAGGAGCATTGGACAACAGTGAAGCGGGTTTTCAGTTATTTGTGTGGAACTAGTGATTACGGTTTTTTCTACCAAGGAAGACCAAGATTGGACAGAGTTTTGGATATCCATGGCTTTGTTGATGCAGACTTTGATGGTGATTTGGATCAGAGAATATCTACAAGTGGGTATGTGTTCAACCTATTGGGAGGTGTAGTCAGTTGGATGAGTAAGAAATAATCTGTAGTGGGACTATCAACTACAGAGGCATAATACATGGCAACCACTCATGCAAGAAAGGAAGCAGTTTGGTTGCAAAGATTGTGTTCAAGCATGGGGTTAGTACAGGGATCTATAAGGATAGACTATGACAACTAAAGTACAATTTTCTTGGCAAGGATCCCTGCTTACCATTCAATGACAAAGAACATCGATGTTCCATATGAATTTGTGAAGGATAAGTTAGAAGACAAAAAGGTGTTGCTAGTAAAGGTGGACACTTTAAAGAATACTGCAAATACATTGACAAAATCTATGATCTCTGAGAATTTCTCTTGGTGTAGAAAAACAATAGGCATTGCAGGGCTAGATAAATAACTAAGCTCTCATGTGGCCCCCTATGGAAAGAAAAAAACAAATTGGAGACTGTTGGGTTGTGTTATATTCTTTCCAGGGTGAACCTATATTAGGTGGGCGAACCTACCTATGGTTTTGTGCATGGTTTTCACACATGGTTTTGGGCGCGATGGTTTTTTGTCCATGGTATTTTGTAGATCCGATCAAGGGAGCTATAATTATATTCCAATCCATAGTCAATCGATTAGGGTTTATGGATGCTTCGACATGTGTATATATATATATATATATATATATATATATATATATATTGTAACATTGAAAGGAGCATAATGAAAAATCAATCTGGTAGTCCTGGTTTTGGGATCTAGGGGAAAATCTCTGTGTATATTTGTTTTATGTGTTATGCTCTCACCATTGCTTATTTTCTGCTTTTTTTGAGAATTTGTATGTAGGTAATTTCTGTATGGGGTTGAAACCTACAAAGACCGAACCTAGTTACATTCTTCAATACTCTTAGATATGGAAGTATTCATACCTACATATATCTATAGAGGTACATGGAAGATCTCAAAACACATGATCTACAAAGAGCTTAAGAGCATTCAGTGGCACATACTAGCTTCTTGACTAGGGAAATCTATCCAGGTGGGACTAAGATGGACTAAAGATTTCGGCTGGTCTGGGTACCATTAGGCTTACTTGCTAACCATCAACGAAGGGATCTAGATGTGTATCTAAGGTCAGATCTCCAATACCAATGCCACCCTCCCTACTACTTAGAGAACTAAAAATCAACACATATGCCAACTAGATGTCATCTTAGGAATTTTATACACTCAATGCCGCAACACATCAAGTCTCTCTAGCCTCAAGCATTCTTTTCAAAAACCTTGAGATATTTACCTAAAAATTCACAACCCCTTAATCAGTGACAACCTTTCAAATACTCATGAGTAAACACAAACCTTCGGGGTCTTTTGACTTCTTGATGTTGCCTCACAATTCATCATAGTAGGAATTTGAGGCTTCCCAAATAAATATTGACAATTTTTTCCTCAATCACTCATATTCCTTTCCTACTTCACATGCAACAACTAAACCCTTATTTCCTTCTTCAACAACACCTCAATATTCATTCTCCAATTTTTTTCTTCAATGTATCCATCGTGACTATAATATGCCATCCCTCTCTACTAGGGAGATATCCTTCCTTATATCTAGGCTCTTTCTTAACTTAGGGAGATCAAATTATTTCTATAACAACAGAGAATCTTTATCAGAGTCATATTTATCTTCTTCACTTCGTATAACTTCCTTCATCATGCTTATCAATCAAATCAATTTTAATTACGAACATTTTCACTATATTGAAGATTTTGTGGAATTCTGAAAATGGAATTGTTGGATGTCAAAGCAATAAAAGTGGGACTACGTATAAAACTAAATGGTTTCAAGGAAGGGTCCATAGCCAGCTCTTATTTCACAACTAATGATGTGGATGCAAGTTCCCCACTATTCAATGACCCACTAATGCTGGACATTCTATCATGATTTCTAATGTAAGAAAAAGAATCACCAAATGGTGTATTATTTAGCTAAATAAGTAGAGGGTTGATGGGACTAGAAAAGAGGCTAGTTAGTAATGTTAAAGTGTACATTTTAAGCAACTAAAATAATTAACTTATGGCACTCTAGACACCAAGTATGATAAATCATACCCCTATAAAAACTAAACTATTAGTAGGAAAACCAATGTATCGAAATGGGCATTCTGGAAGTAAACCCTGAGGGGAGCTCAAGTCCCAACGCTTGAGTAGTAAAGGTGTGAGAAATAGTTTTACTATCCTCCTAGTATGTGCTTTTATTGGTACAATATCCTATGCAAGTAGATTAGAGGCACACCTTAAAATTACTAATATGATGATGTAACATATTTCTTAGGTAGGACACGAACTTCCACCCACAATCACCTAGGATAGGTTTCTTAAAGAATAGAAACCGTGGATACAACTTTGCAACAAAAAAGTTAAGGGTAATATATGTGGGTTAGAAAAACATGTATGGGAAGACAAACTAAGTCTAAAAATTCAATGAGGAATTATTTTTGGAAAACTGTAACCCCAAAGGTCGCCATATGAATATTAGTCTAGCATAAACCAAAAAGAAATAGTAGGGATGTCATTAAACATGCCTCCAATACAACCTTGTGCTTGAATATACTGTTAGAGGATATTTATCTATAAATGGCTACTTCTACTAATGAATCTTCCACTCTCTAGTGACTTCTAGTTCTAGTTTTATGGCCTTAAATATTTTATGTTCCTAGTTTAATCCAAGGCCCTAATTCCTATTCTAAAGTTGGTTTGGTAAAAAGAAACAGGTCTAATCAATTTCAAAATAATTTCATTCCTTTTAATGGTTGTTGATTTCTCAAGGGTATGGAATTAAAACCAAATAATATTATGACTATTTTCAAAGAAAAATATTGAGATATGGCAATGGACAAAAATGCAACATTTTCGTTTTGATCAAAAGTATCTAAGGGAGATAACATGAGGATTTTTTTTCTCAATTTAAAACATTATATCAATCATTTAATGTAAGTTAATTATTAATCACTGTAACAAAAACTTCAATTTCTAAAATTCATAATTGACACTTCAATTCCCCTTAAAAGACTCTGAAAATGATCAAAGGAGTATTGTCTGAAAATGCAATTTTACTCTTTTTTTTAGAATAGAGAATATAATGAAAAAAATCATAGAAAACTAAGTTCAAAAAGGTATATTTACACTCAATAGATTCTTTAAGTTTCAGAAGAAGAAACTAAAAAATATTTTTTTGCAAAAAATACATGTCTTTTACATGGAAATAATGGTTACATTAATAAATAGGTAAATTGGTTAGTTGATTGGGTTATGGTGTTGAAATATTGTATCGATTGTTTAGAAATTGTTGAAACTCATCAGGGCCCCTTATAGATGATGTAATTGTGTATTAAAGTGTAATAGAAAAAAATATTTGTGCATCGCTCCTTTCTTTCTTGGTATGAGAGCCCTTTTGAGCTTGCTTCTGATGTGACAGGGCCTAGGAATATATAAATGTCTAAGTGTGCTTTCAGATTTTTTTTCGCAGTGTTGAATTTAATATTTGTATTTTTTGTGTGTCTTGCTACACATGATTGAGAAGAGCGTCACTGGTGCTGCTGTGGAATAGAGGAAGAAGAGAAAAAAATTTTGCTATAAGAAGATTGACAGACCCTACCTCCACTCGCTCACTCACAGTCTAAAGGCGCATCTAGCTCTAGAACATGCATCAATCTGTAACAGCTGTGGATAGGTCTTGCAATACAAGACCAGTGGGTAAAAAATGATATTTCAACCAATCTACGTTAGACTATTAAATGTCTCCAAGAGTTGCGTGATTAATTTGGACAATGAAACATACTATTGAATCTCTGCAAGAGTTGGGTGACTAGTTTCAAAAGTGGAAAGTGCATGTTTCAACTACATAATATGATTGGTCTCTGAGGCGTGTACTTAAATATGATCTTTTCTAGCCGTGTTTCCCATCTCCAAAGAAGTTCAGTGCGTGAATGTCCAAGGAATCCTCGTGTAGTACATTGCTTCATACATTAGGATTATGTATTATGTTTGATTTCTATGACGAGTAACCAAAGAATAAGGACTAGGCATTTTGACATTCTCTGTTTTCAGGATCAGGCCGTGAAGGGTACCTGCATTATTTCTAGTCGATGGATGATACGTTGGGATTATCATATCACAGAGGATGAGGTTGACATTTCTACAATTCGAAAAACCTAACAACATCGAAGGGTTTTAATTGATTGAGCACTCATTAATTTACCCTCATTGTTCAAAGGGTATCTTTCCTAAATATTTTGTATTGGTAAAAGGTTCAATGCCTACAGCCTCTACGACTTATCACATGCCACCACCATGTACAAAGCACTGTGTTTGGGATTTCTTGCGATACATCAGACAAAGAAACTGATCACCTATGTGGCCTTAGCTTTGTGACTTTTGTAGATCTGCGGTCGATGGAACATACCACTTGTGAATTTGTGGATGAATATTCCCCGACGAAGTGGTATTATACATAGTAGTTCGTGAAACTTTTGCAAAGTTTTTTGTGCTGATAACATATACAAATTTATTGATTTATTGTGAAGTGTGATGTGATTTAATTAGTCGTAAAAGGTTGTGAAATGTGTAAAATAAATTAATGAACAAAAAATATAATGGTTCTCAAAGTTTTTTAGAGTTGAGAGGACATATCACTAGTTTGATTGTGTGAGTTTTTTATATGTTGATTGGTATTGTTGTGCTTCAGGATTCAAGAGTATCAGTTACAGGTTATGTTATGAGATCCATGTGTGTAAAAAGGTCGGTTGCATAATTTACTACTAGATACATCAAGTATCGATATTTTCCTTTGAGAGATTGCGAAGCGTCAATTGTACAAAGTTCATCAAATATTGTTAGAGGCGGTTATGTCTTAAATGAGATGATTGGGAAACTCGAAGATTGTGGTGGTGAAAGAGTGTTGTTGAGGAGACTTCAGAGTGGGGATAAGTGTCGAGGAAAACCAGTCAGACATAGGTGACATGTGAATTATAATTTGTGATTTTTTGTATTAATCTTTGTAATGATGTAATGTAAGAATTAAAGTGGGGACTTGGAAATAATTCTTACATGAGTAAATATGTAGATTAGTTAGTTGAGTGGATTGTGTTGTTGAGATATCTTTTTAACAACAATCTCTGAGTTTGGAAATTGTTGGATCTCATAAGGGCCATATATACTAGATGTATTTGTGTGATCGAGAGTGTAATAGAAAAAATTATTTGTGCATCTTTGTTTTCTCTCTTTTGTACCCTATAAAGCCTTTTTGGTGCACCCTACAAGCATCATCATGCACTCTTTGGAAAACAAGTGATGAATATTCTTTCTACAATATCAATGAGTGATGCATCTCTCTTTTCCCAATCTAAAACTACAATGATGAGAAATGAAACAAGAACTAAAAACACCCAAATTTGTAAAATGAATAAATCGAGCTACAATTTACCAATTCCAAATTGAATATCAACAATAAATCAATACTAATGACAACTAAATTAATCATAAGAGAGTTAATATTATTCCTAGTTCACTACTTTTCATGTAGTAAACTGAATAAAATAGTTCACAATGATGGTTTCTATGCAACAAGTCCCTGCCAAGGCAAGAGTGTATCTCGCCTTTGTAGCCTTTCCATGCTTCCTACTTGAAAAAGCTTGATATGCTTGAATCTATGAAGTCTAAAATTCAAGTGACCTATTCAATACTCTAGAAGTAGAGAAAATTGTTTGTGGAGCATCAAACTTCATGGCTGCATTCTCAAACATGCGTGGGTCATAGAGATTTACCTTTAACCAATGATTTTCGAGAAGGTATTCCATATAGAGTATGAGATCTACTAGTTGTATTCAACATTCTTTATTTGCATAGTGTTATATTTCATCTCTATTTTCTTGAGTTTGATCTACTATGATCACACCATTATTGTAGGAGCTTACATGCTTCATCATTCCACATTTTAGCCAAAGGCTGGAAAAAAAAATTATTCAGGAAGTAGAAAGAACCTAGTCCCCAAGTGAAAGTGAACTCACACTAGAGTCCCAACACTACTACATACAATAGTAGGCTCTAGCTAAGCAAAGATGCTCCATAGAGTTAGAGCTACTAAGTATTATCCTATGGGGCTTTGGAGAGAAGGAGGAGGAGACTAAGGTAGGACATAGATACCAATTTCGATTCTTAGATATGAAAACATCTATTAAAACATCTCCATGCAAGCTCATATATCAATTCAAACTAGAGAAGAGATTGAACGACCACAAAAATAGAAATAGGGGTTTCAACATACATATTGGGTATAACATACATATGGGGTGAGTAGTCATCCTCCATGCAAGTCTCATATGTTTAAGAAGTGTCTCGCCCTGAGAGTTACAACAAGGATGTAGATATGGCGACGATACTCAATGGTGGTGAAAACAGTAGGCTATTCAAATCAAGGAGGTGCAAGCTTCTCTATGCCAATATTGTATTTTATAACATGGTAGGCACCATAATACCATACATACCAAGTAGAGTAATAATCAAAGTCTTTGAACCTAGTTCTCTCTAGCAGTGGAATTCGATCTAGCTAGGGAAGAAGTATATATGTGAGATCATATATTAATTGTATCTATATG
Source organism: Pinus tabuliformis (assembly GCA_031772625.1). Taxonomy (NCBI): domain Eukaryota; kingdom Viridiplantae; phylum Streptophyta; class Pinopsida; order Pinales; family Pinaceae; genus Pinus; species Pinus tabuliformis. The sequence continues at coordinate 755,285,712 of CM062809.1, forward strand.
TCATATAATATATTAAGAATAGTAGATATGATGATATCAGACATGAAAAAACTAGTAGGAACATTTTCATTCAATGTGTATATGGTCATATAGTATATTAACCATGTTAAGACCACTCATAGTAACCAAGCGCAGTCTATCTGAGCCCATCAGCTCTTAGATTAGCACTTGGCTTATAGTGATCTCCTGCAACATCAACTAGAATTCATTAAGAAAATTTAGAGATTTAAACTTCTTGGATTTATTCAATATTGCCTCACGAAACTGGACTTCATTAATTCCTGTGCAAGAGGGAGGGTGATACTGATGAGCCCCACATTTGGTAACATTTTGGGCTCATTTGGCCTAATTATCCTTGTTCAATCCTTCATTTTTCATAACTTATGCATTATTTTTTAGTATGTTTATGTCATTTGTATGAATAAGGGTAGTCACTCTTCCTAGGTGGCTAACACGTGCTCATTTCAGAATTTTTTGACACATGTTGGAGCAAAACCGAGCAGACATGGGCTAGGAGACAGCCAAGATTGGGTTGAGGATTCGTAGGGGGGTTGTCCATGGCATTAAATAGCCTCCCTTGGGATCTTCACCCTCAACTCCGAGCTCCAAAGGCCACCAAAACCGGATCTAGAAGGCATCCAAACAGATTTTTTCGGAAGGAGCTGTTCACTCACAGTTTGGGCAGCCAAGTCCGATGGATTTAGGAGGCTAGGTAGGGCCTCGTGGTGTATAAATATTAAGGCCTCAGCCTTCGTGAGGGACTTTGAAAAACTCTTGCATATTTTGCACTACAGTGCTGCTAGCTTTGTTTTGTTCTCTTGTAGCCATTGTTGGCATAACTCTTGACTTATGATTATTTTTTGATAATGAGAAGCAGTCAGATTTGATATCAGCTCTGAGTTTTCTATAGGAGCCATAGCTCTCGGGGTTGGGCCCAACCTGAGAGCCTAGGGCCTCCTTCTTTGTATTGTTATCTTTCCTTTATGCATTGTGATTTTCCTTTTATGCATTTGAAACATGGCTTTGTTGAGCAAGATTTAGTTGTATTGGTTAAATAGGTCACTGTTGAGGAATAGAATTTCTTCATATGTGTAGAATAGATTGATAGGATAATAATTGATAAAGCTCCAGGAAAAAGGGTTTGTCTACACTCTCAGTTTCACCTCTCTCTTATTGGATCAGGGGCTGGAATTGCAGAAACAGTGTTGCCCAACAAAAACACTAGTTTGCTTGACCATGCAATCTTTGGTGTAATGTCTTCTTTTGTAGAAGTTAGTTATGCGTTCAGACCTTTTGAGATGTTTCCTTGATTAAGTGTTGTACATGGTTTTCTTTAGAAATAAAGCTGTTGTTCATGTGCTTCATTGACAATTAGGATAGATTAGCTAAGATTTTGGTTGTGTGCAGGACTTGGTTGATTCGGTTAAGTGTGCATCGTGCAGGGCATCTCCATCACTCTCTCATCCACCTAAGCTTCGTCCAGGCCAGTTGCTCCATCCCCTAGTTAGGTTCCTCATCTCACAACTACTCTTCTACCCACGTAACCTTACCTTCTTGCTCTTCCATTGTCTTAGCCTTCTTTAAGTCAAGTTAGCTTTCCACACCCTCTCATCACTTCATTCATCAGTCACTGGGTCATTTTAGACCCCTACCCTACCTGCCTATCCATTCATGCATCCTCTTTCACTCACCCATCCTCCAAAAATCCAATTTTAGAACATCCTGTAGAAATTTCTGAACATCCTATAGAAATCCCTGAAACATCCTGTAGAACCCCTGCAGACTTCCTGTAGAAGCTCACAAATGAGGTTGCTGGATAGCCAAACTTTGTGAAACTCTCCGGAAGGGTGTTAGGGACTCCTTAGACCCTCCCTGAACCTTCCCAACTTTTTCCAAGCACTTCTCTTCCTTGATCCACCCCTGCACAGTAAAAAAACCAGTTAAAAAGCACATGCATGATAATTCTAATAACTTATTCAAAAATACAAAAAGATGCTTTCTTCAGATAGAGGTAGTCTAGACACATGTATTTTACCTTCATAGGAGTAATGGCATTTCTTTCAGTAGTTTGCATTCTCTCCTCTACATCAGTAGGACTAGCTGGTAGAATTAGGGTTTGCTAGGGTTTATGCTACCTTTTGGCTTTCAGTTTCTTTCTGCAAGTAGATCAGTTTCCTCTGAATTAGCTTCCAGCCAACAGTTAAAAATCTTCTTCTAAGAGCTCATAGAAGTTGGCTTAAGCCCCTAGCGGACATGTGCCAGCTCACCAAGTGACAGTTGCGGCAAGAGCTAGTGCTTGTGCATACAGCACTGTCGCTTCCAAGTTTGTTACGAACTACCAGGTTGATAAAAGTAAAGAAGGGAGTCCCAGGAGTTGCAGCATTATTGCTGCAATACTGGAGCCCACCATCTTTTTGGCACCATTGCTGGGGAAGCGTCAGAGTATTGGTGATTTTTTCCTTTCTTCTATTTTCCTACACTCACCTTCTGCTAAATAGTTTATTCATTTCCATTCTGCAATTTCATTTCTGCTAAAGTAAAATAGATATTTCCTGCTTTCATAGATTAGCATTTCAATTCTGCAAGCGTAGATTAGCAATTTCATTTCTGCAAGCGTAGATTAGCAATTTCATTTCTGCAAGCGTAGATTAGCATTTCAATTCTGCAAGCATAGATTATCATTTCAATTCTGCAATTTCATTTGAGCAAAATAGATTAGTCATTTCCTGCTTTCATTTCAATTCCACATTTTCATTTCAACAAGATAGTTAGTTGCAGTTCAATCTATTTTCAGTTTTGCAGGTGCCAGAAACAAAGCAAAAAGCAATCAAAATCCTTTCCATTTCATGCCTCGTAGGAACAGAGATAAAACTGGCAAATTCTTACCCATCACCCCCACCACTTCACTGAGTCACCCTTCTCTCTTCTTTGGTGACAGTGATCTAGAAGAACCTATATGCGAGCCTCCTGAGATATACAAAGATCCTATAACAGAAGAAGAGTTAGAGAACACTCCACCTGAAGCCATGGCTGAGGATAGAAGAGAAGATGAGAGAATAGAAGGTTCCTTTCCCATTCGAGAGACCAATGGAGACATGAAAATAAAAAACATAAGCCGCTCCGCTTTGCCTCACTTCCATGGATTGACTACTGAAGACCCTGATACCTTCCTGTTTCAGTTTGTTGTCCTTTGTCGAACCTATGACTATACAGAAGATGAGCAATAATTGAAACTCTTTCCCTCGACCCTCAAGGATGCAGCATTACGCTGGTTCATGGGCTTACTTGGAAACAGTATCACCACTTGGGCTCAGATGTAGCAAGCTTTCAATACCAAATACCGGGACTACTGTAGGTCCAAGGAAGCCAAGGGAGAAATCTTTCGGATGACCATGGGAAATGATGAGTCTTTAGAAGATTATGAGGAAAGGTTCCAACTTAGCTATAAACAGCCCAGGTGCACACTTGACCCTAAATCTCTCAAGTTGGTCCTGCTCCGAGGAGTCCCTGAAGACCTTGTAGATACCCTTCACATGCTAGCTGGAGGAGATATTTACCAACTACCTTATGAGGATATAAAGACTATGTTTAGAAACCACTCTAGGGCAACCCGGAAAAGAGGTAGGGGAAACCCCCTTTCATCTAGTACTACTTTCTCCAAGCACGAGTTTGTTAATCAGCAGGAGGACCTCAAAAGTGAGGTGAGACAGACCATTGCCATGCAACTTGATACATTCCGAATCCAGCAAAAGAAAGAGGAAGTTGAGAGGGCTTTGGCCATCCTCTGTCCTAGGTGTACAAGGAAGCACCCTAAGAACGAGTGTCCATTACACTTGGTAGAGGTATGTTTCGTTTGTGAGGAGGACCACCCCACAAACCAATGCCCCACCTTACCTGGGTTTAAGGCCATGTACCAAGGAACTGAGGCACCCACTGAACTTCTCTACTTCCTCAACCAAAGGAGGACGCATGGACCTAGACCTTACCAGCAAGGGATGCAAGGGACATCCCAAGCTTATTATAGCCCCAACCAATCTGCTCCTATGCCTTCTTGGGTTCCCCCTGCTCATCCTTCCTGGTCTGTGCCTCCTCCATGGTCTTACCCACCTCAATACCATACTCAACCCACTACTCATTCGTTTCACTCACATGTTGAGCCACAGCCTCAATGGAATGCACCTCAACCAGGGTGGAGGCCCTAGTACAACACTCCTCCCGCCATTTTGCGTCCGCCACTAGCTCAACCATAACCATTACCTCCTTCTCCTCCAAGACAACCCCAAATGCCTGCTCAACCGAACCCGAATCTTAACAACCAACAGGCCCAGAAGGTATATACTAGCGAAACAACATGCCCTACCTATGCTGTGAAAATCCAGGAGATCAACCTGTGATCGAGGAAGACTCTTTGGGATCGCCAACCTCCTCCCCAGAGGATGAGGAAGATAAACAGGAAAGTGAACCCAAGGCCACTCCACCCTTTCCTGAGAGACTAACAGTAACCACACAACCCGACCTAGAGGAGAATGAGCTTCTGGGAGAACTCAAACAGTTGTGTGTGAGAATACCACTTCTCCAAGCCATCAAAGATGTACCGATATACAACAAATTGGTTAAGGAAAAGTGTTTGAAGCACCAAGGCAGGCGAAAAAGAGATGCCTCAACCATCAATGTCATAGGACAACTGTCTGATCTTATGTTGGGGAAAGTAATTTGTCCAAAGTATTTGGATCCTGGGAGTCCTGTAGCTGATGTCCACATCAATGGCACCATCATACCCCACACTTTGATTGATTTAGGGGCTGCCATTAATGTGATGACCAAGGATACCATGCTCAAACTCAACCTTCATGGTTCCTTAAGGAAGACCTCGATGGTCCTGCAGTTGGCAGATCGCTCCACCGTGACTCCTGAAGGGATTGTGGAGGATGTCTTGGTCTCTGTTGACTCTTGGGAGTATCCTGTAGACTTCTTGGTTCTTCAACCAAAGGCAAAGCTTACTGGATACCCCCTTATTTTGGGAAGACCTTGGTTAGCCACTACGGATGCTTACGTAAGCTGTCGAGTAGGAAACATGACCATAAAAAATGGTCCTATGTCCAAGCAGCTAGTCCTATACCCTCCCGCCCAACCTCTATTATAGCATGACTTACCACTTTGGTTGGAGGAAGGAGAAGAGGATGAGGTGTACTTTGCACCCTTGTGCACCTTAGAAACCACCAGGGGAGGTCCTCAAATTGAGGATGATTTGATTGAGACCTTGATTCAGAATCCGCCTCCCAGTGCATTATCCTTAGAGAAATTGGTGGAGGATACTCAAGCCAGCACCTTAGTGGACCTTTGTGTGACTGACCCAATCTCTCCCAGAGTAAAAAATGTGGAGTTTGGCCCTGAGAGAACGTTAAAGATCAGCTCCTCCCTATCTCCTTCCCAGGAAAAGGAGCTGTATAGTCTGTTGGCCAGTCATCTAGATGCTTTTTCTTGGAGCTATAAAGAGATGAAAGGAGTCCATCCTTCAGTATGTACCCATCACATCTACATCAAAGAAGATTGTAAACCGGTCAGGCAACCTCAGAGGAGAATGAATGCAACCCTTAAGGACATTGTCAAAGAAGAATTGCAAAAATTGTTGGATGCAGGATTCATCTACCCCATCTCGGATAGCGAGTGGGTGTCCCCTCTGGTGTTGGTATCCAAGAAAAACGGAAAGTGGAGAATCTGTGTGGACTACCGAGAACTGAACAAAGCCACCAAGAAAGACCACTTTCCTCTGCCTTTCATAGATCAAGTGTTGGATGGACTGGTGGGGAAGAAGTTTTTCTCTTTCCTAGATGGGTTCAGTGGGTATAACCAGATCCAAATCAGCCCGGAAGACCAAGATAAGACCACCTTCACTTGTCCTTGGGGTACCTTTTCTTACCGAGTCCTTCCCTTTGGGCTATGCAATGCTCCTGCCACTTTCCAAAGAGCAGTATTGAGCATCTTCTCTGAGTTGGTCCATGATTTGGTGGAAATCTATATGGATGACTTCACTCCTTATGGGTCCAACTTCGAGGAAGCATTGTCCAATCTGGGAAAAGTTCTAACCAAGTGCATTGAAATGAATCTATCCCTTAATCCTGAAAAATGTGAATTCTTGATGACTGAAGGAACCGTGCTAGGACATACCATTTCTCGCCAAGGATTGCAGGTGGATCCTAATAAAATTTCTCTCATAAAAAAGGTTCCACCTCCTCAGAAGGTAAGAGATGTTCGAAGTTTCTTGGGCTTAGCAGGATACCATAGAAGTTCTTCACTCCTTATGGGTCCAACTTCCAGGAAGCATTGTCCAATTTGGGAAAAGTTATAACCAAGTGCATTGAAATGAACCTGTCCCTTAGTCCTAAAAAATGTGAATTCCTGATGACTAAAGGAACTGTGCTAGGACATACCATTTCTCGCCAAGGATTGCAGGTGGATCCTAATAAAATTGCTCTCATAAAAAAGTTTCCACCTCCTCAGAAGGTAAGAGATGTTCGGATTTTCTTACACTTAGCAGGATACTATAGAATATTTATTAAAGACTTCAGTAAGCTAGCCTCGCCACTGTTTGGCCTCTTAGCAAAAGATGTCGAGTTCAAATGGACGGACGACTGTCAAAGGGCTCTGAATGAATTAAAGGATAAGTTGGTGTCTGCCCCAATATTGAGAGGTCCAAACTGGGCCCTACCTTTCCACATCCACACTGATGCCTCGAACAAAGCCATAGGGGCAGCCTTAAGACAGGTTGAACAAAAACTCCCATATGCCATATACTTTTTCAGCAAAAACTTATCCAAGGCAGAAATGAATTATACTGTAATTGAGAAAGAGTTCTTGGCCGCCGTCCATGCCCTGAACAAGTTCTGACACTACATCACTGGCTATTAAACATTTGTACATACTGATCATGCTGCAATTAGATATTTAATGAATAAACCAGATGTGAATGGTCGTATTATTAGATGGTTACTTCTATTGCAGCAGTTTGATTTGACTATCGTTGACAAACCAGGTAAAGAGAATGTTGTTGCTGACTTCTTGTCTAGATTGGACTTACCTGCAGGTGAAGATGGAACAGTGGACGACCAGATGCCAGATGAACATCTGTTTGCTATCTCAGTACTCTCTCCATGGTTTGCTGATATAGCAAACTATCTGGTCTCAGCACATTTCCCTCCGCATCTATCTTCAAAGGAGAAAAGTAGAATTGTGAGGAAGAGTGCCTCATTCACTTGGATCGGGGGCAACCTGTTCAAGCTTGGCCCCGATCAGATCTTAAGGCGTTGTGTAAGGGAGGAGGAAGTCTTTGACATCCTCATAACCTGTCATGATGGGCCTTGTGGAGGACATTTTGCAGCCAAGAGGACTAACTTCAAAATACTACAGGCAGGCTACTATTGGCCCATGCTTCATCAAGATGTCAAGAGATATATCAGCCAATGTGACCGATGCCAAAGGATGGGGAAGGCGACCCCAAGGGACGAAATGCCCCTCCAACCTCAAGTGACTCTTGAACCATTTGAGAAGTGGGGTATGGATTTTGTGGGTCCTATCAATCCTCCTTCAAGGAAAAGGTCTTATATCATTGTGTGCACAGACTATCTGACAAAGTAGGTGGAAACCAAGGCAATCAAAGCAGCGACAGAAGAAAAGGTGGCTGAGTTTTTAAGAGAAAACATCTTCTACAAATTTGTCTACCCAAGAGAGTTAGTCACAGATCAAGGGATCCATTTTACCTCCAACTTAATTGAAGACTTGCTTGCTCATCACAATATCAAGCATAGGACTTCCACCCCCTATCATCCTCAAGCAAATGCGCAGGTGGAAGTCACCAATAGAGCATTAGAAGGGATTTTGACTAAGGTGGTTAGCAGCAGTAGAAAGGATTGGGCAGATCGCCTGGTTGAGGCCACTTGGGCCTACAACACCACTTGGAAGACCACAACAGGTTTCACACCTTATGAACTGGTCTATGGGAAGAGAGATTTGTTGTCAATTGAGTTCGAGTACAACACATTGAGGATGAAAGCTCAGTAGGACCGAGATCTCAGCCATGCCCAACAAGAAAGGTTATTGCAGCTGAATGGGCTAGATGAACACCGAATGCAGGTCCTTCTCCACTCAGAAGTGGTTCAACTTCAGAGGAATATATGGCATGACCGACACCTCAATGACAAGCAATTCCAACTAGGAGATTGGGTGCTGCTGTATGATTCCAGAAATAAGGATTTCAAGGGGATGCTGAGGGCAAGATGGCTAGGACCATATGCAGTGGAGAAATGTAATGACAATGGGTCTGTTCTTATTCGGGCCACTGATGAGGAAGCCATCCCCATGATCGTCAATGGGCATCGACTAAAGATCTACAGGAAACCTCTTTCGAGGCAAGAGTTCATCAAAACTGTGGAAAAATCAGTGCTGGTCATAGAGAAGGTTTCTGCCTCTGTCTTGGGCATACCCTGAGCATCATATAATAATAATAATAATAATAATAATAATAATAAAGATCCTTGGGTGAAAACCTTTCTGAGGCTCCCAAGGCAGATGGTAGGGGTGAAAACCTCATTGAGGCACCACTGCTGTCTCTCTGAAAAAATAATTGGAATAAAAAAGACCCTTGGGTGAAAACCTCTCTGAGGCACCCGAGGTAGATAGTAGGGGTGAAAACTTCATTGAGGCGCCCTTGTTGTCTCCTAAAAAAAAGAAGAAGAAAAAGCAAAGAGAAAAAGAAAAAAGGAGGCAGAAACAGAAAAACAGGCTCAATCTTTGGAGATTAATGCAGGTTGCAGGTATTCCATGCAAAAAAGGAGGCCTCTCAACTCAAGGACAAGGGTCCCTACCATGCTATCGGGTGACCTCACCAGCATTCCCTCCATAAACACTCATCTATTCCAAGTTTTGGGCACAATCTGGTCATAGTTTAGCCTTCTACAGGAAGCTACACGACTTTCGACAGGAAGTTCTGTATTTCTACAGGAAACATCCTGTAGAATCTTTGGACGGGCCAGGACCGACTATGTAGAAGAATTTGAAGCTCGAAGTCCAATAAGGAAGCATACAACCAATTTTTTTTTTCTCCATCCCCCACTGTTGTCGCCTCCTTTCACCACCATTGTTGCCATACCATTGAAATACTTGCACAGTCATACCAGAACGTTGGACTTTCAGAAGAAATAATTTTAAGTGCGAAATAAAGCATGTAGAGGCCCAATGCGCTACCTGTCAAGGCAATCTGAGGACCCTGCACCTGTGAACGTGACTCCACTATTTCAGCATGCACCCTAGGAGGAGAAACGGCTACAGGATGTGCTACAAGAATCCTGTAGTAGTTGATCCGACTAGAGCACACACCATGAAGGAACCTGCAACTCGTGAAGTCGACGCATGCACCATCCACAGCGAGGAAACCGATCTCGCAACTAGCAGCAATTAATAAAAAGGAGCTCCCGTGCCTGTGCACGAAGCAGCGACAAGTGGATCCATCACCCCACATCCTGAAGCATGAGAAAAATCACGTCCACAGCCGCACAGGTAAGTGCCTCACCCTGTTTCGTCAAATTACATAAGCGATGCTCTAAAATGTGTGTAACTATGGAAATGAATGGATTGAACAAGTCGGGTAGCCATTCAACTGGCCACCACAACCAGCCCGACGGCCTCGTCGGATTCGAAAAGCTTTGGTTGTGTCGACAAGACAGGAGATGGACATGTGGGAAGCGTCCAGTCGGAGAGAAGCGGCGATCTAACAAGAGTGGCGGCGATAGATATACAGGGAAGGATTCGGCGGTCAGGCATACATCCAGTGGAATGATAGCAGGTGACGTCGGCCAACAGGCCGACGGGGACAGCTCACCCCCGCACCAAGAATTCCGCAGAAATTCAAATCCACCCGCTATATCACATATGGCGCACTGCACTCATTTATTCTCAACCATTTTGCAGCCGAGTACGCATCCTAAATTTTCTGAAGGTTATTACTTCGAGTTCTCGGCCTGTTCGAACGTCCTGTTGCTGCACAGAAGGCCCAGAACCACTGAAGCGCTCCCCAGAATCTATGCACGACTTCTACAGGAAGCTCCACCTTACGGAGGAACTTGGACTGTTCACGTCGAAGGTGGCAATTCTGGAATGTGGTAAACCTGAACATAGTTCTCCCATGCAACTGGTTCGAAAGGTGGTGAAATCGACGTGTTGAAGGGGTAGGAAACCGTGAATTACAGTCTGTGCATGAATTTACAAGCGTTTTCTTATCGCTGCATGAGAATTGTCGTCGTAGTGTGTATGCGGAATTTTCTCCAGGGTTTGATTTATAATTGAGCCATTGTTAAGGCTCACTCACATAAAGTCGTGAATTTTATAAACTGTGTGCATAACAGAGACATAGCTCTGCGCTCTGTCTAAGGAAATCCCAAAGATCCACTTTTGTATATGAGCAGGCAAGTTCAAGCCAACACAACAAGATTTTACCATGCTGGGAGGGTTCATTAGAAAAGAGCCTACAGACTCAAAGAAGTTACGGGAAATCCCTGAGGTGGTGGACCTGTTTGCTCGTGCATGATGGATGTCATTCTGTGACAAGCTTCAAGGTCACGATGACGAGGTTGCAGAAGAATTCCTGTGATCCTTGAAGCCAAAGTCAAGGACATTGGCCATTGTCAACTTCAGAGGATTGACCCTTAGGCTCACCCCACAGTTCATTAGCAGAGTAACTGATCTACCGATGGGGGTACCTTGGGATAAGGAGGAGAGAAAACTGGGTCAGAAAGCTAAGAAGGAGTTCTTTTTACCAGAGGAACAATTCTCAGAAGACAAGAATGGAGTACAAAGAACTAGCCTACACCCGTTCTGGAGTGAGGTCAGCCTCTAGATTATGAAGTATATCACATGCGAGGGGCGATTTAGCATCGTGTATGGATATCATTTCCGGTTGCTCACAGAACCTAGACACCAAATGGACCTACCATCAGAGAAAAAGTTGAGCCTTCCTTACTTCCTCTTGCAGTCCATGATTGAGTGTGCCACAAAATTGAGAGAGGGAACGCCAGACCAGATAGCCCATCATGGGCTCATTAAGCCCGTCGTGGAAGATGCACTCCACACGTACACCATCCCTCTCTCCTAGGAAACCTTTCGAAATTTGACTAAGGATGATGACATCCGAATTTTGGATAAGGAGCTCACCTCCTCCAGCAGCGAGGAGAAGGAACACATTCAAGCAGAGAAGAAAGGTAAAGGCCAATAAACCCTCGCCAAAACACCAAAGAAAGAACAGAAGGGAAAACAAGAGAAAAACCAAGCTGCCAAAACAGAGGGTGACAAAACCACACTAACACCTAGGGAGAAAAGACTAGAGAGCAGGGTGGAAAGGACTGAAGAAGTCCACATGAGTGAGGGCACCTCTAAGGCAGCCTCAGCAAAGTTAAAAGACAAAGTACCCTCAGCCAAGCAGGCTAAAACGGTGCCATCTGTTTCTACAGGAAGGTTAAAACGGCTTCTACAGGAAGCCATAAATCAGCCACTACAGGGCTTTCTACAGGAACTCCTAAGAAAGGAAAATAGAAGGAGAAAATGGCCAAAATTCTTGCTAGGGAGGCAACATCTGTGCTGGCCACCCTAAGTACCTCTCCCAAGCCAAAGGAAAAATGAAAGAGGGAGACTCCTCTGTATTTCAAAGCAAGGAGAAGTGTAAGAATTAAAACCGGCAGGCCCCAACCTCCATCCAAGGACCCAATTACCATTGAAGACACCCCTACCTCGCCAAAGGAGAAGTCCCCCTCCAAAGTATCAGTCACTTATGAGCGGCGGAGCCCGAAGACAACTACCTGGAGGGAGAGAATGGAAAGGTTAGCTTCAAAAACCCCTCTACAGGATGTTGAAGCCGTTCTACAGGAAACATTGGCCAGGCTCAAAGAGACCGAAAGGATGGAGGGGGAGGCAGCCACATGACCACAAAGGGAAGAAGACGTAGAGCAAATTATGGAACCTAGACCCCAGCCCAGCTTGAGCTCTTATTATAACTTTTTAGAGGTTGGGAAAATTATTCCACAAAAATTCACAGTGCCGCTTTTCTTTGCACTAGAGGAAGAAAGAGTGAGGACCCACACATGGATGAGGATAGCAAAATCGAAAGGAGTAGAAGATATAGGCCCCTTGGAGGAACAAATCAAGGAGGAAAGAAGAGAATTAGCTATGGCAAAACACGTGGGAAACTGCGAGCGAGTATTTCTACAGGAAGAGAATGAGAAGCTCAAACTGCAGCTACAGGAACAGAGGAAAGAAAGTGGCACAACATGAGAGGAAACTAGAGCAGAACCTCAAGGCAAAGAAGGAATGCAAGTTGGTCTTGAGGAACTAAACCAGCAACTACAGGAAAGGGAATTGCAAGCAAACATAGAGATACAAGCTCTCAAACAGTAGGTGCAAGAAAAAGAGGCACAACTGGCCTGCATGGCCAGTTGGGCTATGGATGCTCTGTAATGTAGGCAGCCGGCCAAATCTTATGGCTTATACCTACAGGACCAGTGGTTTCAATTCCAAATTAATGCATTGGCACAGAGGGGTATCTCCCAAATCCAAAACCCCCAGCAGTTCACAGATTTATGCAACAACAGCTCAACAGAGGACAAGGAAAAGCTATGAGAGTTCTACCTCCATAATTTGGCCCTTCCAAACATAACTTCATGGGACCCCAACATAATCATGGGAGATATGCAGCTGATGGCATTTACCTAATGGTTAAACCACAAAGAAAAGAGAGCGACAGAGGTCAAAGATGTTATGAACCGGGAGTTACATGAACCACTGCTAATTAGAGCAGAGCCAGGGGACCCGACTGCATTGATATCAGCCCACCAAAACCTAGCAACCAACTCTCAGGCTTTATTAAAATACATGGATCAACAGGCTCAGTCTATAACACATTTCAAGGATATGGAGTGATTATTAGGGAACAATTGTGTTCATGCTTTCACCTGAAGGTGGAACACATTGTCCCACAGTCTCAAAATCAGGGAGTATCACACTCCAACTAGAATGAGGGATGCCCTAGTACGGGTTCCTCTCTACAAGAAGTCCATGCAGAACCTCCAAGCCAGCTGGATCAGCCTCAAGCTAAGCCCACCTTTGCTTTTGGGATTGGTAGAAGGAAGCACAGAAAAAGAAGAGCATAAGCAGTGGGAGGAGGTGGAGAAGAAGGACAGATTCCATGGCAGTGAGGAGGATGTTATCACTCAGGTTGTCCTTAAGCTCTGGAAAAGGATACGGCAGAGGTAACCACAGACCAACTTTGGACTGCAGGTTCTAGCCAACCTGCAATTAGAGAGGGCTCTCTCTTATAGATTTAGCTTTGTTGAAAAGGATTTTAGGCTAGGTCTCGAGTTTAGAGGGTTTTGTTTTGTTTTTGGTGGGGAAATTAATGTTTTCAGACAGAGAGGCAAGGCATAGTCTGGAAGTTTGAAACCATTGGGCGTGGAGTCGAGGAGGAGAACTGCTGGTGCATTTCTTCGGTCACAAGAGAGGGAAAGTGGAGCAAGATAGCCGAGCATGAAACAATATTTCAGGTTAAAATGATGGGAAAAATACTAAGTGATGAGAGGCAGTTAAGAATCTCTCAATCAGCTTAACAGAGGAGGTAATAGTGCGCTACCTAGGGGCAGTAAATAATCCCTAATTAATTGGCAAACACAGGTGAAATTGGGTAAACATGAGCCAGGAGGAATTCATATTCATAACTAATTCAATCAGAGGAAAACATAAAGAAATAGCAGAAATTGAGCATAGAGAGTATTTAAACTAATTCTAGGCTATTCTTTCTTTCTGCTATTTAGATAGTGGTAAACAATAAACAGAGGTGAGATGCACTTATTTCTTCAGGCTGCAGCACAAGAATTCCATCTTCATATCACCAAAAACATTCATTTCATTAGACAGTTTGCTCTCCAAGCTTTCAACAATCTTTGATTATAGAAAAAACTCAGGTATACAATGCGAGTCTCTGGTGAAAATTCTCAATCAACCAACACTTGAAACAATGTAGAGGGCGGTATATATAGGGCAAAAGTATCTACAGAGTTCCTTTATTACATCTTGACCTAATCAGGTCATAAAGAAAAATGACTACTTAACCAAATCCTATCTAGAAATAAATGCAAAAAATATCTCGGGCTGCGCTCAGGGCCGCCGTATCAAAACTGAATAAATGATGTTGTCCTTGGTGGCTTGCTGTAGTGTTTTCTGAAATAAATGTGTATGGGTTTCTGCATCTCTGTTGTCTATCTACATTTAAAGCTTTAATTGTGATTTGATGGCAAGGATGGGCTTATGCCTCTTGATTTGACTTTCTGGGGGGGGGCTCATCAATGTTCAGGTGCTTCGAGCCCCTAAAAATCTTCGGCTGATACTCTTTGGCTTCTCTTCTTCCTCTGATACTCTTTGGCAATAAACAGATGCTTTACTGACGTGTTGTGTGTTAAATCATCATTTAATGGCCGTTGTTCGGCCTCTGTTTTCTTCAAAACTATTTTCTGGTCCTCCTGGAAAGCTTCACGAAGAAAAATGGGTCATTCGGTGCCTTTCAGGCCTGCTGGGGGCCGCAGAATGAAAAGATTCCCTAAAGATTCCCCATTCAAGCCCAAAAAATCTAGCGATGAGCTCAAAAACTGCCTCAGAATCTGATTCCAGGGCTCTAAAGTGCGATTTTTCCCCTTCGCGCCAAAAAAATGCTGATGACGTCAACATGACGTGACGTTGTACGGCAGGTGACATCAGTGATGATGTCAGCATGATGACGTGGTGGGATGACATCAGCATGCATGTACGGACGGTGACATGGCATGACACGTGGCAAGGGGCCATGCAGGCAGATGACTCGATATGTGACTAGGCAGAGGGGGTGACGTAAGCGGTGACTGTGCAGGGGGTGACATAAGCGGTGACGTCACCGAGTGGGAGGCGGTAAGTGGTTTTGTGGCGCACCACATTTGGGGGGGAGTGGTTTTGTCAGAGGGGGCTCCACCACAACCCAGGAGCTCACGCGTGGCAGGAGGTACGGCGGTAATACCGCCCATCTCCCAGACGCTAAAGCTCGGGCGTTTTGGAGATGGGACGGCCCGCCCACCGTCGATCTGTGGGGCAGAGATTCGACGGCTGGCGGCCAAGATAATACGGCGGGGGGATATGGGTGGAGAATATACAGAGAATATTACCTTTTTAATATGCACGCAGGTGGGTCTAAACAATGGTTTATGCGGGTTATGGGGGTTATATGGGTTTAATACGTGCGTGTCAATGTATTTGTGCACAAAACTTTGGTTTAGGGGTGGAAAAGGGGGTTTTCGAGGGTTTAGGGCTAGGCGAGAGATTATTAATCTGGCCAGGTGTCGGATTAATTCCTTTTAGGACACGGATGGGCTAAAAACAGCCCCGAATGGACCGTTTTTTCCCGGACTTATAAAAATATGGCCATATTGCCAGGGAGGGGATATTCGCATAGGGGAGTTTTATAGACAAAGTTTTAGTAGGGGAAGGGGGAAGAATGATAGGGAATTATATAATACTATTAGTAGTTAATATGACGGTGATCAGCAAGCGCTAAGGTCAGGGACCTTAGGCTATTTTGGGGAAAAGACTTTGAAAAGAAATAAAAATCCCTGAGTGAAGCAGATCTTCACCAAGGCAACTGATATAGATGATGATGAATCTAAGAGGAATCAAGCAGATCTTGACCTCTTTGGGAAGTTAGTAAGGGACTTGGGGAATTAAAAGAAGGGGGGAGTTAGTTATGTCCACCTTTGAGCTCCTTTGCATGAACACTGCCTGCACTATGATCTGTAAAAATATAACACTTTGTACCACAAAATTGATCATAAATTATCATTCTGCAACCACACAGCTACCTACCCAGCCTACTCTCCTAACAATTTTTCTTCTTTTTGGTTTGGGTGCGCTTAGACTTGCAAACCCAGATTTACAATTTTTCTTTTGAATTTTTCCTATCTAAATCTACACTTATTTCTGCTAGGGCCCAGATTAAGCAGTTGGGTCCCTTTGATTCTCTACCTATCTACAGATCTTCCAAGATTAAACTGTTTGGACAAATATCATTCTCTATATTCTACAACATGAAATTGAAACCTAGGGAGACCAAGATTAAACTGTTTGGACCTCCCTTAAATGAAAACTCTTCAAAACTGGAACAACTCGTCAAAAATTGGAATCAGCAGTGGCATTTGGACTAGTACACTTCATGGCTTTCTTCTTTGGTCTCTTATGGAAATATGGAACACTGCAGCTTGCAAAGTATGACATATTTGGCATGTGAAAATGTCAATCATGAAAAATGATACCCTATTGCAACATGAGGCTAACAGTGGCTCCACTTGGGGATGGCTATTCCTTGTGAAAAGCCAAGAACAGCAGGTCAGACTGCCTTGATTTTCTATTTGTTGCTGTAGACTGGGAATACTTCTTTGTTCTGGTTTTTAAAAATATAAACTTGGAACTATAAACAACCTCTTCCTCAACTGAATTACTGTGAACTGTACAACATCGCCTGCTTTCTTCTGCGTGCTTGATAATTATGTACAACATTGTTTGAGCATTATGTCTCTAAAAATCATGGGTCAAAACTGATGTATCTCCTCTGACTCTGGTCCTGAACAGTTACTGACCAATTTCTTCTTCTTTGTCAACACTCTTTTGGCTGAAGATTACAATCTGCAACAGCTTGCCTTTACCATGATACATTGTGATGTGTCTGTGCTATTCTTCGCTGTTGTGCTAAAATTAGTGCAGAGATAGGGCTTTTAAAACTGGAATACTTGCATCGGCTGGATCTTCACAGATTTACTGCTGCTTCTTAAACAATCGGCTTGCTTATAAAAAAATGAAAACAAAGTGCTGATATATACAAATAACACTGTAAAAAGATATATACAAAGCTGCATTGTGTCCCTTAAAAGGGATCATGGTAATGCTTCAGCATACGGCCATTGACAGGGCCTTCTTCAGCAGAACAATCCTCTACAGATTTGAGAAAATAAGTGTTATTTCCCTAAACAACATAAATAACCAATGGACCTCTCCATAGAAAATCAAACTTGGCATGTTTGCCCTTGTCTTCCCTTCTTGAGTCCCATCATAGAACTTTGTCACCAACCTTGAAATCTTCAGCCTTAGCTCTCTTATCAAACATCTTCTTGAGCTTTTCTTTCACAATCTGAGCTCTGTCATAAACTTGTTCTCTGGTTTGCTGCAGATGGATGGTCTGATTGATTCTTCTTTGAATGTCATTCGGTTCAACCTGAATCTCTTGTAACAGCTTGATAGTGGGAATGCCTAGGGATGAAGGAAATCTGGCCTCCATGCCATATACTAGCTCATAAGGGCTCATCCCAATGGATCTTTTGCTTGATAGTCTGTCTGCCCATAGGGAATTTACCAGCTTTTTGTGCCAGTTATTCTTGTTTCCTTCCAACACTTTCTTTATGATGTTGATGAGGGTTTTGTTAGATGACTCAGCCAAGCCATTGCCTTGAGGGTAATAGGTTGTGGAGTGGCCCAAGGTAATATGGAATTTATGGCAAAAATTGATCATCTTTTTGGATTTGAAAGCAGCGGCATTGTCAGTGATGATCTTCTCAGGGCAGCCAAATCTAGAAAGGATATTGCACTCAAGGAATTGGATAATGATGGTGTCATTGGCTTGTCTACAGGGAATGGCTTCAACCCACTTAGTGAAATAGTCGCTGGCTGTTAGGATCCATTTGTGCTGGCCTGAGGAAGAGGGATGGATTTCTCCAATGAAGTCAAGACCCCATTGTTGAAAAGGTTTTTCTATGGAGATGGGTTTAAGGGGCAGGGGCAATAACTTTCTCTTTCCAACAAAAATTTGGCATTTGTGACATGACATGGCAAACTTCTTTACATCTGCAAAAAGGGAGGGCCAATAAAAACCAGCCCTTAGAATTTTATCAGCAGTGGACTTCCAGTATAGATGTCCTCCACAGTCACCTGCATGGAATTCTTTCATGACATTATTAGTTTCATTCATGGTTAAACAATTAAGCAATATACCTTCATGATTTCTCCAAAATAATGCACCATCTATAACACAAAACTTTAAAGCCTTCATTTTCAAAAATCTTTTCTTGGTTCTGGACAATCCTGGGGGAGCACACAGGTTTAACAATACAAAGCATATATCAGCGTACCATGGGGATTGTAAAAAGATTTCACTGATCTGTGGAGTCGCCAGCTCCGGTTCATTGTCCATCTGGTTAGTCTCTAAGGCTTGAAAGTTTGTTTCAGACATCAGTTTAGCTAAACCATGTCCCTTTATCAGCTTGGTTGGTTTTATCTATATGTCATATTCAAGGATGTTTGCAATCCATTTGCCTCTTTTTCCTTCTAATCCCTCTTGGGTTAATATGTCTTTTACAGCAGCATGTGGGACATAGGCAATCACGTGTGAATATAATATGTACACTCTGAAATCCTTGATGGCCTTAACCAGTGCGTAGGCCCGCTTTTCCATTATTGGGTACTTCAAAAGGGCGTCTCTTAATGCTTGGCTGAAAAAAACAATTGGTTTTTCAGCTCCCTATTCATCCTTTTGCAAAAGAACAGCGGCTGTGGTGTGATCAAATGCAAATGAAAATATGATAAAATCTTTATCAAACTGTGGGCTAGTTAGGACCGGGGTTTGTGTTAATACTGATTTGATATTCTCAAATGCTTGCTTGGTTTCAAGAGACCATTTTACCTTGGAATCCTTCTTTAACATGTTGCTCAATAGTTTTATCAGCTCAGCTAGATTTGGAATAAATCTTCTCAAGAAGTTGATTTTCCCAAGGAATGCTTGTAGTTCTTTAATGTTTCTTGGAAATGGGATTTGGAGGATGGCTTGTATTCTTTCAGGATCAATTCTGATCCCATCCTTTGATATGATGTGGCCAAGTAATTTGCCTTCTTCAAGGCCAAACAGAGACTTCTTGGGGTTCAAGGAAATGGCGTATTTCCTACATGTCATGAATATTTGCCTGAGATGCTTGAGGTGTTCTTCATCAGATTTGGAAAATGGGGTTAAGTCATCAAGGTAGACAACTAGGAAGTCATGTATTTCTTTGGCAAAAGCAATATCCATTGCTCGTTGAAAGGTAGCACCAACGTTTTTAAGACCAAATGGCATCTTTACATACTTGAATGTTCCCCAAGGTGTAGTAAAAGCAGTTTTGTCTGGGTCGTCTGGGTGAAAAAGTATTTGGTTGAAACCTGAAAAACCATCTAGCAAAGAGATTCTAGATGATCCCACTACTCTTTGCAAGATGTGGTCCATTTTCGGCAAAGGGTAATGGTCTTTTAGGGAAACTTGATTTAAATTTCTGAGGTCTACACAAAGTCTGATTTCACCTGTCTTTTTTCTCATAGGAACAAGATTGGACACCCATTCGGAAAATTTGATGGGTGCTATGATGTCTGCTTCAAACATCCTCTTTACTTCCTTCTCAATCAGGGGAAAAAGCATAGGGTTAATTCTTCTAAGTTTCTTCTTGAAGGGTTTCTGGTTTGGTTTTAAAGGAATGGTGTGTTGGATCACCGAGGTATCATAAGATTTCAGATCCTCATAGCTCCAAGCAAATACATCTTGGAACTCTTTGAATAATTCAATGTACTTGGGCTTTTGATCAGGTGGTAAGTTTTTGGACAGTTTGATCATTTTTGGCTTTTCTACTGTCCCAATGTTATGTTCCTCTATCTCAGTGTTTATGGGCTGCAATTTTGGCTTTCTAGGCACGTCATTAGCATCAAACATATCTTCTAATGGGGTTAGGCCAACAGGAAGAAAGTTATCCTTTAAGTCAATGATGTCTGCCTCTGTTTTGGCTATATCTTCCAAGTGTATTTGTTTCAGCTGTTCTATGTTTTCTTTGTCAAAAATAGTTGGTTTCAGGGTTTGCTTGACTATTGCAGCCGTTACATCTTGCTGAGTTTCATTTGTTTGTTGTTCTGTATCTGTCATGGCATCCATGTCGATGTTAATACTTGAAAACTCATGCTCAAGGGTGAGGAAATTATTAATCTGGGCATCATTTTCGAATACTTGCCAGTCTTTAACGTTATTTGGGACTGCGGGCCTATGTTTTATTTCAGCTGTAAAGTGATGGTTTGGGTCAAAAGGTAGCTTGCATGTACTAGCAAAAGTAGCTAGGCTATGTGCATGAATGTTGTGATTTCTTGAAATCTTGTCAAGCTTGAATTCAGTGAATGCCTGGAGTATATTAGTAGCAGCAGTCCTATAGGCTCTCATTCTGTTATCGTTGGTTACAAAATTGCCTTTCATCTGTTGTATGATTAAATCAGAGTCTCCCAAAATAGAAACTTTTGCAGCTCCTAGAGTTTTGAGGAGTTTAAGGCCTAAAAGCAGAGCCTCATACTCTGCCATGTTATTTGTTCATTTGAAATTCAATCTGTAGGCATGTCCTTCTGCATGGTTGTTATAGGTGTTGTGAATCCAGACACCTGCCCCTGCTCCTAACTTGTTGACAGAGCCATCAAACTCTAAATACCATGTGATTTCTCGCTTATGGTCAGTATCAAGAGATTGAGCTGTTTTAGGATTGGGCAGATTTAAGATTTCTATTTGGGAAAGTTCTTTTGGTATGCTGGTTGCATCAATTGCTATGACAGTTTCGTGGGTATTTGCAACCGACTCTTCGTTGATGTGTGCTTGTTGCTCTAGAGCGATGGGCTCATTGTCAATTAAAACATTTGTATCATCATTAAACAAAATAAAAGAATCCATATCAGAGTGGATTGAATAAATGGGAAAATTTTGAGGCTTGCTCTCACTACTTACCACATATTTCATGAGCGTTTCTCTATACAGTCTCTTTGGTTGCCCAAAGACTGAAATAGTGGCATAGGAGAGGTCTAATTGAAGGGATCCTTGGAGTTTTGCTCCCCATGATCTTGACAGGAGCATATCGTACTTTGGTGGAATGTCAACAACCACTACATCCATGAGGATGGTCTTGTTTGGGTATTGAACTAAGGAGACACACAAGTCTTTGATGAGGCCTAAACATTTCACTTGACTTGAGTCAAATGAGTATAAATCTTTGTAGGGTCTTGTAACATCAAGATTCAGTTTTTCCATAACTGCTTTGGGCATAAGATTGTACGATGCCCCTGAGTCAAACATAGCATTGTGAAAAACTTTGTCATGTATATGCAAACTGACATAAAAGGGTGGGAAAGGTCCATGTGTTGATTTTCCGTTAACTTCTGGGCCAAATAGCAGCTCTGGGGTGTCATCTAAAACATTTACATCATCTTTGACCTCTGGCATTTGAAGTGATCTTTGAATTTGCTGCCTATATACATTGTGTTTAACAAGTTCTGAGAGGGGAATGGATATTTTTAACTTAGCTATTTCTGTCTCTAAGTTAAATGGCTTTTCCAGTGGAGTCTTGGTGTTGATAATAGCAGTTTTTTCTGTTTCAGTTGAATTGTCTGCGTTTTTCTCTTGTTTATCACTGTTATGGGAAGTTTTTCTTGCGGTTTTTCAACTTCAGGAAAAATTTTTGGAACCCTCTTTGATCTTTCTTTCAAGGAAGAAGGTGGCAAAGGCTAATATTTGGAAGGTTGTATCTCTGTTATGCCTTCTACAGTGACTTGATGCGGGTCTAGAATAGGTATATCAGCTGGTTCTGTTATGACAGCCTTGCCTTTAGTCTTGCTGGGTTGTTTGCCTTCCTTTGTTTTACTAGGTTCGGAAATGTCAATGGTCCTAGTTCTCAACTTATATTGTTTGTGTACTTCATACACAGCGGTATCATAACCTTGTTTAAAATCAAAAGACTCGCCAGACCTAGTCTGAAACTGATTGTAATCAGGTTCATTTTGGTCTTCTTGGGACAGGACAGTTTGGTGCTCACCCTTTAGATCCATTAATTTCATGTGAGTATCCTCTATGGGTTCACTAGATGTAGATCCTTCAACATAATTATCTTGGAAAGGGGGTCTTATATCATGGTCTTGGTTAGGCCTACCAGCATTTGTGTTCTGTGTTTTTCTAAAATTTGGGTTCCTTATGGTATTAGACTGTTGTCCTTCCCATGATGCCTTTCTCTCAACATTTTCTACTCTTTCTCCCAGCCTTTGCAGGCCATTGATGATAGCATCAAGATTTTGATCAAAAGCTGATGGTTCTTCCTTAAAGGTGGTTCTTCTTTCCATTCTAGCTCTGTTTCTTTTGGTAATTAAATTGGCTTCTACGCTGACAGCAACATTTTGCATGTTGGCAAAGGTTTGAGGAGCTCTTTCTTTTAACTGGTATGCCATATCCGGGTTGAATCCATCGGGAAATTTGTACAAGTCCAGATCAGGTGGAGGCCTTAAGTTCTGTGGTATTGCATTATATACATTATTGAATCTTGCACAGTACTCCAAAACAGTCTCTTGAGGACCTCTTTTGATCGTATCATATTCAGCTAGTATGTGCAAGGGGTCTTTCTTTTTCTCCCATTTGTTGGTAAAAGATTGGTAAATCTCATCTGGGGTGGTTATGGAATTTGCAGCAAGTGATCTGAACCAAGTTCTTACATCACCTGTCAAACTCTGAACAAAAATTCTCATTCTTACACTATCATCGTCTATCTCATAGTTTTCAAAATAGTCTTGCATCTTTTTGGTGTGCTGAAGGGCTGTGAAAGGACCGATGGAATCAAAATATGTGATTTTAGATTGGTACTCTTGAGGTAAAGCTCCAGCATTAGCAGGTAATTGCAGGGGTGCATATCTATTAGCCATATTGGCAGGTATAAGTGGAACAACGGGGATAAGTTGAACAACTGGAGTAACGGGAATCACAGGAGTAACTGGAATGCTGGAAACAACAGTAGTGCTAGTATGTGCAGTGAATGAAGGTGCGGAAGGAGTACTACGGGATGTAGATGATGAACTAAGGGAAATAGGGGTTGAACGGAACAAAACCTTGACAGGAGTCGGAATACTGCTAGGGTAAGTTGTTTCAGGGCTCAAATCAGCAAAGTCTTCCTGTCTTTCTTGCTTCCTAATGATTTTCGAGATTATGTTAGGGTTTTCAAAAACAACTGGAGGGTTGGGGTCTGGATTAGACCTTGTATATCGTGGATTTTTCTTGGGAGCCAGCTTCCGAATTGTTTTTTGGGTAATTTTCCGGGGAATTTTTTTGTAATCAACGAGGGACTAGTTAAAATTTGAGACAGCTTGTTTGTAACTTAAAACTAGCATGAAGATTGACTGAAGCAGCATTTATTTACTCCTGTTAATGCAAAGCAAAAAACAGTCTCAAAGGCTTCCTGGCTGACATTCAGGCTTCATCTGTAGTTTTAAGAGATAAACAACAGTTGGAAAGTTTGATTTATGGTCTCAGCAGAGCTTTCTTACCTTCTTCATGAAACTATCTGAGGAGGTCCCTAGCGGAGTCACCATTATGTTATCACTCAGGTTGTCCTTAAGCTCTGGAAAAGGATATGGCCGAGGTAACCACAGACCAACTTTGGACTGCAGGTTCTAGCCAACCTGCAATCAGAGAGGGCTCTCTCTTTTAGATTTAGCTTTGCTGAAAAGGATTTTAGGCTAGGTCTCGAGTTCAGAGGGTTTTTGTTTTGTTTTTGGTGGGAAAATTAATGTTTTCAGAAAGAGAGGCAAGGCATAGTCTGGAAGTTTCAAACCATTAGGCATGGAGGCGAGGAGGAGAACTGCTGGTGCATTTCTTTGGTCACAAGAGAGGGAAAGTGGAGCAAGATAGCCGAGCATGAAACAATATTTTAGGTTAAAATGATGGGAAAAATACTAAGTGATGAGAGGCAGTTAAGAATCTCTCAATCAGCTTAACAGAGGAGGTAACAGTGTGCTACCTAAGGGCAGTAAAGAATCCCTAGATAATTGGCAAACACAGGTGAATTGGGGTAAACATGAGGCAGGAGGAATTCATATTCATAACCAATTCAATCAGAGGAAAACATAAAGAAATAACAGAAATTGAGCATAGAGAGTATTTAAACTAATTCTAGGCTATTCTTTCTTTCTGCTATTTAGATAGTGGTAAACAATAAACAGAGGTGAGATGCACTTATTGCTTCAGGCTGCAGCACAAGAATTCCATCTTCATATCTCCAAAAACATTCATTTCATCAGACAGTTTTCTCTCCAAGCTTTCAATAATCTTTGATTATAGAAAAAACTCAGGTATACAATGCGAGTCTCTGGTGAAAATTCTCAATCAACCAACACTTGAAACAATGTATAGGACGGTATATATAGGGCAAAACTATCTATAGAGTTCCTTTATTACATCTTGACCTAATCAGGTCATAAAGAAAAATGACTACTTAACCTAATCCTATCTAGAAATAAATGCAAAACATATCTCGGGCTGCGCTCAGGGCCACCGTATCAAAACTGAATAAATGATGCTGTCCTTGGTGGCTTGCTGCAGTGTTTTCTGAAATAAATGTGTATGGGTTTTTGCATCTCTGTTGCCTGTCTGCATTTAAAGCTTTAACTATGATTTGAGGGCAACGATGGGCTTATGCCTCTTGATTTGACTTTCTGGGGGGGTTCATCAATGTTCAGGTGCTTCGAGCCCCTAAAAATCTCCGGCTGATACTCTTTGGCTTCTCTTCTTCCTCTGATACTGTTTGGCAATAAACAGATGCTTTACTGACGTGCTGTGTGTTAAATCATCATTTAATGGCCACTGTTCGGCCTCTGTTTTCTTCAAAACTATTTTCTGGTCCTCCCGGCAAGCTTCGCGAAGAAAAATGGGTCATTCGGTGCCTTTCGGGCCTGCTGGGGGCCGCAGAATGAAAAGATTCCCTATAAATTCCCCATTCAGGCCCAAAAAATCTAGGCGCAAATCGCTCATCAAAAACTACCTCAGAATCTGATTCCGGGGCTCCGAAAATTTTGCCCTTCGTGCCAAAAAAGTGATGATGACGTCAGCATGACGTGACGTTGTACGGCGGGTGACGTCAGCATGATGACGTGGCGGGATGACGTCATCATGTACAGATGGTGACGTGGCATGACATGTGACAAGGGGCCACGCAGGCAGATGACTCAACATGTGACTGGGCAGAGGGGGTGACCTAAGCGGTGACTATGCAGGGGGTGACGTAAGCGGTGACGTCACCGGGCAGGAGGTGGTAAGTGGTTTTGTGGCGCACCACCTTTGGGGGGGGAGTGGTTTTGTCAGAGGGGGCTCCGCCACAGCCCAGAAGCTGACGCGTGGCGGGAGGTACGACGGTAATACCACCCATCTCTCGGACGCTAAAGCTCAGGCGTTTTGGAGATGGGATGGCCCGCCCACCGTCGATCTGTGTGGCGGACGATCCGACGGCTGGCGGCCAAGATAATACAGCGGGCGGATATGGGCGGAGAATATACAGAGAATATTCCCTTTTTAATATGTGCGCAGGTGGGTCTAAACAATGGTTTATGCGGGTTACGGGGGTTATATGGGTTTAATACGCGCATGTCAATGTATTTGTGCACAAAACTTTGGTTTAGGGGCGGAAAAGGGGGTTTTTGAGGGTTTAGGGCTAGGGGAGAGGTTATTAATCTGGCCAGGTGTCGGATTAATCCCTTTTAGGACACAGATGGGCTAAAAACAGCCCCGGATGGACCGTTTTTTCCCAGACTTATAAAAATATGGCTATATTGCTAGGGAGGGGATATTCACATAGGGGAATTTTATATACAAAGTTTTAATAGGGGAAGGGGGAAGACTGATAGGGAATTATATAATACTGTTAGTAGTTAATATGACGGTGATCAGCAAGCGCTAAGGTCAGGGACCTTAGGCTATTTTGGGGAAAAGACTTTGAAAAGAAATAAAAATCCTTGAGTGAAGCAGATCTTCACCAAGGCAATTGATATGGATGATGATGAATCTAAGAGGAATCAAGCAGATCTTGACCTCTTTGGGAAGTTAGTAAGGGACTTGGGGAATTAGAAGAAGGGGGGAGTTAGTTATGTCCACCTTTGAGCTCCTTTGCATGAACACTCCCTGCACTATGATCTGTAAAAATATAACACTTTGTACCAAAAAATTGATCATAAAATATCATTCTGCAATGACACAGCTACCTACCCAAGCTACTCTCCTAATATTTTTTCTTCTTTTTGGTTTGAGTGCACTTAGACTTGCAAACCCAGATTTACAATTTTTTCTTTTGAATTTTTCCTATCTAAATCTACACTTGTTTCTGCTAGGCCCCAGATTAAGCAGTTGGGTCCCTTTGATTCTTTACCTATCTACAGATCTGCCAAGATTAAACTGTTTGGACAGATATCATTCTGTATATTCTACAACAAGAAATTGAAACCTAGGGAGACCAAGATTAAACTGTTTGGACCTCCCTTAAATGAAAACTCTTCAAAACTGGAACAACTCATAAAAAATTGGAATCAGCAGTGGCAGTTGGACAAGTACACTTCATGGCTTTCTTCTTTGGTCTCTTCTGGAAATATGGAACACTGCAGCTTGCAAAGTATGACATATTTGGCATGTGAAAATGTCAATCATGAAAAATGATACCCTATTGCAACAGGAGGCTAAAAGAGGATACTACTTGAGAAGCCTGGGATGTGAGAGTGGCGATTAAAGCAATGAAAGACAAGGAGCTAGACTAGTTGCTCAAAGATGAGCAATCATTTTAGCAGGGGGGTGATGATGAGCCCCAAATTTGGTAACATTTTGGGCTCATTTGGCCTAATTATCCTTGTTCAACCCTTAATTTTTCATAACTTATGCATTATTTTTTAGTATGTTTATGTCATTTGTACGAATAAGGGTAGTCACTCTTCCTATGTGGCTAACACATGCTCATTTCAGGATTTTTTGACACATGTTGGAGCAAAACCAAGCAGACATGGGCTAGGAGACAGCCAAGCTTTGGTTGAGGATTCATAGCGGGGTTGTCTATGGCATTAAATAGCCTCCCTTGGGATCTTCACCCCCAACTCTGAGCTCCAATGGCCACCAAAACCGGATCTAGAAGGCAACCAAACAGATTTTTTCGGAAGGAGCTGTTCACTCACAGTTTGGGCAGCCAAGTCCGATGGATTTAGGAGGCCAACTAGGGCCTCGTGGTGTATAAATGTTAAGGCCTCAGCCTTCGTGAGGGACTTCGAAAAACTCTTGCATATTTTTCACTACAGTGTTGCTAGCTTTGTTTTGTTCTCTTGTAGCCATTGTTGGCATAACTCTTGACTTATGATTATTTTTTGATAATGAGAAGCAGTCAGATTTGATATCAGCTCTGAGTTTTCTATAGGATCCATAGCTCTCGGGGTTGGGCCCAACGTGAGAGCCTAAGGCCTCCTTCTTTGTATTGTTATATTTCCTTTATGCATTGTGATTTTCCTTTTATGCATTTGAAACGTGGTTTTGTTGAGCAAGATTTAGTTGTGTTGGTTAATTAGGTCACCGTTGAGGAATAGAATTGCTTCAGATGTGTAGAATAGATTGATAGGATAATAATCGATAAAGCTCCAGAAAAAAGGGTTTGTCTACACTCTGAGTTTCACCTCTCCCTTATTGGATCAGGGGCTGGAATTGCAGAAACAGTGCTGCCTAACAAAAACACTAGTTTGCTTGACCATGCAATCTTTGGTGTAATTTCTTCATTTATAGAAGTTAGTCATGCGTTCAGACCTTTTGAGATGTTTCCTTGATTAAGTGTTGTACATGGTTTTCTTTAGAAATAAAGCTGTTGTTCATTTGCTTCGTTGACAGTTAGGATAGATTAGCTAAGATTTTGATTGTGTGCAGGACTTGGTTGATTCGGTTAAGTGTGCACCATGCAGGGCATCTCCATCACTCTCTCGTCGACCTAAGCTTCGTCCAGGCCAGCTGCTCCATCCCCTAGTTAGGTTCCTCATCTTACAACTAGTCTTATGCCCACATAACCTTACCTTCTTGCTCTTCCATTGTCTTAGCCTTCTTTAAGTCAAGTTAGCTTTCCACACCCTCTCATCACTTCATCCATCAGTCACTGGGTCATTTCATACCCCTACCCTACCTCCCTATCCATTCATGCATCCTCTTTCACTCACCCATCCTCCAAAAATCCAATTTTAGAACATCCTGTAGAAATTTCTGAACATCCTGTAGAAATCCCTGAAACATCCTGTAGAACCCGTGCAGACTTCCTGTAGAAGCTCACAAATGAGGTTGCTGGATATCCAAACTTTGTGAAACTCTCCGGAATGGTGTTAGGGACTCCTTAGACCCTCCCTGAACCTTCCCAACTTTTTCCAAGCACTTCTCTTCCTTGATCCACCCCTGCATAGTAAAAAACCAGTTAAAAATCACATGGATGATAATTCTAATAACTTATTCAAAAATACAAAAAGATGCTTTCTTCAGATAGAGGTAGTCTAGGCACATGTATTTTACCTTCATAGGAGTAATGGAATTTCTTTCAGTAGTTTGAATTCTGTCCTCTGCATTAGTAGGACTAGCTGGTAGAATTAGGGTTTGCTAGGGTTTATGCTACCT
This sequence comes from Pinus tabuliformis, assembly GCA_031772625.1. Lineage (NCBI taxonomy): Eukaryota > Viridiplantae > Streptophyta > Pinopsida > Pinales > Pinaceae > Pinus > Pinus tabuliformis. Next base: position 755,314,282 of record CM062809.1, read on the forward strand.
TTTGGCTTTCAGTTTCTTTCTGCAAGTAGATCAGTTTCCTCTGAATTAGCTTCCAGCCACCAGTTAAAATGCTTCTTCTAAGAGCTCATAGAAGTTCGCTTAAGCCCCTAGCGGACTTGTGCCAGCTGACCAAGTGACAACTGCGGCAAGAGCTAGTACTTGTGCATACAACATCGTCACTTCCAAGTTTGTTACGAACTACCGGGTTGATAAAAGTAAAGAAGGGAGTCCCAGGAGTTGCAGCATTATTGTTGCAATACTGGAGCCCACCAGATACCACAACTCTGTGTTCATTTTTTAGTGTACCCGACTTCATCCTAGCTAAGTCTATCGAGTCCCTCATGATTGAAGAATAAATCCACCCAATCTCTTTCTAGATAGGAAAATCAAGTATTCTCTTCTTTCTTATAAAAAATTGATGGTGTGAATTCTTTCTGGCTAGCATTAAAAGTACTTTTTCGGAAATAGGAGCGTGTGGGAGAGGCAATGGCAACAAAAAAGTGGAGGTCTAGATATTTCATAACATGGATAAGAAGTTTCTGCCTCGCTGACGTCAGGTCATTTATAAAGTGAGGTTTGTAACCAAAACCCATAGTTAGGTTTGTTAGATCCTTATTAGTATTTATGATGCAATCCCATGAGAAATCATTTAGTCAGTACATAGGGAACTAAACCAACCCAGTACCAGTAATAAAAAATATTTATCAAGAGTAAAGGGTTAGCTAGAGTGAACCCTAAGCATGAAGAAGCCTGTAGTGAACGTTATTGAATTGAATCTAGCTACTGTGCATAGATGTTATGTGACACATTTTGGTGGGTAGGTGAGATGGATTTAGGACATTTTTGTAGCCCACTTCGGTTGTTGTTACTCTCGTAAGTAATGAGGAATCTCAAATCTTCTAGTTTATTGCACTAACATGTGATTAGTGACTTGATTAATCTCACCTAGGGGATAGATAAGTGTCCAAGCGAACTGCGAAATTCAGGTGAAATAGCTAAACCTATCAGGTAACTAAGGGAGGTGAAAAATGGTGAAGATGAGTTTCAAAGTAGAACCAAAATTTTGGCAAAAACGAGTTGCACCTTATAAGCAGACTTGGGTGGGTTTCTTCTCGCGGACAGACGATCAACCCAACAAATGAGACGAGGTCAAGTTTCAATCTTCTTAGCATAGTAGCAGTAGGAGGTAGAAAACGTTCAAGTTCACACACTCTCTTTTCTTCCATGAGTGTCCTTAAGGCCTAAGTTTTCCTTCATCTCTATGGTTTCCAGTACACCTTCGCATAAGTCATCCTAAATGCCTTCACAACTCAAGGTTTTCCTAGCTATCCATACGAAGAGAAAAGATCACGATGAGAGCACCTCTTCGGAAGGGCCCTCAGAAGCCCTCCAAACCTAAAGCTTCTACTCCTTCTACTTAACGAGTTAAAGTAACCAACATTATGCTTTTCTTTGACGATATTTAAAATTTCATGTGCAAACCACAAAATATATAAGCTTCATGAACTTCACAGTTTTTGTTTAGATTATGGCATACTTACTATTTAACTTGTTTCATTGTGTTTTAAAATGCAGTTTGGTGAATTTGGACCAACAATATGAGAAATTTTGAATTTTTGCGACTACACCATGTATCTACAAGCCCAATTTTTAACTTTTGAGCATAATCTGCAATCTTCAGAAAGCTAATGAAATTGAGCTTTTAGAAGGCCACGATATAGGGTTTGAACTACTATACTATGATATACAGTTTGGTGCTAATGACAAATTAGATAACCATATCCTATGCCTTCCTAGATGTACCATGCTTGAAGAACTGTCTACAACTGTCTACAGGTTCACATGCACATGGCCATGTGGTCTGGCGACTTGGCGATATGTGTTACGGAATACTTCTCACCTAAAAAGACATCATATAGAAGCAAATCATTTGTAAATGAAAAGGAACTGAAAAATAACCAAACATTTAATGCAAGGAAACTAATACTATGATTAGTTTCGGTTTCCAAAAAATTATGAAGAATATAGAAATTATACGACCAATATAGACCAATATAACTTCTTTGCCTCGGGAAGAGGCCAAAAATTGATTAGAATAGTCCCATGCCACTGACGATAGAGAATGATAATGAAGATGCACCCAAGAGTCACACCAAGAGACCCTAATTTACAAGATCCATTAAGATATATGAGAAAGAGGACAATCTAAGATTGTTAGGGAGATATTTATCATCATTCAAAATCCCCCTAAGCCTCATAATTTTTTGTTAAAATGTTTGATAAGGATAGTGAGGTTGGTGATGTATAGATTAGGTTACAAGGTTTAGTTTAACAAATGTTAAATAATGTTAAGGCATATTTTTAACTGTTAAACAAAATATCTTTTGATTTTGATAAAAAAATTAAACACACACACACATATCAAAATTTTGATTTTTCTTTCCATGAAACTTATTAAATATCTTTAATACAAATTTTATTGGTTATTTTTTAATATTGTTTATCATATTTTGTTGGATAGTTAATTATTTTTAAATTGCAACTTAATTGAAATTTAAGGTTAATATAGTTATTTTCTTAATTTGTTTTTCTTGCTGGTTTTACATTTGGTATTATCCACAACATGCTAGAAAGTAATGAAGGTCTTTTCATTTTCCTCTTGTCACTTAATTTAGTTGTCAATAAAGAGATCTTTGTAGCCGAATATATTAATGATTTGTATCTTTTTCACATTAGACATGAAGTTGACATGAAACATTTAAAAACATATTCATAATAAAAAAATTATTTCATTGTTTATATATATATATATATATATATATATATATTCCAATGTTGGCCATAAATAAAGCATTTCAACTTCGCAATTCACTATCAGCTTTATATTGATAGGTAGATAGATAATAATTGAATCCAAAAAAATATTATAATTAAAACATTTAATTGTTTCTTTTTGTTTGGGATGAACGACACATGTAATGCTTTTTTGTGCTTAAATTTTGATTCACATTTAACATTTAAAATAATATTAATAATACAAAATATTATTTCAATTTTGACAATAAATAAAATATTTCAATGTTTAAATTAAGCAAAATAAAATTGTATATGCATTTATAATTCCTTATTCTTATAAATAAATGTCTTTCAAAACCCATTATGGAAAGGATGTGTACCTTTTTTTATATTCAATATAAACTTAAATAGTTATATATATATATATATATATATATATATATATATATATATATATATATAGTATAACTTTTTTAGATTGTTTAATTTGTATAATTCAAGTGCTTGGGATTTTTTATGGTGTTGAATTTATTTATATATTCAAACATATATTTTAAACAACAAACAATCTTGAAACTATATTGCCAAATTTTAATGAATTCTGACAAAAAAATTATTTCATCTATAAATTAAATTACTCTTATATAAAAATACACCCATATGAATACCTCGCATATAAATATTGATGTAATTTTTTTTTTAATTTGAAATCTATCTTTAAAGCAAAGGATAAAAATTTTTAACATAGAATTTAAAAGTGCCGACACCAACCCATTCATATTATGTGGGGTTATTAACTGCTCCGTACACATCATTAACCATAATCGGTGGGGCTATTAACCACTTCGTACGCGTCATTGGGTGTTATCTTTCCGCAAGTTTGAATTAGGGAAAGTGTTTTTCGTATACAAATAATCAAAGTCCACACAGAGTCGTGTAGAGTCTTTGCGTGTGATAATGAACATGTCTACCCTCGCCGGGTGGGTTTTTCCCCATTTTCATCGGTATTAAACACATCTCGGGTATATATTTATATAGAGGTCAGTTCGCTCTGTCCATCGAAAGTTTTTCCTGTTTGGAGAAATCCACCCACAAGACTCTCTTGTTTGCGAGAAATCCACCCGCGATAACTTGTAGATATTCTGGAGAAAACGAGCGAGAAATCCACCCGCAATAACTGGTTGATATTCTGGAGAAAACGAGGAAAGAGCGAAAGATGTCTAACGTACTAGAATTAGATTCTCAATTATTTCCAATGTGTACGTTGCTTCACGGAGGTAACCCTAGTCACAGACAGTGCGGCGTAGTGTTTTTGGAACAACAGAGCGAAACTGCATGGGTTCTTGCTGTCAAGACCGATGGCCTGACGGTATTTACCTATAAACCACAACAGCGGAAAGTTGGCAGGAATGAAGTAAAAACGCGCCGAATAGCAAGGGAAGAAACAGTTGACAACCTTGCAATTATTTGGTCGCCAACTACCGAACAAGATTGGAGCTTGGAATTTACTGGAAGAAATGGATGGTCTCTGTTCAAAGAAAAGCACGAGGAATGTTACAATCGAAATTTTCTGGCTTCTTTAGGCGGTATTCCAGTACCAATGGTACGTGAAGTAGATGATAATAATTTGACTAGTACTGTTGATATTCCTTTTGAGCGCCCTATGAACTACATCAAGACAGCAGACGACCAAGTTAGCAGGGCGTTGACTTCTGACCGCGCTGTTTATGATATGGATTCTGATGATGAAGAATGGCTTCGCCAGTTTAATGATAATATTGCAGATTGTGATGGCAAAGAAACTAATAAAATTACCCAAGATGTTCTTGAGGGAGTTCTGGATAGACTAGAGAAGGTTGCTTTCCTGAGGAAATGTGACTGTTTGAATGTAAATGACGCGCTCGAAGTTTGTTCTGGATTGGCAGAAGTGGAAGTTTTGACATTAATACATGCCCATTGGATGAAAAAGAGGAGGATCAAAGGCGCAGCACTGGTTCAGGAATATCAGGTGATGTTTATATTTTGATATTTTGGTTTACAATTATATTGCTTTAGTATGTTACCAATCTCAAACACTGTTTGATGAGAGTACCCGTCTTATGCACTATATATATGTATAAGTTTCTTGGGAAGAAAAGTACTATGTATAAGGAAAGAAAACGGTTTAGTTTATCTTTATCTTTATGGAAAACGGTTTAGTTTATCTTTATCTTTATGGATATAACATAAGGATAAATTTTAGATCATTAAGTTAGGTCAAATAATTTAAATTTAGTGTTAGTTCAAGTAATAGAAATTAATATAGGGCTTGTTCAAAACTCTATTTACTTATTATCTAATAAGAGTTGTTTCCTTAGAATAAAAATACAGTGATAGTTTCATTGACTCTATATTTCATGGCTAGTGATAGTTTCATTGACTCTATCTTTCATGGCTACAGGAAATTTTCGTTAGAAGTATTGGTCTAAGATACAACTCTTCTTATTTCTATTGTCGAGTGCATTGAATATTTTGAATTAAATCATATTTTTTCAAATATCTAACAAACGTTTACAACGTAGACATCTCAATCCAACCGTGGAGAAAAGCGTGGAGAAAAACGTAGAGGAAATTACTTTACAATGGGCTCATCCAAAGCACAGAAACGTGGAAACGTTTTCAAGCGCCAAGCTCATCGTGGGGCACACTGCGAAGTTGGAACGTCAAATAGTAAGTCGGCTTAGCTGAAATTTTCGGTTTTAAATTTGATTCAATTAACTATAGTGTATTTTATTGTTTCTACTGTAAATTTAGAAATAACTTTATTAACATAAATAAATAAGTTTTTCCAAAAACATAAATTTATTACCAATAGAATTATAAAATAATTTATATTTTAATAACTATGGAATAAGTATTTTTTATGTGTTTATTTTTTAAATATAATAGAAATGAGTTTCTGTGCATTTAGAGTGGGTATATTTTTTTCCATTTCTTTTTAGTTACAGCAGGAAACCATTATATTTTAATTTGTCAAATTAGAGTGTAACTATTTTTTCACAGGTGGGAAAATTTATCTTAATCTATTTATCAAAGTAGTAGCCAGAATAACCATCTTTAGCTGTTATCTGCCAATGCAGACTTACTGTTATTCAAGGAAAACAAGCCACCTGGAATAACCCGATCGTGGTCCATAAGGGGGCAGAATTTCACTCTTGCTAGATGCCTCTAGGTCTTGGACCTTTAACCTATTTCCTTATGTCCAAGGAAAAGACCAGCTCTTAGCCAACCAAACAGAAGCAGTTTTAGGGCATACTCCAAAGACAAGTGCAACAATTATTAATGACCATTAATTGTAAATATAAATTAGCTCGTCATCATTATTAAATAAAACTATATCACCTATAATGACTCTTGGGCCTTTAAGCTGTTTCCTTGTGAGCAAAGAAAACAAACTCTTAGAAATGCTACAATTATTACTGACCAATAATTATAAATATAAATTAGCTTATCATTCTTATTAAAAAAACCCTCTAACTATATCACCTAAAATGACATGTTAATGGTCCCCCAAGAAATATGTTTTCACTGGGTATATTTCACTTGCTATAAATTTATGAATCATAAAGCTTACCTACCAAAAAAAACACACTGTTACACATATAACTGCATTACCCCAATAAAATTATAATTATATATATAAAAGTTTTCTTTGAAATAATTAGTGTTTGTTCCTCTATAGAATTAACATACGTAATTAGTGGCACTCGTAAGAAAAATGTTGCAGTTGAGATTTTATGAATAATATTGTGCTCCGAAGGATCCTTTTACTTATTAGCAAAGTTATGTTTATGCAGTTGCCTGGAATTTAGATGAAAAGGATACCGCAGAACTAGACCTTATAAGAGCTGCTTGCGCTGCAAGGGAGTATGCTGTAGCGAAACGTGCAGAAGCCGAGAGGCTAATGAGGATTGCAGATTTGGCAACATACAAAGCTGTGGCATTTACAAGGAAGGCGGAGTTAATTGGGGCAATAGAAAAAGCAAGATCGCGTGGTTGTGATATTTCAGAGCAGTCTTATGGCGATAACATGGTTACTGAAAATGTTTCTACGGATGAAGCATCTATGAGCAGCCCTTCTTCTGAAATGGAACAAACTCTTCCTCTCCATTGAGAGATACATGCTAAACCCATCGGTATGGGTTGCATGATCGAAAGACCTTTCTTTAAAGACTTCAAAATTTGGAACCACACTAGGATTAGATATTTTGAAAGTGATACTCGATCCAATTGAGAAATTGACATTTCATTTGCAATTACCGATCGTAGTTTCACATGATATGTTCTTGCTGAAATGAGACTGTCAATCTGTACATTATATTGCTTTATTGCATCTCATCTTGTTCTTACAATGATGGCAGTTTTTACAGTTTCATTTTGCTAATTTCTTGGTAGACTCATTTACTCATTTTCGACAGATCGAAGCCATCAGTGATAAGGGTTTGATTGACTTCCTGCATTTTGTCTCCAACAACCTTTTTAGCTTCAAAAATATTGCCAAATTCATTCTTTTTCGAGTCTTTGAGTTTGAGCTTGATGTGTTTTAATATTTTATAGAGCAGAAACATTCTTGTTCCTTGAATATGCAGATCTTCTGTCCACCATCTTTGCTATATTGCTGAAAAAATCTGGGTGGGTGAGCCAGATATTCTCAAATCTGAAAGTTCTGTTCTTGGGAGTACCAATTCCTTATACCTCAATTTGTACAATGGTCTGAGCCACCAAAGGGGAGAATTATCACTATGATTTCCTTGTAAGTGAACATAAGGTCCTTTGAAATTATGAATCTGTCTAACTTTGAGGCTACTTGAGACTCCCTTCCTCTCTTGTTGTTCCATGTGAAGAGGCCATTACTCATATCACTGTCAACTAGCTTCATATTATCTATGAAAGTTTGAAATGCTATAGAATCTTTGCTTAAAGTTCGTGTTCCCCTTTTTTTTCCAAAAGTGATTTGATCATGTTGAAGTCCCCACCCATGATCCATGGAACTCATGCATGTCTATCTCTTAGTTCCACAAGAGAATCTAGAAACCTAATTTTACCATCTAGTCTTTGGGAGCCATAAACATTCATGACCAATTAAGTCTCCCTGTCCCCCACAGGCTGAATAACCACTGATAAATAATTCCTAGATGCCTCAGCATTGATTATGCCAATCATTTGGGGGTTCCAAAGAGTGAGTATGCCCCCTGTTGTATTATCTGCTTTAACTTCTAAAAACTCAAATCCATCGAGCCATTTGCTGTGAATTTCTTTGGTTTTTGAATGGAACATTTAGTTTCCTGTATAAAGATCATATCCGTAGCTTCTCGTTTCATTCTATTGCTAAGTATTTTTTGTTTTCTTTTACTACCTAGACCTATGATATTCCAAGATGTGAACGTCATTATTAAAGATTTGTAAAGGAGTAACTGGTTAGGTCTTTCATCATACCTGAATCTATCATTAGCTTTCCACTTTCCATCAATAGCTCATTCTGATTTTTCCTACCTCTTTTCTTTCCTGGGTTTCTAGGAGTTAATCCTGGTGTGGCTTTCATATTTTTCACACCTTTGTTACCCTGCCTTTCATTGTTTCTTTGCCTTTCTAGCCCTTTAGCTTGAGTTTTCCATAGGAACAACTGTTGTACTCTATTGAACTCTTCTTGAGGTAACGAGTCTATCACTCCCATCGTTCCCAATTTCAGGAATCCTTCAAGATCTAGGTGCTCTCTATTAAGAATCTCTTGTAGTTCATTATCCTCTATTTCCATCTCACTCTCGGTCATTTCTTGATCCATATCAAGTTCTCCATCACTCAGCATAGTCTCTTTCTGTTTCTTAATATCTTGTGTTTGTTCCCTATCTTCTTCTTTCTCCTTCTCCCCTCGGATTCCTTCCATTCCCTGACCTACTTTTGTTATCTCTTCCTCTTCTTCGAGAACTTGGAACTTGTTGAGACTGGCTTATGTCCCTTCTGTTTGTTATTGCTTTGGCCCCCTTTTGCCCCTTTTTCCTCTATATCCCACATTGTGAAAGCTTTCAATATCTTTCATTGTGGTTACTTTACTTCTGTTCTCTATTTTACTAAGAGGATAGTCCCTAAATAGGTGCTCATGCTCATGGAACTTGTGACATCTGAAAGGAATATGTTCATAATCTACTGTTTGCACCCATTTTCCATCAAAAACTTCTAAGATGACCTCATATGGTACAGCTCCCAAGAGATCCATCTCCACACATTTTTGTGCGAAGGAAGTGTATTTTCCCCTTCTAATGGCCTCAGAGGCTTTAACAAAAATCCCTAGTTTATTTCCTATAACGATTCTGTTTGCCAGTAATCAAGAGGTAGAGAGTAGAGTCTTAACCAGATTGGGACCGAAGTGAAAGTTTCTCGCTCCGGGACAAAATTCATCATCCACGGCCGCATGTAGAGGCCTGCTACTGCATAGAAGTAAGGTCCTCCTTCAAACACCCTATCTTTGTCCTCAATATTTGTAAAGGCTATAGTGAATAAACCCTTTGACCGAATATGTAAGTGTATGCTTCCTTTTGGTTTCCAGTGGAGTGACCTCAGCCTTGGGTTTACATGGCCCATTTTATGCCTTGTTTTCTGCTCCCTATTTCTTGTCTTCTTTCTCATTATCTTTTGTGTCGTTGTCATCCCTTGGTTTGGTTAAATCTTGATCCTCTTCAATGTTCTTTTTCCTTTCTCCTGAAGGTCCTCTGACAGATTCTATTGGTTTCTTACCTCGGATGGCCACTGCCTGCCTATAGGAGGGATGGCCACTGCCTGCCTATTGTATTTGAAATTTTATAAATAATATTGTCCTTGTAGGAATCTTTGTTACTTATTAGCAAAGTTATGTTTATGCAGTTGTTTGTAATTCAGATGAAGAGGATACATCGGAACTAGATGTTATCAGAGATGTTTGCACTGCAAAGGAGTATGTTGCAATGAAAAGTGCAGAAGCCAAGAAGCTAGTGAGGATTTCCAATTTTGCAACATACAAAGTTGTGGCAATAGAAAAAGAAAGATCACTTGGTTGTGATATTTCTAAGAAATCTTCTAGTGATAACATTGTTACTAAAAATGTTTCGACAGATGAAACATCTATGAGCAACCCTTCTTTCGAAATGATAACAAACTCTTCCACTCCATTGAGAGGTACATTATAAACCCATCAGTATGGGTTGAATTATTGAAATATCTTTCTTTAGGGACTTCAAAATCTTCACCCACATGATTAGATATTTTGAAAGTGATACTCAATCCCATTGAGAAATTGACATTTCATTTGTAATTAGTGATCATAGTTTCACATGATATGTTGATGCTGAAATGGGACTGCCAATATGTACAGTATATTGCTTCATTGCATCCCATCTTGTTCACACAATGATTTTAGTTTTTACAGTCTCATTTTGCTACTTTCTTGGTAGACTCATTTACTCATTTTTCACATATTGAATATTGAGACTCAAGTCTTTTTAGTTTAAAATAGGTTTTTGTAATTATCTTGTAATTACACTGTAAGTTGTCCCCCTTTGAAATCAACTCCCCTCTTGCATTACGTGTCTTACTATTACCCACCTCATTTGATGTTAGACGATTAAAATGTCTTCCACTGTTAGATTAAAGTTCTCTTTACAACTAAAACTATACCTATCTTACCTCTTTGGTCAACTTTCTGAAACATTGTTCTATGATCCATGTCTGCTCTAAGATGTCACATGGGAGTCGTGAGGACTTGTGTCGTCTAGGATCTTGCTTGAATCCATTGGTCATCGTGCAAGCATTGGGCCTATGGAGAGTATTCGATTAAACAAAGAAATATTGAACTTGTGGGTGTCTTCTGGATTTGGTTTATAGGGTTTCATTGTAATTCCTTTTCTCTTGCAGGTGAAACTCACACAATTTTGAAGGAATAATTTCATCCTGTGCTTGTGACCCTCTGCTAGTGTACTTAGAGCCTTAATGATGTCAAATAATTTGAGGTCCTTGAAGGAACTGCATCACTAAGCTTAATACCTTTGTGGACCTATGGAGCTTTGGATGTCTAAACTAGGGCACCTATCTAAGCAAACCATTTGGCATACATATTTAGTACTTGCACAAAAACTGTGGCCTTGCTCTTTCACTCATTTGGAATGAACTCTGCAACCTTCCTACCTCTATTATGCTTATGTATGTGCTTTTCACTTGTAGGAACCAGTTATTTGTTACTCTTTTCTCTCGCTCGACTTCCATGACTTTGGTATTATAAAGTGATGGTGGTCTTACACGGTCTACTTCTCTAGGTTAGGTTCTTCGTTCCTTTTTTGGCAGAAACATGTAAGTGTATTTTTTAGTTGGTAGGTTTTTAAGATAGATCAATATTATTTTCCATTCTTTTCAAATTCTAGTGTTTATATTTGTTTTTGTGCTCATTTTATGAGATGTCGCTCTCCCAAAAGTTTCTGAGGGTGAAAAACCCTTTTGAGACTAAGCTCCACTACTTCCAAATGGGGAAAGCAATGGTTCACTTCCATATAAATTCTCTGTAAGAGTTCTCAGTTAACCGTAGGTTTTCTTTTTCTTTACTATCAATTTTACAAATTCTTTCTTTAACCATGTGTTTTCATCATGACCATATGAGCAGAAAAGAAAAGCCCTATACCCTCTACGATCAAAGTAAGGTATCCTTTGTTTTTTTTTTCTTTGGTATTGGATATGTGTTGAATAGTGTTCTATTTTTCCTCCTTGACTATTACAACTACTTGAGGGTTTAACAAAGTGTTCAATCTTTACAGGTTCACCTCTTCCTATAGACCCCAACATAGTTCTCTTGATATGGGTTTTCTGTAGACTGGGAATCATTTCTCGACATACAATCACCCAGGTTCTTATGTGGATTATAATTTCTTGTGCCAAGGTATTTGACTGTGAGGCCAAGAAACTTTTCTCGAACTACACAACTTAGGGTTTTTATTTTGTTTATCAAATAACTTATCCAACTCATCCTTCCATTTGACTGTGTTCTTAAATATTTTATGGGAACTTAATTATATATTATATGTTATTAGGTGCAATGGCCAGCTAGTCGTAGTGTTTAGGGCAGTTATCTGCAAATCTTCATATTAATAAATTATACGACTAGGAGACCTTCTTGGAGAAACATTCTTTTGAAGACTCAATCTTCTATGATATTTTTGTGATGATATCTTTCTGAGGAAATATAGAACCTTTTATGCCAACCCAAAGATCCTATACAAGAGGTTGAACACTAATGCAACTTTGGAACAAAATAATTATTGGTAGCCCAAGTTGATCAGCCTTTGAGAACAATCCTTCTATGCCTCAGGAAATCAAATTTCATCACCAAAAGGGTAGGCTGAATTCATTCCCTTTAGAGGTTGAATTGTCTAGATCTAAGTAAATTGTGTCTTTTTGATATACCATGGGAAGAGATCCAAATTTTTATTGAGCATTTGTGTGGATTATTGAACATACAGATATGTGAGAATTCACTTTGTGCATTTAGTTAGATATTTAAGTACTTATACAATAATTGCAGGCTTGCTCTTTCACACATTTGGAATGAGCTATACAACCTTCCTACCTCTATTACACTTATCTATGTTCTTTTCCCTTGCAGTAACCAGTTCTTTGTTACTTTTTTTGTCTCGCTCGACTTCCATGACTTTGGCATTATAAAGCAGTGATGACCTTACGGGGTCAATTCTCTAGGTTAGGTTCTTCATTCCTTTTTTGGCAGAAACATGTAAGTGTCTTTTTTAATGGATAGGTTTTTAAGACAGATCAATATTATTTTCCATTATTTATAAATTTCAGTGGTTATATTTTTTTTGTGCTTATTTTCTCAAATACCACTCCCCCAAAAGTTTTTGAGGGTGAAAAACCCTTCTGAGACTAAGCGCCTCTACTTCCAAATGGGGCAAGCATTGGTTCACTACCATATAAATGCTTTGTAAGAGTTCACAGTTAACACTAGGTTGTTTCTCTTCTTTACTATAAATTTTACAAATTCTTTCTTTAACCTTCTGTTTTCATCTTGACCACAAGAGAAAAAGGTAGAGCCTTGTACCCTCTACGATTAAGGTAAGGTCTCCTTCATTTTTTTGTCCTTTGGAATTGGATATGTGTTGAATAGTGTTGTATTTCTCCTACTCGAGTATTCTAACTACTTGAGGGCTTAACAGAGTTCTCAGCCTTTACAGGTTCACCTCTTCCTCTAGACCCCGACATAGTTATCTTCATATGGATTTTCCCTAAACTGGGAATCATTTCTCGACATACAATTGCCTAGGTTCTTATGTGGATTTTAATTTCTTGTTCCAAGGTACTCGACTGTGAGGCCAAGAACCTTTTCTTGAACTACACAACTTAGGGTTTTTATTTTGTTCAGCAAATAACTTATCCAACCGGACCTTCCATTTGACTGTGTTCTTCAATATTTTATGGGAAATTAATTATATATTATGTGTTATTTGGAATAATGACCAGCTAGTCATAGTTTTTAGGGCAGTTATATGCAAATTTTCATATTAATAAATTATATGACTAGGAGACCTTTTTGGAGCACATTCTTTTGAAGACTCAATATTCTGTGATATTTTTGCGATGGTATGTTTTTGAGGAAATATAGAGCCTTTTAAGCCGACCTAAAGATCCTATACAAGAGCTTGAACACTAATGCAACTTTGGGCTAAACTAATTCTTGGTAGCCCGAGTTGATCAACCTTTGAGAACAATCCTTCTCTGCCACATGAAATAAAATTTCATGGCCAAAAGGGCAGGCTGAATTCATTCTCTTTAGAGGTTAAATTGTCTAGATCTATGTAAATTGCATCTTTTTGACAGATCATGGGAAGAGATCGTATTGTTGATTGAACATCTATGTGGAGTAATGAAAATATAGACATGTGAGAATTCACTACGTTCATTTAGTTAGATCATCTATTTCGTATGAGACATGCCATAAAAAAAATTAAGCATTAAAGAGTTGTGCGATGGTCAGAATATCATGAGGAAATGTCAATGTTCTTTTCAAATTATTTTTGAAGATGAGAAGAAACATTTTTCCAAAGCTTCAGTGCTAAACATCATTTAATAGGTTTGTCGTTAAAGGTTTTTTGAGTTTTCCAAATATCCTTGTGGTCTTTTCCACAAGGATTTCAGAGAAAAAACAAATTCTAGATCAACGATTGGGATGAACACAAACATATGAATGATCATAAATATGTGCACATCAAATTGTTTAAGCTAGAGGAGCTAAACAATGGACTTCTAAAAATTATTTCCCATCTCAAGGCACAATTGAAAAGATATATAGAAAAGGATGAAGTGCATGTGTCACAATCAGATAAAGTCAGCAAAAGTGATAGTAATATTTACTCCACTTTTGAGCTAGAGGATCCTCACTATTGGGTAGCGGAAGCCCTGCACAACAGTCATGAGGCACAAAGACCGAAATTTTGGGTAAAAATAGGGTAAAGACTCCGCGAGATGCATGGAGTGAGATTTGTAATAAGTCAAATTCAAAGGGGTATCCAGCCCAAAAATAATGTAAAGAATGTAATTTTAGTCGGTCCGCTCATGGATCACGGTCCATGGAAAGGTATAAATAGGGTGAGGCTATATGGGTAGAGAAACTAAGCTTTGTTGTATGGTTTTAGATCTGTCATGTAATGGGTTTTTAAGAAAAGCATTCTAAAAGTGTTTGTAACTCCGAGTCGAGGGTGTGGGTAGTGGATAGAGGCTCTCCTGCTGTGTGCGCAGAGGCTTGGAAGAGTCCGCAGCTATGTGCGCGGACCCTTGTAGCTGAGTGCGCAAGGCAGATCTAGATGTACTAGTGATAAGTGAAAATAAAGATAATTTCCTTCTAAGAATTTTGTGTCAAATATGAATTATCGCAAATCTGGCATTTTTTATAAATAGTAAGACTCTTTGATCTATGCACATATGTTTCCTTATTGAATACTTGTGAATATGGGTTAAATCTTGATACTCGAACTAAATAAATCTTACAAAAGTTTGCTTAAAGACCATTCTAAAGTAGATCTGAGCTACAATACTTCATCTAATAGATTAGATCTGTAGACTGCGTGCTGATATACAGTAAGAGGTATTCAGGATTTGCGCGAAGACAACGCAGCGTGAAGCTGGAAAATGGGGAACGAAACCTCCAAACCACATCTAAACATCCCATGGGTGTGGAAACTTGGTTCCAACACCCTCCCCTACTACCTCGGGTGAGACCTCAGTCCGCGCTTCGTGGGGTGTTGCCGAAAAGGCCAGTAGCTCTGGAATTCGCTTGGCTAAATAATTCTTCCAAACTTGGGTCAGGCCCATATAAGCCAACAAATGGTTCCATTGCCAAGACTAAGATCTACCTAAGGGGTGTCTGATCTGGGAACACTAGAACCCTACAAAGAAAGGGATTAAAGTGTGGTGGGATCTAAAACTCCACAAGTTCACAATTCAGGAAAACGAAAACCCGCGAGTATCAGAGGAAGATTAGTTGGACCGGTATATATTCGCAGACATTCATGAAATCTTCTTTGCGTCATTCCTGGTAGAGATATACGAGTGGATTGCAAGGCTAGCTCTCAGTGTGGGAAGGTGCAGATTGGAGCAGCATTGATTATGCCAATCATTTGGGGGTTCCAAAGAGTGAGTATGCCCCCTGTTGTATTATCTGCTTTAACTTCTAAAAACTCAAATCCATCGAGCCATTTGCTGTGAATTTCTTTGGTTTTTGAATGGAACATTTAGTTTCCTGTATAAAGATCATATCCGTAGCTTCTCGTTTCATTCTATTGCTAAGTATTTTTTGTTTTCTTTTACTACCTAGACCTATGATATTCCAAGATGTGAACGTCATTATTAAAGATTTGTAAAGGAGTAACTGGTTAGGTCTTTCATCATACCTGAATCTATCATTAGCTTTCCACTTTCCATCAATAGCTCATTCTGATTTTTCCTACCTCTTTTCTTTCCTGGGTTTCTAAGAGTTAATCCTGGTGTGGCTTTCATATTTTTCACACCTTTGTTACCCTGCCTTTCATTGTTTCTTTGCCTTTCTAGCCCTTTAGCTTGAGTTTTCCATAGGAAAAACTGTTGTACTCTATTGAACTCTTCTTGAGGTAACGAGTCTATCACTCCCATCGTTCCCAATTTCAGGAATCCTTCAAGATCTAGGTGCTCTCTATTAAGAATCTCTTGTAGTTCATTATCCTCTATTTCCATCTCACTCTCGGTCATTTCTTGATCCATATCAAGTTCTCCATCACTCAGCATAGTCTCTTTCTGTTTATTAATATCTTGTGTTTGTTCCCTATCTTCTTCTTTCTCCTTCTCCCCTCGGATTCCTTCCATTCCCTGACCTACTTTTGTTATCTCTTCCTCTTCTTCGAGAACTTGGAACTTGTTGAGACTGGCTTATGTCCCTTCTGTTTGTTATTGCTTTGGCCCCCTTTTGCCCCTTTTTCCTCTATATCCCACATTGTGAAAGCTTTCAATATCTTTCATTGTGGTTACTTTACTTCTGTTCTCTATTTTACTAAGAGGATAGTCCCTAAATAGGTGCTCATGCTCATGGAACTTGTGACATCTGAAAGGAATATGTTCATAATCTACTGTTTGCACCCATTTTCCATCAAAAACTTCTAAGATGACCTCATATGGTACAGCTCCCAAGAGATCCATCTCCACACATTTTTGTGCGAAGGAAGTGTATTTTCCCCTTCTAATGGCCTCAGAGGCTTTAACAAAAATCCCTAGTTTATTTCCTATAACGATTCTGTTTGCTAGTAATCAAGAGGTAGAGAGTAGAGTCTTAACCAGATTGGGACCGAAGTGAAAGTTTCTCGCTCCGGGACAAAATTCATCATCCACGGCCGCATGTAGAGGCCTGCTACTGCATAGAAGTAAGGTCCTCCTTCAAACACCCTATCTTTGTCCTCAATATTTGTAAAGGCTACAGTGAATAAACCCTTTGACCGAATATGTAGGTGTATGCTTCCTTTTGGTTTCCAGTGGAGTGACCTCAGCCTTGGGTTTACATGGCCCATTTTATGCCTTGTTTTCTGCTCCCTATTTCTTGTCTTCTTTCTCATTATCTTTTGTGTCGTTGTCATCCCTTGGTTTGGTTAAATCTTGATCCTCTTCAATGTTCTTTTTCCTTTCTCCTGAAGGTCCTTTGACAGATTCTATTGGTTTCTTACCTCGGATGGCCACTGCCTGCCTATAGGAGGGATGGCCACTGCCTGCCTATTGTATTTGAAATTTTATAAATAATATTGTCCTTGTAGGAATCTTTGTTACTTATTAGCAAAGTTATGTTTATGCAGTTGTTTGTAATTCAGATGAAGAGGATACATCGGAACTAGATGTTATCAGAGATGTTTGCACTGCAAAGGAGTATGTTGCAATGAAAAGTGCAGAAGCCAAGAAGCTAGTGAGGATTTCCAATTTTGCAACATACAAAGTTGTGGCAATAGAAAAATAAAGATCACTTGGTTGTGATATTTCTAAGAAATCTTCTAGTGATAACATTGTTACTAAAAATGTTTCGACAGATGAAACATCTATGAGCAACCCTTCTTTCGAAATGATAACAAACTCTTCCACTCCATTGAGAGGTACATTATAAACCCATCAGTATGGGTTGAATTATTGAAATATCTTTCTTTAGGGACTTCAAAATCTTCACCCACATGATTAGATATTTTGAAAGTGATACTCAATCCCATTGAGAAATTGACATTTCATTTGTAATTAGTGATCATAGTTTCACATGATATGTTGATGCTGAAATGGGACTGCCAATATGTACAGTATATTGCTTCATTGCATCCCATCTTGTTCACACAATGATTTTAGTTTTTACAGTCTCATTTTGCTACTTTCTTGGTAGACTCATTTACTCATTTTTCACATATTGAATATTGAGACTCAAGTCTTTTTAGTTTAAAATAGGTTTTTGTAATTATCTTGTAATTACACTGTAAGTTGTCCCCCTTTGAAATCAACTCCCCTCTTGCGTTACGTGTCTTACTATTACCCACCTCATTTGATGTTAGACGATTAAAATGTCTTCCACTGTTAGATTAAAGTTCTCTTTACAACTAAAACTATACCTATCTTACCTCTTTGGTCAGCTTTCTGAAACATTGTTCTATGATCCATGTCTGCTCTAAGATGTCACATGGGAGTCGTGAGGACTTGTGTCGTCTAGGATCTTGCTTGAATCCATTGGTCATCGTGCAAGCATTGGGCCTATGGAGAGTATTCGATTAAACAAAGAAATATTGAACTTGTGGGTGTCTTCTGGATTTGGTTTATAGGGTTTCATTGTAATTCCTTTTCTCTTGCAGGTGAAACTCACACAATTTTGAAGGAATAATTTCATCCTGTGCTTGTGACCCTCTGCTAGTGTACTTAGAGCCTTAATGATGTCAAATAATTTGAGGTCCTTGAAGGAACTGCATCACTAAGCTTAATACCTTTGTGGACCTATGGAGCTTTGGATGTCTAAACTAGGGCACCTATCTAAGCAAACCATTTGGCATACATATTTAGTACTTGCACAAAAACTGTGGCCTTGCTCTTTCACTCATTTGGAATGACTCTGCAACCTTCCTACCTCTGTTATGCTTATGTATGTGCTTTTCACTTGTAGGAACCAGTTATTTGTTACTCTTTTCTCTAGCTCGACTTCCATGACTTTGGTATTATAAAGCGATGGTGGTCTTACACGGTCTACTTCTCTAGGTTAGGTTCTTCGTTCCTTTTTTGGCAGAAACATGTAAGTGTATTTTTTAGTTGGTAGGTTTTTAAGATAGATCAATATTATTTTCCATTCTTTTCAAATTCTAGTGTTTATATTTGTTTTTGTGCTCATTTTATGAGATGTCGCTCTCCCAAAAGTTTCTGAGGGTGTAAAACCCTTTTGAGACTAAGCTCCACTACTTCCAAATGGGGAAAGCAATGGTTCACTTCCATATAAATTCTCTGTAAGAGTTCTCAGTTAACCGTAGGTTTTCTTCTTCTTTACTATCAATTTTACAAATTCTTTCTTTAACCTTGTGTTTTCATCATGACCATATGAGCAGAAAAGAAAAGCCCTATACCCTCTACGATCAAAGTAAGGTATCCTTTGTTTTTTTTTTCTTTGGTATTGGATATGTGTTGAATAGTGTTCTATTTTTCCTCCTTGACTATTACAACTACTTGAGGGTTTAACAAAGTGTTCAATCTTTACAGGTTCACCTCTTCCTATAGACCCCAACATAGTTCTCTTGATATGGGTTTTCTGTAGACTGGGAATCATTTCTCGACATACAATCACCCAGGTTCTTATGTGGATTATAATTTCTTGTGCCAAGGTATTTGACTGTGAGGCCAAGAAACTTTTCTCGAACTACACAACTTAGGGTTTTTATTTTGTTCATCAAATAACTTATCCAACTCATCCTTCCATTTGACTGTGTTCTTAAATATTTTATGGGAACTTAATTATATATTATATGTTATTAGGTGTAATGGCCAGCTAGTCGTAGTGTTTAGGGCAGTTATATGCAAATCTTCATATTAATAAATTATATGACTAGGAGACCTTCTTGGAGAAACATTCTTTTGAAGACTCAATCTTCTATGATATTTTTGTGATGATATCTTTCTGAGGAAATATAGAACCTTTTATGCCAACCCAAAGATCCTATACAACAGGTTGAACACTAATGCAACTTTGGAACAAAATAATTATTGGTAGCCCAAGTTGATCAACCTTTGAGAACAATCCTTCTATGCCTCAGGAAATCAAATTTCATCACCAAAAGGGTAGGCTGAATTCATTCCCTTTAGAGGTTGAATTGTCTAGATCTAAGTAAATTGTGTCTTTTTGATATACCATGGGAAGAGATCCAAATTTTTATTGAGCATTTGTGTGGATTATTGAACATACAGATATGTGAGAATTCACTTTGTGCATTTAGTTAGATATTTAAGTACTTATACAATAATTGCAGGCTTGCTCTTTCACACATTTGGAATGAGCTATACAACCTTCCTACCTCTATTACACTTATCTATGTTCTTTTCCCTTGCAGTAACCAGTTCTTTGTTACTTTTTTTGTCTCGCTCGACTTCCATGACTTTGGCATTATAAAGCAGTGATGACCTTACGGGGTCAATTCTCTAGGTTAGGTTCTTCATTCCTTTTTTGGCAGAAACATGTAAGTGTCTTTTTTAATGGATAGGTTTTTAAGACAGATCAATATTATTTTCCATTATTTATAAATTTCAGTGGTTATATTTTTTTTGTGCTTATTTTCTCAAATACCACTCCCCCAAAAGTTTTTGAGGGTGAAAAACCCTTCTGAGACTAAGCGCCTCTACTTCCAAATGGGGCAAGCATTGGTTCACTACCATATAAATGCTTTGTAAGAGTTCACAGTTAACACTAGGTTGTTTCTCTTCTTTACTATAAATTTTACAAATTCTTTCTTTAACCTTCTGTTTTCATCTTGACCACAAGAGAAAAAGGTAGAGCCTTGTACCCTCTACGATTAAGGTAAGGTCTCCATTTTTTTGTCCTTTGGAATTGGATATGTGTTGAATAGTGTTGTATTTCTCCTACTCGAGTATTCTAACTACTTGAGGGCTTAACAGAGTTCTCAGCCTTTACAGGTTCACCTCTTCCTCTAGACCCCGACATAGTTATCTTCATATGGATTTTCCCTAAACTGGGAATCATTTCTCGACATACAATTGCCTAGGTTCTTATGTGGATTTTAATTTCTTGTTCCAAGGTACTCGACTGTGAGGCCAAGAACCTTTTCTTGAACTACACAACTTAGGGTTTTTATTTTGTTCAGCAAATAACTTATCCAACCGGACCTTCCATTTGACTGTGTTCTTCAATATTTTATGGGAAATTAATTATATATTATGTGTTATTTGGAATAATGACCAGCTAGTCATAGTTTTTAGGGCAGTTATATGCAAATTTTCATATTAATAAATTATATGACTAGGAGACCTTTTTGGAGCACATTCTTTTGAAGACTCAATATTCTGTGATATTTTTGCGATGGTATGTTTTTGAGGAAATATAGAGCCTTTTAAGCCGACCTAAAGATCCTATAGAGGAGCTTGAACACTAATGCAACTTTGGACTAAACTAATTCTTGGTAGCCCGAGTTGATCAACCTTTGAGAACAATCCTTCTCTGCCACATGAAATAAAATTTCATGGCCAAAAGGGCAGGCTGAATTCATTCTCTTTAGAGGTTAAATTGTCTAGATCTATGTAAATTGCATCTTTTTGACAGATCATGGGAAGAGATCGTATTGTTGATTGAACATCTATGTGGAGTAATGAAAATATAGACATGTGAGAATTCACTACGTTCATTTAGTTAGATCATCTATTTCGTATGAGACATGCCATAAAAAAAATTAAGCATTAAAGAGTTGTGCGATGGTCAGAATATCATGAGGAAATGTCAATGTTCTTTTCAAATTATTTTTGAAGATGAGAAGAAACATTTTTCCAAAGCTTCAGTGCTAAACATCATTTAATAGGTTTGTCGTTAAAGGTTTTTTGAGTTTTCCAAATATCCTTGTGCTCTTTTCCACAAGGATTTCAGAGAAAAAACCAATTCTAGATCAACAATTGGGATGAACACAAACATAGTGAATGATCATAAATATGTGCACATCAAATTGTTTAAGCTAGAGGAGCTAAACAATGGACTTCTAAAAATTATTTCCCATCTCAAGGCACAATTGAAAAGATATATAGAAAAGGATGAAGTGCATGTGTCACAATCAGATAAAGTCAGCAAAAGTGACAGTAATATTTACTCCACTTTTGAGCTAGAGGATCCTCACTATTGGGTAGCGGAAGCCCCGCACAACAGTCATGAGGCACAAAGACCGAAATTTTGGGTAAAAATAGGGTAAAGACTCCGCGAGATGCATGGAGTGAGATTTGTAATAAGTCAAATTCAAAGGGGTATCCAGCCCAAAAATAATGTAAAGAATGTAATTTTAGTCGGTCCGCTCATGGATCACGGTCCATGGAAATGTATAAATAGGGTGAGGCTATATGGGTAGAGAAACTAAGCTTTGTTGTATGGTTTTAGATCTGTCATGTAATGGGTTTTTAAGAAAAGCATTCTAAAAGTGTCTGTAACTCCGAGTCAAGGGTGTGGGTAGTGGATAGAGGCTCTGCTGCTGTGTGCGCAGAGGCTTGGAAGAGTCCGCAGCTATGTGCGCGGACCCTTGTAGCTGAGTGTGCAAGGCAGATCTAGATGTACTAGTGATAAGTGAAAATAAAGATAATTTCCTTCTAAGAATTTTGTGTCAAATATGAATTATCGCAAATCTGGCATTTTTTATAAATAGTAAGACTCTTTGATCTATGCACATATGTTTCCTTATTGAATACTTGTGAATATGGGTTAAATCTTAATACTTGAACTAAATAAATCTTACAAAAGTTTGCTTAAAGACCATTCTAAAGTAGATCTGAGCTACAATACTTCATCTAATAGATTAGATCTGTAGACTGCGTGCTGATATACAGTAAGAGGTATTCAGGATTTGCGCGAAGACAACGCAGCGTGAAGCTGGAAAATGGGGAACGAAACCTCCAAACCACATCTAAACATCCCATGGGTGTGGAAACTTGGTTCCAACACCCTCCCCTACTACCTCGGGTGAGACCTCAGTCCGCGCTTCGTGGGGTGTTGCCGAAAAGGCCAGTAGCTCTGGAATTCGCTTGGCTAAATAATTCTTCCAAACTTGGGTCAGGCCCATATAAGCCAACAAATGGTTCCATTGCCAAGACTAAGATCTACCTAAGGGGTGTCTGATCTGGGAACACTAGAACCCTACAAAGAAAGAGATTAAAGTGTGGTGGGATCTAAAACTCCACAAGTTCACAATTCAGGAAAACGAAAACCCACGAGTATCAGAGGAAGATTAGTTGGACCGGTATATATTCGCAGACATTCATGAAATATTCTTTGCGTCATTCCTGGTAGAGATATACGAGTGGATTGCAAGGCTAGCTCTCAGTGTGGGAAGGTGCAGATTGGACCAGCCTATGGTGTGGACCTCGAAACTTATGCGTAGGCTAGAATCCACCAAGGATAGAATTGCATGCGTAGTAGATCATTGGTTGGATCAGGTAATAGGAGGATTTATCATTGATTTCGCGATAGATACAACTGTAAGTTATAGCGAAGAAGATAGGCAGTTTCTTCAAGGAACTCGGGGTAGGTATATCAAATCATTGAAGACTTGGATTAAGATGCTATTGTGTGAAAAACAGATTATGCGTGTTTATTGATGTCTGGAGTATCACAGAGTGGAAGAGGTTACCAAGGAAGAGGAGGAGTAGAGAATAGTCCTTTAGCAAGGAGGAGCTCGCGAGGTTCTCACCAGGAAATGCAGTTTGGTTGATCAAGGAGAGATTCCCACTAATACCACTTCCATCCATGCCACCACCCACTTCATCTACATCGAATCTGTCCACATCAACCTAACCACACCTCCAACCCCACCCCCACCAAAAGTTGGGATGGCGAGCGCAGTCCAGCTTCCAACATTTAAAGGGATAGGAAATGAGGAACCAAGCCGATTCTGGTTTGTGATAAAGTCTGTATGGGATGCTCATGGCATCACCGATGATAACATCAAGAATGCCACCTTAGTTACTGTGTTGCAGGACCACGCACTAACCTGGTACATGAAATATTCAAGTGATCATCCAAATCATGGAATAACAGCAATCCAGGAGGCACTAAACAAGGAATTTGGGTGACCCAAGTCAAAAACACAGTCAGTTATTGGGTTCAAGGAGATTGTAATGTTGCCTGGTGAAACCTCATGGGATTTAGATTAGAGGTTGAAAAGCACCATCCACGAGGTCCATATCACACTAATGAATGCGCAACACCGTGCTTGTTTTTTTGCAATTTTAATGCCCTATCTGAGATCGGCTCTATCACAACATAAGATCTCAACCCAAGCTGAAGTGTTGGAGGCAACAATGTGGCTGCACGAAACCCCAATACATGACCCAAGGTTGGGAGTACAACAAATCCAAGCGTAGATACAAAACTTATGTCTAGAGATGCAAAGCTTGAAATAGGGACAGGTGCCTAGGACAGAGGTGTAGGAAGAAGTAAGATGTATCAAATGTAAGGGACCAGGCCACGATAAGGACCACTGTTTGATCTTTGTGAACTATATAGCAAGAGGGGGACCAATAATGTTGTGACATGAGGTACAAGCTAGGCCAAGTATGGCGCCCGTACTTTGATGCGAAATCTGTGAGATCCGAGAAAAGCATGCAATGGACAAGAGCCACCTATTGCCAAGCTTAAGACAACCCCCTTGTCAACAATTATTTTGCAAATTTTGCAGAATGGTGAGCCACGAGGAAATAAATTGCCATAGTTACCAAATGTTGATGGATTGAACACCTGCTTATAGGATGCAAACAGAGGCACGCGGGCAAGATCCCACTACACTATTCATGCGGGGAGGGTACCAGGGCCGCGGATGGGGCGGCAAAGGCATGGGACCTAGACAGGGACGAGGGCAATTAATTTGCTACAACTGTGGAGGGTCGGGGCATTATGCCTGAGATTGCATGAACCTGAACAAAGCTTGTTGTCCTTACTGTTATCAATTTTACCACAAAGCAATCAATTTCCCCATGCTAATTACTTAGACGCGAGAAAATGGGGTGCTTCTGGCCAACCCCACTTAGAACATCCAGATGATGAAGGCTGAACCTCGTGTGGATGAGACGAATGTAAATATGATGCTCCAGAGTGGTGTTACCACATGAGAAGATAAGGGGAAACAACTAGAGACAGATGCATGGGTCTGTAAGGCCCCCCTGAAACAACCAGACTTTGACTTGGAGCACGTGAAAGAAACATTTATGGAAGCCAAGAAGAGCTTCGCGGAAGCTTTACGTCGAGAAGTAAGGATCAATTAGGATCAGAGAAGGACACATCTGTGATAACCACCTTCTTGGAAACCTGCATAAACTTACTCAAGGATGCTAAGGTAGTAAAGTGGCTGCAAGAATTGATAACTCAGTGCATGAGAGCGGATGAAGCACGAATGAAATGGAAATTAGGTAAACATGCTTTCCGCACTGGGTGGGAAATGCGACTAACTGTCCAGATTGGAGACTATGAGATGGATCAGGTCCTCTTAGACTTGGGGTCCAACGCGAATGTCTTACCGAAGCAAACTTGGGAATGGATGGGCAGACCCCTGCTACAATGGTCCCCAATTCAACTAAAAATTGCTAACCAATAGAAGATTCTTCCCATAGGATGCCTGAATGGAGTTAAAGTAGACATCGATGGCGCCAACACCTAGACCGATTTTGAGGTCATGGAAATGGTGGATGATAGTAACCCATATCCTGCACTTTTAGGGATAGAGTGGCCAACAGATATGAAAGGAATCATCAACCTCAAGAAAACAAAAAATGATATTCGAAAATAAATCTCTCCGCGTAGTGGTCCCATTAGACCCTGCAAAAGGGGCACGATATACAAAGCCCATTCGCAATGAAGACAGCGATGGATAATTGGACTGTATCTACCAGATTAAAATGCAAGATTAAGACCGGGTTAATGCAACATTGGATGGTCAACTCTCATGGCGTCATGATAGTTCTTTCACATGGGACTTGGATGAAGAGGTTGAACGATGGTGGAATCAGCTGCATGAAGTAACCACGCTCAACTGTAATCATATGGTGATAGTGGGAGTAAAGGAATAGATGAAGATATTCACAAAAACATTCTATGCAGCTATTGCTTCCAAATAGGGTGTCACTCCGAAGATGTGAATGACAGGGCACAGATGTCGAAGGAAGGCGTGTGCATGGTCGGAAGTACAAAACAAAGTAAGAAACCCTTGTCAGCCGAGGCTACATGGGTCTGAGGGGAAGATATTCACCCAGCTTAGAAGTAGTAGCTCGAAGCTACATCAACAGACCAGTGCCAAGTTTAGCAGGGGCTCAGGGAAGTTGAGGATACCACAGGTTCACTGGGCTTGCAATAGATGGCAGAAGGAAGCTCAGAAAAGACAGAGTGGTTATGGGCCCTCCAACACCGATAAACAGGGTCTATGGCCAAAGAAGAAGAGCACGTTGTAGAGTAGAGGGGCCTCGGAATGTGCTATGACCCTGCTATCCTAGCTATGCCCACACTCATGGAAGAATATAAACATCCGAACGATTACCCAGATGCTTTAGAGGTGCTTGCAGCCCGGGTTAGCAGGGATGAGCCAAACTCGCATCAAGGGTGTGAACACCTGACTAGAAATTGAAACTATAGTTTCAACGCCTCATGCAGTTGAAAGAAGGCGTGGGACTATAAACCAGTCTGCGAAAGGTCGGTGTGGCAAAAGCAGTCTTTACTGAACTAGGCAGTTCCCAAGTTTGCAACTGCGCCTCAAGGATAGAGCTACAACGAGGAAAAGTCAAAAGGTAACTGTTAGTCACATGGGCCCTGATAGGAAGGTTAGATCACCTCAGAAAGGAGAGGGCGCCGGGACATTATGGCACCCCTAATGAATTGAAAATGGGGGGAAGAGATGTTTTCAAAGCTCATAATGTGTGGCCAGTACTATATTTTTGGCATTTTGAGCCAGCAAAAAGTAGCTAGTACGCGGCTACTAGGCACTCCATGAGTACTATGGCAAGAACCCCAGCACGAGTCGTCGAAGAAATCTAGCTGAATCAACAAGAGCTCGAAGAGGTAACCCAAGTTCCTAAAGTTCCTAGTTCCCCACACACCCTGTGACCGAGGAGCAACAAGCAGAAGATGGGTCCAGTCCGGGCCTTCCCAAGATTCAACAAACGCTCGGCAGTCAACAAAGGAAATGTAGTGACAACCGAACCCACTGAGGAGGATGACGACCTACAACAATTGATTAATAAAACTAATGCAAAGTCTGATTAAGAAGAAATTTCATTCCATTTCTCGTCATTACCCACGTATCTTTCTCCATGGACCAAGACGAACAAGCTAGCGAATGACGTAGATGCTACAAAAACCACGCTCTAGAGCCCGCTTCTTCCGAATCATATAAGGTTCGAAGGGTTGCCAATGGGGCACATTCCAAACACCAAAGGCATGCTATTGCCACAAAAGTGGTTACTAGGCGTGGAGAGGGCTGGACTACTGAACCTCAGGTGGATACCCCACCATCACCGCATGACAATCACCATATTTGTGATTCGAAAACTGCTAGGTCTCATCCATGATGGCTATCTCTGGTTGGAAGAACCGATCTAAATCACAACTGACCTAATCGGTCGGATTACGCACCTGCCACATAAAGGGAATAACCTCGCAAACATAGCTGGAACCAGTAGCAAGGGAGGCCTTGCTGAAATAGTGAAGGAAAAGTACCATCTAGATAAAGGAAAGTCGGGGTATGTCACAACAAGCATCAGGGACCGCACAGTATGAGTCGCCACTCAGATCCTAGCTGGTAAAATTATGAGAAAATGTCACATAGATGAGGTGCCCACCACTGTCATTGCATTGGCAGGACGGTGTGTCGAGGGGATTCAGTTCAATTAGGCATAGTTTTTATGCGACAAATTTCTGATCAATTGTCAATAAGCACAGGACAAAGGTAAGACCTTTCATTATACATGGTTGCTCTTATCAATCCTTCTGGTTACAGGTGACTTGCCACAGGAGAGCTAGTTTCCCAGCATTGACAATAGTCTACCCAAAGTAGTATGGTATATGTCACTCTGGGCTACAAAGGATGCAACAAGGGTTTCCGCGATCCAGGAATTTTGGACCTCCATGGAAGGAAAGATACAAACATTGATTGCTCGAAGACCGCGCATGTCCCCTACAATTTTCCATAATTTTCAAAGCACGACCGAGTTCAAAGCAGACATGCATCGCATGTATATCTGCGTGCAGAAGCGTCGAGAGTGATCTTGGGTAACACTTTTGTTCCTTGCAATGGATGATGCCATTTACACAGTATTAGCAGCATGGCCCTTGGAATGGCACACCCTAGACAAGACCATTCTCGACTAAGTGGCTGCACAATAGTAGAAGAAGTAATGCCAGCAGAGACTCATCCAACTGGCAGAAAAAACACGACAGGAACAACAAGCCGCTTTGCAACAGGGGGCTACCATGAGCCAAATAACAACGGGGAACCAGACAGATTAGGGAATGGATTTGGAACAGGATCTGCAACATGAAATAGAGATGCAGGAACACCTCAAGCAATCATGCACCAAGGAATCACCGGCTGCCAGGAAAAAGTCCAAAATAGTGAAGGCTCTGGAAAAAAACTTTAAGGATAATAGCTAGCCTACAAGCAATGTTACCACCAATGCATTGCCCGAACTAATCACTGCAAAAACAACTGTGTTGGGGGAGATCAGAGTGTAATTACAGGCCTTACAAGAGTGACACCCATGGAGGGTCACTCGCGAGCCCACAAAAGACACAGCCCCCGCTGCACAGATGGTCAGCATGCACACACCACACATCCTCTCATTGCCAGCCGAGGTTGTTCGAACCACAGCGACAGGCGCCGAAGGCAGTTGGGAATTAATTCTAGCCACTCTATCTAGAGACATATTATACCTACTACAAGAGGGAGTAACTCAGGGATTTCGTGCCAGGGAAGGTCGCGCATTCCACATCTTGATAGAATAACAGGCAACGATAGAACAAATCACTTTCCGCCATGATGAACTGGCTACACAACACCGAGAGTTAGAACAAGCTATGACAAAGGCGTGTGGTATGGTCCTGAAGCTAACCATTCCTGGGGACCTCCCCCTAGCTACCAAGGTTCAGCACATGGTAGCCGGCTTTCGCACGGCCCAAGCGGAGGCCACAATACACCAGGAGGAACTAACGTTACAAGTTGTAGAGCTCTGTCTCAAGGCTTGGCCTCCCACACCTCCAGTCGAATGGGAATGCCACCATAGCGAAGTTATATCTAGACTAGAAATAATGAGTAGTGTTGTTCACGAATGCTCAGGACTACTCAGTCAGTTGCTTGGGATACTCATTGCCCTCCAGGAGGATCCAACCATACAGTGAGTAGAAATCGAGGCGTGTGAGTTGTATTAGGCCTATGACACCACCCGTGGCACTGCACAAACGGTCACTATCACATAATGGGTGGCCAAAATGAAGGAGGACCAGGCGCTCAAAGCCCAAGTTGACGCGGTGCAACAATAGGAGGTAGCACTTAAAGAATGTATCTAGCCCTGGCTCGAAGAAGCGTTTAGCATATCTACAACCTTTGAAGGTAAGGTCACGTAGATGTAGGTAGTATGTGCGATAGAGCGAGTAGTTGCAAATGATATGGATACCTCAGTGGCTCACTTGGAAAAGGTACAGAGGTTTGCAGCCGAATTTGTTGCAGAGACAGGTGAGATGCAAAAGCTACTGACCGACCTCTAAACAAAGATTCTTGTACCTGCCAAGTGACTCGGGATGAGTAACGATGATTGTGTTGGGGGACTGTTCGGTAGTGGAAGCCTCACGCAATGGTCCTGGGGCATGAAGCCCACCATTTTACGTAAAAATAGGGTAAAGACTTCGCGGGATGCGTGAAGTGCGATTTGTAATAAGTCAAAGTCAAAGGGGTAGTCACCCCAAAAATAATGTAAAGAAATGTAAGTTGAGTTGGCCTGCTCATGGATTGGGGTCCATGGAAAGGTATAAATAAAGTGAGGCTCTATGGGTAGAGAAGCTAAGTTTTGTTGTATGGTTTTGCATTTGTCATGTAATGGGTTTTTAAGAAAATAATTTTGAGAGCGTCTATAAGTCCGAGTCGAGGGTGTGGGTAGTGGATAGAGGCTCTGCAGCTGTGTGCATAGAGGCCTGGAAGAGTCCGCAGCTATGTGCGTGGACCCCTACAGTTGAGTGCATAAGGCAGATCTAGATGTACTGGTGATAAGTGGAAATAAAGAAAAGTTCCTTCTGAGGATTCTGTGACAAATCTGAATTATCACAAATCTGGCATTTTTTATGAGTAATAAGACCGTTTGATCTATGCGCATATGTTTTCTTATTGAATACTTGTGAATCTGAGTTAAATCTTAATATTCGAACTGAATAAAACTTATAAATGTTTTCTTAAAGACCATTCTAAAGTAGATTCGAGTTGTAATACTTCATCCAATAGATTCGATCTGTAGACTTAGCACTAATAGACAATAAGAGGTATTCGGGATTTACATGAAGACAACACAGCGTGAAGCTGCAAAACGGGGCGCGAAACCTCCAAACCACATCTAGACATCCCATGGGTGAGGAAACCAAGTTCCAGCACCCTCCCCTGCTACCTCGAGTGAGACCTCAGTCGACGCTTCATGGGCTATTTTCGAAAGGGTCGGTAGTTGTAGGATTTGCTTGGCTAAATAATTCTTTCGAACCTGGGTTAGACACATATAAGCCAACACTCACAAAACTTCAATGAACTGCAGAATACAATTGGGGGAATTTTTTCAAAATTATGTTGTTGTGAAGGGAATTACTAAGAAATATTGACTTATTCAAAACAAGGGAACAAGGGATGGATCACTACGACAATTTATTGCTTTAGATTTGAGAATGCATATTTTGCTGGAAAAGGGTTGTGAAAATGCTTGTGGAGGTATTAGCTTAAGAGGAAAAAAATGTTTTGGAGCACAAGATATTGGAATCAACCGAGAAAAAATCTAGTGTAAGTTTCAAATCATCAATTCTAAGAATATTTAGACATCCAACTATTATTAATATAATTAGCATTACTAATTTGTGTAATTTGTGCACGGTTTTACATGTAAGACACAAGGCAATGTTTATTGCACATAAAATAAAGGTGATAAATGACAACATCAAAATGGTCTTGGTTCAGAGTTGTTTCCACATCCAAACCTTCCTCTTCAATTTTTCTCAAACGAGTTGCAAGTTGAAAATGGTATTCATTACATTATTCCAATACTGGTTAAACTAAATCATTATGAAATTGAGCCAATAGTTATTTCTCACTAGAGATAAGTTCTGGAAGAAGTTCAACAAATTTTCTCGCATACATTGCTTTTAGAAAAATTGTTTTGCAATAGTGCAGATTTGATAGACTTCAAATACAGCTCTCCTCTACAAAAAACCCAACCAAACCCTCGTAATGTTTGCAATTCTCATGGTTGTATGAAAAGTAAAATTTGGCCTAGATAAAACAAAGGAAGAAATTTCCAAGCTATTACCGAGAAAACAAGCATTAATAGGAAGTGTGAAGCTGTATCTACATGAAGAAAATTGAGGAGACTTGGAAAAAAAATTGCTATCTATTGAATGCAATAAGGCTAGAGACCTTAACTTATGACAACCTGCTTTAGATTTTGGAATTTCTTCCATAGAAAAGGAATGGACAAAATTTGTGTTGGAAAAATCAAATGTCAATTCATAGAGTGATCAGCTTCCAATTATTTTATGTAAAAATGGGGTCTTTTTCATAGTGTCTCTACTGTAACTGTTATCACCTAGATTAAACCTCAGGTTGAAGGAAGGCAATTCCAGGCTAACCACAAACCACACTTAGCCAAGTAGCTAGCCCTACTAGACCAGGAGAGGGATCTCTCCCTAAGGATCTCAAACAAGATGACTGGATCAAGAAAGTGATATTAGGCTAGGTATAGTAGCACAAGGTTTGATTTGATTTTGAAGGGGTTTTGCTGCATCAGGTGGAGGCAAATAGTTAGGGCAAGGCTTTGATGGGGAAAGGTAGGCACAAGGCTCAACACTCTAGGATTTGATGGGTGAGGTGATTTGAAGGCAGATGAGGAGCTAAAAATAGCATGCAAGAAACATGGATTCTTCCTAGACTGAAAAAAACATAGACTGTGAAATGTCTACCCAAATCAAAGCATAGAAGTTATGGATTCTCCCTTTCAGACTTGTATACATTCACATAAAGAGCATGAAATGATGAAATGGAATCAACGATACATTTTAACACATGAAAACATCAGGAAAAGTGAACTGAGAATTATACGACATGTAACCCAAAGAAATATCTACAACTTTTCATTAATCTCCTACTAAAACTAATACAAAATGATGTCTACTCAAAGCATAAGCATCCCACTAAGTACAACCATTTACAATGAGAAAGAAGAAGAAGATATAAAGATTGATTCAATCTCCTCCCATCCTCAGGGGTTGAATCCCTAAGATGAGGAGCTCATCTAACCAAAACTGAACAAGAAACTGTAATCTAGGCGTCCTAACAACTTGCCTCTAAAAGTGAGGAAACCGATTCATTTGTCCTCAAGATGACTTTTAATCTAATGAATCTACCTTCTAGTACTTATTATCCATCATATTTACATGCCTAGTCATAATTTACATTAGTAAAACACCATCTATGAGAGGAAACCCAAAATTACAGTCAAGGCATAGTGAAATGGAAACTCAACACAATTTTTGTCCTATGCGTAGCGCCTAAGCTCTATGTGTAGTGCTTTTTGTAACACAATTTTGGATGACTTCCTGATGGCCAAATTGATCTCGTGATATCACATTGGAAAGCTACTCAAGAATTATTTCAATAACATCTTGAATTTTTTCATTTGAAGCTAATTTGAATCCTAAAAAGTGGATTCTCCCAAGACTACTTTTGTGTGTCAAAAAAGGGCAGAAAGGTCATTTTTTGGGTGTTTTTTGACCTTTTGGTTACTATTTCTACTCTAAAAGCTTAGAAAATGATCAGGGTGCATGTACTCATCATTAGCAATCCAAAAAATTTTACCATTCTGTCATTGGATGTCCCTAGGAAAAGCGTAGCACTAGTGGAGTTGCACATAGAGCGAAAATTTCTGTGTCAAAAATTTGCCAAATTCTAAGAAAGGAGAAAATTCTTCGAAACTTGCTCAAAATTGTCCAGAACACCACCATCAAGTGTCTTTGTTAGCCATGGAAGCTTCATCAATCAACCTAAGCCTATCATCCTCATTTTTGCCTTTGAGTGCTTGTTTTAGCCTTCTTTTCATTTGCTTGACCCTTATGTTGTAAATATTGTTCCGGGTCCTGTAATTGCAAGCCATGTTCCTGATGATTCGATTGTCCCTGTTGGCATTTTCTAGCAGCTTCTCCAAATGAAAATTGACCCTGTCAAGCCAATTTTCTCTATCCTCCTCAATTTCCTTCTCAATTCTCTGTTTTGCAGTCAAGGTAGCTGGTTTTTCTCCCTCTTGCATTATTGACTTTCCCTTGTCACTTTGCCTCTTTTCTTTGAGAAGTTTCAGCTCCATGAGGACTTGTTTGTCACTTAGATGCTTTTTCTCTTTTTGATCCAGGTCTGGGTGTGACAAAGGACCCTTTCAAGACCTTTTACTTTCGTGATGTGTTAAATTTCATTTTTAAAAGAACATAAATAAATACATGTGCATGTTGTAAAGAAGAGGAACATGTCAATCACCAACACATGAAAGCATAAGCTGTTGATAACAAAGTTCATCCAAGAGGGACTATGTCTCAGAGCCCCGGTGTTAATATGGCGAAGGCTGCTACATTAAGTGCTGTCAAAAGTGATGATGTACATAAGAGGTGATGCCACTATCATACAAGGAAAATGCCCTCCCATAGGAGTGGCTCCAAGATATGTTCCACTACAAGAACTCTTAGTCAAAAGAATCCTATCAGTATGACACAAAACTCATGCATGATGATTATCCCACCAACATGGCATAAAGTGATCTCAATGCGAACATGCATGACGACAATAGGAGTATCCCATTATCATAAAACAAAGGGATCTCAAAACACAACATGACGAAACATGACAACAAGTACATCACACATATGATTTCACATCACATCAAGTAGGAACCATGAAAATGAGTAAGAAACAAGATCCCACGTCAAGCATCAACAAGGATTTGTGCAACACAATGCATAGAAAAATAAGTACATGAACACACTGCATATACCTCACAACCAAGGGCCATCTGAAGAAGCAGATGTCAAACTGTTGAAGTTGCTCGAACCATCGATCTCATGACATCAATCGCATGGAAATGATTGCTCACATGTGAATGATGGCACCTACACTCCACTTAGAAAAGTGGCTCGTCGGGAAAATTTCATGGATCATGGTTCAACTCCCTGTTTCTATAGCAGTCATGGTTCCATCCTCACACTGAAAATGGCCGAAAAATGTAGAACTTTTATGGATACATGAATAGCACCATTGCATTTGTGGTGTCGAGAAGTTCTGAAACCATATAAAATTTGTCAAAATATGACAAAGTGAAATTTCACCCCTCTTGCAAAATGCTACCTCAAACTGCGTGCACAACCTCCTCCTGTCTTGAAATCCATGGCCGCTCCTGGTTCCTCCATCTTCTTGGGCACATTTCTATTGGATATTTGGAGATCCCAATTACAGGGACAAACATGAGGCTCCTTACCAGGACAAGGCATGGGAAGGAAGAAGAACTTGGTGTTAATAACCAAGGCATAACTCAACCATTGAAGGTTGCGCAGAGACCTCAATTCGTAGGCTCAAGATACACCAAGGGAGAATGCTTGAAGGTGTCAAATTCTTTCGAGAAATCGTTGAAATCGTTGAGGAAAATGAACAATGGGAACAAATCCCCATCATTCCGTGGAATTTTCCATGGCAAGGAAAGCTCTTATTGCCATACTTACACGAGAGACAGCAAGGGAAGGTATAACCACTTTCAATCTTCGAATGTTCATTTCAATTATAATCATGTTGTTAAATATGAACGAAAAGCATGGCATCGAAAAAATGTACCTGTTGTGGATTACATAATCATACATTTTCTAAGTGTTAGACAGGGAAAATTTTAAGAACCACCCTAAATTTATATGTATAATAAATGGGCTAATCCCCATGATACATAGGAAAAATGGGAGGCAATTTTATCAATAATATTATATGTATATATAATTTTTTTGGCGATTCTCTCACCAGATTATATTATCTTGTACAGTGATGGAGAATCTTTCACTCAATTATAAAATCTTGTAAGATCTTGGTAAATCTTTTACTGAATAATAAAACACTGTGAAGTCTTGGCAAATGTTTTTTTAAAGTATGAAACCATATATGATAATAAGAAAACATATTCATTAAATTGTACTATACTTACATACATGTTTGGAGAAAAGAAACATAATTTTCTCTTCCTACAAACAATGTTCCAAGTTTCAGTGGCCGTGTTTGTCAAGGTTCTTACAATACACTCTTTCATATCCTTCTATTAGTTTTGATAATATTCCACAACAAAGTTCTTGTAGGTGCTGATATTGAAAACGAGTTCTGTCAAGGTAGGAGAGATTAATCTTTTCTCTACAACTTTTGTCAAGCTACCACTTTTTTCAAGTTATCAAATTTCATTCTTATTCCATAGACTCCAACTATGAGATAAAAAAAAAACACATCAAGTTTGTTTACCCCAACACACCAACAAGTAGCAACCCCCAACTATATTATATAAGAAAGTATTAGGTATCCCAAAGGCTTCAAGGGGATCTAATTGAAAGAAGTGACCATTATGAGAATCCTTCCAATCAATATATGAATATATAAATGTAGATTTATTATTATTTTAATTGGAAATCTTCAATTAAATAATAAAATTTAATTACGTCTCTCCCAATCTAAATTGCTTATTAGCATAATTCACTACCCTCATAGGTCTCACATTTTTTAACAGTGTTGTAACATGTAGATTAATTTCCTTTTTGGTGAACAATCTCCACCTTTTAGGAAAACATGGTGCAATGGCTCCAACCCCTACAGATCATTAGGACAAACTAAGAATAGCACAAAATATGAAAGGTTGTATAAAAAGAGGTTTTATTTATTTACCATACCTCCACTTTATTTATATTTTTATTTGTTTACACCCTGACATGTATATAAGGTGACTTATAGAGTAAAAATAAAAAATGTTTTATTTATTTACCATACCTATCATTTATTTATATTTTTATTAATTTACCATACCTCTTTTATAAATATGGTATTTGGCCCATATGATTCACTTAAATAAAACCTATTCTTGAAAATTAGGGCGAACGGAAGGTTGTAACTCCTAATTTCAAGGGCTAAATTTACCCTTTTTACCCTCTCGCTTAAAATAAGGTGGGCTGTTTGAGGCGATTTGTAAAAATGTACTATGATACAAAATATTCGCCCACTAAAAATTTAAAACCCCTTAATTTCGCCTAAGGGCGAACATTCGCCCCTAAAATTTTCCATGGTGTTGGAAAAGTATAACAACACACAAAATGAGGAGTCTTGAAAAACCCTCTCAACAGTAGGTGAAGAAACATGTTAAATAGATCTGGAGAAAGAAATCCTATCGCAATCATTGTGATAGAAGTGGCCATCAAAGAGACACATATTGGAGGCTCCATCCAGAGAAACTGATTAAAAACAAAGCGTTGGTGCATGAGCTAGGTGAAGCCGTTTTTCGACCATCGAATGCGCCACAAGGAGGCGAACCATTCACTTGATAGTGTCTGGCCTTATCTTTGTAAATCATGTGTTGCAGTGAAGATGAGTTTTCCATCACTTTTTGAAGCAACAATGATCTCTTGGCATTGTTTTCATAGCTTGGGTATTGCACCCGTCTTTTTGTAAACCTGACCACCGAGTACGTGTTATAAACTCGTGGAAAGTGTGGGATGCTTGGGTCATTAGTTGGTCAGTTAAGACAAGCATGTAATTTGCAAAACAATTTACTGCAAGCTCAGAGGTTGCAGGTGTTGGCTCATCGCTTAAGGCTCTGAACAACAAAGGTGAAGGAGATGGAAGCGAGACCTTTCAGGATGCTTGTGATGTAGACAAGGTACAAAGAAGTTGAAAATTATTTTAAATGCTTTTGAAGGAGCAAAAGCTCCTCTGTGGGGAGGATTGATCCAGGTTGCTTAAGAGAAACACACAGGACAAAGAGGACTCAAGAAAGCTCAAAAATCAAAAAGTTTGGATTATGCTTGAACTAGGACCAGAGCATAGATCTCGTCGTCCTCATCGCGGTAGTGCAAACAGTTTGTCAATCCGAGTCCAGATGAGGAAGTTAGAAGTAGTCAAAGTTGTGTTGACTTTTTGTTGACTGGGAACACTTAAGGAGGCCACAATTTGGACAAAACCCGGCCACTGGATTCCAGAAAACTCTGGCCAGATTCCAGGCGAAATTGTGGCCTAGTTAAAAAGACTCCTTCGGCCTAAAATTCAAGTTTTTTAACATGCCTTCTTAATTAAAAAAATATATATTAAAAAAAAGGCAATGGTGGGCCACCACCCCCACCAACCACGCCTCTCTTTAAAACCATTAACCATATGCCTATTAAGGTGAGGTTGGCAAGAGTTGAACTCGCCCGTCCACGTGGTTCAGCCCCCACCAGGCGGCCCCATAAAAGAACCTCCCATAAATATGATGTACCATAAACAAACATTTAATGTGCTAATGTTTTTATTGCGGGAGGTATGGGGCGGGCCACCCAATGCGGACCCAACCGGCATTTTATGTATGTGGTTTTGATTTTTAAAAATCATAATGTATAAAAGAGGGGTGGGGTTTGACAACCCAACCCCTCCTCAACAAACTTACCAACTTAACCAATGCACCACAACTACCTGCATTGGTTAATCCACCAACAAATTTACATAAACCCAGTTTCTTAGCGCCCACGCAGATGGAGGAACTAGGATTGGGCACGGATTTCAAGATAGGAGGAGGTTGAGCATGCAGTTTGAGGCAACATATTGTAGGAGGGGTGAAATTTCACTTTGTCAGATTTTGACAAATTTCATATGGTTTGAGTAATTCCCAATGCCACGAATGTAATCGCGTTGTCCCTATCTCCATAAAAGTATTGCATTTTTCAGCCATTTTCAGTATGAGGATGGAACCATGATTGTTGCAGAAAGAGGGAGTGGAACCATGATCCATGAAATTTTCTCGAGGAGCCACTTTTCTAAGTCGAAAGTAGGTGTCAGCATTCATGTGCAAACAAACATTTCCAGGTGATTGATGCCATGAGATTGATGTTCTGAGCAGCTTCAGTAGTTTGATATCTACTTCTTCAGATGGCCCTTGGTTGTGAGGTATATGCAGTGCGTTCATGTACTTCTTTTTCTATGCATTATGCTAGACAGATCCCTATTGATGCTTGATGTGGGATCTTGTTTCTTACTTGTTTTCATTATTCCTACTTGATATGAGGCGGAATCATAGGCGTGATGTACTTGTTGCCATGATTCGTCATGTTGTGTTTCGAGATCCCTTTATTGTATGTTGATGGGGTACTCCTGTTGTCATCATGCATGTGTGCATTGAGTTCCCTTTATGCAATGTTGGTGAGATAATCATCATGCATGAGTTTCTTTTCATACTGATGGGAGTCTTTTAATTCAAAGTTCCTGTAGCAGAACATATCTTGGAGCCACTCCTGCATGAGGGAATTTTCCGTGTATGATAGCGACATCACCTCTTATGTACATCATTACTATTGACAACACTTAATGCAATGGCCTACTCCATCTTGACACTGGGGCGCGAAGACATTATCCCTCCTGGACGAACTTCGTTAACAATGACTTATGTTTTCATGTGTTGGTGATTGACATGTTCCTCTTATTTATAGCATGCACATGTATTCATTTATGTTCTTTTAAGAATGAAATTTAACACATCATGAAATTAAAAGGTCTTCGAAGGGTCCTTTGTCACACCCGGACCTAGATCACTTTCTCAAGGTATGAAATGACATACTTAGCTCTTTCCAACTTATCCATTAGTGCTTCAATTTGTGCATCTTTTTCGCTTATGGTTATGTTTTCGATTGTTGCCTCATCTTGGGCCTCCAAGTCAACTATCTCAATTCCATGATGGATGTGTTCCTATTCTATTTCATCATCTTCCATTAAATCAAAATCCCTTTCCTCATCATCATCAAGGCTTTCCTCCAACACCTTTTCATTCCCTCTATACAATTGTTGCACCTGTTTTACCTGTTGTGTCTATGAAGAAGGCAAAGCCCCTTCCACATTTTGTGGAGCAAGCATTTGCCTATGATTTGATGAAGAAGGCAAGGCCCCTTCCACATCAAGTGGAGTAAACACTTGCTTATCTGCTGCAAATAATTTTCTAGCCCCTCTCTGATATGTCTTGTAGGCTTCTAGCTCCTCAACAATGTTAGTCTCCTTAACCTTCGCATCTTTCTTTACTTTGGCACTACTGGAAGGCCTTTCTACTTCTTGAGGCACCGATGGAGGAATCTGAGGGTCCCATTGAAGATGTAATTAGCAATAAATGTATCCTAGGAGATCTTGAGGAGGTTGTGATGATGTAGCACAATCATCTTAATCAGTGAATAGTGATAGATACTACTCATCTGTTAGGGGTACGACTTTTTCTGTACAATGTAGGTCATCTTCTCAATGTTCAGGAATAAGAAATAAGGGATGCTCAACATTTTCAAGCTTGTGAAGTGCAAATAAGCCTAATGTGGTAGGTGTACAATCTAGAAAATCTGCGCTCACATGTAAAATACTTCATAATGATCCTCATCATAGGGTCATACTTGTCTTCAAGGAACTTGAAAGGAAAGGTCATCTTCTTTTCATTTCTATACCTAGACTTGATGTATGGCTCCTAGTAGTGGTCATTCAAATCTTGTGCCTTATACCATTTTTCCCCCACATTTGGAGTCCTTGTGGCATCAACAATGATGGAGGATGAAAATGTGAATGTCACCCCAGCAAGAGTTACCTTTTTATCATAGAGATTGGCTACAAAAGTCATGGTCAGCTCAGGATGATGTTGAGCTCTTTCCACCTGCTCACAAAACACATAACACCCTAGATGCCTAAAGCAAGTGACAGTCATATGAGAAGTTTGTAACTCTATGATGTTGGATGGTTCCTCTCTGGTAATTCTAACTCCCTTATGTGGTTTTCTCTGATGCTGAGGTTCATCTCCCATGCTTTCACTGCCACTGTTTTCCTCCTCCTTATAATCTCTATCCTCTTTGTCCATGCTTGTCGAATTTTGAAGTTGTGTAACCTTAGAGAAGGTAATGAAGGAGTGAGTATTGGTGATTAGGGATAGGGGAAGGGGAGATGAACTAGAAGGGGAGATTAACTTATGTAATGTAGGATGAAATATATATGATATGAGAGTGAAAAGGAGGGTATTTTTTCTTGGTAAGGACCATTTAGAAAATAAGGTTTTAGGATTTTTCTTTGGGGATTAGGGAATCAGGGATATGGAGGGATTTGTTTGAGGGAGTTAGGGTAAAAGGGATATGGTGGGATTTATAGGAGGGATTAGGGTTTCAAGGAATAGGTGGAGGGATGTGTTTGAGGGAATTAGGTTTTAAGGAAAAGGTGGAGGGATTTGTAGGCAGTCTAGGGTTTTAGTTTTGAAATAGAAAACCAACTTCAAAATGATGAATTGAATGCCAACACGATAGCTTAGAGATTACACTTACTTGTTTATAAGCTATAGAAGGTAAATAATAAATTTTGAGTGGCTGATAGGGTTTTTTAGCACTTGGTAGCCTTGTCCACAGTGCCACCTACAAGTGCACAGCTCTTCAGCTTTATGCACAACATCGTTCTAATTTGCACTAGAGAAAATGCCCTATGTGTAGTGCTCTGTCCCTGTGTATAGGGATGTGGCCTCTGTGCACAACGCCTCCTAAAACTGCTTTGTGCACAGTGCCCTATCTCCTATGCGTAGTGCCTCTTCTTCTTAGCCACCAATTGGCCTCAATTCCCCTCTATCCTTCAAGGCTCTTCTTTCTCTTTGTCAACTAAATGTGATGAATTTGGAAAAGGAATTTGACATCTTATATAGAGGTGATTTTGATTTTTCTTTACAGAAAACCCACTTTCTAATGTTTTGGAACTTTCTCTTCTTCCCTCCAAATCTTTGTTTAATACCTTTCTCTCTTTGTCTCTTTTCAGGTGGATGATGCTTGGATTGAACTGATTTTTTCAGTGGTTTCATCTTCTTACAGCAAGGAGAAATGTTTGGGGCATCTCGGAACACTTATTACACAAAATTGGTTGAATTACATAAAACAAATATAAAATAATTAAAAATACTTTGTTTTCATCTCAAAAACATGTTGTTGAGATGAAAATTACATTACTGACAAAAGATCTTTGTACAATCTTGACTTACTAGAAATCACTCTTTTATTATTGGTAATCCTCATACCTTTGTTGCCCTTTATTTTCACTTGAAATCATGCTTTTGACCTTGGAAATGAACCCTAAGACCTAATTGAAGTACCTTGGAAATGAACCCTATAACCTAATGGAAAGAAAATTGCCTTGACACCTAAAGTAACA
The DNA here is from genome assembly GCA_031772625.1 of Pinus tabuliformis. Taxonomy (NCBI): domain Eukaryota; kingdom Viridiplantae; phylum Streptophyta; class Pinopsida; order Pinales; family Pinaceae; genus Pinus; species Pinus tabuliformis. Next base: position 755,355,531 of record CM062809.1, read on the forward strand.
TATTTGAAACCTAAACTAAATACAACATGGAAATGGGTCAGCAAATGTACCTCATGAGGGATGATTTGACTTTATAAGAAAAAGACAACCATTAGTGCACCATTTGAACATGACCTAATGGGATGATCCAAAATTTAGTATGAGACACCTAAAATGAAAATGCAAAGATAATATTTGATCCCTGATGGAAGTATGCATATCTTGACACTAACATTGGCCTTATTAGGGATGGAAGCTCCTTAGAGGTGTCAAGAACACCGTAGAAAACGTTCCTAGCTAATTGGGCCAATACGGTCAATCAAATGAAAGACTGAAACCTTTTTTGAAAATTTTGAAAAATGATGACTCGATACAAACTGAATACTGGCTCACAACGGACTCTAAACTGAATAAAAAACCAACTGAACTCAGTAAAAATCATTTAAGCTATATAGCCTTCACTTCAGGCCCCAAGCTCAAATGACATTGTACTTCAAATATTGCAAGGAAAGAAAACTAGTATGTACAATGATAGTGAAGCTACTTCAGCAAACTGCATCAGAAATAGTAGTGTTTTAGGAGCCTACCACTCACCGGTCCTCCTGAGAATTCTTGGCCATCCATTTCCTTTAATAAAAATGCATTCTATCCTCGATAGGTTGAGATTTTACACGATCCTTTCCATAGATTGTCAAACTTACCATGCTTTCCTTTTTCTTCATTTTGTGCATCCCATCGCAGCACTAGATCTTCCTGTTGAAACTTTTCTACCTTGGTTTTGTGTTCATAAATCTTCTTTATCTTCTCTTGTAGTTGGAAGGTGTTTTGGCAATCTTGTTCTCTTGTTCGTTGAAGGTGAATCATTTGATTGATCTAGCACTGAATATCATCCTCTTCACTGTTGGCTTCTTGCAACAATCTCATGACCAAGACTACAAGGGATGTGGGAATCACTCTATCAGTACCATAAACCAATTCAAAAGGTGACATACCTATTGATTTCTTGTTGCTCACCCTTTCAGCCCACAAAGCATTGACAAGCTTCTGATGCCAATTCCTTTTGATTGCCTCCAACAACTTCTTAATAGTGTTTACCAAGGATTTATTTCAAGACTCAGCTACTCTATTGCCCAGTGGGTAGTATGCTATGGAATGACCCAATGTGGTGTTGTATTTGTTGCAAAACTAAACCATTCTATTTGACTTCAATGTTGTTTCATTATCTATAATAATCTTGTGAGTGCAACCAAAACATGACAAGATATTTGACTCTAAAAACTAAATGATTACCATTTCTGTAGCTTGCCTTGTTGGAATGGCTTCGATCCATTTGGTGAAATAATCGATAGCCGTAAAAATCCATCTGCGTTGTGCTGCTGATGTAGGATGAATTTACCCCTTCTTCCCTCTGGATCAGTTTGCACAATGACATCTTTGATAGGCATGTCAGGAACATATGCTAAGGTATGTGAATTCAGAATGTAAATTTAGAAATCCTTAAATTCCTTTATAAGAGCCAAATCTTGTTTCTCAATGATATTATAGTGCAAAGCAACATCTCTGACAGTCCGATTGAAAAATACAATGGGATATTCCACCTGATCCTTCTTTTGAATCAACACCATAGGCAAAGTGTGCTCAGATGAAAATGAAAATATAATAAAATAATTAGTATAATCGGGATTGATCAAAATAGGAGGTATTGCCAAAGCAAGTTTTACCAAGTTGAAAGATTTCATGGCATACTCAATCCATTTCACAGTGTTGTCCTTCTTCAACATCTTAGTTAACTCACGCAAATTCTCAGCCAAATTTGGTATAAATATGCCTAAGAAATTCATCTTACCACTGAAATCTTGAATCTCCTTTTTGTTGCGGGGAAATTCTATTTTCTTGATTGCCTCCACCCTTGAAGGATCAATGCGAATACCATCTGTAGAAATTATATGACCCAGGAGTTTACCTTCCTCCATGGAAAAAAGTCTCTTCTTTGGATTTAAAGAAATCCTGAATGCCCTGCATTTCTGAAAAACAATCCTCATGTGGTGTAACTTCTCATCATCATAACCAAAAAATGCTGTCAATTCATCTAAATAAACTACCAAGAAAACATCCTTCTCATTAGCGCAAGCTATATCCATGGCCTGCTGAAAAGTGGCCCCAGAATTCTTTAGCCCAAATGGCATCTTGGCATACTGAAAAGTTCCCCATGGTGTTGTGAAGGCAGTTTTGTCTTGGTATTTTTTGTGCACGAGGATCTGATTGTAACCTAAGTAGCCATCTAGAAGTGACATCCATGATGCTCCAACTACTCTTTGTAGAATATGGTCCATCTTAGGAAGAGGGTAATTATCTTTTAGGGATAATTTATTTAGGTTCCATAAATCAATGGACAACCCTATCTCTCCAGTGTTTTTTCGTACCAAGACCAAATTTGAAATCCAATCGGAGAACTCTAGGAATAACATTATCCTTCAACTATAAAACATCTGCCTAATTTACCCCAATGTCTTGTTCATCAGAATCACTAACATCATCAATGAAAGCGTTCTAAAACTTCCCTTCATTCTGGAAAAAGGAATTAATTTCGTTTTCATCCTATAAAAATTTCCAATATCTCAAATTATCAGGAACAGTAGGCCTGTGTTTGACATGAATTTCAAATTTATTTCTAGAACTCATTGGAATTTTAAGATTTCTCTTTGTTGTAGAAAGTGAATCAGCAATGATGTTTTGACTTCTTGGCACCGCTGTCAATGTGTGTTCTGGAAACATTTTCAAGATATCTAGGACTGAATTCCTATAAGATCTCATTCGTGTATGCTTCGCTTGATATCCTCCTTTTACTTATTTAATCACTAGCTCTAAATCACCATAAACAGAAATCGTTTTTGCACCTAGCTTCTTCAAAAATTTTAGACCTGTAATCAATGCCTCGTACTCAACTTCATTATCAGGGCAATCAAAAGCTAATTTATAGAAACATACTCTAACATTAATTGGGACTTTTTCTGGATGAAAAACATGACTTTGAATCTAAATTCCAACACCTACACCATCTTTACCCAAAGTACCATCGAAGTCCATGCTCCAAAGGCCAGCTTCGTCTTCTAGATGTTGGAATTTACTTTAGCTTTATTGGGTGTGAAGCCTGATTATCTTTTGTATTCAAAGGTATCGCTGCATTGGACCCCAGTTCAAAATGGGGTCGCAACACCGCCCGTAAAATATTTGTGGAGATCTGACGATAGAAGTTATATTTAATTTAGGGTTTTTTTCCCGAGAAGGCAACCCCTCACTATGTATGAGGGAATTATATTGCGTCTATGTAGATTTGTATTCTGAGTGAGGAAGAGAGAGGAAATTAAGAGCGAAGAGGGAGTTATAGGGGATCTAATGTAGGTTGTATCTCTTCAGTTTGTTAGATAATATAAAAATAAGGACTGGCTGTTTCTCCATGGACATAGCCCAAACTGGGTGAACCACATATATCTGTGTCTCTCTTGTTTTATGCATTTTCTGTGTTTATATTTCTACAATATTTTATGTGTTCCATTGCTCCATAATATATAATTTTTTAACAAATAGTATCAGAGCCGAAGGTCTATGTGGCTAATAAACTTGCAGGAAAGAAGGATTCCTCGTTCAAGTGGAAGCAATGGCAGAAGATGGTAGGTTTAGGGTCAAAAAATTCAACGGTCAAAACTTTCAGCTATGGAAGATGCAAATGGAAGATTATCTGTATCAAAGAGATCTATACCTACCATTGAGCGAAAAGACAAAGAAGCCGACAAGTATGACAGGCACAGAATGGAATATTCTCGACAAAAAGGCACTTGTAAGAATACGGTTGTGCCTAGCGACATTGGTAGCGTTTAATATTTCAAAGGAAACGACAACAAAGGGCTTAATGTCGACATTGGCCAAACTATATGAAAAGCCCTTGGCCTCAAATAAGGTATTTCTTATGAAGCATTTATTTAATATGAAGATGTCAAAAGGTGGATCTGTTGCAGACCATTTAAATGATTTTAATATAGTTACAAGTCAGTTAAGTTCTATAAAGGTAACTTTTGATGATGAAGTTAGGGCTCTGTTCTTTCTGTGATCATTGCTAGAAAGTTGGAATGGTTTAGTTATGGCCATTAGTAGCTCTGTCTCTGGATCTAGTACTTTAAAGTTTGATGATGTTTTCGGTGCAATCCTTTGTGAGGAAATGCGACGGAAAAGCTCCGGTGTTTGACTGCAGAGACTAGGGGAAGAAAAATGGAAAGAGGAAAGAGCTCAGGATATTGCAGTAAGTCACGGAAAGGCAGATCCAAGTCCAGATCAAGGATAGTGTGCTGGAAATGCGGGAAGAAAGGACACCTGAAGAAATACTGCAAGTCTCAGAAGGGAAAAGAAGGAGACGCGCAATAAGAAACTAATCATGAAGCGAATGTAATAGGTGATGTGTTACAAGATGCTTTGATTCTTTCATTAGAAAATATTATTGATGCCTGGGTGGTAGATTCAAGGGCCTCATTCCATGCCACACCTGATAGGAAACATTTTTATGATTATGTTCAAGGATATTTTGGGCAGGTTCGATTGGGTGATGATAAACCCTGTAAAATCATTGGAATGGGTAGAGTTTTCATAAAACAAAAAGATGGAAACCAGTGGCTATCGAAGGAGGTAAGGCATGTTCTAGATCTAAAGAAAAATATTATTTCAACACGGCAGTTGGGAGGTGAAGGTTGCGTGACTATTTTCAGAGATAAAACCTGGAAGGTCAATAAAGGATCAATGGTAATAGCGAAAGGAGAAAAGGTTGGTACATTGCATTTATGTAATGGTATTCCTAATTATGTTAATGCTCTAACCTCTATAGGAGAAGATACAACATTATGGAATCATAGGCTCTGGCATATGAGTGAGAGGGGATGCAGATTCTTCACTCAAGAAATTTGTTGCCAGGTTTGAAGTATGTTGATTTAAAATTCTCTCAGAATTGTGTTTATAGAAAACAAAATAGAGTCAAATTCCTCAGAGTTGGGAAAGAAAAGAAGAGAAAAAAATTAGAGCTTGTGCATACAGATGTATGGGGACCTGCTCAAGTATCATCTCTTGGTGGCTCTCATTATTATGTTACTTTTATTGATGATTCAACTAGAAAAAGCTAGATTTACTATATTCGAAATAAATCTTATGTATTTGATACTTTCAAGAAATGGAAAGCTTTGGTTGAAAATGAGATGGGAAAAAGGTTGAAGTGTCTCAAATCAGAGAATGGAGGTGAATATTGTAGCAAAGAGTTTGATAGGTACTGTTTTGAGAATGGAATTGGTAGAGAGAAGATAGTTCCAGGAACACCATAAGCAAATGGTGTGTCATAAAGGATGAACAGGACAATCATGGAGCGTGCAAGGTGCATGAGATTGCATGTAGGATTGCCTTTACAATTTTTGGCAGATGCAATAGATACTGTTGTTTATCTAATAAATAGAGGGCCTTCAAGTTCCTTGGATGGTGGTATTCCAGAGGAGGCATGGAAAGGTAAAAATCTAAACCACTCTTTTTTTAAGACTTTTGGTTGTGAAACCTTTGTCCACATTAACAAAGAAAATAGAACAAATCTTAAGGAAAAATCAAAGAGATGTACCTTTTATTGGATATGGTGTTAATGATTTTGGTTATAGCTTTTATGATTATGAAAAACATAAAATCATTAGGAGCAGAGATTTCATATTCAATGAAAACATTTTATATAAGGATCGGTTGCAAGAAAAGAATCAGGAAAAAGAAAATAGAGAATACATAGTGCTTGATCAGATCATATAAAAAGTGATGGTCATGAAAATCCTAATGATCAATATCCAGAACAACAACCACAATAGCAACAAGCACTTCAAACACTTGAAAGTGGTGTTAGAATATATACCAGGATGAGTAAACCCCCTAAACGATACTCTCCTTCATTATATTATGCATTGTTGACTGATTCTGGTGAACCAGAATGTTACGAAGAAGTAGTGCAGGTAGAAACCAGGAAGAAGTGGGAGCAAGCCATGAAAGAAGAGATGGAATCCTTAGCACATAACTAGACTTGGGACTTAGTTAGGATGCCTGCAGGTAAAACAACACTGCAGAATAAATGGGTTTACAAGTTGAAGGAAGAAGATGGAGGTAGAAAAAGGTATAAATATAGACTTGTGGTGAAAGGGTTTGCACAGAAGAAAGGTATTGATTCTGATGAAATATTTTCTCCTGTTGTTAAAATGACTTCAATCAGAACTATTTTAAGTCTGGTAGCAGTTGAAGATTTTCATCTTGAGCAGTTAGATGTAAAGACAACCTTTCTCCATGGGGATTTGGAGGAAGAGATATATATGCAACAACCATAAGGATATGAGGTAAATGGGAAGGAGAAACTAGTGTGCAAGTTGAAGAAGAGCTTGTATGGCTTAAAAGACGATCCAAGGCAGTGGTATCTAAAATTTGACAAGTTTATGTTTGAACAAGGTTATACTAGATGTCACTATGATCATTGTGTTTATCTCAAAAGGCAAAATGATGGTAGCTATATTATATTGTTATTATATGTAGATGACATGGTTATTACAGGGTCTAACATGTAGGAAATAAATGTGCTCAAAAGAAAATTGTCAAATTCATTTACAATGAAGCATTTAGAAGTTGCAAAACAAATCCTTGGTATGAGAATAACTAGAGACAGAAAAAATCACAAATTAACATTGTCTCAGAATGAGTACATACAAAAGGTGTTGAAAAGATTTAATAATGCACAATGCAAAACCAGTTAGTACACCTTTTGCTAGAAATTTCAAACTTAGTAAGGAGATGTGCCCAAAGACCCACGAAGACATGGATTATATGTCTAAAGTTCCATATGCATCAGCAGTTGGAAGCTTAATGTATGCAGTGGTTTGCACAAGGCCTGATATTGCACATGCAGTGGGAGTTGTAAGCAGCTACATGAACAATCCCAGAAAAGAACATTGGATGGTGATGAAGTGGATTCTCAGGTATTTGAGAGGTACCACAAATAAAGAATTATGCTTTGGTGGTTCAAATATTGCTCTACGGGGATATGTTGATGTAGATATCGCGTGTGATAGAGATAACAGGAGGAGCACAACAGGGTATGTGTTTACTGTAGGTGGAACAGCTATCAGTTGGGTCTCAAAACTACAAAGTGTTGTTGCACTCTCAATAACAGAAGAAGAGTATGTTGCTGCGACAGAGGATAGTAAAGAAATGATTTGGTTACAAAGGTTTATGGATGAATTGGGTAAGAACCATGAGTTGGGCAGGTTATACAGTGACAGCCAGAGTGCCATACATCTTGCAAATAACTCTACATTTCATTCCAAGACTAAGCATATACAACTCAAGTACCATTTCATAGGTCGGCGTTAGAAGATGGACAATTGAAGTTGGAAAAGGTACACACTAGCCAAAATCCCCAGATATGTTAACAAAAGTTGTAACCAGGGAGAAACTGAGAATCTTCTTAGTTTTAATTGGTCTTCAAGTATGATGAAGAATATGAGAAATAATCAGGCCCAAAAAGGATTCATTGTCTAGCAAATGAAGCAGTGGTGGACTTGCTATAATCAATCTCCAAGTGGGAGATTGTTGGGTGTGGAGCCTGATTATCCTCTGTATTCAAAGGTATCACCACATTGGATCCCAGTTTGAAATGTGGCAGCAACGCCGCCCATAAAATATTCGCTACAGGGGGGATCCACAGGGGGCAGCGATGACCTTTTGGGAGCCCCCCCTTGGTGGGGGGTTTCGGCGGCAGTGCCCCCGAAGCTAAGAGTAGATGAAAATTTTTCTTTTCAAATGTTGTAATTTCGTAGTCAATCTTGGCCGTTCATTAGGCGGAGATCTGACTGTAGAACTTATGTTTAATTTAGGGTTTTTTGTCCTAGAAGGAAAGCCCTCGATATATATGAGCAAATTGTATTGTGTCTATGTAGATCTGTATTCTGAATGAGGAAGAGAGAGGAGATTGAGAGTGAAGAGGGAGGTACAATGATCTGCTATAGGTTGTATCTCTTCAATTTGGTGGATAATATAAAAAGAATGACTAACGTTTCTCCATGGACGTAGCCCAAACTGGGTGGACCACGTATCTCTGTGTCTCTCTTATTTTATGTATTTTTTTTGTTTATATTTCTGCAATATTTTATGTGTTCCATTTCTCCGTAATATATAATTTTCTAACAATTTTCAATCTTACCTTTGTTGGTTGGTTCATTTACCTTCCCTTCACTGACTTTCTACTCCTGTGGAGGTTGCTCAGAAGAAATTTCCATTTTTTCCTTTTCTTGACTAAGAATTGCTCTAAAACTCTCGGAAATTTATGGTACATCATTTACTTCTACAAGCTGAATATCTACATTATTCAATCCACTATCAGTGTAAAAAAAAAAGACTCTATATATGTATGTACAACATTTATCAGATGATTTATGGGTTTCTCTTTATTAGTGATCATATACTTCATCACTTATCTCAGTACAACTTACTCAATTTACTGAAAATAGGGATTGTAGCATAAGAGAAGTTAAGATGTAAAGTGCCTTTGAGTTTGGCTCCCCACGATCTAGACAACAGCATACCAAATCGAGGTGGTATATCAGCTACTACCACATCCATCAAGACATTATTGGTTGGGATTTTATCTAAAGAAACCACCAAACATTTGATGAGACCAATGCAGTGAACTCTACTAGAATCAAATGAATACAAATCATGATATTTTCTAATGATATCCAAACCCAGCCTTTCCATGATGGCCTTGGGAATTAAATTGTGGGAAGCTCTGGAATCAAGCATAACATTATGAAGAATATACTCATGCAGTTTAAGAATCAAATAAAAGGGCGGGACTTCGTTATCTTCTAGCTAACCTTCTATAGCTGGACCAAAAATAAGTTTAGGGTGATCATACTCAACATTCACCATGTCAGATAAAGGATCAATTTGCAGTATTCTAGAAACATGGTGTTTTTAATGGCTATTCTTAACAAGCCCAGTCAAAGGAATGGACACTTTCAATTTAACAATTTCACTTTCTAAATTAAAATATGTGACTTTATCTACCTCTTTGACACTGATGTCCCTCTTATATGATTGCTCCTTCGTTTCACTATCCTTTTGTTGATTGTCTTTTTCTTTTACAGTTGTACTTGTTGATGCCTAATTTACCTTTGCCAGAATTGTAATCGGCAAGATCCTTTCCCTTTTTCTGATTTTTAGGGGGATCATTCTTCAATTGAAGATCCTTCCTCTTGTGAATAGGATTAACCAGTACATCTCTACTCCTCAAAGGATATTATCTTTGCTATGCACTCAAAGCATTCATGTAACCATACTGATAATCATCAGATTCGGCCTCCAAAACAACATCATTTGCCAAGATGTAGTCCTTATCCTTTAGAATGTCGTAACCTTCTACATACTCCTCATATTCATTTAGAAATATAGGCATATCATCAGCAGTGAAAAAGTGATTTGTTTCAATTACCAAATCTTCCTCATCTTCTTCTTCTACTCCTTGAACATAATTCTATTGTAAGGCAGTTATGATTTGCTATTGTTGTTGCGCTGGTTGTTTCGATGCTTTTTGTTCTCATTGCTTGATTCAAAATTGGGGCTGTTGTTGCCCTCTAAAGTTTGGGTTCTAGATCTGAGGCTCAATTTTGTCTGTGATGGACAACCAGTCAACAATCCTTTCCATTGTTCGAATCAATATATCAATTTTTACATCTAAAGTGGATGCTTCTTCTTTCACAGTCACACTTTTCTCTGATCTCATTCTTTCTTGTTTGGCCAGCAAGTTTTCTTCAACACTGACAACATTCTTTTGCATGTCTTCTAGAGTTGTAGGATGACATTCATGCAACTGATATGCCATATCAACATCAAATCCATCTGGAAACTTAAGCAAAGCCAATCTCTTAGGTGGTTTGATATTTGCAGGGATAGCATTGTACACTACATTAAATCTCACATAATAGTATTGCACACTTTCGCCAAAATTTCTTTTGATGTTCTCATATTCAGACAGAAACTGAAGGGGATTTTTCTTCACCTCCCACCAATCTAGGAACTACCTGTGGAGGACGAGTAGAGTAGTGATAGAAGCTGCTAGTAGGGCTCTGAACCATTTCCAAACTTTTCCTCCAAAAATTTTCACAAACAGCCTCATCGTCACATATTCAATTTAAACTTCATGGAGGTCAAAGAAATCATTCTTGTCTATGTGCTGTTGAGCTGTAATGGTTTGGGTGCCATCAAAGAAAGGTATTTTGGTTTCATAATCAGAGGGAATGGCACTAGGATTTTGAGGTAAAACAAGGGGTGCATATCGGGTAGCAATAACTGGAGGTGGGGGAGGTGCTGGATTTAAATCAAGGATTAGGATATTCAGTATACTCAAGGGGGAATTAATGATAGTTTGAGTGGTGTGAACAATCTATGAAGAAGAAAGTAGGGGGTGAGTGATTGTTTGGGTGGAACTATATGCAAAGGAGATATCTCAAAAATTCAAATATGCCCTATGAGTCTTATGTTTCACCCCAAGTGTTTAAGTTTGAAGAGAGGTTCTACAACTAATCAAGAGTATGAATAAGTTGTGACCCTGATTTATTTTGTGAAAACAAGCCTTCAACGAGATTGTAAAGAGATATAGAGGAGTCAACAACTGTCTTATCAATCCAAATTAAAGACTTACTATGAAATAAACTTTGTTCAAAATTAAGATCAAATGCAATGTCTTGCAAAGTGTCTAACCTTCCTGGGAGTGAATTAACACGAGGAATGAAATCTTCACTTGATTGTTCTTTGGCTGAACTGGATTTCTATGCAGCCTTCTTAGATTTTCAGCATATTTTATCAGGATCATTGACAATGGTTGGAAGATTCAAATGTGGATTGGATTTGGTTTACTTTCGAGAAGCCAGTACATCTAATTTTGAAATTTTATATATTGCTTTACAAATTTCCAATTCAGCCTATTAATTTCTAAGAATAAACATCCACAAGCTTAAGAATTGAAATGAAAGATGCTAGTGGGGTGATTAACTTCGGATATTTCGATCCCCAGTATGGTCGCCACTATGTTATCACCCGGATTGAACCGCAGGCTAAAGGAAGGAAATTCCAGGGTAACCACAAACCACACTTAGCCAAGTATCTAGCCCTACTAGGCCAGGAGAGGGCTCTCTCTGTAAGTATCTTAGCCAAGATGACTGGATCAAGAAAACGATATTAGGCTAGGTATAGTAGCATAGGGTTTGATTTGATTTTGAAGGGGTTTTGCTAGATTAGGAGGAGTCAAACAATTAGGGCAAGGAAATTATGTCAAAACTGTAAGGTTTCCAATGGGGCAAGGCAGGCATGAGGCTCAACAATCTAGGATTTGATGGGTGAGGTGACTTCAAGACATGTGAGGAGCTAGAAGGAGCATGCAAGCAACATGGATTCTTCCTAGACTGAAGAAAACATAGAATGTGAAATGTATAACCAAAATAAAGCATAGACGTTATGGATTCTACCTTTCAGAAGTGTATACATTCACATAAAGAGCATGAAATGATGAATGAATATCCAGTTTGTCCTTTCATTTCTCGATCTTATTGATCCAATCATTCGACCCTCTAGATGAATTACGTTTTTTCAATATTCATTATTAGATCAAAAATACATTGTAACACATGAAAACATAAGGAAAACTGAACTGAGCATAATACCACTTGGATCCCAAAGAAATAGCTACAATTTTTCATTAATCTCCTGCTAAAACTAATACAAAATGATGTCTACTCAAAGCATAAGCTTCCCACTAAGTCCAACCCTTTACAATGAGAAAGAAGAATAAGATATACACATTGATACAACCTCCTCCCATCCTCAAGGGTCGAATCCCTAAGATGAGGAGATAATCTAAAGCAAACTAAACAAGAAACTGGAATCTAGGCATCCTAACAACTTACCTCTAAAAGTGAGGAAATTGATTCATTTGTCGTCAAGATAATTTTTAATCTAATGAATTTAACTTCTAGTACTTATTATCCATCATATTTACATTCCTATTCATCATTTGCATTTGTAAAACACCATCCATGAGAGGAAACCCAAAATTATAGCTAAGGCACAGTGAAATGGGAACTCAACACAATTTTTGTCCTATGCATAGCGCCCAAGATCTATGCACAATGATTTTTGCAGGGCCATTTTGGAGGCCTTCCAAATGTCTAAATTGAGCTCATGATAGCTCATTGGAAAGCTCCTAAAATCATCTTTCTAGAAAATCTTGAAGTTTTGCATTGGAAGCTTATTTGACCGCTAAAACATTGATTCTCCAAAGAGTGTTTATGTGTGTCAAAAAAGGGCAGAAAGGTCAATTTTTGCATTCTTCTTGACCTTTTGGTTGACCAGTTCTATGTTAAAATCTTAGAAAATTCTCACGGTGCATGTACTCATCATTCGGAATCCAAAAATGTTGACCATTTCAAAAAATTTGTGTCAAAAATTGGAAAATTGTTTAAAAAGCAAAAATTCTTCAAAACTTGTTCAAAATTGTGGAGAACACCACCATTGAGTTTCTTGGTTATCCAAGGAAGCTTCAGCAAGCAATGTAATCCTATCATCCTCCTTTTTTCCTTTCAGTGCTTGTTTTAGCCTTCTTTTCATTTGCTTGACCCTTATGTTGAAATCCTTGTTTTGGGTCCTATAATGGCAAGCCATGTGCCCAATGATTCGAGTGTCCCTATTGGCCTTTTATAGTAGCTTCTCCAAATGAGAATTGACCCTATCAAGCCAAGTTTCTCTATCCTGCTCAATTTCCTTGTCAATTCTTTCTTTTGGAGTAAAGGTAGCCGGTGTTTGTTCCTCTTGCATTACTGATGTTCCCTTGTCACTTTTCCTCTTTACTTTGAGAAGTTCCAGCTCAATGAGGACTTGTTTATCACTTAACTATTTGTTCTCTTGCTCAAGGTACGAAATGACATACTTAGCTCTCGCTAAGTTGTCCATCAGTGCTTGGATCTATGCGTATTTTTCCCTAATGGTTATGTTTTCGTTTATTGCCTCATGTTGGGCCTCCAATTCAACTATCTCAATGCCATGATGGATGTGTGCCCATTCTAGTTCATCATCTTCCATCAATCAAAATCCATTTCCTCATCATCATCAAGGCTTTCCTCTGGCACCTTTTCTTTCAATTTATATAGTTGTTGCACCTGTTGTACCTGTTGTGTCGATGAAGAGGGAAAATCCCCTTCCACATTTTGTGGAGCAAGAATTATCCTATGAGCTGATGAAGAAGGCAAGGCCCCTTCCACATCAAGTGGAGTAAACACTTTCCTATCTATTGCAAACAACGTTCTAGCCCCTCTTTGATATGTCTTGTAGGCTTCTGGTTCCTCAATAGCTTTAGTATATTTAAACTTCTCATATTTCTTTACTTTGACACTACTGAAGGGTCTTTGTGCTTCTTGAGGGACCAGTGGAGGGATATGAGGATCATTGAAGATGTCATTAGCAATAAACGTATCCCATTAGATGTTGAGGAGGTTGAGATGATGTAGCACAATCATCTTAATTAGGGAATAGTGATAGGTACTACTCATCTGCTGGGGTATGGTTTTTTCTGTACAATGTAGGCCATCTTCTCAATTTTCTCAAATAAGAAATAAGTTATGCTCAACATTTTCACCCTTGTGAAGTGCATAAGAAGCCTAATGTGATAGGTGTACAATCTATAAAATCTGCCCTCACATGTAAATTACTTCATAATGATCCTCATCATAGGGGCATACTTGTCCTCAAGGAACTTGAAAGGAAACACCCTCTTCTTTTCATTTCTGTACCTAGATTTGATGTACGACTCATAGTAGTGCTCGTCCAAATCTTGTGCCTTATACCATTTTTCCCCCACATTTGGAATCCTTGTGGCTTCAACAATGATGGAGGATAAAACTGTAAATGTCACCCCAGCAGGAGTTACCTTGTTATCACAAAGATTGGCTACAAAAATCTTGGTTAGCTAGGATGATGTTGAACTCTTTCTACCTGCTCATTAAACTCATAACACCCTAGATGCCTGAAGCAAGTGAGGATCATATGAGGAGCTTGTAACTCTCTGATGTTGGATCTTTCCTCTCTGATAATTCTACCTCCCTTATGTGGTTTTCTTTGATGTTGAGGTTCATCTCCCAAGCTTTCGCTGCCCATGTTTTCCTCCTCCTCATAATCTCTATCCTCTTTGTCCATGTTTTTTGAATTTTGAAGCTGTGTAACCCTAGAGAAGGTAATGGAGGAGTGAGTATTGGTGATTAGGGATAGGGGAAGGGAAGATTAACTTATGTAATGTAGGATGAAATATATATTATATGAGAGTGATAAGGAGGGTATTTTTTCTTGGTAAGCATTGTTTAGAAAATAGGGTTTTATGATTTCGCTTTGGGGATTAGGGAATAAGGGATATGGAGCGATTTGTTTGATGGAATTAGGGTAAAAGGGAAACAAATGGATTTATAGGAGGGATTAGGGTTTCAAGGAATAAGTGGAGGGATGTGTTTGAGGGAATTAGGGTTTAAGGAAAAGGTGGAGGGATTTGTAGGCAATCTAGGGTTTGAGTTTTGAAATAGAAAACCAACTTCAAAATGATGAATTTAATGCCAAGATGATAGCTCATAGATTACACTTACTTATTGATAAGCTATAGAAAGCAAACAATCACCGTGCCACCCCCCGGGCGGGCGAGCTGCCGAGGTGGCGCCAGGGGGCGCTAAGGTAGCCCCCCCCACGCCACCTCAACGGCCTTCCCGCCTGCAGGGTGGCCGGAAATTTCGAGAATCATGCACCAACCCATGGGCGGGTGAGCCACCAGGGTGGCATGGGGGCGAGAAAGGCAGCCCCCCCCCCCCCCCAATGCCACTCCGGCAGCCCGCCCGCCCGCAGGGTGACGCGACACGAGGATGGGCAAAGGACAGTGGTTGGGCCGCTAAGGTGGGCTAAGGGGCCGGGCCCAACGACTAGCTTGGTTGGCCGATTGATTTTTAGGGTGCAGTGTCAGCGAGATATATTTTAAATTTTATTTTTTTCCAAAATTGTTATGATTTATAAAATTAATTATCATTTATCGTTTTCATTGTTAATTTAACTTACTACATTTTCGTCATTTACTAATTTATGGGTTTCTTTTTTTAGGAAAATGGCATCAAAGAATATTTCTATGAATCTTTCTTGACCAAAGACTCTTAAAGGTGTACCTTCAAAAAACATTGTTGAATGAACCCCACTTGAGCTTATGGCTACGAATCTTTCAAGTGCCTCAAATCATAAGAATATGATTTCATACTGGAAGAAATCAAAAGAAGTGAAAGTTCCATCAAAAGTATGATATGTGAAAGAAGGTGAAAGTCAAAATTTGCATATATATATCTATATGTTGATATGCCTAATGATAATGAAATTTATGATTTGATGGGAAGAGTCATATACATGTGTTCGGTATTGGACAAATTTGTTTACATACCCACAAAAACACCCAAGTCACATGAAAGGATTAAATACCAGCTATCATATTCATTGTATGACATGAGATAGGTATCTACAAAGTTGCGTAAAGAAATTGTAAATGAGATGAAACAAAATATCATAAGTATTCTTATTTATATTTGTATTTTTCATTCTTCTAACCATCTCACTATATCGTTTTAGCTTTGTTTTTATTGACATATGATATTTTGTTTGGCAGAATTTTGTTGAAAGTTGTTCAATTAGGTTGGGAGGCATTCATTTCATAGAGCATGATATTATGAAAGTTGTCAGCAGTTTCTACTCAGTGTCAGAAGAAGATATGGCAAACAAGCAAAATTTAGTAATTCATGATGCGAAAAACTACATCCAAGGGATCAGAAAAAAAGGGTGTAGATATGACGGCGATATCTCAATGGTGGTGAAAACTAGTAGGCTATTCAAATCAAGGAGGTGCAAGCTTCTCTATGCCAATATTGTATATTATAACATGGTAGGCACCATAATACCATACATACCAAGTAGATTAATAATTGAAGTCTTTGAACCTAGTTCTCTCTCTAGCAGTGGAATTAGATCTAGACGGGGAACAAGTATATATGCGAGATCGTATATTAATTGTATCTATATGTCATATAATATATCAAGAATAGTAGATATGATGATATCAGATATGAAAAAAATGGTAGGAGCCTTTTCATTCAACGTGTATATGGTCATATAGTATATTAACCATGTTAAGACCACCCATAGTAACCAAATGAAGTCTATCTGAGCCCACCAACTCTTACTGCAACACTTGGCTTATAGTGATCTCCTCCAACATCAACTAGCATTCATTAAGAAAATTCAGAGATTTAAACTTCTTGGATTTATTCAATACTGCCTCATGAAACTAGACTTCATTAGTTCTTGTGTGAGAGGGAGGGCGATACCAAAACTCTGCGTTTAGTTCACAGTGTACCTAACTTCGACCTACCTAAGTCTATCGAGTCCCTCACAGTTTAAGAATAAATCCACCCAATCTCTTTCAAGACAAGTGAATCAAGTATTTTGTTCTTTCTTATACAAAATTAGTGGTGTGAATTCTTTTTGGCTAGTATTAAAAGTACATTTTGGGAAATAGGAGCGTGTGGGAGAGGCGATGGCAAAAAAAAAGTGGAGGTCCAGATAGTTCATAACATGGACAAGAAGTTTCTGCCTCACTCGACGTTAAGTCATTTGTAAAGGGAGGTTTGTAACCAAAACCCATAGTTAGGTTTGTTAGACCCTTATTAGTATTTATGATGCGATCCCATGACAAATCATTTAGTCAAGTACATAGGAAACAAAGGCAACCCAGTACCAGTAGTAAAAGGTATTTATCAAGAGTAAAGGGCTAGCTAGAGCAAACCCTAAGCACGAAGAAGCCTGTAGTGAACCTTATTGAATTGAATCTAGCCACTATGCATAGATGTTATGCGACACATTTTGGTGGGTAGGTGAGATGGATTCACGACCCTTTTGTAGCCCACTTCGATTGTTGTTACTCTCGTAAGTAATGAGGAATCTCAAATTCTCTAGTTTATTGCACTAACATGTGATAAGTGACCTGATTAATCACACCTAGGGGATAGATAAGTGTTGAGGTGAACTGTGAAATTCAAGTGAAGTAGCTAAACCTATCACGCAACTAGGGGAGGTGGAAAAAGGTGAAGATGAGTTTCAAAGCAGAACCAAAATTTTGGCAAAAACGAGTTGCACCCGATAAGCAGACTTGGGCGGGTTTCTTCTCGTGGATAGCTGTTCAACCCAACAAATGACACAATTTCAAGTTTCAATCTTCTTAGCAAAATAGCAATAGGAGGTAGATGACGTTCAAGTTCACACACTCTCTTTTCGTCCATGAGCATCCTTAAGGCCTAAGTTTTCCTTCATCTCTATGGTTTCCAGTACACCTTTTGCATAAGTCTTCCTAAATGCCTTCACAACTCGAGGCCTTCCTAGCCATCCATAGGAAGAGAAAAGATCAATATGAGAGCACTACCTTGGAAGGGTCCTCAGAAGCCCTCCAAACCTAAAGCTTCTACTCCTTCCACTTAACGAGGTAAAGTAACCAACGTTATTCTTTTCTTTGACGAAATTTAAAATTTCATGTGCAAATCACAAAATATATAAGCTCCTTGAGCTTCACAAGTTTTGTCTATATTGTGGCATACTTATCGTTTAGCTTCTTTCATTGTGTTTTTAAATGTAGTTTGACGAATTTGTAGCAGCAATATGAGAGATTTTGAATTTTTGCGACTGCAACATGTATCTGCAGGCCCAATTTTTAACTTCTGCAATATTCAAAAATCTAATGAAGTTGGGCTTTTGAAGGCCACGATATATGGTTTGAAATACTATACTACGAGTACAATTTGGTTCTAATGAAAAATTAGATAACCATAACCTATGCCTTCCTGGATGTACCATGCTTGAAGAACTGTCTACAACTGCCGACAAGTTCACATGCGCATGGCCATGTGGTCTGGCGACTTGGCGATATGTGTTATAGCGTGCTTCTTACCTAAAAAGACATCATATAGAAACAAACCATTTGAAAGTGAAAAAGAACTGAAAAAGAACCAAACATTTAACACAATGGAACTAATACTATGATTAGTTTTGGTTTCAAAAAAATTATGAAAAATATAGAAATTGTACAATCAATACAAACCAATATAACTTCTTTGCCTTAGGAAGAGGCCAAATAGGATGATAAATTTTTTTATACATCTATTTCATAGGTTTGGCAACGATACTTATGAAAAAAGCATAGTTGGAAGACAAATTAATGGCAAGTAAAAAAAAATCGATTACAATAGTCCCATGCCACTAATGACAGAGACTGATAATGAAGATGCACCCAAGAGGCACACTAAGAGAGATATCTATCATCATTCAAGATCCCCGTAAGCCTCATAATTTTTTGTTAAAATGTTCGATAAGGATAGTGAGGTTGGTGATGTAAAGATTAGGTTACAAGGTTTAGTTTAACAAATGTTAAATAATGATAAGGCATATTTTTAACTGTTAAGAAAATATCTTTTGATTTTGATAAAAAAATTGAACATACACACACACATATCAAAATCACACACACGCCTATATATATATATATATATATATATATATATCAAAATTTTGATTTTTCTTTCCATGAAACTTATTAAGTATCTTTAATACAAATTTTATTGGTGATTTTTTAATATCGTTTATCATATTTTGTTGGATTGTTAATTATTCTTAAATTGGAGCGTAATTGAAATTTAAGGTTAATAAAGTTATTTTCTTAATTTGTTTTTCTTACTGGTTTTACATTGGGTATCATCCACAACATGCTAGAAAGTAATGAGGGTTTTTCATTTTCCTTTTATCACTTAATTTAGTTATCAATAAAGGGATTTTTGTAGCCAAATATATTGGTGATTTGTATCTTTTTTCACATTAGAGATGAAGTTGACATGTAACCTTTAAAAACATATTAATAATAAAAAATTATTTCATTGTTTTATATATATATATATATATATAAAAGTTGAAATGTTTTATTTATGATCGAGACTAGAATCTATATATATATTTCAAGGTCGACCATAAATAAATCATTTCAACTTCGCAATTCACTATCAACTTTATATTGATAGGTAGATAGATAATAATTGAAACTATAATTAAAACATTTAATTGTTTCTTTTTGTTTGGGATGAAGGACACATGTAGTGCTTTTTTGTGCTTAAATTATAATTCATATTTAACATTTAAAATAATATTAATAATACAAAATATTATTTCAATTTTGACAATGAATAAAATATTTCAATGTTTAAATTAAGCAAAATAAATTTGTATATGAATTTAAAATTCCTTATTCCTATAAATAAATGTCTTTCAAAACCCATTATGGAAGGGATGTGTATTTTTTTATATTCAATATAAACTTAAATATATATATATATATATATATATATAGTCTAACCTTTTCAAATTGTTTAAGTTATATAATTCAAGTGTCTTTTTGTTTTTTTACGGTGTTGAATCTATTTATGCATTCAAACATATATTTTAAACAACAAACAATCCTAAAACTATATTATCAAATTTTAACAAATTCTGACCCAAAAAAAACTATTTCATTTCTAAATTAGACTAATCTTATCTAAAAATACACCAAGATAAATTACCTCACATATAAATATTAATGTTTTTTTTTTTCTTTTTTAATTTGAAATCTATCTTTAACCCAAAGGATAAAGTTTCTTAACCTAGAACATAAAAAGTGCCGACACCAACCCATTCATATTATGTGGGGTTATTAGCCGCTCCGTACACATCATTAACCATATTATGTGGGGTTATTAACTACTTCGTACACGTCATTGGGGTTTTATCTTTGTGCGAATTTGAATGAGGGAAAGGGTTTTCCGTATTTAAATAATCAAAGTCCACACAGAGTCGTGTAGAGTCTTTGCGTGTGATAATGAACATGTCTACCCTCGGCCGAGTGGATTTTTATCCATATTTATATAGAGGTCAGTTCGTTCTGTCCATCCATAGTTTTTCCTGTTGGAGAAATCCACCCACAAGACTCTTTTGTTTGTGAGAAATCCTATCGGCTTCTGCACGTTTCGCTACAGCATACTCCCTTGCAGCGCAAGCAACTCTTATAAAGTCTAGTTCTGCAGTATCCTCTTCATCTGAATTCCAGGCAACTGCATAAACATAACTTTTCTCATAAGTAACAGGATTCTTGCGAGAACATTATTATTTATAAAATCTCAACTGCAGCATTTTTCTTACAAGTGCCACTAATTATGTATGTTAATTCTATAGAGGAACGAACACTAATTACTTCCCAAAAAAAACATATATATATATATATATAATTTTATTTACTTCCAAAAAACATATATATAATTTTATTGGTGTGATGCAGTTACATGCGTAACAGTGGGTTTTTTTGGTAGGTCAGGTTTATGATTCATAAATTTATAGGCAGTGAAATATAGCCAGAGTGAAAACATATTTCTCGAGGAATATTAATAAGTCATTTTAGGTGATATGGTTTTTTCAATAATAATGATAAGGTAATTTATATTTATAATTGATGGTCAGTAATAATTGTAGCACTTAGGTTTGGAGTATGTCTTAAGATGACTTAAAATTGTTATAGTTTGGCTGGCTAAGAGTTCGTTTTCTTTGGTCATAAGGAAACAGGTTAAAGGTCCAAGAGTTATTATAGGCGATATAGTTTTCTTTAATAATGACCATGAGCTAATTTATATTTACAATTAATGGTCAATAATAGTTGTTGTACTTCCGTTTGGAGTATGCCCTAAAACTGCTTCTGCTTGGCTGTCTAAGAGCTGGTCTCTTCCTTGGGCGTAAGGAAATAGGTTAAACGCCCAAGACCTAGAGACATCTAGCAAGAGCGAAATTCTGCCCCCTTATGGACCACCAGCGGGTTATTCCAAGTGGTCTTGCCTTGCTTTCCTTGAATAACAGTGAGTCTGCGTTCATTGATAACAGCTAAATAATGCACTAAAGATGATTGTTCTCACTGCTAGTTTGATAAATAGATTAGGAAAGATTTTCCTATCTGTGAAAAAATTGTTACACTCTAATTTGACAAATAAAATATAATAGTTTCTTCGTGTAAACAAAAGAAATGAAAAAAATATACTTGGACATAAACTTGTTACTACTATATTTAAAAAATAAACACACAAAAAATATTTATTCAATAGTTACTAAAATATAAATTATTTTATAATTTTATTCATAATAAATTTATGTTTTTGAAAAAGCTTATTTATTTATATTAATAAAATTAATTCTAAATTTACAGTAGAAACAATAAAATACATTATAATGAATTGAATCAAATTTAAAACCAAAAATTTCAGCCAAGCCGACTTACTATTTGACGTTCCAACTTCGCAGTGTGGCGCTTGAAAACGTTTCCACGTTTCTGTGCTTTGAATGAGCCCATTGTAAAGTAGTTTCCTCCACGCTTTTCTCCACGCTTGGATGGAGATGTCTACGTTGTAAACATCGGTTAGAGATTTGAAAAAACATGATTTAATTCAAAATATTCAATGCACTCCATAATAGAAATAAGAACAGATGTATCTTAGACCAATACTTCTAAGGATAATTTCCTGTAGCCATTAAAAATAGAGTCGACCACTATATTTTTGAGTCTAAAGCAACAACCCATAAATCTTATTAGATAAGTAAATAGAGTTTTGAACAGTTCCTATCTATTAATTAGCAAAAGGTTTCCCATACTAAATTTCTATTGTTTGACTTAACACTAAATTTCTATTATTTGACCTAACACTAAATTTCTCTTATTTACCCTAACTTTTATATTTTACTTTCTATTTTATGGGTTAATTTATATATATATATAGTGCATGACAGGGATATTGGGATCAAACATAGTTTGTTATTATTATATTTAATCTACTTTGGTCAACTTAATTGAAATTTGAACAAATATATATATAAATTTAGATGACAAAGTTTTTACTACATCATATTTTACTTGGGTAGAACTTTTCCAACATTTCAAAAAATAATTGAGATTAGTAACATACATGATATTTTACTTGGCTAGAACTCTTTCGACATTTCAAAAAATAATTCAGATTAGGTAACATACTAAAGCAATATAATTGTAAAGCGAAACATCAAAATATAAACATCACTTGATATACCTGATATCCCTGAACCAGCGCTGTGCCTTTGATCTTCCTCCTTTTCATCCAATGGACATGTATCAATGTCAAAACTTCCACTTCTGCCAATCCAGAACAAACTTCAAGCGCGTCATTTGCAGTCAAACAGTCACATTTCCTCAGGAAAGCAACGTCTCTAGTCTATCCAGAACTCCCTCAAAGACATCTTGGGTAATTTTATTAGTTCCTTTGCCATCACAATCTGCAATATTATTATTGAATTGGCGAAGCCATTCTTCATCATCAAAATCCATATCATAAACAGCGCGATCAGAAGTCAAAGTCCTGCTAGCTTGGTCGTCTGCTGTCTTGATATAGTTCATAGGGCGCTCAAAAGGAATATCAAGAGTACTAGTCAAATTATTATCATCTACTTCATGTACCATTGGTACTGGAATGCAGCCTAAAGAAGCCAGAAAATTTCGATTGTAACATTCATCGTGCTTTTCCTTGAACAGAGACCATCCATTTCTTCCAGTAAATTCCAAGCTCCAATCTTGTTCAGTAGTTGGCGACCCAATAATTGTAAGGTTGTCAACTGCTTGTTCCCCTGCTATTCGGCGCGTTTTTACTTGATTCCTGCCAACTT
Source organism: Pinus tabuliformis (assembly GCA_031772625.1). NCBI lineage: Eukaryota > Viridiplantae > Streptophyta > Pinopsida > Pinales > Pinaceae > Pinus > Pinus tabuliformis. The sequence goes on from CM062809.1 coordinate 755,378,424, forward strand.
TCCGCTGTTGTGGTTTATAGGTAAATACCGTCAGGCCATCGATCTTCACAGCAAGAACCCATACAGTTTTTCTCTGTTGTTCCACAGATACTACGCTGCACTCTCTGTGACTAGGGTTACCTCCATGAAGCAACGTACATATTGGAAATAATTGAGAGTATAATTCTACTACGTTAGACATCTTTCGCTCTTTCGCTCGTTTTTTCCGGAATATCGACCAGTTATTGCGGGTGGATTTCTCGCTCGTTTTCGCCAAAATATCGACCAGAGGATTGCAGATTTGGCAACATACAAAGCTGTGGCATTTGCAAGGAAGGCGGAGTTAACTGGGGCAATAGAAAAAGCAAGATCACTTGGTTGTGATATTTCTGAGCAGTCTTATGGTGATAACATCGTTACTGAAAATGTTTCTACGGATGAAGCATATATGAGCAGCCCTTCTTGTGAAATGGGAACAAACTCTTCCTCTCCATTGAGAGATACATACTAAACCCATCGGTATGGGTTGCATGATCGAAAGACCTTTCTTTAAAGACTTCAAAATCTGCAACCACACTAGGGATTAGATATTTTGAAAGTGATATTCAGTGCAATTCAGAAATTGACATTTCATTTGCAATTAGCGATCGTAGTTTCACATGATATGTTCTTGCTGAAATGAGACTGTCAATCTGTACAGTATATTGCTTTATTGCATCTCATCTTGTTCTTACAATGGTTGCAGTTTTTACAGTCTCGTTTTGCTAATTTCTTGGTAGACTCATCTACTCTTTCCACAGATCGAATATTGAGACTCAGTCTTTTTAGTTTAAAATATGTTTTTGTAATTATCTTGTAAAAATATTTCTAATAGTAATTGATGGCCTTTTATCAACTCTCTGAGATGATTTACGGAAACAAATAATCTCAAACTCATTTATAGCGTACACAACTGTACATATTTTTGAAAAATGATATTGATTTTCTGTTTTTACTTAAACTCCAGAGGCATGCATGGATGGTTACTATTCTTTCAATAATGTTGCTCCCCATCTTAATTATGAAGAATCTGTTTGAACTATGTACAATCTGGAATTAATATTCTCTAAGCTTTATTTTTATTGTTGTACGGAAAGTATACGTTTATCTGTTCATTTCTATTGGTGGTTTAAGCCTTCATGGTTATAGATAACTCATGTTAATGTACAATAAGTTAGTGTAGTCATGAATGTATAATAACTATTAAGTTATTAAATATTAATTCTTGAGTGTGATATAGAGTATGGTATTTTCGTTGGGGAAAATTTTTCCGGAGTGTAATCTATTGAGTTTCTTTCTTTCATTTAGTATGAGAGCCTGGAAAGCAAAAGGGGTTAGGGAGAATATTTTTAATGTAATTTTGGCTTGAGTTAGAACTTCTATGGAAGAAAAAAAATATAAATAAAGAAGTAGATATCCTTTGCATAAATAGATGTTGACAATAAAATTACTTGATGTTTCATTATATGGCATCCTTATACATAAAACTATATGTATTTTTATGGAGTTGGAGATTATCGCACTGCACATATTGGTTGATGTTTCATATTATCACATCTTCATGCATATCTTTGGAAATATTTTTATAGAGCTGGATGTTATGGCCACAAAACCAATTTAACTTTGCTTTTTGGTTTAATGGTGTAAATTCTATATACCAAAATATGTGATAAGGGGAATGTCATACTCTTGAGAACATAACTAATAAGCTTTGAGGGAAGTAGGTGTTTATTCCAAGTCAATTTTAATTGATATATTTTTGCCTAGGGATTATTAATTAATGTAACCTTGATTCAATGAATAACTAATTTATAATTGGTGCTTTAAATTCCCATACTATTGGTTAGCCTATGGTATTCTCCTCTCATATTATATATTATGAAGCTTATTTAATGGCTTTAGACACTACATTGTAATGTCTCTGGACTAGTATGTTGTTTAATAGAGATTTTTTGGACAATATAATCCTAAAATGCATAGTGTAAGTAGCTTATTTCTAAACACTCTTGTTGAGAGTATAGAAAATATATAATATATAGCAATTATTTAATTCCTCAATAATACATTGAGTTTTCTTTAGACTGATAAATTTCTATCATATAAGGATTTTTCCTAAAATAACATTTTAATGATTATATATATATATATATGTATTATTAATTATCTAAATTATGTTTATTTATTTTATGAATCTTCTTGTTTAAGAGAGCCTATGTATATTTCTCTACTTTTGCTCCATTTCACTTAACATGATTTCCATTTGCACTACCCTAAGAGCTAATAAATTTATGTAATGGATCTATATTTAAGTTTTAGGATTACCATAAATGTTAAGTTTTTATGTCTATTAATTAAAATTTAAATACAATGGTATGGAATGTAGTAGTTATAAATATGAATCATTATTTTAAATTACATGGTAAAATAAATATTACTTATAGTTGCTATTTGCATTATATGTGTTTCACATTTTTATGTAGATTGTTTTTTATTCCTAATTATGTGTTTATTAAATAAATTTATTAAAAATTATAATTATTATTAATTATATCTTTTGAAATATCATGGTTGTGAATATAAACCATTATTATTTAAATTTATTTTAATGTTGTGTGTGTAATTTTTTTTTAATTAAAAATTTTGTTTGTAATTTTATGAATAAAAAGGAAATGACAATGCAACACATTAAGCTACATTGTTTTATTCATCTTTTATTTATTTAATTGAGTGGACATCTAAATGTTTACAGCTAATTGTTTACACTACACTTCATCAACATTACTTTTTTAATTGAGTCTATATTTAAATGTTTACATTCATTCATTCATTCATTCATCATAGTCCGGTGGAGGGAATGGACTATGAGGAGACCTTTGCTCAAGTTGGAAGGTAGTCTTCAATCAAATCAATTCTAGCTCTTGCAGCGCATATGGGGTGGAAGATCCACTAGATGGATGTGAAGATATCATTCCTCAATGGTCTGCTTGAGGAGGAGTTGTACATTGAGTAGCCAGAAGGATTTGACAACTTCGACAGAGAGTCGCATGTGTGCAAATTCAAGCAAGTGAAGTATGGAAAGGAGATGGGGAACTATTTTTCTCTTAGGGAAAATATTCAAACGAGATACTAAAGAATTTGTGCATGGAGACTAGCAAACCCATGGATACTCTTCTAGCAGGCAGTTGGAAGAAAGAGGATGCCACTTCAAGTGAGGAGGTGGAAGCCACTATTTACAGGAATCTTGTGCGTTCACTTATTTATTTGGTGAACACAACCAAACATGTGTTATTCATTTAACAAACTTAGTCAATCAATGATTAAGCCAAACAAAATGTATTGGGAGGTAGCTAAACATGTTGAGATACCTTAGAGGCACTACAGAGTATGGTCTTTGGTACAAGAAGATAGAGCGAGTGAAGATACAAGGCTTCAGAGATGCATATTGGGTGGGTAGTACATCAGACAAGAGGAGCACATCAAGAGGGATCTTTAGTTTGGCTCAGTAATAGTTTTTTGGTACAACAAGAAGTAGAGATCAATTGCACTCAACTCAATAGAAGCATAGTACATGGCAGTCAGTAAACTTGTGAAGCTATCTCGATGAGAAGATTCTTGTTAAGTTATTTTGTGAGATGATGGATCCCACTATGCTTTACTGTGACAATCAAAATTGTATCAAACTCTCTGAAAGCCCAATTTCTCATGATCGATCCAAGCATATCGACGTTAGGTATCAACATCTATGAGATTTTGTGTAGAGGTGGATCATGTTGTTCGAATACATTCCTACACTAGATTATTACTAGCCATTAATTGTAAATATAAATTAGCTCATCATTATTATTAAAGAAAACTATATAGCCTAGAATGACTCATTAATTGTCCCTGGAAAAATATGTTTTCACTCTTTCTACATGTTTATGGGTCATAAAACTTACCTAAAAGACACACTCTTACACATATAATTGCATCATATATATATATATATATATATATATATATATATATATATATATAAGTTTTCTTTGAAGTAACTTGTGTTTGTTCCTCTATAGAATTAACATACATAATTAGTGGCACTTGTAAGAAAAATGCTGCATTTGAGATTTTATAAATAAGATTGCCCTTGCAGGAATCTTTGTTACTTATTCGAAAAGTTATGTATATGCAATTGTTTGTAATTGAGATCAAGAGGATACAATGGAACTAGACATTATAAGAGATGTTTGCACTGCAAAGGAGTATGCTGCAATGAAAAGTACAGAAGCAGAGAGGCTAATGAGGATTTCAAATTTAGCAATATACAAAGTTGTGGCTTTTGCAAGGAAGTCAGAGTTAATTGGGACAATAGAAAAAGAAAGATCACTTGGTTGTGATATTTCTAAGCAATCTTCTAGTGATAACATTGTTACTAAAATGTTTCTACGGATGAAACATCTATGAGCAATCCTTCTTTTGAAATGAGAACAAACTCTTCCGCTCCATTGAGAGGTACATTCTAAACCCATCAGTATGGGTTTCATTATCGAAATACCTTTCTTTAGGGACTTCAAAATCTTCACCCACATGGATTAGATATTTTGAAAATGATACTCAATCCAATTGAGAAATTGACATTTCATTTGCAATTAGTGATCATAGTTTCACATGATATGTTGTTGCTGAAATGGGACTGCCAATATGTACGATATATTGCTTCATTGCATCCCATCTTCTTCTCACAATGATTTTAGTTTTTACAGTCTCATTTTTCTACTCTCTTGGTAGAATCATTTACTCATTATTCACATATTGAATATTGAGACTCAAGTATTTATTTTAAAATAGGATTTTGTAATTATCTTGTAATTACGCTGTAAGTTCTTCCCCTCTGAAATAAACTCCCCTCTTGCCATGCGTGTCTTACTATGATCCACCTGATTTGATGTTCGATGATTAAAATGTTTTCCACCATTAGATTAAAGTTCTCATTATCACTAAAATTATACCTATCTTAACCCTTCCATCGGTTTTCTGAAACATTGTTCTACGATTCATGTCTGCTCTAAGATGTCACATGGGAGTCGCAGGGACTTGTGTCGTCTAGGATCTTGCTTGGACCCATTGGCCCTATGGAGCATATTCGATTAAACAAAAAATATTGAACTTGTGGGTGTCTTCTGGATTTCGTTTATAGGGTTTCATTGTAATTCCTTTTCTCTTGCAGGTGAAATTCACACAATTTTGAAGGAATAATTTCATCATGTGTCTGCGACCCTTTGTTGGTGTATTTGGAGCCTTAATGATGTCGAATAATTTGAGTTCCTTGAAGGAATTGCATCACTAAGCTTAATACCTTTGTGGACCTATGGAGATTTGGATGTCTCAACTAGGGCACCTCTCTAAGCAAACCATTTGGCATACATATTTAGTACTTGCAAAAAAACTATGGCCTTTCTCTTTCACTCATTTGGAATGAGCTCTGCAACCTTCCTACCTCTGCTTTTCCCTTGTAGGAACCAGTTCTTTTTTACTATTTGCTCTCACTCGACTTCCATGTCTTTGGTATTATAAAGCGATCGAAGTCTTACATGGTCTACTTCTCTAGCTTAGGTTCTTCATTCCTTTTTTTGGCATAAACATGTAAGTGTATTTTTTTAATTGGTAGTTTTTTAAGGTAGATCAATATTGTTTTCCATTCTTTTCAAATTCCAGTGCTTATATTTGTTTTTGTGCTTATTTTTTGAGATACTGCTCTCCCAATAGTTTTTGAGGGTGAAAAAATGTTCTCAGACTAAGCTCCTCTACTTCCAAATGGGGAAAGCATTGGTTGACTTCCATATAAATGCTATGTAAGAGTTCTTAGTTAACCCTAGGCTTTTTTTCTTATTTACTATCAATTTTACAAATTCTTTCTTTAACCTTGTGTTTTCATCATGACCATAGGAGCGGAAAGGCAGAGCCCTATACCCTCTATGATCAAAGTAAGGTGCGCTTTGCTTTTTTCCTTTGGTATTGGATATGTGTTGAATAGTGTTCTATTTCTCCTCCTTGAATATTACAGCTACTTGAGGGTTTTACAGAGTGCTCAACCTTTACAGGTTCACCTCTTCCTATATACCCCAACATAGTTCTCTTGATATGGGTTTTCCCTAAACTGGGAATCATTTCTCGAAATACAAACACCCAAGTTCTTATGTGGATTTTAATTTCTTGTTCCAAGGTACTCGACTATGAGGCCAAGAACCTTTTTTTGAACTACACAACTTAGGGTCTTTATTTTGTTCAACAAATAACTTATCCAACCCATCCTTCCATTTGAATGAATTGTTAAATATTTTATGGGAACTTAATTATATATTATATTTTATTTGGTGTAATGGCCAGCCAGTCGTAGTGTTTAGGGAAATTATATGGAAATTGTTGTATTAATAAATTATACGATTAGGAGACCTTTTTGGAGCAACATTTTTTTGAAGACTCAATCTTCTGTGATATTTTTACGATGATATATTTCTCAGGAAATATAGGACCTTTTATGCCGACCCAAAGATCATATATAAGAGGTTGAACACTAATGCAACTTTGGACCGAAATAATTATTGGTAGGCCTAGTTGACCAACCTTTGAGAAGAATACTTCTCTGCCTTAGGAAATCAAATTTCATCACCAAAAGGGTAGGCCCAATTCATTCCCTTTAGAGGTTGAATTGTCCAGATCTAAGCAAATTACGTCTTTTTGATAGACCATGGGAAAAGATTCTATTTTTTATTGAACATTTGTGTGGATTACTAGACATACAGATATGTGAGCATTCACTTTGTGCATTTAGTTAGATCATTAATTACTTGCGCAACAGTTGCGGCCTTGCTCTTTCACTCATTTGGAATGAGATCTACAACCTTCCTACCTCTATTACGCTTATGTATGTTCTTTTCCCTTACAGTAACCAATTCTTTGTTACTTTTTTCTATCGCTCGACTTCCATGACTTTGGTATTATAAATCAATGACAGTCTTACGGGGTCAATTCTCTAGGTTAGGTTCTTCGTTCCTTTTTTTGGCAGAAACATGTAAGTTTCTTTTTTAATTGGAATTTTTTCAGACAGATTAATATTATTTTCCATTATTTGCAAATTTTAGTTCTTATATATTTTTTGTGCTTATTTTCTCAAATACCACTCTCCCAAAAGTTTCTGAGGGTGAAAAACCCTTCTGAGGCTAAGCGTCTCTACTTCCAAATGGGGCAAGCATTGGTTCACTACCATATAAATACTCTGTAAGAGTTCTTAGTTAACCCTAGGTTGTTTTCTTCTTTACTATCAATTTTACAAATTCTTTCTTTAACCTTGTGTTTTCATCATGACCACAAGAGCGAAAAGGCAGTGCCTTGTACCCTCTATGATTAAGGTAAGGTATCCTTCATCATTTTGTCCTTTGGTATTGGATATGTGTTGAATAGTGTTCTATTTCTCCTCCTTGAGTATTCCAACTACATGAGGGTTTAACAGAGTGCTCAGTCTTTACAGGTTCACCTCTTCCTCTAGACCCCGACATAGTTATCTTCATATGGATTTTCCCTAAATTGGGAATCATTTCTCGACATACAATCACCTAGGTTCTTATGTGGATTTCAATTTCTTGTTCCAAGGTACTCGACTATGAGGCCAAGAACCTTTTCTCAAACTACACAACTTAGGGCTTTTATTTTGTTCAGTAAATAACTTATCCAACCGAGCCTTCCATTTGACTGTGTTCTTAAATATTTTATGGGAGCTTAATTAGATATTATGTGTTATTTGGTGTAATGGCCAGCTAGTCCTAGTGTTTAGGGCATTTATATGCAAATTGTTGTATTAATAAATTATACGACTAGGAGACCTTTTTGGAGCAACATTCTTTTGAAGACTCAATTTTCTGTGATATTTTTGCAATGGTATCTTTCTGAGGAAATATAGAGTCTTTTAAGCCGACTTAAACATCCTTTACAAGAGCTTGAACACTAATGCAACTTTGGACTGAAATAATTCTTGGTAGCCCGAGTTGATTAGCCTTTGAGAAAAATCCTTCTCTACCTCATGAAATAAAATGTCATCACCAAAAGTGCAGGCCAAATACATTCTGTATAGATCTATGTAAATTGTGTCTTTTTGACAGATCATGGGAAGAGATCCTATTGTTGATTGAAAATCTGTGTGGAGTAATGAAAATATATATATGTTAGAATTCACTCTTTTCATTTAGTTAGATCATCTATTTCGTATGAGACATGGCATAAAAAATTTTAAGCATTAAAGAGTCATGGGATGGTCAGAATATCATGAAGAAATGTCAATTTTCTTTTCAAATTATTTCTGAAGATGAGGAGAAACATTTTTCCAAAGATTCAGTGCTAAACATCATTTAATAGGTTTGTCGTTAATTTTTTTTGGAGTTTTCCATATATCCTTGTGCTCTTTTCCACAAGGATTTCAGAGAAAACACCAATTCTAGATCAATGATTGGGATGAACACAAACATAGTGAATGATCATGAAGATGTGCACATCAAATTTTTTAAGCTAGAGAAGCTAAACAATGGACCTCTGAAAATTATTTCTCATCTCAAGGCACAATTGAAAAGAGATATAGAAAAAGGATGAAGTGCATGTGTCACAATCAGATAAAGTCAACAAAAGTGACAATAATATTAACTCCAATCTTGAGCTAGAGGATCCTCACAAAACTTCAGTGAGCTGCAGAATACAACTGGTGGATTTTCTTTCACAGTTATGTTGTTGTGAAGGGAATTACTAAGAAATCTTGACTTATTCAAAACAGGGGAACAAGGGATGGATCACTAAGACAATTTATTGCTATATATTTGGGAATCCATATTTTGCTAGAAAAGGGTTGTGAAAATGTTTGTGGAAGTATCAGCTCAAGAAGAAAAAAATGTTTTGGAGCAAAAGATATAGGAATCAACCGTGAAAAAAAGCAACGTAAGTTTCAAATCATCAATTGTAAGAAGATTTCAACATCCAACTATTATTAATATAATTATCATTACTATGTATAATTTGTGCACGGTTTTAGATGTAAGACATGAGACAATGTTTATTGCACATCAAATAAAGGTGATAAACGACAACATCAAAATGGTCTTGTTTCAGATTTGTTTCCACATCCAAAACTTCCTCTGCAATTTTTTGCAAACGAGTTTCAAGTTTAAAATGGTATTCATTACATTCTTCTAGCACTAGTTCAACTAAATCATTATGAAATTAAGCCAATAGTTCTTTTCCACTAGAGAGAAGTTCTTGAGTAAGTTCAACAAATTTTCTCCCATACATTGCTTTTAGAAAAATTGCTTTGCAATATTGCAGATTTGATAGACTTCAAATACATCTCCCCTCTATAGAAAATTCAACCAAACCCTCGTAATGTTTGTAAAGCTCATGGTTGTATGAAAAGTAAAATTTGGCCTAGATAAAACAAAGGCAACAACTTCCAAGCTATTACTGAGCAAACAGGAATTACTAGGAAGTTGTGAAGTTGTATCTACATGAAGAAAATTGAGGAGACTTGGAAAAAAATTTGCTATCCATTGAATGTAATAAGGCTAGAGACCTTGACTTATGACAACCTACTTTAGATTTTGGAATTGCTTCCATAGAAAAGGAATGGACAAACTTTGTGCTAGAAAACTCAAATGCCAATTCCTAGAGTGATTAGGTTCCAATTATTTTATGTAAAAATGGGGTCATTTTCACAGTGTCTCTGTTGTAACTATTATCACCTGGATTGAACCTTGTGTTTGACACAGATTGTCATTGATGTCAATATGGAAATATTCAAGAGGAGGAGACAGAGCATATCGGAGCCGAGAGGATCAAAAGGAGCCAGAGGAACCAAATCGGAGGAGCCACATATATCAGAGCAAGAGGAGCCATATATGCCTTTATTAATACTATCAGGCATTGTTCGGGCAATGAAAACCCACATATGCATGTATTAACAAGTATTGGGAGTGGAGGAAAATCGCAGCGATATCATATCGGAACCCTTAGGGATGAGAGCGGACGCAAATTCTTACTCAGATTGGTCCAGCCCCCGGAACCCTTACGGATGAGAGTGGACACGAATTCTTATTCAGATTGGTCCAGACCCATATCAGGTCCGAACCCAAATATTGCATCGGAGGAGTGGCTTGGAACTATCATGTGAAATCTCCGATATATATCGGAGCCGAAATATTATTCAGCGCTCCCTATAAAGCGTCGGGTCCGTCGTGTTCGGAGGAGGGAGTGTTATTGTCTGTGGCGACCGCCGATAAGCGGACCCGCCGAAATATATATATCGTCGCATCTAAACCTTTTCGGGTCCGAAAGGAACCTCAGTGCGGTTAAGTGATGAGCTCCGAAATTCAAAGCCGAAGTATTATATTGAGGATGGTTTAATGGGTCGTCAGGTCCGCAAGGTCCGTTAGACTTTGAAACTGCCAGAAGGGAAGTCGCCAAAATCCATCGGGACCGAAATCATAATAAAAGGCAGCCTAAAGGTGTGTCGGGTCCGCACCTCATCAGAGGTCAGGTCTTAACAGTTTTGTAGTGATCGCCGAAATCTGGATCCACCGATAATTATAAAGGTGGACAGATAAGAATTGAGATCCACGTCTGTTGAATGAGAACAGGAATTATGTTATTTTCCTGTGTGTTAAAATATGTGTGACTGTGGGGTTTTTATAGTGTTGGCCATATATTGCATATGATATATGGCTTCCGATGGTTGATTAAAATGCTCGGGTGGTGGCTTCCGATGGGTGATTAAAAGCACCGATAAAGCCTGTAAGACAAAAAAAAAAATGGAAGCCGAAGTGTCAAGCGGCTCTAGTGTATGCCTGCGATCATGAGCAAAACAGGAGTGTTGTTATAATTTTGATGTATGTATCGTGTGATTATTGGAACGGTTGGAAAAACAGAAGTAACTGACAGGGCAAGCAAGCACTGAGGAAACCGAAGAGCCTACGGAGTAAGGAAGCTGAAGAGCTTGTGAAGAAAGGAAGTCAAAGAGCCAATGAGAAAGAAGAAATGAAGGGACAAAGGCATGGAGTATATGAAAAAAAAGCAACAAAAAATAGTGAGAGTAGTTTTTGCTGTTCAGGGACGGGATAACCTGAGAATGATATAGTGGAAGCAGCAGAAGAAAAAGGGGGCAGCAGAAGCAGTGGAAGCTGAAAAGAGCGCAGCAGCACACTAGTGTATACCAAAGAGATTGGAGCCTCAAAATTGAACACGATTGAAGTCCTTGGGAGTTGGTGCTCCTAAGTCCAAGATTGGTGTCTTGGAAAAATAGAGTTGGTGCTCAGGAGGTTGGAACCTCACCAAAGTCCAAGTTGGAGCTTGGCAACCAATTGTGACAATCTATTTGTTGTATTTATTTTTACTACACAGTTATATTAATAAAAGCATTTATTCCTGCTGTTCATTTTGTGTTTCTAAACATATATGTTTTAACTAGTAAAACAATAGTGAGAACAAGAAATACTGATTCACCCCCCTCTTAGTATTTCCAACAATTGGTATCAGAGCCAAGTTCTTCATTCTAGCCTAACAGCTTGAAGAAGGATCAGCAACCATGATGAGAAATCATGAAGCATCAGGAAAATCTCCTCTGTTCGATGGCACTAACTTTGGGTTTTGGAAGAAAAGAATGACTTACTATTTAATGTCCATTGGACCTGAAGTCTGGCTTTTTTGTCAAACTGAATACCGAGCGACTTCCACTCTTCCAACAGACCAAGACGAGAGGAAATCCTACATTGCAAATGCAAAAGCCATGAACTCTATCACTAGTGGAATCACTGATTCCGAGTTTACAAAAATCATGCATTGTAACTCTGCTAGAGAAATGTGGGAGAAGCTAGTCGGCTTGTACGATGGAGACTCAAAAGTCAAAAAGGCAAAGCTTCGAACTCACAGAAGACAATTTGAAAGTTTGAAGATGGAAGAGGAAGAAGACATTGCAGCATACCTCGTCCGAGTAGCTGAAGTGGTAAATTCCCTGAAAGGATTGGACGAAAAAATTGAAGAAAGTACTATTGTACAAAAGGTATTAAGGTCTCTTCCAGACAGATTTGACTCCAAAATAAGTGTTATAGAAGAATCAAAGCATCTTGACACCCTCAAAATGGATTAACTCCATGGAATTCTCACTACCTATGAAATGAGGAAAGGTGGACCTAGCTCCAAAGATGCAGCATTCAAGGCCTCAAAGTCAAAGAAAGGGAAAGAAAGGAATGACTGTAGCGATGATTCAGATGTGGAATCCGAATTGGCTCAATATGTACGAAAGCTGAAGAGAGGATCTAAGCTTAAAGGCAAGTATCCTCTTATCTATTTTAAATGTGGTAAAATAGGTCATTATGCAGCAAAATGTCCTCATAAACATGACAGTGATGATGAAAGAAATTCTAAAAGAATGACATACAAAAAGAAAGGGTTCAATAAGAAAAACCTTCTCTCCAAGCAAGGTGAGTCTGATGAGGATGAGTTTATGGTCGTCAACAAGAAAGTAGATGAGGAAAGCGATCATGATGAAAGCCAAGAAGCATTATTCATGGCACTCACAGATGATGATGACTCAGGGCCAGGAGGAAATGTGGATGAACTGTTAATAAGTGCCATTGAAGAGAACGAGAAACTACGGAAAAAAATTATCTCTCTCAAAGTGGAAAACGAGGAAACAAGAAGGAGAAAAGATCTCTTGGAAACAAAGCTTAAGGAAAAAGAAGAGACTTGTGAAGAACGTGAGGCCGAAGTAGTATCTCTGAGAAACGAGTTGGAGCAAATTAAAAAGGGTTGTAAAAGCTCTCAAATACTTGATACTATTCTGAAAAATCAAAAACCTCAACATGATAAGTCTGGAATAGGTTTCAAGGGAGAATCCTCAAGCACTAAGAATAGTGTGAAAAGCTATGCCGATGCACTTTCCTGCAACCCAAAAGATGAAGAAGTATCTTATCAAAAGTGCATCCCAGATTCAAAGAATAAAGAAAGAGTTACTCCAAAGAAGAATGTGGAGTCGAATCATGGACACTACAACAAATACAAACCTGTACTCCACCAAGGGCCCATCAAAAATCCAAAGGACGAGGGAGGAGTAATTCTCAGAAAGGAAAGCAAATTAAACCGTGGTTGCTTCAAAACCATATTTCTTGGACACTGTTTTCACTGTAAAAACTTCGGTCACCAAGCTAGACATTGTATGGCTTGTAGAAGTGAAAAGACAACACAAAAGGACTGAGTAATCAACTCATATGCTCCCAAAAGACAGGGACAAATCAAAACCTTCAATTCATTCGATCCCTTGACTAAATTTGATCTAACTTTCTCTTTTTGCTACAATAATGGACACTATGAACAAAACTGCCCACTCAAAGGAAGAAAGATGAGTAGCAAGATCTCTGCAATGGACAAATGCGGTCTAGCTCTATTTGCGCAAAATAATGGAAACCAGTGGTTTGTGGATAGTGGGTGCTCCAAACACATGACAGGAGACAGAAGGAAATTTATCTCATTGAGAAAAAAGGAAGGGAATGTGTCCTTTGGAAGCTGAACTGGCAAAATTGTAGGAAGAGGAACAGTTACTCTGATCAATGGAAAAGGAAAATCTCAATATGCTCTGCTGGTTGACAGACTCAAACACAACCTTCTGAGTGTCAGCCAAATTTGTGATCAACGACATAAGGTTGTTTTCAGCACCAAAGACTGTGAAATAAGGAACTCTGCCTCAGGGAAACTTGTGGCAAAAGGAGTGAGAACACCAGATAATATTTACGTTCTGAACAAGGTTCAGGAAAAAAAATGCTACTTGAGTCAGGCAGATGAGAGTTGGTTGTGGCACAAGAGACTTGGACATACCAGCTTCGAAAATCTGGTCAATATCAACAAGATCAAAGCTGTACAAGACATCCCAAGGTTGTCCAAACCAAAGCAAGCAATGTGTGGTCCATGTCAACATGGAAAATAGACCAGAACTAGCCACAAGACAAAGAAACACTATACATCAAAGTCCTTGGAGATCATACATGCTGATGTGTGTGGGCCAACTAGAAATCAAGCACTCCAAGGAGAAAGGTACTTTGTATTATTTGTTGATGATTATACTAGAATTATGTGGATATATTTCATAAAATATAAATCTGAAACTTTTGAGTGTTTTAAGAATCTAAAAGCCCTTGTAGAAAATGAAAAATATTCAAAAATTAAGTGTCTCAGAACAGACAGAGGAGGAGAATTCACATCAAACGAGTTCAGAGAGTTCTGCAACATTCATGGAATTAAAAGGGAATACTCGGTTGCCAGAACACCTCAGCAAAATGGGATAGTTGAAAGACGAAACCGAACTGTCCAAGAAATGGCAAGAACCATACTGTTAGCAGCAGACCTACAACCTAAATTCTGGAGGGAAGCAGTAGGGACAGCTGTCTATACATTGAATTGGACTCAATTAAGACCAAATTGTGACAAAACTCCTTATGAGCTATGGAAAGGGAGACCTGCTTCGGTGAAGTATTTCAAAATATTTCGAAGCAAGTGCTTCATAAAAATAAATGATGGTTCACCTGGAAAATTTGATTCTCGGGTTGAAGAGGGGATATTTCTTGGATACTCTCCACAGAGCAAGGCTTACAAGTGCTACAATTTTCAACTGAAGAAAATAGTGGAAATCATCGATGTAAAGGTTGATGAAGATCTTCCAGAAAGGGAAATTGAAGAACAGGAAGATGACTTTCTCATTGAAGAAGAAGAACCTAAAGAAGAAGAGATAGATGATGAAGAAGAAGAAGAGGAAAGAGAACCACCTCATACCCCTTCAAAGATGATGTAGAAAGATACCATCCAGAAGAACAGATCATTGGCGATAGAGATGAAGGTGTGCAGACCAGAAGAAGGACAACAACCTCACCCAAGAGAAAAGTCGTTGCCTTCCTATCTATGATAGAACCAGAAACATTCACAGAAGCAAGTAAAGATCCTCATTGGGTAAAAGCAATGGAAGAAGAAATGTCCCAAATTGAGAAGAACAAGACATGGGAGCTGGTATCTCATCCAAAGGACAAAAACATAATAGGAACCAAATGGGTGTTCAAAACTAAAATGAATGAGGAAGGACAGGTTATCAGAAACAAGGCAAGACTTGTCTGCAAAGGCTATTCACAAATTGAAGGAGTTGACTTTGAAGAGACATTTGCACCAGTGGCCCGTATGGAAGCTATCAGGATGTTCTTAGCATTTGCTTGCTCGAAAGGATTCGAAATCTATCAAATGGACGTGAAATCAACATTTCTAAATGGGGAACTCAAGGAGGAAGTCTACATGGAGCAGCCAGAAGGTTTTGATCTGACAGCAGGAAAGGACCTAGTCTGTAAGTTGAAAAAGGCTTTGTATGGGTTGAAACAAGCTCCTAGAGCTTGGTATGCGAGACTGGATAACTATCTCCAACAACAAGGCTTCAAAAAGGGAGTGGCTTGAAGCAATCTATACACAAAGACAGATCAAGGTAAGTTACTAGTTTCTCTTGTTTATGTCGATGATCTGATTTTTGCTAGTAATAATGATGAAATGAGCCATGAATTTTCTCAAAGCATGGCAAAAGAATTTGAGATTTCAATGATAGGAGAACTGTCCCACTTCCTTGGACTTCAAGTATCTCAAACCAGAGCAGGATTGTGTATATCTCAAGCCAAATATCTAAAAGACATGCTTAAAAAATATGGAATGGAGGACTGTGCACCCATGAGCACTCCCATGACCACAAACTGCAAACTGAGCAAATATGATGACTCCCCTCCAGTAGATGCAACTCATTACAGGTCAATGATTGGATCCCTTCTATACTTAATGCCTACACGACCAGACATAATGCAAGCAGTAGGAATGGTGGGAAGATTTCAATTGGCTCCCAAATAATCCCATTTATTAGCTGTAAAAAGAATCCTCAGATATCTGAAGGGAACTTATGATTTCGGTCTTTGGTACCCAAGGAACTCAACACTGACTGTAACTGCATACACCGATGCTGATTGGGCTGGAAATATAGATGATCGGAAAAGTACTAGTGGAAATGCATTCTTCCTAGGAGACTGTTTGGTATCCTGGCTCAGCAAAAAACAGTCATCCATATCATTATCCACAACCAAAGCCGAGTATATTGCTGCAGCAGACTATTGTACTCAGATACTATGGATGAAGGAAGCGCTAAAAGATGTCGACATATGTACAGATCAACCAATTACCGTTTATTGTGACAACACTAGTGCTATCAGTCTCAGCAAAAATCCAGTGATGCACTCAAGAACCAAACACATACCAATCAAGTATCATTTCCTCGTGAGCAAGTAGCTGAAGAAAACATCGCTCTGGAATATATCAGTACTAAGGAGCAGATAGCTGATATTCTCACAAAACCTCTTCCTCAGGAAGCATTCGAACATCTGCGACAAAAGATGGGGGTTATTTCTTTATCATCACTCAAGTTTGTTCATAAAGATGCAGCAGGACAGGTGGAGCAGCTTGACAGGGGGAGTTCGTATGCATGCCTTTGCCATTGATGTCAAAGGGGGAGAAGGCAGAAGAATATTGCCATCAATAACAAAGGGGGAGATTGTTGGACACAGATTGTCATTGATGTCAATATGGCAATATTCAAGAGGAGGAGACAGAGCATATCGGAGCCGAGAGGATCAAAAGGAGCCAGAGGAACCAAATCGGAGGAGCCACATAAATCAGAGCAAGAGGAGCCATATCAGAGGAGTGCCAGCGCAAGAGGAGCCATATATGCCTTTATTAATACTATCGGGTGTTGTTCGGGCAATGAAAACCTACATATGCATGTATTAACAATTATCGGGAGTGGAGGCAAATCACAGCGATATCGCATCAGAACCCTTATGGATGAGAGCAGACGCTAATTCTTACTCAGATTGGTCCAGACCCCAGAACCCTTAGGGATGAGAGCGGACGCGAATTTTTATTCAGATTGGTCCAGACCCATATCGGGTCCGAACCCAAATATCGCATCGGAGGAGTGGCTTGCAACTATCATGTGAAAGCTCCGATATATACCAGAGCCGAAATATTATTCAGCGCTCCCTATAAAGCGTCAGGTCCATTGTGTTCGGAGGAGGGAGTGTTATTGTCTGTGGCGACTGCCGATAAGCGAACCCACCGAAATATATATAGCATGGCATCTAAACCTTTTCGGGTCCGAAAGGAACCTCAGCGTGGTTAAGTGACGAGCTCCGAAATTCGGAGCCAAAGTATTATATTGAGGATGGTTTAATGGGTCGTCGGGTTCGCAAGGTTCGTTAGGATTTGAAACTGCCAGAAGGGAAGTCGTCTAAATCCATCGAGACCGAAATCATAATAAAAGGCAGCCTAAAGGTGTGTCGGGTCCGCACCTTGTTGGAGGTCAGCCCTTAACAGTTTTGTAGTGATCGCCGAAATCCAGATCCACCGATAATTATAAAGGCGGATGGATAAGAATTGAGATCCGCGTCTGTTGAATGAGAACAGGAATTACGTTATTTTCCTGTGTGTTAAAATATATGTGGCTGCGGGATTTTTATAGTGTTGGCCATATATTGCATATGATATATGGCTTCCGATGGTTGATTAAGACGCTCGGGTCGTGGCTTCCGATGGGTGATTAAAAGCACTGATAAAGCCTGTAAGACAAAAAAAAAAATGGAAGCCGAAGTGTCAAGCGGCTCCAGTGTATGCCTGCAATCATGAGCAAAACAGGAGTGTTTTTATAATTTTGATGTCTGTATCCTATGATTATTGGAACGGTTGGAAAAACAGAGGTAACTGACAGGACAAGAAAGCGCTGAGGAAACCGAAGAGCCTACGGAGTAAGGAAGCTGAAGATCCTGTGATGAAAGGAAGTCAAAGAGCCAACGAGAAAGAAGAAATTAAGGGACAGAGGCATGGAGTATATGAAAAAAAAAGGCAGCAGAAAATAGTGAGAGTAGTTGTTGTTGTTCGAGGACGAGATAACCTGAGCATGAGATAGTGGAAGCAGCAGAAGAAAAAGGGGGCAGCAGAAGCAGTGGAAGCTGAAAAGAGCGCAGCAGCACACTAGTGTATACCAAAGAGGTTGGAGCCTCAGAATTGAACAGGATTGAAGTCCTTGGGAGTTGGTGCTCCTAAGTCCAAGATTGGTGTCTTGGCAAAATAGAGTTGGTGCTCAGGAGGTTGGAACCTCACCAAAGTCCAAATTGGAGCTTGGCAACGAGTTGTGACAATCTATTTGTTGTATTTATTTTTACTGCACAGTTATATTAATAAAAGCATTTTTTCTTGCTGTTCATTTTGTGTTTCTGAACATATATGTTTTAACTAGTAAAACAATAGTGAGAAAAAGAAATATTGATTCACCCCGCTCTCAGTATTTCCAACACCTCGAGCTAAAGGAAGGCAATGCTAGGGTAACCACAAACCACACTTACCCAAGTAGCTAGCCCTACAAGGCCAAGAGAGTGATCTCTCTGTAAGGATCTCAAATAAGATCACTGGATCAAAAAAATGATATTAGGCTAGGTATAGTAGCACAAGGTTTGATTTGATTTTGAAGGGGTTTTGGTACATTAGGAGGAGGAAAACAGTTAGGGCAAGGAAGTTATTCAAAACTGGAGGGTGTTTGATGGGGAAAGGTAGGCACAAGGCTCAACACTCTAGGATTTGATGGGTGAGGTGATTTCAAGGCATATGAGGAGCTAGAAAGAGCATGCAAGAAACATGGATTCTTCCTAGATTGAAGAAAACATAGAGTGTGAAATGTCTACCCAAAATAGAGCATAGAAGTTACGGACTCTGCCTTTCAGACTTGTATACATTCACATAAAGAGCATGAAATGATAAAATGGAATCAAAAACACATTTTAACACATAAAAACATAAGGAAAACTAAATTGAGAATCATACCACATGGAACCCAAAGAAATAGCTGCAACTTTTCATTAATCTCTTACTAAAACTGATACAAGATGATGTCTACTCAAAGCATAAGCATCCAACTGAGTCCAACCCTTTACAATGAGAAAGAAGAAGAGGATATAGACATTGATTCAACCTCCTCCCATCCTCATGGGTCAAATCCCTAAGATGAGGAGCTAATCTAACCAAAACTAAACAAGAAACTAGAAACTAGGCATCCTAACAACTTGCCTCTAAAAGTGAGGAAACTGATTCATTTGTCGTCAAGATAACTTTTAATTTAATAAATATACCTTCTAGTACTTATTATCCATCATATTTACATGCCTAATCATCATTTACATCAGTAAAATACCATCCATGAGAGGAAACACAAGATTACAATCAAGGCATAGTGAAATGGAAACTCACACAATTTTTGTCCTATGCGCATTGCCCAAGCTCTATTATGTTCTTTCTTATACAAAATTAGTGGTGTGAATTCTTTCTGGCTAGTATTAAAAGTACTTTTCTGGAAATAGGAGCGTGTGGGAGAGGCGATGGAAACAAAAAAGTGGAGGTCCAGATATTTCATAACATGGACAAGAAGTTTCTGCCTCGCTCGACGTTAGGTCATTTGTAAAGGGAGGTTTGTAACCAAAACCCATAGCTAGGTTATTTAGATCCTTATTAGTATTTATGATGCGATCCCATGAGAAATAATTTAGTCAAGTACAACGGAACAAAGGAAACCCATTACCACTAGTGAAAAATATTTATCAAGAGTAAAGGGGTAGCTAGAGCAAACCCTAAGCACAAAGAAGCCTGTAGTGAACCTTATTGAATTGAATCTAGCTAGTATGTATAGATGTTATGCGACACATTTTGGTGGGTAGGTGAGATGGATTCACGACCTTTTGTAGCCTACTTCGATTGTTGTTACTCTCGTAAGTAATGAGGAATCTCAAATTCTCTAGTTGTGATAAGTGACCTGATTAATCACACCTAGGGGATAGATAAGTGTCGAGGCGAACTGTGAAATTCAGGTGAAGTAGCTAAACCTATCAGGCAATGAGGGGAGGTGGAAAAATGTGAAGATGAGTTTCAAAGTAGAACCAAAATTTTGGCAAAAACGAGTTGCACCCTATAAGTAGACTTGGTGGATTTCTTCTCGCAGATAGTTGTTCAACTCAACAAATGATACGATTTCAAGTTTCAATCTTCTTAGCACAATATCAGTAGGAGGTAGACGATGTTCAAGTTCACACACTCTCTTTTAGTCCATGAGCATCCTTAAGGCCTAAGTTTTCCTTCATCTCTGTAGTTTCCAGTACACCTTTTGCATAAGTCATCCTAAATGCCTTCACAACTCGAGGCTTTCCTAGCCATCCATAGGAAGAGAAAAGATCAGGATGAGAGCACCACTTTGGAAGGGTCCTCAAAAGCCCTCCAAACCTAAAGCTTCTACTCCTTCTATTTAACGAAGTAAAGTAACCAACGTTGTTCTTTTCTTTGATGAAATTTAAAATTTCATGTGCAAATCACAGAATATATAAGCTCCTTGAGCTTCACAAGTTTTGTCTAGATTGTGGCATACTTATCGTTTAGCTTCTTTCATTGTGTTTTTAAATGTAGTTTGATGAATTTGTACCAGCAATATGAGAGATTTTGAATTTTTGCAACTACAAAATGTATCTGCAGGCCCAATTTTTAACTTCTGCAATCTTTAGAAATCTAATGAAGTCAGGATTTTGAAGGCCACGATATAGGGTTTGAACTACTATACTACAATATACAGTTTGGTGCTAACGACAAATTAGATAACCATAACCTATGCCTTCCTGGATGTACCATGCTTGAAGAACTATCTACAACTATCTACAGGTTCACATGCGCATGGCCATGTGGTCTGGTGACTTGGCGATATGTGTTATGGCATGCTTCTTACCTGAAAAGACATCATATAGAAACAAACCATTTGTAAGTGAAAAAGAACTGAAAAAGAACCAAACATTTAATGCAATGAAACTAATATTTTTCTTTTCTAAGTAAGCTTAAATCTATTAACAAAACATATCTTACAGAGAGTTCTAGGTGTCAGCGAGCCGCCATACAGTCAGCAAGATAGCAAAAAATTTAGCCACCCACAAGGGGAAACCGGCCCGAAAGGCATTTGAGAGTTGCCTCGCAAGAGGAAACCAGCCTTGACTTAACAACAAAGAGCCAAAAACTGAGCCGCCCACCAGGGGAAACCGACTCAAACATAGTTTTGAGACTGAATTATCTACAAAGATCAGATTAGACAAACTAAGATACGAAGGCGTCCAAACCAGCAAAATGCTCAAAAGGCTAAACATGATGTCGAGAAGTAACAGTATCGCTAGAGTCCATAGTCACCCGAGGGCGATTCCTCTTCAATTCGGCATCCCCATCCATCTTTGTCATCTGGAATGGGATCTGGAGGAGCGGCATCCAATGCATCACGCTCGCCTGAAGTCGTCCTGGTGGGCTGGAGAGGCCCTGAGCTGCTTTCACCTGCCAAGTGAGATGGGATTTCGTCTACGGGCAACGTGACAGGCGGAGCTGAAGGGGAGGCCTGCGTGCTGATGGGAGGCGGAGAAGACGGGGGAGAGGCAACGAACGTAGGCCGAGGCTCATGGTGATGGTGGGAGGCAGAGGTTATAATGCGCGAGGAGGGAGGAAGGCGTCGACCTTGACCACTTCCACGGAGCCGACGGGGAGTACTATCAGAGGGATTGCGAGCGGAGGACGGGGGAGAGGAGGGGGGAGGGGAGCGGCTGGGCCTGGAGCCTCCCCGGCGGCATCTCATACGATGCCTCAGCTTAGGCATTGCAGCACAGAGGTCATGAGAGCGGGCAAAATTGAGAGATGGCCTCAATAGAGAAAGGTGGAGGCGAAAGCCAGACAGGGCAGGGAAACTTCGAGCACAGAAAGGGTTGTGCGAATGATGGTAACCAGGGATGAAACTGATGCAGGAGGCTAGCGGGTAGCGCCTTCCAACAGTGGTGCGAAGGCTGTGCACTTCCGCTTCCGGCGAGCAGCAAGAACCCACAGGCAAGAGCTGCCTCGACATGGAGACCGACAGAGCACCGCAGTTCCAAACCAAAACACCAGAGATCTCAACTGAGGATAGGGACGAGAGGGTTGGAGTATTCATGCTGAATTTGTTAGTGTCTCGGCCTCCCCACTGACATAAATGTCGCGTAGGGTGATGGCCCATCAACTTAATGGTTTCGGAGGTCAGTACAGGCCTTCTGCAGGCTGCCCAGTGGGGTTGTCATGTGCCTGCCTGCTAGATCGTAACCCCAATCACTTCACTATCCACCCGCATCTCGGGGCAATGAAACTAATATTATGATTAGTTTTGGTTTCCAAAAAATTATGAAAAATATAGAAATTATACGACCAATACAAACCAATATAACTTCCTTGCCTTGGGAAGAGGCCAAATAGGATGATAAATTTTTTTATACATCTATTTCATAGGTTTGGCAATGATACTTATGAAATAAGCATAGTCGGAAGACAAATTAATGGCAAGTAAAAAAAATTGATTACAATAGTCCCATGCCACTGACGACAAAGACTGATAATGAAGATGCACCCAAGAGGCACACCAAGAGACCCTAATTCACAAGATACGTTAAGATATGGGAGCAAGAGGACAATCTAAGATTATTAGAGAGATATCTATCATCATTCAAGATCCCCCTAAGCCTCATAATTTTTTGTTAAAATGTTCAATAAGGATAGTGAGGTTGGTGATGTATAGATTAGGTTACAAGGTTTAGTTTAACAAATGTTAAATAATGATAAGGCATATTTTTAACTGTTAAAAAAACATCTTTTGGTTTTGAAAAAAAAAAAATTGAATACACACACATGTATCAAAATTTTGATTTTTCTTTCCATGAAACTTATTAAGTATCTTTAATACAAATTTATTGGTGATTTTTTAATATTGTTTATAATATTTTGTTGGATCGTTAATTATTTTTAAATTGAAACTTAATTGAAATTCAAGGTTAATAAAGTTATTTTCTTAATTTGGTTAATAAAGTTATTTTCTTAATTTGTTTTTCTTGCTGGTTTTACATTGGGTATCATCCACAACATGCTAGAAAGTAATGAGGTTTTTATTTTCCTTTCCTCACTTAATTTAGTTGTTAATAAAGGGATTTTTGTAGCCAAATATATTGGTGATTTGTATCTTTTTTCACATTAAACATGAAGTTGACATGTAACCTTTAAAAACATATTAATAATAAAAAATTATTTCATTGTTTATATATATATCAAAGTTGAAATGTTTTATTTATGATCCAGACTAGAATGAAAGAATATATATATATATATATATTTCAAGGCCGGCCATAAATAAAGCATTTCAACTTCGCAATTCACTATCAACTTTATATTGATAGGTAGATAGATAATAATTGAAACTGATAATTAAAACATTTAATTGGGACACATGTAATGCTTTTTTGGGCTTAAATTATAATTCACATTTAACATTTAAAATAATATTAATAATACAAAATATTATTTTAATTTTGACAATAAATAAAATATTTCAATGTTTAAATTAAGCAAAATAAATTAGTATAAGAATTTAAAATTCCTTATTCTTATAAATAAATATCTTTCAAAACCCATTATGGAAGGGATGTGTACCTTTTTTTATATTCAATATAAATTTAAATAGCTATATATATATAATGTGTAGTCTAATCTTTTGAGATTGTTTAATTTGTATAATCCAAGTGTCTCGTGGTTTTCTTTAAGGTGTTGAATCTATTTATGCATTCAAATATATATTTTAAACAACAAACAATCTTGAAACTATATTGTCAGATTTTAATGAATTCTGACAAAAAAAACTATTCCATTTTTAAATTAGATTAATCTTATATAAAAATACACATATAAATATTAATGTATTTTTTTTATTTTTTTTTAAATTTGAAATCTATCTTTAACACAAAGGATAAGGTTTCTTAACCTAGAATTTAAAAGTGCCGACACCAACCCATTCATATTATGTGGGGTTATTAGCCGCTCCGTACACATCATTAACCATATTATGTGGTGTGGTGTTCTTAACTACTTCGTACACGTCATTGGCGTTTTATCTTTGCGCGAGTTTGAATTAGGGAAAGGGTTTTCCGTATACAAATAATCAAAGTCCACGGAGAGTCCTGTAGAGTCTTGGCGTGTGATATTGAACATGTCTACCCTCGCGGGGTGGGTTTTTATCCATATTTATATAGAGGTCAGTTCGTTCTGTCCATCCAAAGTTTTTCCTGTTGGAGAAATCCACCCGGAAGACACTTTTGTTTGTGAGAAATCCACCCACGATAACTGGCCGATATTTTGGCGAAAACTAGCGAGAAATCCACCCGCAATAACTGGTCGATATTCTGGAGAAAACGAGCGAAAGAGCGAAAGATGTCTAACGTAGTAGAATTATATTCTCAATTATTTCCAATATGTACGTTGCTTCATGGAGGTAACCCTAGTCACAGAGAGTGCAGCGTAGTGTCTGTGGAACAACAGAGCAAACCTGTATGGGTTCTTGCTGTGAAGATCGATGGCCTGACGGCATTTACCTATAAACCACAACAGCGGAAAGTTGGCAGGAATCAAGTAAAAACGCGCCGAATAGCAAGGGAACAAGCAGTTGACAACCTTACAATTATTTGGTCGCCAACTACTGAACAAGATTGGAGCTTGAAATTTACTGGAAGAAATGGATGGTCTCTGTTCAAGGAAAAGCACGAGGAACGTTACAATCGAAATTTTCTGGCTTCTTTAGGCTGCATTCCAGTACCAATGGTACATGAAGTAGATGATAATAATTTGACTAGTACTCTTGATATTCCTTTTGAGCGCCCTATGAACTATATCAAGACAGCAGACGACCAAGTTAGCAGGGCTTTGACTTCTGATTGAGCGGTTTATGATATGGATTCTGATGATGAAGAATGGCTTCGCCAATTCAATAATGATATTGCAGATTGTGATGGCAAGGGAACTAATAAAATTACCCAAGATGTTTTTGAGGGAGTTCTGGATAGACTAGAGAAGGTTGCTTTCCTGAGGAAATGTGACTGTTTGACTGCAAATGACGCGGTTGAAGTTTGTCTGGATTGGCAGAAGTGGAAGTTGACATTGATACATGTCCATTGGATGAAAAAGAGGAAGATCAAAGGCACAGCGCTGGTTCAGAATATCAGGTATATCAAGTGATGTTTATATTTTGATGTTTCGCTTTACAATTATATTGGTTTAGTGTGTTACCTAATCTCAATTATTTTTTGAAATGTTCGGAGAGCTCTAGCCAAGTAAAATATGATGTAAAAATATATTGCTTTAGTATGTTACTAATCTCAATTATTTTTTGAAATGTTGGAAGAGTTCTAGCCCAGTAAAATAATATGATGTAGTAAAAAATTTCTCATTTAAATTTCTATATATTTTTGTTCAAATTTCAATTAAATTGGGCAAAGTAGATTAAATATAATAATAACCAACTCTGTTTGATCCGAGTATCCTGTTATGCACTATATATATATATAAATAAATAAATTAACCCATAAAATAGAAAGTAGATTAAATATAAAAATAGCAAACACTTTTTGATGCGAGTACCATGTTTTATATATATATATATAAACCCATAAAATAGAAAGTAGGTTAGGTTAAATATAAAAATAGCAAACACTTTTTGATGCGAGTACCCATGTTATGCACTATATATATATAAGTTTTTTGGGAAGAAAAGTACTATATATACGGGGAAGAAAACATTTCGTTTATTTTTATGTTTATGGATATAACATGAAGCTAAATTTATAGATTATTAAGTTAGGTCAAATAAGAGAAATTTAGTGTTAGGTCAAATAATAGAAGTTTAGTGTTAGGTCAAATAAGAAATTTAGTATGGGAAAGCTTTTGCTAATTAATAGATAGGAATTGTTCAAAACTCTATTTACTTTTCTAATAAGATTTGTGGGTTGTTGCTTTAGACTCAAAAATATAGTGGTGGACTCTATCTTTAATGGCTACAGGAAATTATCCTTGGAAGTATTGGTCTAAGATACATCTGTTCTTATTTCTATTATGGAGTGCATTGAATATTTTGAATTAAATCATATTTTTTCAAATATCTAACAGACGTTTACAACGTAGACATCTCCATCCAAGCGTGGAAACGTTTTCAAGCGCCAACCTAATCGGGGGGCACACTGCGAAGTTGGAACGTCAAATAGTAAGTCGGCTTAGCTGAAATTTTCGGTTTTAAAATTGATTCAATTAATTATAATGTATTTTATTGTTTCTACTGTAAATTTAGAATTATTTTTATTAATATAAATAAATAAGTTTTTTCAGAAACATAAATTTATTATAAATAGTATTATAAAATAATTTATATTTTAATAACTATTGAATAAATATTTTTTATGTGTTTATTTTTTAAATATAATAGTAACAAGTTTCTGTCCAAGTACATTTTTTTCATTTCTTTTGTTTATACCAAGAAACTATTATATTTTAAATTGTCAAATTAGAGTGTAACAATTTTTTCACAGGTAGGAAAATCTATCGTAACGTATTTATCAAACTAGTAGTGAGAACAACCATCTTTAGCTGTTATCAGTGAATGCAGACTCACTGTTATTCAAGGAAAGCAAATCCACCTGGAATAACCCGCTGGTGGTCCATAATGGGGCAGAATTTCACTCTTACTAGATGCCAGCGAAACAGAAGCAGTTTTAAGGCATACTCCAAACAGAAGTACAACAACTATTATTGACCATTAATTGTGAATATAAATTAGCTGGTCATCATTATTAAAGAAAACTATATCACCTATAATAACTCTTGAGACTTTAACCTGTTTCGTTATGACAAAAAAAACCATCTCTTAGCAAGCCAAACTGAAACAATTTTAAACCATCTTAGGGCATACTCCAAACCTAAGTGATGCAATTATTACTGACCCTCGAGAAATATGCTTATCATTATTATTAAAAAAAACTATATTAATAGTCCCTCGAGAAATATGTTTTCACTCTGGCCATATTTCACTTGCTATAAATTTATGAATCATAAACCTTACATAACAAAAAAACCCACTGTTACGCATATAACTGCATCACACCAATAAGTTTTCTTTGAAGTAATTAGTGTTCGTTCCTCTATAGAATTAACATACATAATTAGTGGCACTTGTAAGAAAAATGCTGCAGTTGAGATTTTATAAATAATAATGTTCTTGCAAGAATCTTGTTACTTATTAGCAAAGTTATGTTTATGCAGTTGCCTGGAATTCAGATGAAGAGAATACTGCAGAACTAGACTTTATAAGAGTTGCTTGCGCTGCAAGGGAGTATGCTGTAGCGAGACGTGCAGAAGCCGAGAGGGTAATGAGGATTGCAGATTTGGCAGCATACAAAGCTGTGGCATTTGCAAGGAAGGCGGAGTTAATTGGGGCAATAGAAAAAGCAAGATCACTTGGTTGTGATATTTCTGAGCAGTCTTATGGTGATAACATCGTTACTGAAAATGTTTCTACGGATGAAATGGGAACAAACACTTCCGCTCCATTGAGAGATACATACTAAACCCATCGGTATGGGTTGCATGATCGAAAGACCTTTCTTTAAAGACGTCAAAATCTGCAACCACACTAGGGATTAGATATTTTGAAAGTGATACTGAGTCCAATTCAGAAATTGACATTTCATTTGCAATTAGCGATCGTAGTTTCAAATGATATGTTCATTTGCAATTAGCGATCGTAGTTGTCAATCTGTACAGTATATTGCTTTATTGCATCTCATCTTGTTCTTACAATGGTTGCAGTTTTTACAGTCTCGTTTTGCTAATTTCTTGGTAGACTCATTTACTCATTTTCCACAGATCGAATACTGAGACTCAGTCTTTTTAGTTTAAAATATGTTTTTGTAATTATCTTCTAAAAATATTTCTAATAGTAATTGATGGCCTTTTATCAACTCTCTGAGATGATTTACGGAAACAAATAATCTCAATTCATTTATAGCGTACACAACTGTACATATTATTGAACTCGGAGAATTCCTAAAATGATATTGATTTTCTGTTTCTACTTAAACTCCAGAGGCATGCATGGATGGCTACTATTCTTTCAATAATGTTGCTCCCCATCTTAATTATGAAGAATCTGTTTGAACTGTGTACGATCTGGAATAAATATTCTCTATGCTTTATTTTTATTGTTGTACGGAAAGGATATGTTTTTCTGTTCATTTCTATTGGTGGTTTATGTCTTCATGGTTATAGATAACTCATGGTAATTTTCTATAAAATTACTGGAATAGCTTTATTTTGGTATTTTTTTATAATATTATTGGAATATTCTTATATATTTATGGTTTTGGATAATTTAGGCTATTTTCTATAATATTATTGGAATACTAAATTATAAGGTGCCTTAGAGAAAAGGTTCTTGTGTTGATATGTTGGTTCAATGCAGTTTTAGAATGCTAGAATGCTTAGTGTGGTTATGAATGTATAATAACTATTAATTTATTAAGTATTAATTCTTGAGTGCGTTATAGAGTATGGTATTTTCTTTAGGGAAAATATTAATTTTTTAGTGTGCTATAGGGTTTGGTATTTTCATTAAGGAAGAGCTTTCCAAGTGTAATCGACCAAGTTTCTTTCTTTCATTTGGTATGAGAGCCTTGAAAGCAAAAGGTGTTAAGGACAATATTTTTAATGTAATTTTGGCTTGAGTTAGAATTTCTCTGCAAGAAAAAAAGAATATAAATAAAGAAGTAGATTTTCTTTGCATAGATAGATGTTGACAATAAAACTGTTTGATGTTTCATTATATGGCATCCTTATACATAAAACTATATGTTTTTTTATGGAGTTGGAGATTATTGCTCATGTTACTGGACATATTGGCTCATGTTTCATAGTATCACATCTTCATGCATATCTTTGGAAATATTTTTATAGCCCTGGATGTTATGGCCACAAAACCCATTTAAGTTAGCTTTGATTTTATGGTTTAATGGTGTAAATTCTATATACCAAAATATGTGATAAGGGGCATGTCATACTCTTGAAAACATAACTAATAATCTTTGAGGGAAGTAGGTGTTTATTCCAAGTCAATTTTAGTTGATAAATTTTTTCTTAAGGATTATTAATTAATGTAACCTTGATGGTTTATAATTGGTGCTTTAAATTTCCATACTATTGGTTAGCCTATGGTATTCTCCTATCATATTATATATAATGAAGCTTATTTAATGGCTTTAAACACTACATTGTAATATGTCTCTCGACTAGTATGTTGTTTAATGGAGATTTTTTGGGCAATATAGTCCTAAAATGAATAGTGTAAGTAGCTTATTTCTAAACACTCTTGTTGAGAGTATAGAAACTATATAATATATAGCAACTATTTAATTTCTCAATAATACATTGAGTTTTCTTTAGAGTGATAAATTTCTATATTATAAGGATTTTTCCTAAAATATCATTTTAATGATTATATATATGTATTATTAATTATCTAAATTATGTTTATTTAACTTATGAATCTTCTTGTTTAAGAGAGCCTATGTGTATTTCTCTACTTTTGCTCCATTTCACTTAACATGATTGCCATTTGCACTACCGTATGAGATAATCAATGTATATAATGTATCTATATTTAAGTTTTAGGATTACCATAAATGTTAAGGTTTTATGTGTGCGTGTTTTTTTTTAATTAGAAATTTTGTTTGTAATTTTATGAATAAAACGCAAATGACAATGCAACAAATTAAGTTGCATTGTTTTATTCATCTTTTATTTATTTAATTGAGTGGACATCTAAATGTTTACAGTTAATTGTTTTCACTACAGTTCATCAACATTAGTTTTTTAGCTGAGTCTATATTTAAATGTTTACATTAATTCATTCATTCATTCCTCATAGTCCGGTCGAGGGAATGGACTATGAGGAGAGCTTTGCTAAAGTTGGAAGGTACTCTTCAATCATATCAATTCTAGCTCTTGCAGCGCATATGGGGCGGAAGATCCACTAGATGGATGTGAAGATAACGTTCCTCAATGGACTGATTGAGGAGGAGTCGTACATTCAGTAGCTAGAAGGATTTGACAGCTTTGACAGAGAGTCGCATGTGTGCAAGTTCAAGTAAGCAATGTATGGGTTTTACCAAAAGTGAAGCATATGAAAACCTTTAGAATATAGTGGTTTAACGTAAATGGTTGATTATAGTAATATATGTGGATGATTTAATTTTAATCGGTGATGAGAAATCGATCAAGTCTTGCAATGAGGATCTTGCAAGAGAATTCGAGATAAAGGACATGGTAATCATACATTATTTCTTTGGTTTGGAAGTATGGAAAAGAGATGTGGAATTGTTTGTCTCTTAAGAAAAGTATTCGAACGAGATACTAAAGAATTTTTGCATGGAGACTAGCAAACACATGGACACTCCTCTAGTAGGCAGTTGGAAGAAAGAGGATGCCACTTCAAGTGAGGAGGTGGAGGCCACTATTTACAGGAAGCTTGTGGGTTCACTTATTTATTTGGTGAAAACAAAACAAAACATGAGTTATTCATTTAACCAACTTATTCAAGCAATGATTAAGCTAAACAAAATTTATTGGGAGGTAGCTAAGCATGTTGAGATACCTCAGAGGCACTACTGAGTATGGTCTTTGGTATAATTAGATAGAACGAGTGAAGATGCAATGCTTCATAGATGCATATTGGGTGGGTAGTCCATCAGACAAGTATAGCACATCAAGAGGGATCTTCAGTTTGGCTCAGTAGTAGTTTCTTGGTACAACAAGAAGTAGAGATCAATTGCACTCAATTCAACATAGGCAAAGTACGTGGCTGCTGGTCAAGAAACATGTGAAGCTATCTCGATGAGGAAGATTCTTGTTAAGTTATTTCGTGAGATGATGGATCCCACTATGATTTATTGTGATAATTAGAATTGTATCAAACTCTCTGAAAATCCAATTTCTCATGATGGATCCAAGCATATCGACATTTGCTATCACCATCTATGAGATTTTATGTATAGGTGGATCATGTTGCTAGAATACATTCCTACACTAGATTATTGATAGCCATTAATCATAAATATAAATTAGCTCATCATTATTATTAAAGAAAACTATATAGCCTAGAATGACTCATTAATTGTCCCTAAAAAATTATGTTTTCACTATTGCTATATGTTTATGGGTCATAAAACCTACATACAAAAAAAACACACTCTTACACATATAATTGCATCATTTACATAAGCTTCTCTCATGAACGATTACCCTACAAATGACCCTCCATGCTCTTTTAATAGAGATCATGGACAATAAATTATAATTCTCTGTCTCTCTCTATATGTGTGTGTGTGTGTGTATGTTTCCTTTGAAGTAAATTGTGTTTGTTTCTCTATAGAATTAACATACATAATTAGTGGCACTAGTAAAAAAAATGTTGCATTTGAGATTTTATAAATAAGATTGTCCTCGCAGGAACCTTTGTTACTTATTAGCAAAGTTATGTTTGTGCAGTTGTTTGTAATTCATATGAAGAGGATACAACAGAACTAGACGTTGTGAGAGATGTTTATGCCGCAAAGGAGTATGCTGCAACAAAAAGTGCAGAAGCCGAGAGGCTAATGAGGATTTCAGATTTGGAAACATACAAAGTTGTGGCGTTTGCAAGGAAGGCAGAGTTAATTGGGGAAATAGACAAAGAAATATCACTTGGTTGTGATATTTCTAACCAGTCTTTTAGTGATAACATTGTTACTAAAAATGTTTCTATGAATGAAACATCTATGAGCAACACTTCTTTTGAAATGAGAACAAAATCTTCCAGTCCATTGAGAGGTACTTGTATGGGTTGAATTATCGAAATACCTTTCTTTAGGGACTTCAAAATCTTCACCCATGCGGATTAGATATTTTGAAAGTGATACTCAATCCAAATGAGAAATTTACATTTCATTTGCAATTAGTGATCACAGTTTCACATGATATGTTGTTGCTGAAATGGGACTGCCAATATGTACAGTATATCGCTTCATTGCATCCCTTCTTGTTCACACAATGATTGTAGTTTTTAGAGTCTTGTTTTTCTACTTTCTTGGTAGACTCATTTACTCATTTTTCACATATTGAATATGGAGACTCATGTCTTTTTAGTTTAAAATAGGTTTTTGTAATTATCTTGTAATTCTGGTTTAAGTTGTTCCCCTTTGAAATCAACTCCCCTATTGCCTTACATGTCTTACTATGATCTGCCTAATTTGATGTTAGACGATTAAAATG
The DNA here is from genome assembly GCA_031772625.1 of Pinus tabuliformis. Classification (NCBI taxonomy): domain Eukaryota; kingdom Viridiplantae; phylum Streptophyta; class Pinopsida; order Pinales; family Pinaceae; genus Pinus; species Pinus tabuliformis. The sequence goes on from CM062809.1 coordinate 755,410,764, forward strand.
TTTTACACCATTAGATTAAAGTTCTCATTATAACTGAAAATATACCTATCGTACCTCTTCCGTCGATTTTCTGAAACACTGTTCTATGATCCATGTCTACTCTAAGATGTCACATGGGAGTTGCAAGTGCTTGTGTCATCTAGGATCTTGCTTGAATCCGTTGGCCACTGTACAAGCATTGGCCCTGTGGATCATATTCAATTGAACAAAAAATATTGAACTTGTGGGTGTCTTTTGGAGTTGGTTTATAGGGTTTCGTTGGAATTCCTTTTCTCTTGTAGGTGAAACTCACACAATTTTGAAGGAATAATTTCATCTTGTTCCTGTGACCCTCTGTTGGTGTATTTGGAGCCTTAATGATGTCGAATAATTTGAGGTCCTTAAAGGAACTGCATCACTAAGCTTAATAACTTTGTGGACCTATGGAGCTTTGGATGTCTCAACTAGGGCACCTATCTAAGCATACCATTTGGCATACATATTTAGTACTTGCACAACAACTGTGGCCTTGCTATTTCACTTATTTAGAATGAGCTCTGCAACCCTCATACCTTTGTTACACTTATGTATGTGCTTTTCCCTTGTAGAAACCAGTTCTTTATTACTCTTTGCTCTCACTCAACTTCCATGACTTTGGTATTATAAAGCGATGGTAGTCTTACACAATCTACTTCTCTAGGTTAGGTTCTTCGTTCCTTTTTTTGGCAGAAACATGAAAGTGTATTTTTTAATTGGTAGGATTTTAAGATAGATCAATATTGTTTTCCATTCTTTTCAAATTCCAGTGCTTATATTTGTTTTTGTGCTTAGTTTTTGAGATATTGCTCTCCCAAAAGTTGTTGGCATTTTGGCTCAGGTATGGCGCTATGATACAGGTGTTGTCCTTGATGGCAACTCTCTTTGATGACAGATCTCCGTTCAGTCTACAAAATGAAGAAGAAATCTCATATATGCAGGTTAATTAAGTCCAAGTTGCGTATACACGCTGGTGATATGCATACTAAGTCGCGTATACGCAGGAGAGCTATATAATAAGTCGCGTATACACGCAGATGCATGAACAGAAAAATGCGTATATGTCGAGAAGTTTCCTTTTGGTCCATGGTAGTTAGTCCTCGGTACTTGTGCCCATGTCTTTGGACCAAAGTACCTCGACAGTCGTGTAGATCTCTAGTTTTGAAGTTGATGGTTTTGGATTTCTATGGTTTTGGCTCTTGGTATTGAGCACGGCCTAAGACTATATAAGGAGAAGAATATCATTAGGCAAAATCATCTTTTGAGAAGGCTTGAATATCTGAAAAAGAAAGAGATCTGACATGCAGGTTCTGGGTTGCTTGATCTAAGCCAAGGAGAGATCACATCGGTTGATGGAAGACTAGATCTAAGGATAGATTGGGATCTAATGGTTTGAAATGCACTATCATGATATGGTTGATTATGCGTATTTCTAGATCTGCATACTGTCGCAATGTTATGTTCTGGGTCTAACTGATGTCTGGTACAACTGCAAATTGAGAGAGTTTATTTTTAGATCTGTACGCAGGTTGGCTTCGGTAAAAGCGCGTGTATACGCGGGTTTTTCTCATTGAAGTAGCGTATATCTTTTAAAGCTTGATTTTGGGTCTACAGTTGGGTCTGACTGTTATTGCAGAGTTCTGTAGTCTGCTCTGTGTTCTGGTAACTGGTGATTGACAGGGTTCAGTGGTTCAGTGATTCAAAGTTTGGTTGTTTTATGCTTCAATGATCTGTTGTGAAAGGTGAATGAATTGTAGTCTTCAGATTGTAATGTTGTGCTTCAGGAATATCCAGTCTGAAAATGTATGAAAAGTGGTACCTGAAGGAAAGAAGATTGTAGGCCAGCACCTACGTACTAGTATCTTAGCTAGTACAAGAGCAAAAGGGGGTTGGAGCTCCCTTCCAAGGAAGTTTGGAGAACGAGAGAAGGTTGTAGCCTTCTGCAGGTTGTAGCCTGCGTACTGGTATAAGGCTGCACCAGTACAAAAAGATTGTAAACTGAAGTTTTATATTAAAGAAAGATAGAGACGACTTGCAGCAGGTGGTTTTCACCCACATTGGGTTTCCACCTTATATCTTGGTGTTCATGTGTGTGGCTTTTGATCTGTTCTGTTATACTGCACCTCTTTACTGTTAATGTGGTAAATAATGTCCTGATGCACTTAACTGAAGATTAATCTAACTAAATTATAAGCTTTCTTCTTATACGTTGTTTTATTTAGTCACAGTAGCGTGTACATGCTGGTTCACTTAACTGAAGTAGCGTATATGTTTCTGAGCATTGAAAAAGTTTGATTGATCTGATAATACTGATTCACCCCCCCTCTCAGTATTATTTCCAACAATTGGTATCAGAGCAGGTCCTTCAGAGAAGCTTGATCGCTTGAAGGTAGATCATTCATCATGAGCAACTACGAGAAAGAAGCATCAATCAGGCCACCGATTTTTGATGGGACAAATTTCAATTATTGGAAGGTAAGAGTTACTGCATATCTTCAATCTCTTGGTACAGAAGTTTGGAACATTGTAGAAATAGGCTATGCTTTTCCTTCAGCTACTCCTACAGATCCAGCTGAGAAAAAGCAGTATGAAACAAATGCAAAAGCAGTCAGTACTCTATTGGGAAGTATATCCCAAACAGAATTCATGAAGGTCATGCACTTCAAATCAGCAAAAGAGATATGGGACAAAATGATCACTAGCTATGAAGGAGATGAACAGGTAAAACAAGCTAAACTTCAAACTCTCAGGATTCAATATGAGACTCTCAAAATGTATAATGATGAAAGTGTGGCTAATTATTTTCTTCGGGTAGATGAGATTGTTAATTGTATGAAAAATTTGGGTGAAGAAATAAAAGAGACTATAGTAGTTCAAAAGATTCTAAGATCATTATCCCCCAAGTTTGAATCTAAAGTATCTGCAATAGAAGAAAAAGAAAATCTCTGTGTTCTCACTATGTCTCAGCTACATGGAATTCTAACTGCTTATGAAATGAGAAAGGGAGGTCCATCAGACAGAAGGGAAGCTGCTTTTAAGGCATCAGGAAAAGAAGATTACTATGAAGCAAGCCATGTTCCAGAAGAAGAGGAAGAAGAATCAAATTTTGTCAGAAATCTTCAAAGGGGTTCTGGAAGGTTCAGAGGTAAGCTACCTTTCAAATGCTTTGCTTGTGGAAGAGTAGGTCATTATGCTGCAAAATGTCCTTATAAGGATAAAGGAAAAGAACCTGCTAGATGGAACAAGAAACAAAGTGCAAATAAGAAAAGCTACTACACCCATGAAGATAGTGATGGCTTATCAAACAGTGATGAAGATGAACAAGGTAATAAATATAAGCTGTTAATGGCATTTGAAAATGATGATTATGAGGATGCTGTAGATGTGGATAATCTCTATGATGAAATTACTAAACTCAAGAGATGCATAGAAGAAAAGAATGTGATCATTGATACTTTGCAATTTCAAATTGATGAAAAGGAAAAACATCTTGAAAAACTAGAAGGTGAAATTGTTGGTCTCAGAAAAGAAATTGAGAAAACAAAAGCTATTAATCTTAAGTTTGTCAAAGGATCTGAGACTTTGGATGAGATTATCAATGTGCAGCGGTCTCCTCTAAACAAGACAGGTTTGGGCTATAATGGAGAAACCTCTCAAGCATCCACCTCAAAAAGTTATCTTGATGCAGCAAGAAGAAATGAGCAGAAGAACAATGAAGATAATCAGGTAAAGCAGGGACGAATTACAAACAGAAACTATCAGGGACAATCCTTCTTAAGGGTGAACAAAAGCTACAACCAACCACAGGTAAAATCTTCTCAGTTTGGCTCAAGAATAGATGAAAATAGAAATTACAATCAGTTGGCTGGTAGATTCAATAACCGCAGAAGCTTCTTCAATGGACAATGCTTTTCTTGCCATAACTTTGGTCACAAAGCAGCTCAATGTGTTGCATATAAAACAATCATGACTAGGGAAGCTCAAAAACAAAGAAGTATGACAGGGATTACAAAAAAGACCTATAACAACTTTTCGGTTCTTGAAAATGAAGTTGAATGTTCTATTTGCAATAATTTTGGTCATGAAGACTCTGAATGCAGGAGCAGGTTTCAGGAGAAAAAGGAACAAGCCACAAGCACCAAAACATGGAGAATAAAGGAACCTCAAACAGAAAGATGTGGGATAGCATTTTATGCAGAAGGACAGGAAAATCTATGGTACATTGACAGTGGATGTTCGAAACATATGACAGGTGATAAAGAAAAACTTGAATCTTATTCTACTTTAGAAAAGGGAAAGAAAGTTTCTTTTGGAAATGATACTCCTGCAACTATAAAAGGAAAAGGTATTGCTCCTTTGAAAGAAAAGGTCAAGGCTGGAAATGTTTTGTATGTTGATGGATTGAAGCATAATCTACTAAGTGTCAGCCAGATGTGTGATCAAAAAACCGAGGTTATTTTCAGATCGAATGGATGTCTTGTTCGTGATCTTGATACAGGTAAAACAGTTCTCAAAGGCAAAAGAACTCCAAATAATCTGTACATATTTGAAGAAGGACAACAACAATGCTATCTTAGCAAGGATGAAGAGCACTGGTTATGGCATCGAAGGTTGGGACATCTAAGCTTCTCACAAATAAGGAAAGCATGCAAATATCAGGCAGTTCGCGATCTTCCAGATATCAAAATTCCAGACAACACCATATGCAAATCTTGTCAGTTTGGAAAGCAAACCAGAACTAACTTTCCAGAGAAGGAAGGATCAGCTAGCTTGCCTCTTGAGCTAGTTCATACAGATGTATGTGGTCCATTTAGGAAAAGGACACCTCGAGGAGAAGAATATCTGATATTATTCATTGATGATTTCTCAAGGTTTGTTTGGTTAGGGCTTATGAAGCACAAAGATGAAGCATTCGAAAAATTCAAATCCTTCAAAGCATTGGTTGAAAATGAATCAGGACACAAAATTAAGTGCCTCAGATCTGACAGAGGTGGGGAGTTCACCTCAAATGAATTTTTCGATTTCTGTGACGAACATGGGATAAGAAGAGAATTCTCTACAGCTAGAACTCCTCAGCAAAATGGGGTTGTGGAAAGAATGAACAGAACTATCCAACAAATGGCTCGTGCTATGCTCGATGAATCAGGTACTCCTGCAACCTTCTGGGGTGAAGCTGCACATGCTGCTGTTATTATTCTTAACAAAACAAATGTCCGAGTAAACAGCACTCAAACACCTCATGAGCTTTGGAGTGGTAAAACTCCTTTCGTGAAGCACTTCAAAATCTTTGGGAGCAAATGTTATATTAAGAATACTGATGAGCAACTTGGCAAACTTGAACCAAGAGCAGATGAGGGCATTCTTCTTGGTTATTCTCCACATAGCAAAGCATACAAGTGCTACAATAAAAGACTTGGCAGAATTGTTGACAGTATTGATGTAGTGGTTGATGAGAAGGGATATATTCCTAGGCAAGTTCATCATGAAGACATTGAAGAAGATGAAGGTTACTCTCAAAGGCGGAATGATGAAGAAGAAGAACCTCAAGAAGAAGAAGAATCTCAAGAAGAACCAGAGGAGCAGACAAGAATAGAAGAGAAGACTCCATCCAGATATGTTCAAAAGAATCATCCAGAAACTCAGATTGTGGGGCAGAAAGAAGCAGGAGTACAAACAAGAAGGACACTTGCAGAAGCTTCAAGCTACTTGGCATTACTCTCCTCCACTGAACCACAAAATGTGAAAGAGGCATGCAAAGATGAATGTTGGGTCAAAGCAATGGATGAAGAACTTGAGCAAATCGAAAAGAACAACACTTGGGAATTAGTTCCTAGACCAAAAGATAAGAATGTGATAGGAACAAAATGGGTCTTCAAGAATAAATTAAATGAAAATGGAGAAGTAATTAGAAACAAGGCCAGACTTGTTTGTAAAGGGTATGCACAGCAAGAAGGAATAGATTTTGAAGAGACCTTTGCTCCTGTGGCAAGACTTGAGGCCATCCGAATGTTCCTTGCTCTCTCAAGCTTTCAAAACTTCAAGGTATTTCAAATGGACGTGAAATCAGCCTTCCTGAATGGAGACTTAGAAGAAGAAGTCTATATTGAGCAGCCAGATGGCTTCATTCTTGGGAATGATCCAAACCTTGTATGCAGATTGAAAAAGGCTCTCTATGGACTCAAACAAGCTCCAAGGGCTTGGTACTATCGGTTGGACAAATATCTTCACCAACAAGGCTTTTCAAAAGGATCAGCAGATAGCAATCTCTATATAAAAGTTGAAAATAACAAATTGCTAATTCTTGTTGTTTATGTAGATGATATTATTTTTGGCAGCAATGAAGAGACTATGAGTCAAAACTTTGCCTTGGTTATGCAGAAAGAATTCGAAATGTCACTCCTTGGAGAATTGACATATTTTCTTGGATTGCAAATCCAACAAAGTGAAGGAGGTATCTTCTTGTCTCAAACCAAATACCTCAAGCAGATCTTGAAGAAGTATGGCATGGAAGAGTCAAAGCCAGTATGTACACCCATGGTTACAGGATGCAGCCTCAGTGCAAATGATGAATCAGCAGCAGTTCACCAACCCACTTATAGATCCATGATTGGGAGTTTGCTTTATTTGACAGGTACTCGACCAGATATTACACATGCAGTAGGAATGGTTGGAAGATTTCAAGCCAACCCAAAGGAAACTCATCTTCAAGCAGTCAAAAGAATCTTCAAATATCTTCAAGGGACCCAAAACTATGGCTTATGGTATCCTAGAAATACAGATCTCACTCTTCATGCTTACACAGATGCAGATTGGGCTGGAAGTGTGGATGATAGGAAAAGCACAAGTGGTGGTGCCTTCTTCATGGGTTCCAGATTAGTATCTTGGTTCAGCAAGAAACAGAGTTCGATTGCCTTATCTACAGCTGAAGCAGAATATGTGGCTGCAGCATCTTGTTGCACACAACTTCTTTGGATGATGCAGACCTTGCAGGACTTTCAAATCACTTGCACTCCACCCGTCTCTATCTTATGTGATAATACAAGTGCAATCAGCATTTCAAAGAATCCAGTCATGCACTCAAAGACCAAGCACATACCAATCAAGTACCATTTTCTTCGGGAACAAGTGCTTGAGCAGAAGGTCAAGTTGGAGTATGTTCCTTCTAAGGAACAAGTTGCTGATATTCTCACAAAACCACTGCCCAGGGAAACTTTTGAATATCTCAGACAAAAGTTGGGAGTAGTTGATGCTTCATCCTGCTGTTGAAGTTTGTTTATTCTACAGAAAAGTTGGTATACGCAGGTTATGGAAGGGATATCCGCGTATATACGCAGGTTACGGAAAAGGAAGTCGCGTGTATGTTGGACGCTTGTTGCAGAAAGTATATCCGCGTACATACGCAGTTTCATGCAGGAGAAAACGCGTATATGAAGTTTTGAACAGCAAGGGCAATCTCTGGAGTTCTGAACAACAATGGGTATGTCAGAATTCTTCAGGCACAGTTTCAGGGGGTGCAACAGGCACAGGTTCAGGGGAAGCAGCTTAAAAGTCTCATAAAGCATTGTTGGCATTCAGATGTTTTGGTTGTTGGGTTCAGGAGAAGGAGCTCAGAAAGAAATCCTGGTTGCTGATCTAAAGAGATGTTTCTCAGATGCTGCTGGTGACTTTCATAAGTCTTGGTCTAGATCTGTTGTCTCTATGTCATATCTCTTTTATGATGTCAAGGTCATGTAACGGCCTATGTTGGTTTCCCCACTATGCCTGGGATGAATGATGTAATATAATTGATTGTTTCTGATGTGTTCCCTCTTGGTAGGGAGTATGGATGTATGTATTGAGTCTTTTTGTGATAGAAAGGTCCCTTATGGTGTATAAGTCTTGGTTCTTGTTGAAGAACATCTTTTGCAGATCTTGCCTACAGTCAGGGGGAGCATGTTTCAGCACAGCCAAGCAGAGGTATCAGCATGTTCTCAGGGGGAGCACAGCCCTTTGCCCTTGATGACAAAGGGGGAGAATGATTCTAAGGATCTGAAGGTTGCCATCAAGTCCAAAGGGGGAGATTGTTGGCATTTTGGCTCAGGTATGGCACTATGATACAGGTGTTGTCCTTGATGGCAACTCTCTTTGATGATAGATCTCCATTCAGTCTACAGAATGAAGAAGAAATCTCATATACGCAGGTTAATTAAGTCCAAGTTGCGTATACACGCTGGTGATATGCATACTAAGTCGCGTATACGCAGGAGAGCTATATAATAAGTCGTGTATACACGCAGATGCATGAACAGAAAAATGTGTATATGTCGGGAAGTTTCCTTTTGGTCCATGGTAGTTAGTCCTCGGTACTTGTGCCCATGTCTTTGGACCAAAGTACCTCGACAGTCGTGTAGATCTCTAGTTTTGAAGTTGATGGTTTTGGATTTCTATGGTTTTGGCTCTTGGTATTGAGCAAGGCCTAAGACTATATAAGGAGAAGAATATCATTAGGCAAAATCATCTTTTGAGAAGGCTTGAATATCTGAAAAAGAAAGAGATCTGACATGCAGGTTCTGGGTTGCTTGATCTAAGCCAAGGAGAGATCACATCGGTTGATGGAAGACTAGATCTAAGGATAGATTGGGATCTAATGGTTTGAAATGCACTATCATGATATGGTTGATTATGCGTATTTCTAGATCTGCATACTGTCGCAATGTTATGTTCTGGGTCTAACTGATGTCTGGTACAACTGCAAATTGAGAGAGTTTATTTTTAGATCTGTACGCAGGTTGGCTTCGGTAAAAGCGCGTGTATACGCGGGTTTTTCTCATTGAAGTAGCGTATATCTTTTGAAGCTTGATTTTGGGTCTACAGTTGGGTCTGACTGTTATTGCAGAGTTCTGTAGTCTGCTCTGTGTTCTGGTAACTGGTGATTGACAGGGTTCAGTGGTTCAGTGATTCAAAGTTTGGTTGTTTTATGCTTCAATGATCTGTTGTGAAAGGTGAATGAATTGTAGTCTTCAGATTGTAATGTTGTGCTTCAGGAATATCCAGTCTGAAAATGTATGAAAAGTGGTACCTGAAGGAAAGAAGATTGTAGGCCAGCACCTACGTACTAGTATCTTAGCTAGTACAAGAGCAAAAGGGGGTTGGAGCTCCCTTCCAAGGAAGTTTGGAGAACGAGAGAAGGTTGTAGCCTTCTGCAGGTTGTAGCCTGCGTACTGGTATAAGGCTGCACCAGTACAAAAAGATTGTAAACTGAAGTTTTATATTAAAGAAAGATAGAGACGACTTGCAGCAGGTGGTTTTCACCCACATTGGGTTTCCACCTTATATCTTGGTGTTCATGTGTGTGGCTTTTGATCTGTTCTGTTATACTGCACCTCTTTACTGTTAATGTGGTAAATAATGTCCTGATGCACTTAACTGAAGATTAATCTAACTAAATTATAAGCTTTCTTCTTATACGCTGTTTTATTTAGTCACAGTAGCGTGTACACGCTGGTTCACTTAACTGAAGTAGCGTATATGTTTCTGAGCATTGAAAAAGTTTGATTGATCTGATAATACTGATTCACACCCCCTCTCAGTATTATTTCCAACAAAAGTTTCTGAGTCTGAAAAACCCTTCTAAGACTAAGTTCCTCTACTTCCAAATGGGGAAATCATTGGTTCACTTCCATATAAATGCTCTGTAAGAGTTCTCAGTTAACCCTAGGTTTTTTTCTTCTTTACTATCAATTTTACAAATTCTTTCTTTAACCTTGTGTTTTCATCATGACCATAGGAGCGGAAAGGAAGAGCCTTATACCCTCTGCGATCAAAGTAAGGTATCCTTTATTTTTTTGTCCTTTGGTATTGGATATGTGCTAAATAGTGCTCTATTTCTCCTCCTTGAGTGTTACAACTACTTGAGGGTTTAACAGAGTGCTCAATCTTTACAGGTTCACCTCTTCCTCTAGACCCCAACATAGTTCTCTTGATATGGGTTTTCCCTAAACTGGGAATCATTTATAAACATACAATCACCCAGGTTCTTATGTGGATTTTAATTTCTTGTTCCAAGGTACTCGACTGTGAGACCAAAAACCTTTTCTAAAACTACACAACTTAGGGTTTTTATTTTGCTCAACAAATAAATTATCCAACCATCCTTCAATTTTATTGTGTTCTTAAATATTTTATGGGAGCTTAATTATATATTATATTTTATTTGGTGTAATGGCCAACTGGTTGTAGTGTTTAGGTTAGTTATATGCAAATTGTCGTATTAGTAAATTATACAACTAGGAGACCTTTTTGGAGCAACATTCTTTTAAACAGTCAATCTTCTATGATATTTTTGTGATAATATCTTTCTGAGGAAATATAGGACCTTTTATGCCGACCCAAAGATCCTATACAGGAGGTTGAACACTAATGCAACTTTGGACCGAAATAATTATTGGTATCCTGAGTTGATCAGCCTTTGAGAACAATCCTTCTCTCCCTTAGGAAATCAAATTTCATCACCAAAAGGGTAGGCTAAATTCATTCCTTTTAGAGGTAGAATTGTCCAGATCTAGGTAAATTTCTTCTTGATAGACCATGGGAAGAGATCCTATTTTTTATGGAACATTTGTGTGGATTACTGAACATACAGATATGTGAGCATTAACTTTGTGCATTTAGTTAGATCATTCAGTACTTACACAAAAATTGTGGCCTTGCTCTTTCACTCATTTGGAATGAGCTCTACAAACTTCCTACCTCTATTACACTTATGTATGTTCTTTTCCCTTATAGTAACTAGTTCTTTGTTACTTTTTTCTCTCGCTCAACTTCCATGACTTTGGTATTATAAAGCGATGACGGTCTTATGGGGTCAATTCTCTAGGTTAGGTTCTTCATTCCTTTTTTTGGCAGAATCATGTAAGTGTCTTTTTTAATTGTTAAGTTTTTAAGACAGATCAATATTATTTTCCATTATTTGAAAATTTCAGTTCTTATATTTATTTTTGTGCTTATTTTCTTAAATACCACTCTCCTAAAAGTTTTTGAGGGTGAAAAACGTTTTGAGACTAAGCACCTCTACCTCCCAATGGGCAAGCATTGGTTCACTGCCATATAAATGCTCTGTAAGAGTTCTCAGTTAACCCTAGGTTGTTTTTCTTCTTTACTTTCAATTTTAGAAATTCTTTCCTTAACGTTGTGTTTTCATCATGACCACAAGAGTGAAAAGGCAGAGCCTTGTACACTCTATGATTAAGGTAAGGTCTCCTTCATTTTTTTGTCCTTTGGTATTGGATATGTGTTGAATAGTGTTCTATTTCTCCTCCTTGAGTATTCCAACTACTTGAGGGTTTAACAGAGTGATCAGCCTTTATAGGTTCACGTCTTCCTCTAGACCTTGACATAGTTATCTTCATATGGATTTTCCCTAAATTGGTAATCATTTCTCGACATACAATCACCAAGGTTCTTATGTGGATTTTAATTTCTTGTTCCAAGGTACTCGACTGTGAGGCCAAGAACATTTTCTCGAACTACATAAATTAGGGTTTTTATTTTGTTTAGGAATTAACTTATCCAATCGAGCCTTCCATTTGACTGTGTTCTTAAATATGTTATGGGAAATTAATTATATATTATGTGTTATTTGGTGTAATGGCTAGCCAGTGGTAGTGTTTAGGGAAGTTATATGCAAATTGTCGTATTAATAAATTACACGACTAAGAGACCTTTTTGGAGAAAAAATATTTTGAAGACTCAATCTTCTGTGATATTCTTGCGATGATATATTTCTGAGGAAATATAGAGCCTTTTAAGCCGACCTAAAGATCCTATACAAGAGTTTGAACACTAATGCAACTTTGGACTAAAATAATTCTTGGTGGCCCGAGTTGATCAGCCTTTGAGAACAATCCTTCTCTGCCTCATGAAATAAAATTTCATCACCAAAAGGGCAGGCCAAATTCATTCTCTTTAAAGGTTGAATTGTCTAGATCTATGTAAATTGCGTCTTTTTGACAGATCATGGGAAGAGGTCCTATTTTTGATTGAACATCTGGGTGGAGTAATGAAAATATAGATATGTCGGGATTGACTCTGTTCATTTAGTTATATCATCTATTTCATACGAGGCATGGCATAAAAAATATTTAAGCATTAAAGGGTTGTGGGATGGTCAGAATATCATGAAGAAATGTCAATGTTCTTTTCAAATTATTTTTGAAGATGAGGAGAAACATTTTTCCAAAGCTTCGGTGCTAAACATCATTTAATATGTTTCTCGTTAAAGGTTTTTTGAGTTTTCAAAATATCCTTGTGCTCTTTTCCACAAGGATTTAAGAGAAAACACCATTTTCTTGATCAACAATTGGGATGAACACAAACATAGTGAATGATCATGAAGATGTGCAAATCAAATTGTTTAAGCGGGAGGAGCTGAACAATGGACTTCTGAAAATTATTTCTCATATTGAGGCACAATTTAAAAGAGATATAGAAAAGGATGAAGTGCATGTGTCATAATTAGATAAAGTCAACAAAAGTGATAGTAATATTAACTCCACTTTTGAGCTAGAGGATCCTCACAAAACTTCAGTGAACTACAGAATACAACTAGTGGATTTTTTCACAGTTATGTTGTTGTGAAGGGAATTACTAAGAAATTTTGACTTATTCAAAACACAGGAACAAGGGATGGATCTCTAAGACAATTTATTGCTATAGTTTTGAGGATGCATATTTTGCTGGAAAAGGGTTGTGAAAATGTTTGTGGAAGTATCATCTCAGGAAGAAAAAAATGTTTTGGAGCACAGGATATTGGAATCAACAAAGAAAAAAAGCAGTGTAAGTTTCAAATCATCAATTCTAAGAAGATTTTGACATCCAACTATTATTAATATAATTAGCATTACTACTTTGTGTAATTTGTGCATAGTTTTACATGTAACACATGAGGTAATGTTTATTACACATCAAATAAAGGTGACAAACGACAACATCAAAATGGTCTTGGTTCAGAGTTGTTTCCACATCCAAACATTCCTCTTCAATTTTTCTCAAACGAGTTTCAAGTTGAAGATGGTATTCATTACATTCTTCCAGCATTGGTTCAACTAAATCGTTATGAAATTGAGCCAATAGTTCTTTTTCACCAGAGACAAGTTCTTGAAGAAGTTCAACAAATTTTCTGCCATACATTGCTCTTAGAAAAATTGTTTTGCAATACTGCAGATTTGATATAATTCAAATACAACTCCCCTCTATAGAAAATTCAACCAAACCCTTGCAATGTTTGCAAAGCTCATGGTTGTATGAAAAGTAAAATTTTACCTAGATAAAACAAAAGCAGCAATTTCCAAGCTATTACCGAGCAAACAAGCATGACTAGGAAGTTGTGAATTTGTATCTACATGAAGAAAATTGAGTAGACTTGGAAAAAAACTACTATCTATTTAATGTGATAAGGCTAGAGACCTTGACTTATGACAACCTGCTTCAAATTTGGAATTGTTTCCATAGAAGAGGAATGGACAAAATTTGTGCTGGAAAACTCAAATTCCAATTTGTAGAGTGATCAGGTTCTAATTATTTTATGTAAAAATGGGGTCATTTTCAAAGTGTCTCTTTTGTAACTGTCATCACCTGGATTGAACCTCAGGCTGAAGGAAGGCAATGCCAAGGTAACCACAAACCACACTTAGCCAATTAGCTAGCCCTACTAGGCCAGGAGGGGGCTCTCTCCTTAAGGATCTCAGCCAAGATGACTGGATCAAGAAAATGATAGTAGGCTAGGTATAGTAGCACAGGGTTTGGTTTGATTTTGAAGGGGCTTTACTGCATTAGGAGGAGGCAAACAGTTGGGGAAAGGAAATTAGGTCAAAATTGTAGGGTGTTCGAAGGGGCAAGGTAGGCACAAGGCTCAGCACTCTAGGTTTTAATGGGTGAGGTGATTTCAAGGTAGATGATGAGCTACAAATAGCATGGAAGAAACATGGATTCTTCCTAGACTGAAGAAGACATAGAATGTGAAATGTCTACGTAAAATAGAGCATAGAAGTTATGGATTCTGCCTTTCAGACTTGTATACATTCACATAAAGAGAATGAAATGATGAGATGGAATCAACAATACATTTTAACACATGAAAACATAAGGAAAATTGAACTGAGAATCATAGCACATGGATCCCAAAGAAATAGCTACAAATTTTCATTAATCTCCTACTAAAATTGTTACAAAATGATGTCTACTCAAAGCATAAGCACCCACTAAGTCCAACCCTTTACAATGAGAAGGAAGAAGAAGATATAGAGATTGATTCAACCTCCTCCCATCCTCAGGGGTAAAATCCATAATATGAGGGGCTAATCTAACCAAAACTGAACAAGAAACTGGAATCTAGGCATCCTAACAACTTGCCTCAAAAAGTGAGGAAACTGATTCGTTTGTCATCAAGATAACTTTAGATCTAATGAATCCACCTTCTAGTACTTATTATCCATCATATTTACATGCCTAGACATAATTTACATAATTAAAACACCATCCATGAGAGGAACCCCAAAATTACAGTCAAGGCATAGTGAAATAGAAACTCAACACAATTTTTGTCCTATGTGTAACACCCAAGCTCTATGCGGAGTGCTTTTTGTAGCACCATTTTGGAGGCCTTCTCAGTGTCCAAATTGAGCTCATGACAGCACATTGGAAAGCTCCTCAGGTATTATTTCTATAAAATTTTGAATGTTTTCATTTGAAGCTAATTTGAACCCTCAAAAGTGGATTCTCCCAAGACTAATTATGTGTATCAAAAAAGGGCAGAAAGGTCATTTTTTGGGTTTTTTTGACCTTTCGATTGACTAGTTTTGCTCCCAAATATTAGAAAATGATCAAGGTGCATGTAATAATCATTAGGAATCCAAAAAAAATTACCATCCCTCATTCGATGTCCCTAGGAAAAGCGTAGCGCCAATGGCGCTGCACATAGAGCCAAAATTTCTATGTCAAAAAATTGCCAAATTCTTCAAAAGGAAATTTTTTTTTGAAACTTTCTCAAAATTGTGCAAAACACCACCATCAAGTTTATTTGTTAGACAATGAGGCTTAATCAAGAAACTTAAGCCTATCATCCTCATTTTTGCATTTGAGTGCTTGTTTTAGCATTCTTTTCATTTGCTTGACCCTTATGTTGCAAATATTGTTCTGGGTCCTGTAATCGTAAGCCATGTTCCTGATGATTTGATTGTCCCTATTGGCATTTTCTAGTAGCTTGTCCAAATGCAAATTGACCTTGCCAAGCCAAGTTTCTCTATCCTCCTCATTTTCCTTCTCAATTCTTTGTCATGCAGTCAAGCAAGCTGATGTTTCTTCCTCTTGCGTTATTGACTTTCCCTTGTCACTTTGCCTCTTTGCTTTGAGAAGTTTCAGCTCCATGAGGACTTGTTTGTCACTTAGTTTCTTGTTCACTTGCTGATCTAGGTCTGAGTGTCACAAAGGACCCTTCAAAGACCTTTTACTTTTGTGATGTTTTAAATTGCATTTTTAAAAGAACATAAATGAATAAATGTGCATGCTATAAAGAAGAGGAAAATGTCAATCATCAACACATGAAAACATAAGCCGTTGATAACGGAGTTCGTCCAAGAGGGACTACATCTCCGGGCCCTAACGTCAAGATGGTGTAGGCTGCTACATTAACTGATGTCAATAGTGATGATGTACATAAGACATGAGGTCGCTATCATACAAGGAAAATGCCCTCATGCAGGAGTGGCCCCAAGATATGTTCCACTACAGGAAATCTCAGTCAAAAGAATCCTATCAGTACGACACAAAACTCATGCATGATTATTATCCTGCCAACATGGCATAAAGGGATCACAATGCAAACATGCATGACGACAACAGGAGTATCCCATCAACATACAACAAAGGAATCTCAAAACACAACATGACGAATCATGACAACAAGTACATCACGCATATGAATCTGCATCACATCAAGTAGGGATCATGAAAATGAGTAAGAGAGAAGATCCAACCAAGCATCAACAGGGATCTGTGCAGTACAATGCATAAAAAAAGAAGTACATGAACGCACTACATATACCTCACAAGAAAGGGCCATATGAAGAAGTGAATTTCAAACTGTTGAAGCTGCTTAGACCATAGATCTCATGACATCAATCACATGGAAATGGTTGCTCACATGTGAATGGTGACACCTGCATTCCACTTAGAAAAGCAGCTCCTCGGGAAAATTTCATGGATCATGGTTCCGCTCCCTATTTCTGCAGCAGTCATGGTTCTATCCTCATATTGAAAATGGCTGAAAAATACAGAACTCTAATGGAGATGCGGACAGTGTCATTGCATTCATGGCACTGAGAAGTGTTGAAACCATATAAAATTTGTCAAAATTTGAAAAAGTGAAATTTCACCCCTCCTACAAAATGTTGCTTTGAACTATGTGCACAACCTCCTCCTGTCTCGAAATCTGTGCCTGCTCCTAGTTCCTCCATGTGCCTGGGCATATTTCTATTAGAGATTTGGATATCCCAATTACAGGGAAAAACATGAGGCTTCTTACCAGGATGAAGCACGAGAAGGAAGAAGAACTTGGTGTTAATAACCAAGGCATAACTCAACCATTGGAGGTTGGCCAGAGACCTCAATTTGCAGGCTGGAGATACACCAAGGGAGAATGCTCGAAGGTGTCGAATTCTTTTGAGACATTGTTGAAATCGTCTTGGAAAGATAATTATGGGAACACATCCCCATCATTCCATGGAAGTTTCCATGGCAAGGAAAGAGCTGAGGAAAGCTCTTATCGCCATACTTACACTAGAGACAGCAAGGGAAGGTATAACCACTTTTTATCTTTGAATGTTCATTTCAATTATAATCTTGTTGTTACAAATGAACATAAAAAATGGCATGAAAAAGCATGTAGCTTTTGTGGATTACATAATCATACATTTTCTAAGTGTTGGAAAAGAATAGCAACACACAAAAGGAGGAGACGTGAAAATCCCTCTCAACAACAGGTGAAGAAACATGTTAAACAGATCTGGAGAAATATAACCTGTTGAAATCATTGCGATATAAGTGGCCATCAAAGAGTCACATGTTGGAGGCTCCATCCAGAGCAACACCTTAAAGAGAAAGCATCAGTGCATGAACCAAGTGAAGCAGTTGTTCAACAACTGAATGCACTAGAAGGAGGTGACACATTCACCTTGAAAAGTGAAAAATGGTTTCTAGACATGTTGTCGTTTCATGGTCGTTCTTTTGTGAATAATTTTTTTCATTTTAAAATGTAAAAGTGATGATGTGTTTTCCATCACTTGTTCAACAACAATGATGTCTGGTTTTATTTTTTGTTGCATGATAAACTACGAAAGTGATTTCATGTTTCCATCACTTGTTAAGCAAATAGTTTCTGGCCTTATCTTTGTAAGTCATGTGTTGCAGTGATGATGAGTTTTCCATCACTTGTTGAAGTAACAATGATATGTTGGCCTTGCTTTCATAGCTAGGGTATTTCACCCATCTTGTTGTAAACTTGACCATCGCGTACGTGTTATAAACTCATGGCAAGTGTGGGACGCTTGGGTCGTTAGTTGGTCAGTTAAGACAAGCAAGTAATTTGCAAAAGAATGTACTACAAGTTGTAGAGGTTGTAGGTATCGGCTCATCACTTAAGGCTCTGAAGAACAAAGGTGAAGGATATGGAAGAAAGACCTTTCAGGATGCTTGCGATGCAGACAATGTACAAAGAAGTTACAGATTATCTATCATGCTTTTGGAGGACCAAAAGCTCCTCAGTGGGGAGGGTTGATCTAGGTGGATCAAGAGAAACACACAAGACAAAGGGGACTAAGGAAATCCCAAAAATAAAAATGTTTGGATTATGCTCGAACTAGGACTAGAGCATAGATCTTATTGCCCTCATCGCAGTGGTGCGAACAGTTCATCAATTTGAGTGCAGATGAGGAAGTTAGAAGCAGTTAGAGTTGGGTTGACTTTTTGCTAACTAGGAAAGCTTAAGGAGGCCACAATTTGGACAAAACGTGGCCACCAGATTCCGAACAACTCTGGCCAGATTCTAGGTGAAATTTAGGCCTAGTTAAAAACACTCATTCGACCTAAAAATTGAATTTTTTGACATGCCTTCTTAATTAAAAAAATATATTAAAAAAAAAAGGGCAATGGTGGGCCACCACCCCCACCACCCACACCTCTCCTTACAACCATTAACCATACACATATTAAGGTGAGGTTGGCAGGAGTTGAAACTGCCCATCCTCATGGGCTAGTCCCCACCAGGTGACCCCTTAAAAGAACCTCCCATAAATATGGTGTACCATAAACAAACATTTAGTGTGCCAATGTCTTTATTGCAGGAGGTATGGGGCGGGCTTCCCAATATGGAACCGACCCCCATTTAATATATGCGGTTTTGACTTTTAAAAATAGTAATATATAAAAAAGGAGGGGTAGGGTTTGACCACCCGACCCCTCCTAAACAAACTTACCAACTTAACCAATGTACCACAACTACCTGCATTGGTTAATCCACCAACAAATTTAAATAAACCTAGTTTCTTTCAGTGTGCCCATGTAGATGGAGGAACTAGGAGCAGGCACAAATTTTGAGATAGGAGGAGGCTATGCACATAGTTCGAGGCAACATTTTGCAGGAGGGATGAAATTTCACTTTGTCAGATTTTGACAAATTTTATATGGTTTCAGTACTTCTCGACGCTACGAACGCAATGGCGTTGTCACTGTCTCCTTTAGAGTTCTGCATTTTTCAGCCATTTTTAATGTGAGGGTGGAACCATGAATATTGTAGAAACAGGGAACAAAACCATGATCCATGAAATTTTGCCGAGGAGCGACTTTTCTAAGTGGAATGCAGGTGTCAGAATTCATGTGCGAGCAACCATTTCCATGTGATTGATGTCATGAGATTGATGGTCTGAGCAGCTTCAGCAGTTTGACACTTGCTTCTTCAAATGGCCCTTGGTTGTGAGGTATATGTAGTGTGTTCATGTACTTCTTTTTCTGTGCATTGTGCTGCATAGATCCCTATTGTTGCTTGATGTGGGATCTTGTCTCTTACTCATTTTCATGATTCCTTCTTCATGTGATGCAGAATCATATGCGTGATGTACTTGTTGTCATGATTTGTCATGTTGTGTTTTGAGATCCCTTTGTTGTATGTTGATAGGATACTCCTGTTGTTGTCATGCATGTGTGCATTGAGATCCCTTTATGCCATGTTGGTGGGATAATCAACATGCATGAGTTTTTTGTCAATTGATAGGAGTCTTTTAACTAAGAGTTCCTGTAGAGGAACATATCTTGGAGCCACTCCTGCGTGACGGCATTTTCCTTGTATGATAGTGACATCACCTCTTATGTACATCATCACTATTGACAACACTTAGTGCAATGACCTACACCATCTTGACACCGGGACACAGAGACATAGTCCCTCCTAGACGAACTCCATTATCAACAGCTTATGTTTTCATGTGTTGATGATTGACATGTTCCTGTTCTTTAGAGTATGCACATGTATTCATTTATGTTCTTTTAAAAATGCAATTTAACACATCATGAAAGTAAAAGGTCTTGGAAGGGTCCTTTGTCACACCTGGACTTGGATCACTTGCTCAAGGTATGACATGACATACTTAGCTCTCACCAACTTATCGATTAGTGCTTTGATCTGTGCAGATTTTTCCCTTATGGTTATGTTTTCGATTGTTGCCTCATCTTGGGCCTCCAAGTCTAATATCTCAATTCCATGATGGATGTGTGCCCTTTCTAGTTCATTAGCTTCCATCAAATCAAAATCCCTTTCCTCCTCATCATCAAGGCTTTCCTCCAACACCTTTTCTTTCCCTTTATATAGTAGTTGCACCTGTTGTACCTGTTGTGTCGATGAAGAAGGAAAAGCACCTTCCACATTTTGTGGAGCAAGAATTTGCCTATGAGCTGATGAAGAAGGCAAGGCCCCTTCCACATCAAGTGAAGTAAACACTTGCTTATTTGCTGCAAACAACTTTCTAGCCACTCTCTGATATGTCTTGTAGGCTTCTTGCTCCTCAACAACTTTAGTCTCTTTAACCTTCACATCTTTCTTTACATTGGCACCGCTGGAAGGCCTTTCTCCTCCTTGAGTCACCAATGGAGGAATCTAAGGACCATTGAAGAGGTCATTAGCAATAAATGTATCCCAGGAGATGTTGAGGAGGTTGAGATGATGTAGCACAATCATCTTAATCAGGGAATAGTGATAGATACTACTCATCTGTTGGGGGTACGAATTTTTCAGTACAATGTAGGTCATCTTCTCAATGTTCCGGAATAAGAAATAAGGGATTATCAACATTTTCACCCTTGTGAAGTGCATACGAAGCCTAATGTGATAGGTGTACAATTTAGAAAATCTACCCACACATGTAAAATACTTCATAATGATCCTCATCATAGGGGCATACTTGTCTTCAAGGAACTTGAAAGGAAAGGTCCTCTTCTTTTCATTTCTATATCTAGATTTGATGTATGGCTCATAGTAATCCACATCCAAATCTTGTGCCTTAGACAATTTTTCCCCCATATTTTGAGTCCTTGTGGCATCAACAATGATGGAGGATGAAACTGTAAATGTCACCCCAGCAAGAGTTACCTTGTTATCACGGAGACTGGCTACAAAAAGCATGGTCATCTCATGATGATGTTGAACTCTTTCCACCAACTCAAAAAACACATAACACCCTAGATGCCTAAAGCAAGTGATAGTCATATGAGAAGCCTATAACTCTATGATGTTGGATGGTTCCTCTTTGATAATTCTACCTCCCTTATGTCACTTTCTCTGATGCTGAGGTTCATCTCCCATGCTTTCACTGCCAGTGTTTTCCTCTTCCTCATAATCTCTATCCTCTTTGTCCATGTTTGTCAAATTTTGAAGCTGTGTAACCCTAGAGAAGGTAATGAAGGAGTGAGTATTGGTGATTAGGGATAGGGGAAGGGGAGATGAACTTATGTAATGTAGGATGAAATATATATGATATGAGAGTGAGAAGGAGGGTATTTTTTCTTGGTAAGGACTGTTTAGCAAATAGGGTTTTAGGATTTTGCTTTGGGGATTAGGGAATAAGGGATATGGAGGGATTTGTTCGAGGGAATTAGGGTAAAATGGATATGGAGGAATTTATAGGAGGGATTAGGGTTTCAAGGAATAGGTGGACGCATGTGTTTGAGGGAATTAGGGTTCAAGGAAAAGGTGGAGGTATTTGTAAGCAATCTAGGGTTTGAGTTTTGAAATAGCAAACCAACTTCAAAACGATGAATTGAATGCCAACAGGATAGCTCAGAGATTACACTTACATATTTATAAGCTATAGAAGGCAAACAATATCTTTTGAGTGGCTGATAGGATGTTTTGGTACTTGGTAGCCCTATGGACAATGCCACCTATAGGTGTGCAGTGCTCTGGCTCTATGCGTAGCGCCATTCAAATTTGCGCTGGAGAAGATGTCCTATGCGCAGCGCTTCATCCATATGTGTAACAGTTTGGCCTCTATGCACAGTGCCCCCTCAAACTGCTATGTGTGTAGTGCCCTATGTCCTATGCGCAACACCTCTTCTCCTTAGCCACCAATTGGCCTCAATTTCGCTCTATCCTTCAAGGCTCTTCTTTTCCTTTTTGAAATGAAAGTGATGAATTTGGAAAAGGAGTTTGACATCTTATATAGACGTGATTTTGATTTTTCTTTAAATAAAACCCACTTTCTAATGTTTTGGAACTTTTTCTTCTTTCTTCCAAATCTTTGTTTAATACCTTTCTCTCTTTGTCTCTTTTCAGGTGGATGATGCTTGGATTGAATTGATTTCTTCAGTGGTTTCATTTTTGGGGTAGCTCGGAACACTTATTACACAAAATGGGTTGAATTACATCAAAAGAATATAAATTAAATAAAAATACTATGTTTTCATCTCAAAAACATGTTGTTGAGGTGAAAATTACATTAGTGACAAAATATCTTTCTACAATCATCATGACTTACTAGAAATCACTCTTTTCTTATTGGTCATCCTCATACCTTTGCTGCCCTTTATTTGCACTTGAAATCATGCTTTTGACCTTGGAAATGAACCCTAAGACCTAATGGAAATACCTTGGAAATGAACCCTATAACCTAATGGAAAGACAACTGCCTTGACACCTAAAGTAACATATTTGAAACCTCAACTGAATACAACATGGAAATGGGTTAGAAAATGTACCTCATGAGGGAAGATTTGATTTTTTAAGAAAAATACAACCATTAGTGCACCATTTTAACATGACCTAATGGAATGATCCAAAATTCAGTGTGAGACACCTAAAATGAAAATGCAAAGAGAAGATTTGATCCCAGTTGGAAGCATGCATATCCTAACACTAACATTGGCCTTATTGGGGATGGCGGCTCCTTGGAGGTGTCAAGAACACCGTAGACCAAGTGCCTAGTTAATTGGGCCAATACAATCAAACAAATGAAAGAATGAAAACTTTTTTGAAAATTTTGAAAAAAGATTACTTGATATAAAATGAAGACTCACTCACAACCGACTCTAAACTGACTCAAAAAAAAACTGAACTCAGCACAAACCATTTAAGCTTTATAGCCTTCACATTAGGCCCCAAGCTCAAATGACATTGTACTTCAAATATTGCAAGGAAAGCAAACTAGTATATACAATGATAGTGAAGCTACTTCAACAAACTACATGAGAAATAGTAGTGTTTCAGGAGACTACCACTCACCAGTCCTCTTAAGCATTCTTGACCATCCATTTCCTTTACTAAAAATGCATTCTACCCTCGATAGGCTAAGATTTATGCGGTCCTTTCCATATATTGTCAAACTTACAATGCTTTCCTTTTTCTTCATTTGTGCATCCCATCGCAGCACTACATCTTCTTGCTGAAACTTTTCTGCCTTGGTTTTGTTGTCATAAATCTTCTTTATCTTCTCTTGGAGTTGGAAAGTGTTTTGGGAAACCTGTTCTCTTGTTTGTTGAAGGTGAATCATTTGATTGATCTGGCATTGAATATCATCCTCTTCACTGCCAGCTTCTTGCAACAATATCATGACCAGGACTGCAAGGGATGTGGGAAACACTGTATCAGTACTATAAGCCGATTCAAAAGGCGACATACCTATTAATTTCTTGCTACTCACTCTTTTGGCCCACAAAGAATTTTCAAGCTTCCGATTCCAATTCCTTTTGTTTGCTTCCAACAACTTCTTAATAATGTTTAGTAGGGATTTATTTGAAGACTCAGCTAGTCTGTTGCCTAGTGGGTAGTATGGTGTGGAATAAACCAATGTGATGTTGTATTTGTTTCAAAACTAAACCATTTTATTTGACTTAAATGTTGTTGCATTATCTGTAATAATCTTGTGAAGGAAACCAAAATGAGACAAGATATTGGACTCTAAAAACTGAATGATTACCGTGTCTGTAGCTTCTCTTGTTGGAATTGGTGACCACCAGTATTGCAACAAGAATTCTGCAACTCTTGGGCTACCAAATTTACTTTTATCAACCTAGTAGTTCGTAACAAACTTGGAGACGTCAGTGCTATATGTACAAGTACTAGTTCTCACTGCAGGTTGTCACTTGGTCAGCCAGCGCGAGATCACTAGGAGCTCAAGCCAACTTCTATAGGTTTTAGAAGAAGCTCTATGTGTGATGAGAGGAAAGAAAGATTACTCTACAGATGCTATTCTAACTGTAGAAAGGAGAAATATTGGAATGTAAAGCAAGATCTGGTAAAGCCTAATTAACAAGCTAATTCTACATTTGTGAAAAACACTATGGAAACATGAAATAAGTTCCATTACCTACTCAAGGAAGTAAACAACATCTAACCATGTTATTTATGGAAGTAAATAAGTAAAAAACTTATTTTTGGAATTTTATGTTCTTTTATGTGAATTTAACATGCATCTGATTTTTTGTGTGTGAGTGTGGGAGCAAATAGGTGGCGTTAGAGGATGGTTTTGGAGCTTGGGAGGATGTAGGATGGTGTGGATGGGTCTTAGGAGGTCTTAGGTGGCCTTTTGGAGGCTTTTCCCACACTCAAACTTCAAAAGAAAGCCTACAGGAAAAGCTACAGGAGGACACAGGAAAATTACAGGAGGAAAACATGGAAACTACGAGAGGCCTACAGGAGGAGGCCGAGAGAAATTTTTGCTATTTTGAGGGTGTGATAGTGGGTGGAAAGGTTTATGAAGGTTGGAATGAGGTGTTAGGGCACCTAAGGTCTACCATGAATCACCAGGAGAGAGAAAGATGATTGGGTTTGCTCAAGGAGAGAGGAAGAAGTTCTATGAAAAATGAAGGAAACTAGGGCATAATTGAGGTGAGGTTTGGGAGACCTATAGGGCTTGGATCGGATGGAGGGTGTGATTTTTGGTAATATGGAAAACTACTAGAAGATATCTACTACATAGAAATTTACATTCAACCAAGAAAATCAAGCAACCAAGGAAATGAGTGCATCCTAGGAAAAACAGAGTTTTGCATTAAAATGGCCTAAACTATGATGTATAGAAGGAAATTATGGGAAATGTTGTAAGAAAGGAAAGCATGCAAAAGAAATATTGAAAATCAAGAAATGAACATGATAAATAAGATCTAAAGAAAAGCAAACCTAGACTATCAACCTACTAGAGAGCTGCGAACACTAGAAACCCTAGAATGAGTAAAATTCATGTTTTTGGGGCAGCAATAGAGTCTTTGCCCCAAACCATAGTCCTAGAGGGAGGAAGAGAGGCCAAGGCACTATTTCTAGCCTTTTGAATCTTCTATGATCACGTCTTAACCTACTATAGAAAGCACAAATGGAAGCAAGCTACTAAATCATCAAAAGTAACCTATTCTTAACCATAAGAGAAATACATCTAAGAAGAAACTAATCAACAAACAAAAGTAAAGAATACACATGCAAGTAAAGAGAAACTTGGATACTTGTATTGGGCCCTAACCAAAGAGCTTCATCCCATTGAGGTTACCCATTGCTAGCTCAAAAAGGATTCCATCTTCATTTTCAAAAAATAGCAAGATTACATAAAATTGTCATAAAATAGCAAGCTCGAAATTTGAGCAGAGTTTACACAAGAAAAAAAAATCAACCCTAGTGAGGCCCTAGGCCTCTCTACTTATACATTTGAAGCTACCAAAAACTTCCTTAATATCAGGGACATTTGGCTCCCAAAACTCGAGATAACTATCAATCATCTTCCACTTTCTCAGATGCCTTCTAGTGCATGATTCGGCTGCTTGTACTCCAAGCTGAATGAAGGGGAATTCAAAGTGAGGAGAAATAAATGAGGGTGATCCCATCCTATAATCCGTCTCCTCTGTCTATTTTTAGTTATTTCTATAGTTTTATGGCTAGATCCTTGACTTTGACCTTGAAATCCATCAATAATTTGCATTAAATACATGTTAAATCACATGGCATAATAACTAACTCAACTCACCCTATAAGCATAAATATATTCAGAAAATCATACAATAAGCTAACAGAATTGTTGATTTGACTAGGTTAGGAGGTAAAATGAGCCCATATAATTACCCATTTATGACACTCATCTTCACCCCCTACTGATGGTGTTTATCATCCTCTGAGCAACCTAGTCAATCTCTTGGTCTTTCATGGCCTTGGTGGCCTCCCTAGCATTCCAGGCTTCTGATGTGGTCTGCTCATGTTCTCATAAAATCCCGCTTTTCTATCTATGTCCTTCCACTGCTCCTTCTCTTCTTCTTCTCTTTTTCCTTCCAGTGTGCCTAATATGAGTGGAGGACCCAATTTGAGACCAATCCAGTTGACCTTCAGCCTTTGCATGGAGCACTTGTACATTGGCACTCTTTTGAATACCTCCTTCAACCTCATGGAGGAATGGTATTCTTTGATCTGCAAGCTATGGGGTAGGGTGTTCCATCTTCTCATGCATGCATGCACATAGTCATCCCCAGGTAGCCTAAGCATATCTTCAATGTGTACAATGGCTTGTTCTTGATTGGCTAGATATTTAGGGGCAATATGAGGGTAAGTGGCAAGCAGGTTGTGTGTGTTGATGAGTGCCACAGGATATAATGGCTTAGATCTTATCATCAATGGTTCATTCTGCTCTTTTATTAACAATCTTTTCATTTCTGTTGCCCTCAATTCTTCATGGTTCATCCATGATGCCATGGCGATTAATTGCAGATCCCATAACTTGGCATTGGTGTCCCACACATCTAGGTTTTTGAGGGCCATGTTGTATAGATAGAACTCTGCCATCTTTGCTTTGTCCTCGGAGGTGCTTTGGTCACACAAATCCATGAACTGCCTCTAATCATGGAAAGGCATTATGCCTCTTTGTGCCAAAGTTTTTATTTGGAATTGAAGCCATTGATCCTTCAGACAGAGGCCGTAAGATTTGGCTCATGTTTTTTATTGTAATGATTCTATGGATAAACTGGCCATGTATGCCAAATGAGTCTCTTTCTCCTGCAGCTACCTCCTTAGTAATTCATTCTAATTCTCAAGGTGGCTTCATGTAATGGCTTCTCTGTCTCTGAGAGCACTCAATTCCATACTCATTTCCCTGACTTTGTCTTCCATGTGGCTAATATCCTCAACTCCTTTGGACTTGGCTATTTTCATCCACCTATGTGTTCTCACTCTTCCTTTTTCCAATTTGAAAAACAGTGGAATGGAAAATTTATATGGGATTAGCTTGCCTCCCTTAAGTAGTCTATAATAGGAGTCAAGATTAGGCTGCGGGTCAAGTTCTTGTAGCTCTTGTGCTTCCTCTTTCACCTTTAGCTGTCATCCTATATTTTCCTCAAGTTTTTGTGTCTCTTGTAGTTTGGACAGAGTCTCCTGTAGGACTGTTTTAGCCTCCTGTAGATCTGGTTTGGGGCCATGTAGAATTGCCTTTCCGTTCTATGTAGAAGATCTCGTAGTTCTCCTTTCGTAGGTTATGGGTGTCTTGGAAGGAGATTCTTTCACCTTGGTAGATGGTGAATCTTAAATATTAATGGGAGTCTTTGATGAGGGCTGAGGTTTGTCTATTTTAATTATGGTACTCTTTGTTTCCCTGAAATACATGGAGGTTTTTCTTTTCCTCTTCTACTTTTACTTGACTGGTGTACTTAGAGAAGTGAGGGCAGCTATTTCTTCTCTTTCCAAAGTTTCAGGGGACTCTTCTCTTTGCTCTACCCTCTCTGCCTCTTTTTCTCCCTCTTCTGTCACTTTTTCCTCCTCCTACTCTGTCTCTTTTTCTACCTCCTGTTCTGTCTCTTCAACTCTTCCCTCCTCTATTTATTTTCTTTCCTCCTTCCTCTATTGCTCTACTATGTCATCACTGGATTCATCTTCTCCTGCTTTTTATTCTCCCTCCTCACTGATAGTAGGACTGAGATCATAGGTTCATGCCTTAATGTCATCCTCAACTGTCATATTTCTGAAAACTTCCCATGCTATAGTGATTGTAAGGGTATGGAGGGATTCTTCTACTAGGATCTTCATCAGGCCATGGTGAGCTAGCTGCTTTGAATTTCCTTCTTGTACCTTCATGCTAGAGTCAGTGAAGGATTGAAGGAGAATGTAAGGGATACTGAGCTTTTGATGTGATGGGGTATCCATGCCATATCTCAATTCTTGGAGGATTCTGAAATGATATGCATAAACAATGACGTGCCTCCTCTCACAAGAAATGTATTTGATCACTTGGTAGCTAACCTCATCCAAAGGATATGGTACACTAGCCCTCATAATTCCAGTTTTGTCTTCAACAGTGGTTTCATTATCTTAAAAAAAAATTCCTCTTGGTAGCTTGACCAATTATTTTCTCATCTTTACTCCAAGGAAGCCCAAGAGGAAGGGTAGTGACCCTACTGATGAATTCAGGGGTTATTTCAATGGAGAGGCCTCTAATAGTTGTAGTAACATGAGTTCTTGTGTGAGGGACTAGAGAGAGAGAAAATTAATGGGAAAATTCATCATCAAACCCTCTAAACTTCTCAAAGAAATTCATCCATTTTTCCCTTGTAAATATTTCCACCACTTAAGGATGTGCACGGAGTCTAGTGGAGTTAGTGGGCTCTTTTCTCATAAACTGCCCTGTCATACTGCCTATAATTCTTTTTAAAAACCAGATATGGAGGTGGAGACAAAGAATTTTGAGTGAAATAGAAAAACAGAAGGGATTTTGTTTTAAAAAAAATAATAATAAATAAAAGGTTTAATGTATTTCTACCCTCTTAAAGGCTCATTTTATCTTCAATTTGATACCAAATCTTTCACATTTTGATATTCAATAGAGGGAATTCATGGACCCTGCCTCTTTAGACTAAAATTCATGCCAAAAATCACATTTCCTACCTTCAAAATGACTCACTGCCCCTCCTGTAGAAGCTCGTTGTCCCTCCTGTAGATTTCCTGTAGGTGCTCCTATAGAAATCGTGTAGGGCTCCTGTAGAAGATACCGAGAGCAAAAATTGGATGAAATCAATGGAGGATGGTGGATACGAGGTTGTGGGGATATAAGAAGAGTGCTGTGTGGCTGAGTTACGAGGAGAAACTAAAGATAAGGTGGTGAGAATGTGCAGGGAGGAGTGCTCATTACCTTTTATGGTTGTTTTCGGTTATGAGTGTTGAGATGGCAAGGTGTACATTGCCTAGATTAGGATTGTTGGTCCCCACTTACTTGGTCATCATGACCCTCCTCGTAATCATCCCCTCATTATTGCATCAGAGTTAACTCTTCCTCCCACTACCTGTCCTTCATAAAGTTTGCTTGATTTGATTGTGCACACATGTGGGTGAAATCTCCGTTAAGTGGAGTCAACTAAATGAATGTGGCCAAGTTAACTGGCCACCTTTACCTCTTTCGATGTCAACCATATCATTGCCTTCATATGATTCCTAATTACAAAACTTAAGATATAGGAGTATCTTAGCTACTTACCTGTAATCTGAGTGTATTTGCTGCCCTCAACTGTCAGTTACTGTGGCTTTCTCTGATGCATGCCTTCATTTTCCTTCATGCATGTTGTCTCTGCTTTTTGATGTGTTGTTGTGTGTTTTTGCAGGTTCTTCTTTTGTTGGAGCTAATATGCATGTGCCTATTCAAACTTCAGATGTGCTATCCCTTGTTGTTGGTGCTGGACTTCTATGGGATCAACAGGAATTCCTACAGGAGCTTTTGTAGCTGCTTCTCCCCTTGAAACTTCAGCTATTTCCTTATACTGAGAGCATGAGAATGATGCCAAAGGTGGAGTTGAATGATGGAGGGATAGTAGGTAAGCTTCAGGTAAAGTTAATGGTGCATTTTCGCCTTCTTTTTTTTGTTTTCTTTCCAAAACTAAAAAACTATTTTTCTGTGTTTTTTCTTGGAAAGGATAAAAATAAAAATAATAATGATGCTTGGAGTGTGATGCAGGCTTGGAAATGATGGCAAGGAGGTTTGAATATGGTAAGCGGGATTATAGGTTCCTCATTAAGCTTTTCTTGTCCCTCAAACTTCCTCCTGAAGACACTTTTGGCTCTCTGTAATTCCTACAGGAGCCTCCTGTAGAAAAAACAAAGCCTCCTATAGAAAACACAATTTTGGAAGAAGAGGTATAGTGGGGTGAAAGAGATGCCAAAAATGATGGAGGAAGGTGTGGAGAAGATGAGATGGATGTTGGTATGAATGCAAGGGTCCCCTTGGCACCTTCTTTGTTTCTTATAGTCCTCCTGCAAACCTGCAATGCAATAAAAATTCGTTTTCTCTTTCTCTCTCTATCTCTCTCTTTTAACAACTAGGGTGGCTCAGAGAGTTTTTCACCTTAATTTCCCACCCTGGGTGCCTCCAAGGGAGGTTTCAACCCAGGGATATTATTCTTTTCCCTTCTTTTTTTGACATCACTAGGCCGCCTCAGAAGAGGTTTTCAACCCAATAATGGGACTCAAGTGCCTCATGGAGGTTTTCACTTGAGTCCTTATTTTTCTCTTTTTTCTTCAGTGCATGGGTGAAGTGGAAGCTAAGACATGCTGCATTACCATCATTTTTTATTCAAATATTCAATAAACTCTCATTTGGAGAGGGGTTTCTTGTAGACTTTCAACCGATGTCCATTGACAAGCATGGGGATGGCTTCATCATCAATGCTTCTGATCAAAACTGAACCATTGTCATTGCATTTCCCCACAGTGTAGGGTCCCAGCCATCTTGTCCTCAGCTTGCCTTTGAAATCCTTGTATCTTGAGTCATAGAGTAGTGACCAATCTCCCTCTAAGAATTGCTTCTCCCTAATATTATTTTCATGCCATATCTTTCTTTGAAGTTAAACTACCTCTGTATGGAGAAGGGATTGCAATCTGTATTCATCAATACATTGAGCTGAAGTAATCTCTCCTTCCGTGCATGGCTGAGGTCTAGATCCAGCTGAGATACCATCCTTAGGGTATTGAATTCAAACTCTATTAACGGCAAAACCTTCTTCCCATAGACCATTTCATAGGGTGTGAACTCGATGGTGGTATTCCATGTTGTGTTGTAGGCCCAAGTGGCTTCAACTAATCTGTCCGCCCAGTCATTTCTGCTACTGCTCACTACCTTGGTTAGGATCCCTTCCAATGCTTTGTTATTGACCCCCACTTGCCCATTCATCTCTGAATGATAAGGGGTGGAAGTCTTGTGCTTGATCTTATGATGTGTGAGTAGGTCTTCAATCAGGTTGGAAGTGAACTCATTGCCTTGATCTGTGACAAACTCTCTTGGAATGTTTTCTTCTTCTTCTTCCCATATAGGTTCTTCAAATATGTATGGATTTTCACCTAAGGGTTCTTCTTGATTACAGCCACCCAAGAAGAGATAAGGTTGGTTCTGTGAAGCAGTGGGGGTGTTGGGAAAATTTTTTCCTAAGTTATCTCTACTCCTACGAGGCATGAAAGGAAATATTTTTGGTTGGTTTTTTTTTTCTTTTTCCCCACACCGAAAGTACTTGAAAAACTGAAATTGTGATTGAACAAAACAAATTGCAACTATTTAAAATGAACTTGCTGAATGGAAATTTGTAGAATTGAAAAGGAAAGCAAGGAAATGAAAAACTGAAAGAAAAGAAATGACTAGTCTACTTTTTACGAAATAAACTATTAGCAGAATGTTGCAATAGGAAATAGAAGAAAGCGGTAATCATAGAATAATCTGATGCTTCCCTGGAAATAGTGCCAAAAAGTGGTGATCGCCAGTATTGTAGTAAGAATGATACAACTCCTGGGCTACCAAATTTACTTTATCAACCCGGTAGTTCATAACAAACTTGGAAGCATCAATGCTATATGCACAAGTACTAGTTCTCATTGCAGGTTGTCACTTGGTCAGCTAGAGCAAGATCACTAGGAGCTCAATCCAACTTCTATAGATTTCAGAGGAGGCTCTATGTGTGATGAAAGGAAAGAAAGACTACTTTACAGGTGCTATTCTAACTACAGAAAGGAGAAGGACTGGAATGTAAAGCAAGACCTAGTAAACCCTAATTAACAAGCTAATTCTACTTTTGCCAAAAACACTATGAAAACCATGAAAGAGATGCCATTACCTACTCAAGGAACTAAACAACATCTAACCATTCTATTTCTAGAAGTAAATAAGCAAAAAACATATTTTTGGATTTTTATGTGCTTTTATGTGAATTTAACATGCATCTAATTTATTGGGTGTGAATGTGGCAGGGAACAAGTGGCATTAGACGGTGGTTTTGGAGCTTGGGAGGATGTAGGATGGTGTATATGGGTCCTAGGAGGTCTTATGTGGCCTTCTGGATACTTTTCCCACAATTGGCCATCAAAAGAAATCCTACAGGAAAAACTATAGGAGGACACAGGAAAACTACAGGAGGAAAACAAGGAAACTGTAGGAGGCCTACAGGGGGAGGTCGAGAGCAATTTTCTCTATTTTTATGGTGTGAGAGTGGGTGGAAAAGGTGGATGAAGGTTGGAATGAGGTGTTAGGGTGCCTATTGTCTACCATGAATCACCAGGAGGGAGAAAGATGATTGGGTTTTCTCAAGGAGAGAGGAAGAAGTTCTATGAAAAATGAAGGAAACTAGGGCAGAATTAAGGTGAGGTTTGAGAGACCTATAAGGCATGGATTAGATGGAGGGTGTGATTGTTGGTAATCTGGACTACTACTGGAAGATATATTTTGCATACAAACTGACAGTTAACCAAGAAAATCAAGAAACTAATGAAATGAGTGCATCCTAGGAAAAAATAGAGTTTTTTATTAAAATGACCTAAACTATGATGTATAGAAGGAAATGCTGGGAAATGTTGTAAGAAAGGAAAACATGAAAAAGGACTATTGCAGATTAGGAAGTGAACATGATAAAGAAGATCTAAAGTAAAGAAAAACTGGACTATCAACCTACTAGAGAGCTGTGAACATTAGAAGTTCTAGGAATGAGGAAAATCTGTGTTTTTGGGGGGGCAAGAGAGTCTTTGCATCAAATCATGATCACAGAGGGAGGAAGGGAGGAAAAGGCACTACTTCTAGCCTTTTGGATCTTCTCTAATCACTTCTTAACCTGCTACAGAAAGCACAAATGGAAGCAAGCTACTAAATCATCAAAAGCAACCTATTCGCAACCATAAGAGAAATATATCTAACAACAAACTAATCTACAAACTGAAGTAAAGCATAAAAATACAAGTAAAGAGAAACTTGGCTTCTTAGATTGGCCCCAGACCGAAGAGCTTTAGCCGTCTAAGCTAACTTAGTGCTAGCTCAAAAAGGATTCCATCTTCGTTATTAAAAAATAGAAAGATTAAATAAAATTGTCATAAAATAGTAAGCTCGAAATTTGAGCAGAGTTTACACAAGCAAAGAAAGTCGAACCTAGTGAGGCCCTAGGCCTCTCCACTTATACATCTGAAGCTACCAACAACTTCCTTAAAATTAGGGAGGCTTGGCTCCCAAAACTTGAGATAACTATCAATCATCTTCCACTTGCTCAGCTGCCTTCTAGTGCATGATTCGGTTGCTTATAGTCCAAGCTGAATGAATGGGAATTCTAAGTTAGGAGAAATAAATGAGGGGGATTCCCTCCTATAAGTCCTCTCCTATGTCTACTTCGAGTTATTTTTGTAGTTTGACCACTAGATCCTTGAAATTGACCTAAAAATCCATCAATAATCTGCATTAAATACATGTTAGACCACATGGCATAATAACTAACTCAACTCGCCCTATAAGTATAAATATAATCAGAAAATCATACAATAAGCTAAGAGAATGGTTGATTTGACTAGGTTAGGAGGTAAAATGAGCCCATATAATTACTTATTTATGAGTCTCATCCGGAATGGATTTGATCCATTTGGTGAAGTAATCGGTAGCCATCAAAATCCATCTGTGCTCTGTTGATGATGTAGGATGAATTTCTCACGTGAAATCAAGCCCCCACTGCTGGAAAGGTGCATTAACTACAATCTGTTTCAGAGGGAGGAAGTGGCTTCCTTTTTCCTTGAAAAACTTGACATTTGTGGCAACTCCTGACTGTCTTATATAAATCTAAAAACAAAGATGACCAATAATATCCTGCTCTCAAGATTTTATTAGTTGTTGTTTTCCGAAACAAGTGAGCACTGCAATCTCCTCTATGGAAATCATTCATTACCTATTGAGCTTAATTTTCAACCAAACAATTAATGAGAACCTCTCCTGGATCTTTCCAATAGAGAGCACTATCTAAAATGAAGAATTTTGCAGACTTTAGTTTTAGTGATCTACCTTTACTTCTTGACATTCCAGGAGAAGGAGAAAGATGTTGAATAACATATACTATATCAGAATACCAAAGTGAGTTGAGGAAAAGCTCAGATACCTAAATGAGTGTGCCACAATCTTTGTCATCTGACATTGCTGCAATGAGATTTATGTCTAGAACATGAAGATTCGACTCAACCATGAGTTTTTCCAAGCCTTGAACCTTGATCAGTTTGGTAGGCTTAATATCGAGATCATACTCTAAAATTGCTGCTACCCACTTACCCCTTCTTCCCTCTAGATCAGTTTGCATGAGGACATCTTTGACAACTGTGTTAGCGACATATGCTATGGTATGTGAATGCAGAATGTAAACTCAGAAATCCTTCAATGCCTTTATAGAGCGAAATCTTGTTTCTCAATGATATTATAGCGCAAAGAAACATCTCTGATAGTCCAACAGAAAAATGCAATGGGATATTCCAACTTATCCTTCTTTTGCATCAACACCATAGCCAAAGTGTGCTTGTATGCAAATGCAAATATAATAAAATCATTAGTATAATCGGGATTGATCAAAACAAGAGCTGTGGTCAAAGCAAGTTTTACAAAGTTGAAATATTTCATGGTATCCTCGGTCCATTTCATAGTGTTGTTCCTCTTCAACACATTAGTTAGCTCAAACAAATGCTTAGCCAAATTTGGTATAAATATGCACAAGAAATTCATCTTATTGTTGAAAGCTTGAATCTCCTTTTTGTTGTGCGGAAAGTCTATTTGCTTGATTTCCTCCACCCTTGAAGGATCAATGTGAATACCATCTTTGGAAATTATATTACCAAGGAGTTTACCTTCCTCCATGGCAAAAAGACTCTTGTTTGGACTTAAATAAATCCTGAATGCCCTACATTTCTGAAAAACAATCCTCAAGTGGTGTAAGTGCTCATCATCATAACCAAAAAATATTGTCAAGTCATCTAAATAAACTACCAAGAAAACATCCTTCTCATTAGCGAAAGCTATATCCATAGCCCGCTGAAAAGTGGCCCCTCATTCTTCAGTCCAAATGGCATCTTGGCATACTGAAAAGTTCCCCATGGTGTTGTGAAGGCAATTTTGTCTTGGTATTTTTCATGCACAAGGATCTGATTGTAACCTGTGTCACCATCTAGTAGTGACATTCATGATGCACCAACTACTCTTTGAAAAACACTGTCCATCTTAGGAAGAGGGTAATTATCTTTTAGGGATACTTTATTTAGGTTCTGGAAATCAATGCATAACCTTTTCTCTCTAGTCTTCTTTTGTACCGAGACCAAATTTGAAATCCAATCAGATAATCTAATTGGAACAATGATACTAGCTTTAAACAATCTACTTACCTCTTTCTCGATGGATGGAAACAACTTTGGATTGATTCTCGTCAACATTTGTCTAAATTTTTTTTGATATAGCTTGATAGTAGTGGTATGCTGAATGATGTTCTTGTCATATACCTCCAAATATGAGTAATCCCATGCAAAAACATCAGAAAATTCAGAAAGTGATTTAACATACTTAGCCTTTGACTTAGGAGATAGTGTTCTTGATAACTTAACAAGCTTGGGCTAGTCCACTGTCCCAATGTTTACATCTCCAACTCCTTTGTCATTAGGAACCAAGGTTGGTTTTCTCACCACATCATCTTGATCAAACAACTCCTCTAAATGTATAATACCTCTAGGAATAACGTTATCCTTCAGCTGTAAAACATCCATTTTATTTACCTCAATCTCTTGTTCATCAAAATCACCAACATCATCAAGGAAAGCATTCTTATAGTTCCCTTCATTCTCGAAAAAGGAATTAATTTCATTGTCATCCTAGAAAACATTCCAATACCTCAAATTATCAGGAATAGTAAGCCTGTGTTTGACATGAATTTCAAATTTATTGCTAGAATTCATTGGAATTTTAAGATTTCTCATTGTTGTAGCAAGTGAATAAGAAATGATGTTTTGACTTCTTGGCACTGCAGTCAATGTGTATTCTCGAAACATTTTCAAGATATCAAGGACTAAATTCCTATAATATCTCATCCATGAATTCTTAGCTTGATATTCTCCTTTTACTTGTTTAATCACTAGCTCTGAATCACCATAAACATAAATCCTTTTCGCACCTAGCTTCTTAAAAGAATTTAGACCTGTAATCAATGCCTCCTACTGAGCTTCATTGTTAGAGCAATCAAAAGCTAATTTATAGGAACACACTCTAACATCACTTGGGACTTTGTCTAGCTGAAAGATAGGACGTTGAATCCAAATTCCAATACCTGTACCATCTTTTCCCAAAGAACCATCAAAGTCCTTGCTCCAAAGGTCGTCTTCATCTTCTAGATGTTGGAATTCCACTTTAGTTTTGATCTTACCTTTGTTGGTTGCTTCATTTTCCTGCCCTTCATCGACTTTCTGCTCCTGTGGAGGTTGTTCAGAAGGAATTTCCATTGTTTCCTTTTCTTTGTTAAGAACTACTCTAAATCTCTCGGAAATTTCTAGTACATCATCTACTTCTATAAGCTGAATATCTACATCATTCAATCCACTATGAGTGTACAAAACAAAATACTCTAAATATGTATGTACAACATTTATCAGATGATTTATGGGCTTCTCTTTACTAGTGATCATATACTTCATCTCTTTTCCCTATAAAACTTCCTCAATTTATTGAAAATAGGGATTGTAGCATAAGAGAAGTTAAGTTGTAAAGTGCCTTTGAGTTTGGCTCCCCGCGATCTAGACAATAGCATACCAAATCGAGGTGGTATATCAGCTACTACCACATCCATCAAGGCATTATTGGTTGGGATTTGATCTAAGGAACCCACCAAATCTTTGATGAGACCAATGCATCGAACTCTACTAGAATCAAATGAATACAAATCATGATATTTTTAGGTGATATCCAAGCCCATCATATCCATGATGGCCTTGGGCATCAAATTGTGGGAAGCTCTGGAATCAAGCATAGAATTATGAAGAATATACTCATGCAGTCTAAGACTCAAATAAAAGGGTGGGACTGTGCTATCTTCTAGCTGGCCTTCTATAGCTAGACCAAAAATAAGTTTAGGGTGATCATCCTCAACATTCACCATGTCAAAAAAGTATCCATTTGTAGTATTCTAGACACATGGTGTTTGTAAGGGCTATTCTTAGCAAGCTCAGTCAAAGGAATGGACACTTTCAATTTAACAATTTCACTTTCTAAATTAAAATATGTGACTTTATCTACCTCTTTGACAGTAACATCCCTCTTATATGTTTGCTCCTTCGTTGCACTATCCTTTTGCTAATTGTCTTTTTCTTTTGTAGCTGTACTTGTTGATGGCTAATTCACCTTGCCAGAATTCTAATCAGAAAGATCCTTTCCCTTTTTCTAATTGTTTGGGGGATCATTCTTCGATTGGACATCCTTCCTCTTCTGAATAGGATTAACCAGTACATTTCTTCTCCTCAAAGGATATTGTCTTTGCTGTGAACTCAAATCATTCATGTAACCACATTGATAATCATGAGATTCGGCCTCCAAAACAACATCATTTGCCAAGATGTAGTCATCCTCCTTTAGAATGTCGGAACCTTCTGCATACTCCTCATCTTTGGTTAGAAATATAAGCATACCATCAGCAGTGAATTTTTTTTTTGTTTCAATTACCAGATCTTCCTCGTCTTCTTCTCCTACTTCTCGAACATAATTCTATTGTAAGGGAGTTTTATAATTTGTTGTTGTTGTTGCGCTAGTTGTTCTGATGCTTTTTTTTCTCTTTTCTTGATTCAAAATTGGGGGTGCTGCTACCCTCTAAAGTTTGGGTTCCGGATCTAAGGTTCAGGTCTATCTGTGATGAACAACTGGTCAACCATCCTTTCCATTATTCAAATCAATATATCGATTTTTACATTTGAAGTGGATGCTTCTTCTTTCACGTTCACACTTTTCTCTGATCTCATTCTTGCTCATTTGGCCAGCAAGTTTGCTTCAACGCTCACAAAATTATTTTGCATGTCTTATAGAGTTGTAGGATCACATTCATGCAACTGATATGCCATATCAACATCAAATCCATCTTGAAACTTAAGCAAAGCCAATCCCTCTGGTGGTTTGATATTTGCAGGGATAGCATTGTACACTGCATTAAATCTCACATAATAGTCTTTCACACTTTTGCCAACATTTATTTTGATGTTCTCATATTCGGATAGAATTTTAAGGGGATTTTTCTTCACCTCCCACCAATCTAGGAACTGCCTGTGGAGGATGAGTAGAGTAGTGATAGAACCTACTGGTAGGGCTCTGAACCATTTCCAAACTTCTCCTCCAAAAATTTTCACAGACAGCCTCATCATCACATCTTCAATTTCAACTTCATGGAGGTCAAAGAAATCATTCATCTTGTTTATGTGCTATTGAGTTGTAATGGTTTGGGTGCTATCAAAGAAAGGTATTTTTGTTTCATTATCAGCGGGAATGGCACTAGGATTTTGAGGTAAAACAAGGGGCGCATATCAAGCAGCGATAATTGGAGGTAGGGAAGGTGCTGGATTTAAAGCAAGGATCGAGATATTTGGTATACTCAAAGGGGGATTAACAATAGCTTGATTGGTGTGAACAATCTGTGAATAAGAAGGCAGGGGGTGAGTGATCAATCCAACTTAAAGACTTACTGCGAAATAAACTTTTCTCAAAATTAAGATCAAACACAATGTCCTGCAAAGTGTCTAACCTTTTGTTTTAGACATTTTTTGGCACTGCAACCCCAATCATAAATGTCAATAAACCAAGGGCTCCTAAGTCCCTAAAGGTGTTGTTCCAACCCCTAGAAGAACAAGGTCAACTGATTACAGCATCTCTCAAAAGTTCTCCATGAAAACTACTCAGAACTGGTCAAAACTGGACTATTTCACCTGCTCCATGGTCAAAGTGCGTTGCATCTCACCTAAATACACACAGTAGGTGCGGTGCATGTTGAAAAACCCTTCTGTGGGGTGTGATGGGTGAGAGTGTACAAATGGCAGGGTCAATCCGCAAGGTGGAGGAGCATGGAATCTTGCAAAAACTTCTCCTGTAACACTTGCCTCTCTGCATTCACCCAGGGATGAGTAAGAGATCATCAATCTCCAAGTGGAATCAAGAACTATCAGAGAGAGGACACTAATCAAATCTCAGAAGCTGACTCACCTCCCTTGCAAACACCTATATATGGATCCCTCATCCCAGAGATCTAGAGGCTGGAATTTTGTATCTTGTAAGGAATTGCTATTGGTTTCTTGGTGCAATATCATAGTGTTGGGTGATCTAAGCTTTTCATGAGGTGAAGAAGGACTTTCTTGCTGACAGGATGATGCTGGGTCAGAACAATTGGTTGTAATCCTCTTTTCTCTTTCTTGATTATCAATAAAGCTATTCAAGTTTTCCTCCACATTCTTGTATGGTTGATGTTATATGCATTTGTGTGGTCAATATACATCTGCTCCTATATTGTTTATGATAATATATCTATGTTCTTGGATAGTGTTATGCTGATTTGATTATACAGGTGCTCTTTGAAGCTGGGTAGACGAGGAAGCGAGTGGTGAAGACCTATCAGAAGGGAGAGGAATCGAGCAAGGATCCAAGCGCAAGACAGAGGTTGGTCTCCTTATTCCCCTCTTATCTATTTCTCTTAAAGGAAAATGAAAGTAGTTTTTAGTTTGTTTGTTTCTAAGGTAGCTACCAGTGTTAGTGGGACTAGCAACTCTACATAGACACTAGTTTTCACGATAAAAAAATGGTGACTCCGCTGGGGATCGAATAGATTGTTTGTTTATCTACATTTGTTTACTTTATAAGCTTACAGACGGAGCCTGAAGTCAAGCCAACTAGCCTTCGAACTGCATTTGCTATGCAAATTCAAAGTAGATCAATGCTGCTTTAATCTATCTTCGGGTTTTGTTTATGAATTAAACAATTGATTTACAAGCTCTCTAATTGCCCTTGTGGTGGCTCTAGTAACCTCCTTAGATCTACCCCTATGATCGATTTACTGATTACCACTTGCTCGGCCTAAATCCCTGAACTGAGCTACAAATTATGACCCAGAACCCAGCTGAAGTCTCGCCCCTGGTCCATCGCACTGTGTATTCTTTGAAACCTGAATGCATCACACTTCCTGAGTGTAGTAGGTGCGTTCCATTTCATTTTCCCTATGGTACAGGTGCGCTGATCAAACCTCTTCTGCTCTTAGATTTTGGCTTCTATGTTCATGCTTTTCAGCTCTATTAAGGAGTTTTGCTGCCTGTAGTCAGTACACCTCTATTGAAACCCCCTTCCTTGCCATTATTCCGCCTCCATTGTGCAAAGAACTATAAATGTTTTTATGTATTTTGAGTCGTTTTCAATTTTCCTTTACAAAGAAGTAGCGTAATTATATTGTCGTTTCTTGATTTGAAAGTGTCTCAAGTGTTGTTTTCAGTCATAGAAGAGAATCTGATTGTTCTCGATAGTCAATTACACTGTTACTCTTGTATTTGATTTGAACTAGTAGTTTTTCAAGTGTCGAAAGCAAGTTTTCAATTCGAAATAACAAAGTGTCATCATTGTCCTCATTTGGTTTTGAAAAGAAGCTTGTTAGTAATTGTCGCTTTGAAAAAATAATTCAG
Organism: Pinus tabuliformis; assembly: GCA_031772625.1. Taxonomy (NCBI): domain Eukaryota; kingdom Viridiplantae; phylum Streptophyta; class Pinopsida; order Pinales; family Pinaceae; genus Pinus; species Pinus tabuliformis. The sequence continues at coordinate 755,451,250 of CM062809.1, forward strand.
ATTTGTGCTTAGCTTTCTTTTTATCATTCACACATTAAGAAGGCTGAAAACAAATACATGCATGTGCATTTGCATTTAGACTGTTTGTTGGTTTGATTTAGGACAATGCATATAGTGTGTGCTCTCTGCTCTTTGTTGAAAGAACACCATCTCTCTTTCCTTAGTAGCTAGGATTTTCATTGAAAAAAGAAGATCAAACGATTGTTTATCAACTTAGATTGCATTTTAGGAATTGTACATCTACATCACGTGGTGAACCTGAAAGGCAAATTTCTTAAGCAAGATCAACTATAAAATAAATTTAATGAATCTAAAAATTCTTTGGAACCTAACGCACAACATCTAGAAGTCTAGGCTAGAGACGTATTCCGGTGTCGTAAAGCCTGGTAACTGTTGTTTCAACTATTGGTTGGGTGACTCCTCCACTTTGAGACGACAAGTGCTAGTACGGACTTGTGCTCCCACATACCGTTGAGTATATTTTGGGAGACCACAATAGGCTATATCCTTTATCCATAGGAACCAGTGTCTGCCACCCTATCGATCGCAATGCACTGAACACAACATTCGGGAAGATTAACTGCCGTACCGTAAAAAGTATTCTGCAGTTTTGCGATTGGTTTGGTAATCCCTCTGTCTAGATTTCTAGAGCAGTCTCTTTTGTTCCTTTTTAGACTCCTTAAAGGAAAAGGTCCATCTGAGCACTTGTCACTTCATGCTCATTAAAAATCGAAGGTGACTAGAGTCATCTTTTGTTTTTTCTCGACTCTTAAAAATTGAAAAAACAAGTTGTGTCAAAGCGTCTAAAATTCATCTAATTCGGAAAGATACTTCCCCTTGATTTTTAGTTGATCGAGTAATCCGCAATCGTGGAAGAAATTCAATTAAAAACCCCTCATTCGCAGAGGGTTACGAGTCAACCGTCTTTGTCTCCAGAGTCGAAACTATTACGGACAAAGCGAACTTGTTTAACCGGTTCCAAATCCCTTGGTAAAGTTAGAACAACTATTCCAACACCATCAGAGACTCCGGTTACTCCAAACATTTCTGGTATCCCTACCTTTACAGAAGAAGTTCAGCAGCCACCAAAGGACAATAGATTTGATCCTAGTGTGAAGGTGAACACTTTTATTACTGAACCAGCTCCATCTACAGCTGATTCGGAAGGTGTTATTCCCTAAGAATCTGTCGCTGCAGATTCTATACCTTCTTCGACACCAGAAATATTTTACGGACCAGATGGTCTACCTCTTCCACCTGGTCTGATTGTTATAGAAGAGATTGTAAAAGATCCTCCATCTAGTACTCCATCGCGATTTGGAGTCAGGATCACTCTATATCCTTCTTCATCAGAAATTAGTCTACCGTCATCAGAAGTTCCTGTAGAATCGCTAGGCAATCTTTTGGATAGACTAGAAATGTCTGAACAACCGTCGACATCTAGGACTGTGTCATCCGACACAACGATGATAGAACTTCCTGCTGTCACTCCAACAATGTTCGCCGGCATACCATCTATCCCAACTAGCTCTCAATCGCTAGAAGGGGCCCACTCAGGGGCTATTTCGACAGTATGGTCCGTTCCTGTTTGTTCATCCGGAATAATATCCAGGAACTCTTATGTTGAGCCTCAGTAGCTTGATCCCTCCGAGTGTCAATTTGGGTAGTCTGGTCCTCAAGGGTAAACAATTCCTTTAAGTACCGGATTACCGCCATATGGGGGGCAGTATACCCTTTCATTGTCTCCTCCGGGAGGACAACCATACGAGAGTTCACAACAAAATTTAGGTTATCCTGGAATTACATCTAGCGGTTGGGTGTTGATACTACCTCAACAACCAAGAGTTTTATATTCGATGCAACAATGTTTACCTATGTCAAATATACCAATTACGCCAACTTTTGTGACCGTGTCACAAGTACAAGCACTGCCCGTTGTATGCCAACCGCAGGTTTCTCAGGTTGTAATGCAACATCCTCTTGTCCCTGCGACTCAACCAAAATCGCCAACTAGTGGAATGAAACAGACCCAAACGGGCACAATTACCCCTCATCTTGGTCAAACGGTTAGTATTGGACAACAGCACATGGCTTCGCAACCATGGCTGATGCAATACCAACAACCGCAATTCCAACAAGTATACCAAGGATCTGAGCAACAAATCTTTGTAAATAGTGGGCATCCATATATTCAAAATGGTCAAAATCAACCATTCTACAATGGTTATGCCCATCAACCTTACCAAAGTTACCAGCATCAAATGCATTATGCTGGTATGCCGAGACCAACTGCTTAGTCAATCCCATCTTATCCTAGGTATGCTTTGCCAAACCTGAATCAACAGTTATCCTTCGTGGCAACTTTGGAGTTACCAGATCTAAATAGGTTAACGAACGATCCAATTGCTTACGCCCCTTGGTGGCCAGGGATTCCACATAAACTTCCGTCAGATATTCCTAAATTTAATGGAAATCCGGGTGAAGATCCGTCGAATCATGTGATGACATTTCATCTGTGGTGTTCATCAAACACCCTAAACGATGATTCAATTAGGCTTCACCTTTTTCAGAGGACGTTAACTGCTCTGGCAGCAAAATGGTATATCAAGTTACCCAGAGCTTCATTTGACAACTTCAGTACCCTGGCCACAACCTTTTTAACCCATTTGCAGTTACCAATAAGGTACGAAACGGGAACAAAACTTCTTACAAATTTCAAAAAAACAACAGCCACTCACATATCCGATTATATTCATGAGTAGCAACGTCATCGTAGAATGGTAAAAATTTATGTTCATGATTAGCTTTTAGCTGAATGGTTTATTAAGTCATTATTACCTTCCATTACAGAAGATGTGGCAAAAGGCGGAGTCGTCACTGAAGAGCAAGTAATTGCTCGTGCACAATATTTAGATTTAATTTATACTCAGTCTGGCACACTCTACGATAAAATCCTTGATGCTCCTAAACCAGAATTTTCCGTCCCTCCTCCTCCTAAATCGAACAATTGCTCTCATGCCGGCGATGGCTTGATTGGTACGACAGACAAGAAATTGACAAAGGCTACATCTAAAAAGGCTCGTAAGATTTCTAGTAAAAATGCAAAAGAAGAAATTCTCGCCTTAGAAGTAAATGTCGTCTCGACTGATAAAGGCAAAGAAACCAAGAAACCAGGAGGAAAGAAGAAAAACAAAGGGAAGAAGAAGAAACAAGAGGAATCATCACTTGAAATTTCTTCTGCAAACCCTCCTGGAGATAGGAAACAAAAAAATCCATGCTTAATATGTGATGAGGATCATTGGAGAAAATTTTTTCCACATAAAGCTGAGCTTAAAAGATTCTTCAAGAATTCAAACACCTCGGCAGTATTGACTGATCCGTTTCCAAATCCAGGAGCAAATCTGGTTGCTAGTGAAAATGCTTCCCCGTCCCAAGTACTGATGTTGTCGGTTTCGAAACAACACAATGATGCTTTGATATCGACAAGGAATAAATATTATAGGAATCCACAACTGTTGAACAATAAGGATAAAGATCAACCTAGTAGTTTGACAACAACTTCAACAGAAGTTGCGCTGCCCATAATTCCAGAGCTAACAATAAAACCGCCAAAGGGAGCAGTACACAAGTTGACATTTAATCCTCGTGCCAGAGCAGCACAGCATTATAATATAGTGGAAGATCTAGCCCAATCGCCATCCGCTATGTCGACACTTGAGGTACTGCAAAATTGTCCATCCCAAAAGGAGGCTTTATTATCAGCTATAGGTGGGATAGACCCAAAGGATTCTAATCTTGTGTCCTTTAATCATAAAGGATACGATCTTTAGTTACCAGCTCAACTAGCTTTCCTCATTCAAGTGAAAGCCCTCAACAAAACTGTTCATTGAACAATTATTGATGAGGGGGCATCTACATGTATTATGTCGATGAGTTGCTGGAAAACATTAGGATTTCCAACCTTGTCGCGATCTTCGACAACATTAAAAGCATTTGACGAACAAACGTATACCCCATATGGTATTCTAAGTAACTTGCAAGTTGAACTAGGAGGGAAAACAATAGAAATAGATGTCGAAGTAATCGACAGAAACCTCAATTACAACATCCTACTGGGAAAACCATGGATATATGTTATGGCTGTGATTGCGTTGACCTAGTTTAGGAACATTGCATTTCCTTTTCAAGGAGGAATTACAATCGTCGACCAACAAACATTTCTCCCCAATAGTTCCCAAGTTACGGGAAGAATTCCGATGATCCATGGAAGCCCCCATATGCTTCAAAATATCGGAGTAGGTGTACTAAAAGACCCTATATTAATGGGGACTTTCCCCTCCCACCTCCAATCAATCTGGCGTGAGTGGCGACGGTAGGAACCTGCAATATGATATCTTCGATTCAAAAGATCTCAAAAAATGATATAGACATGGATCATCTGCACGTATTGCCTCCAAGCCCAATAGAAATATTGTAGCAATCAATGTTTTCGGCATGGGAGGTAGACCTGAATCAATGCTCATCAAGCGTTTGGATAGATAGTTCTAAGGAATATGGCACCCCTTCAGATCCTTGGTCGCAAGTGCATCACACCGACGAAGGAATTGTTCAGTCAATGCTAATTGAAGGGGCACCATGGGAAGATTACCACCGTCGTTCCCATCTTCTGGATTGTCGAGAAGATACTCCTGATGACCTTCATCATCCTTTAGTTTTTGATTTCCTATCAAATACTGTAAACACAGTGGATTCCGAGCGAAACTTGTCCAATATTGAAGAGAATATCGCCATAAATATCTCGACCAAAAACGGATGTTGTAGAGAATATTTATGTTGGCAAATTTTGTTCTCCTTCAGAATTGGAAATATATAATGCTCTTTTTTGCGAATTCAGAGATGTCTTTGCTTGGTCATATGATGAAATGCCAGGCATCGACTCGAGTATAGTTGAACACAAAATCAAGATGTATCCAGATGTCAAACCAGTACGACAATGGCTACGGCAGGTGCACCCCACGAAAGCCGCTGCCATCAAAGCAGAAGTTGAAAAGCTTCTCCATGCTGGTTTCATTTACCCGGTTCCTCTAACCGATTGGGTATCGAACGTTGTTCATGTGATGAAAAAACAAGGAACGATCAGAGTGTGCGTCGATTATAGTGATGTAAATCAAGGTTGTCCAAAAGACAACTACCCTACACCCTTTATTACCGGATAATTGATGAATGCACCGAATGTGAAATATTTTCATTCATGGATGGATTCTCCGGGTATAATCAAATAAATATCCACCCACAGGACTAGTCAAAGACTGCATTTATTTGTCCGTGGGGCACATTCGCATATCGCAAATTACCCTTTGGTTTAAAGAACGCAGGGGCAACGTTTCAGAGGGAAATGAATTATTCCTTCCATGAAATCAAAAACATCGTTCAACCATATCTCGATGACCTTCCGGCTCATTCGCGAAAGCAGACCGATCATCTGCAGCATTTGAGAGCGATATTTCTATGTTGCCGACACTATAAGATATGACTCAATCCACACAAATGTGTGTTCTGTGTCAGTTTTGGTCGTTTACTTGGCTTTGTAGTCTCGAAAGATAGGATTCGTCTCAACCCATGTAAGGTTTAGGCAATCATAAATTTGCCTCCACCTTCAAATTTGCTTAAGATTCAGAAACTCCAAGGGAAAGCAAACTTTCTGAGGAGGTTCATTCCAAATTACGCCGAACTTGCTAAAGGTTATACACGTCTATTGAAAAAGGAAGTGCCCTTCGTCTGGGATTAGGTCACGCAAGCTTCCTTTGATGCTTTAAAAGAATCCCTAATGAAAGCATCATTAATTTACACTCCTGATTATCAAAAAGACTTTAACCTGTATTTGGCTGCAGCGGATACAACCATCGCAATGGTTTTAGTTCAAGAAGACAATGGAATTGAAGATCCTATATATTATTTAAGTAGGAACTTAAATGATACAAAAGAAAATATTCCTATGTTGAAAATCTGGCACTTGCAGCTGTTCAAGAGATACAGATATTTCGACACTATGTCCTCTTTCGAAAAACTACCATTCTGTCAGATTGCAATCCCATGACTTATATATTGTCGCGACAGTTGCTGGGGGGAAAATATTCAAAATGGATAGAAATTCTTCAATAGTTTGATCTAGAATTTGTAAAATCCAAGTCAAAGAAATCCCTCGTTTTCGCGGAATTACTATGTGATCTCTCATCGTTGTCCAATAATGAAACATCCAGAGAAACAATCATGTATGAATCTTTTTTTCTGATATCTTCAAGCAATCCATGGTATGGAGATATAATCATCTACCTCCAAACCCAAAAATATAGGCCTAATACCTCCCGCTCAAAACAAAAATGTATTCTATATCAATCAAAAGACTACATGATCGTCGATGATATGCTTTACCGTCGTGGTGTCGATACAATTCTGAGGAGGTGCCTAACCCATGAGGAGGCCGAAAAAGTCCTAAATGATTGCCATTCAGGCGCGTGTGGGGGGCATTAATCTGGTTACACTATGGTGCAAAAATTTTTACGAGCAGGATACTTCTGGCCAACAATGTTCAAATATTGCATAACCGAAGTCAGAAGTCCCCATGCATGTCAGATTTTCGATAGCAAAACCAGAAGACCACCTGCACCTCTACAGTCAATAGTTGTGTTGGGCCATTCGCCAAATGGGACATTGATTTCATGACATGTAACCCCACCTTGACTGGGGGGCATGGGTATATCATAGTCGCTGTAGACTATTTTACGAAATGGGCCGAGGCGATGCCTACATTAGATAACACTGGTGAAACAGCTGCCCTTTTCTTTTTCAATCATGTAGTCGCCAGATTCGACGTACAACAGGCTATAGTCACAGATCACATGATGGCCGAATTGGCTGCCAAATTAGGGTTGTCTCATGACAGCTCTACTCCATATTGCCCGCAGGCCAATGGACAACTTGAAGCAATCAAAAAAGTCTTGAAGCGGATGTTGCAAAGGATGATTGGAGTCCACAAAAGGAGTTGGCACCTGATCCTATACTTGGCCTTGTGGGCAGACCGAACATCGGTAGGGAATGCAACCAGGTTTACACCCTTCCAACTGGTGTATGGCCTAGAAGCAATCTTACTTGTTCAGTGTGAAATCTCGTCCCTCAAACTCACAATCAACCTTCTCCCCGGAACTTCAAAAGAGGAGGCTTGTTTCTTGGAACTAATCCAATTAGATGAAACCCGTCGTGATGCCGCTTTGGCTAATGAAGCCCATAAGAAATGAGTCAAGGCACAGTTCGACAAGAATGTCAAACCCCATGTCTTCTCAGAAGGTGACTTGGTCTTACGTTAGGACCAAGAATTCGATAAATTCGGAGCAGGTAAATTCAAGTCTTTATGGATGGGCCCCTATATTGTTAAATGTGTATTAGCAAAAGGAGCCTACGAGTTAATGGATTATGATGGGATTCCACTAGCACAACCCCGTAACGGGTTGTACCTTAAGCATTATTACGCATGATGCAGTGTAGTAACCCATATGCTTTTGTTACATTTTTTTTTCGCTAAGGGTAATCATTTTGGTCAAGTAATCCACTTTCTACATTTGTTGCAGATGTCGAACCTATTAGAATAATTTGTTGGATATGCCAACGAAGCGAGTCATAGTTCGCGGAACCTATCTTCTGCGGCCTGGGCCATTTTTGATCCAAGCGGCGAGTTAGTAAGTTTCAGAGGGGTATGTATTGGTCGGTCAACAAATAACATTACTGAATATAGCACGTTGATAGAACCTCTCTCTGATGCCATCACACATGGCATATGCCAACTTGTCCTCAGGCTAGACTCACAGCTCGTCATACTACAACTCAATGGTATCTACTCTGTCCGAAATCCAGCTATCTATCGCATGTTCCTAAGGGTCAGGATTTTGGAAAGGAAATTTGATTTTATTCAATATCAGCATATATCCAGAAACTTAAACACATTAACAGACTCATTGGCGAATTATGTGTTAGATAGACATTTGCAACATTTATAAAAGGAACCATTTCATCAATATTTGCATCAGGATCATGTAACTTAACCAAAATAAAACTCCGAAAATCAAATATATATATAACTATTTATGATTTACACATAATGTTCTATAACCAAGACAAAATTGGTCAAATGACCCAAAACTCAAAATGCTAGGGGGCACCCTAGTCTAATGATGCTGGTGATAACAAGTCATTGCCTGTGCAATCATGCGTAAAAGCCTACTCCATCGACTTGGCATGCCAGTAGTATGTCACTGCAACCTCAGAGGCAGCTCGTCAGTCCTCACATCTGGAATACCGAGAGTGAGGCCCTTGACCTGATCTTGTAATGCTGAAAGAGTCTCAGCGACATAAGGTCGCGAAGGATAGCCCTTCCCACAGCCTCTCCTGCTGGAGCGGCAGCTGGCACTCTCAGGCGTACTACTGGCCGAACTAGTCCAACATCTGCATGAGCATGTGAGTCCTGATTAGTCTTGACAAAATAAAGCACAAGGACATTATAAAGAGAAACATAGACAGAGATATGGTCAAAGAATTTACCAATGACACCCCACTGCTCTCCAGTCGGTAGCACCAAATCCAAGTCACCTCGAAAATCCATACCAGCATATGGATACTCGGAAAAAACCATCTCCTGATGATCGAACCACCCGAAGAAGGTATCGGAAAAGGAAACCTGAGACTGACCAGCATGTCTGGACATATGGTCGACCCATCTCTACATCCGTGGCTTAGTCGGTGGAGGTAAACCAAGTGAAATATACTGCGGCTGCATCAGCAAGATCTTTTCCAAGGAAAAGGTGGTCAAAATAGAACCGTACCCAAAGTTCTTCAATCTTCCGTTTTTTACCTTGGTCAATTGTTCTTTCATCACAAAGAGTACTGCATCACACCAGTTGAACACCTTTGGTTCAAGGCATTCTAAGGCATACTGCATATAAGATCGGTTGGCCACATGAAGAGCTGCACTACCAGCCATTCTAGAAAAAGTGAACACAATGGTCCTTAGAGGCCTGTTAGTGATATCTCAGATATTGATCTTGCCATCCTTACTCAGTTAAGATCCCTCTCTGCAATACCTATGAATGTAATCTCTCACAGATTCACCCCCACGGGCCGAACCTGATAATGAGATAGGGGCACCCTGCCTCGATAAGCCGGTCAAAAAATAGATGTCCACGACATTCAAGGGGATATATTTACCCCTAAACTGGAACACCTGGCTGGTAGGATCCCAGGCATCAAGAAAATACTGCAACAAATTGATTTGTTGCCTCATGCTAGAGATGCGGAAAAACTTGAACAGGAAACTTGAATAGGCCATAGTTCTGTAGTGCATTTACCATAATTGGATCATGTAAAGCAAGCATGTCCTCTTCTTCATGCTCACGTTCTCGCCATGTAACAGGAATTTTGCTCCAATAAACCTCTGAAAACAAACAAGAGAAGAGTTAGATCCTGATTTGGTGAAAAACAGGCAAAACTTTCCATGGAAAACTGTGCATAAATTTCCCTCCTTGCGCCCAATGCACCCCCAGCAGTGTTCTGGGTACATTGCATGCTAACTGGCCAATGGTCAAGCCAACATGCAACGCACCTTTTGATATAGAAAGGGTGCGGTGGAGCTAGGGCGAGTTTTTCAAACCCCAGAGGCTCAGAAAAACTAGAAAACATGCTCAGAATGCAAAATGGAAAGGATAAAATGGAAGAGCTCAGGTTTAGCTCCTACTTGGTCCAGATGGCGCCGAAAATTGTCCACAAAATCTCCCGGAATTAGCTGGTGAAAATCAAGGGGGAAAGCACCTCCAAAGCTCCAACAAACCAAAGTTCAAATGAAATGGTAAAATGAGGGGTAAAATCACTTTTAAATTACCTTTTACGTAATTCAAGTAAAATATTAGTGTCTTAACTCATTTTTCAAACATATATTGTTCATTTCTAACTAGTTTGATGAAGCAATTGAGCAGGTAGTACAACCTTTGAAGGAACAAAGTTATTAATGGTAAGATCAAGAAAATCAATGACCATTATATCGAGCAGTTTTAATGCAGAATTCAAGCTCGTTAAAAGATAAACATAAGCAATGAGCAAATGTTCCCCCAGCGTTTAAGCTCATTAAAAAATGAACCATTTCTGGTAAATAACCATCGTGAATGTATTATCATCAGCCTTTGAAGCCTTGGTCGTGTTCTCATCATCACCTCCACTCTGTATTGGCCGATCATTCACCTCCACTTGATTGTTTACCCCTTTTGAGGAACAACTGCGAAAAGTGATCCTGTTAGCCATCCTTGTGACACTGCCGTGATTGGAAAATTCCAAGCCTTACCTGGAATTAGCTGCTACCCGAATCTATCACTCATTCCTCAAAAAACGAGTCTCCTTTAAGCTCTTTTCAACTGACTCATAAAATATGAAAATATTGCCAAACCATTGGCCTCTCTAGCTCGTTAAAGTGACCGGAAGTGCTATCCCTCCTTTAGATTTTAATCTTTTTGGACCTGAGGGATTATTACACAAAAAGATTGAGCGCTTGTTTTGTTCGGCTCGTTAAAATTACCAAAAATTCATCCCTTTTGTATTATTTTATACTTTTTCGGAACTAAGGGATTAGATGACGAAAAAGGATTTTTGCAGTTTCCTTTATGTCCCTTTTAAGACTCTCTAAAATTGAAAAGGACCGAGTTATCTTTGTCATTAAACTCGTTAAAACCAAATAGCGACAAACTTGTCCATAACAGACAAGAACAAGTTTCACTATCGCTAGGCTCGTTAAAAAATAGCGATGGGTTTGCCCGAAGGGAAAATTATAGAACAAGCATATGTTATCCTCCTCAAGCTTGACAAAAATAAAGAGGTACTGGTCAGCAATGACTGGGGAAAAATTGGGAAGAAAACTTGAAGAAACTTTGTTGGTAGCAAGTCAATCTTGAACATGACACTTTCACTCTGCATCCGAGTCGGGTGGGGTTGTTCCATTCACTGGTCACATTGCCATGGTTCCGTCACACCATCCATGTTTGGGGTTAATGCTACCAATCCATCATGTCAGTGTCGCCGATATGTTCAAGAGAAGTCGCTCAGAGAATTCACCTGTGTCTCACCCACTGCAATACATTTACGCTCCATTCTTTCATGACCGCCACCTTGAACCTTATATCACCAGATCGTTTTCACCTCCATTAAAATCATTTGCTCCGTTCCGTGTCATTGATGTGGGATTCACTAAGGCCCTCCTATGACGGATCGCTTCTTGTCGACATCAGCTCATTATCCAAGAAGTCGATCTAGGAACAACCCTTTCAGTACTTTGAAGCTTGCATGCCTTAATGGCAAGTTTCTCACTTCCGGCGACAGGTTTACATCAATGGCCTTCGACCAAAATATTTTGCGTGGTGTTTGACGCCAAGTCCCTTATTCACACCAAGTGAATTGTACTGTAGTACCTTGAGGGTCATCATCATTATCGGTGATTCCTCTCACGCCTGTTAACAACTTACATCATTGGTTGGTAATCAGGCGATGTCTTTCCACGTTCGACTCCAAAACATCTCTTACATGGATCGACTTGTACTTTGAGTGAAGATCAAACGAGATTGAAGACCCCAGATCTATTTTCATCCATCCAGGCTACGATATATATTCAGGAAAATAAAGACATCAAATGTACACCATTGCTGCACAGATAATCATCCAATCTAAGGGATGATGGATCTACCAGAATCATCAGTCTACACTCAGACGATTGTCTGTCTCATGTACATGAAAATGAATTTATAAAGCTGAGCATGGGAATTCCCGCCTCAGCTAGATCATGAAAATATTATGAAGATAATGTATTGTATTTTATCTTATTACAGGTCGCCTTCCAGCTTGAAAAAAATTCGGATCGTCATGATAAAGCATTTTACCCGACATCAAAAGATTAACGACCTCGTGCTTTAGGGGGCAACTGTTATAGACATTTTTGGGCACTGCAACCCCAATCATAACTTTCAATAAACCAAGGGCTCCTATGTCCCTAAAGGTGTTGTTCCAACCCCTAGAAGAACAAGGTCAACTGATTACAGTATCTCCCAGAAGTTCTCCATGAAAACTACTCAGAACTGGTCAAAACTGGACCATTTCACCTGCTCCATGGTCAAAGTGCATTGCATCCCACCTAAATACACACAGTAGGTGCAATGCATGTTGAAAAACCCTTTTGTGGGGTGCGATGGGCGGGAGTGAACAAATGGCAGGGTCAATCCGCAAGGTGGAGGAGCATAGAATCTTCCAGAAACTTCTCCTATGACACTTACTTCTCTGCATTCACCCAGGGATGAGTAAGAGATCATCAATCTCCAAGTGGAATCAAGAACTATCAGAGAGAGGACACTAATCAAATCTCAGAAGCTGACTCACCTCCCTTGCAAACATCTATATATGGATCCCTCATCCCAGAGATCCAGAGGCTGGAATTTTCTATCTTGTAAGGAAGTGTTGTTGGCTTCTTTGTGCAATATCATAGTGTTGGGTGATCTAAGCTTTTCATGAGGTGAAGAAGGGCTTTCTTGCTAAGAGGATGATGTTGGGTCAGAACAATTGGTTGTAATCCTCTTTGCTCTTTCTTGATTATCAATAAAGCTATTTAAGTTTTCCTCCACATTCTTGTATGATTGATGTTATATGCATTTGTGTGGTCAATATACATGTATTCCTATATTGTTTATGATAATAGATCTATGTTCTTGGATAGTGTTATGCTGCTTTGATTATATAGGTGCTCTTTGAAGCTGGGTAGGAAAGGAAGCGAGTGGCGAAGACCTATCAGAAGCGCAAGACAGAGGTTCGTCTCCTTATTCCCCTCTTATCTATTTCTCATAAAGGAAAACGAAAGTAGTTTTTAGTTTGTTTGTTTCTAAGGTAGCTACCAGCCTTAGTGGGACTAGGAGCTCTGCATAGACACTAGTTTTCCCGATAACACCTTCCTGGGAGTGAATTAACACGGGGAACGAAATCTTCACTTGATTGTTCTTTGGCTAAACTGGATTTCTCTACAGCCTTCTTAGATTTTTGTCCAATTTTATGAGGATCACTGACAATGGTTGGAGGATTCAGATGTGAATTGGATTTGGCGTAATTTCAAGAAGTCAGTATATCTAATTTTGAAATTTTATATATTTCTTTACAACTTTCAAATTGAACCAATTAATTTTTAAAACTCATCATCCACAAGCTTAAGAATTCAAATGAAACATGCTAGTGGGGTGATTAACTTTGGATATTTCGATCCCATGTATGGTCACCGCTATGTTATTACCTGGATTGAACCTCAGGCTAAAGGAAGGAAATGCCAGGGTAACCACAAACCATGTTAGCCAAGTAGCTAGCCTTACTAGGCCAAGAGAGGGCTCTCTCTGTAAGGATCTCAACAAAGATGACTGGATCAAGAAAACGATATTAGGCTAGGTATAGTACCACAGGGTTTGATTTGATTTTGAAGGGGTTTTGCTAGATTAGGAGGAGTCAAATAGTTAGGGAAAGGAAATTAGGTCAAAATTGTAGGGTGTTTGATGGGGAAAGGTAGGCACAAGGTTCAACACTCTAGGATTTGATGGATGAGGTGATTTCAAAACATGTGAGGAGCTAGAAAGAGCATGCAAGCAACATGGATTCTTCCTAGACTGAAGAAAGCATAGACTGTGAAATTTATACCTAAAACAAAGCCTAGATGTTATGGATTCTGCTTTTCAGACTTGTATACATTCACATAATGAGCATGAAATGATGAATGAATATCCAGTTTTTCCTTTCATTTCTCAATATTATTGATCCAATCATTCGACCCTATAGACAGATTAGGTTTTTTCAATGTTTATTATTAGATCGAAAATACATTTTAACACATGAAAACATAAGGAAAAATGAACTGAGCATCATGCCACATGGAACCCAAAGAAATGGCTGCAACTTTTCATTAATATCCTGCTAAAACTGATACAAAAAGATGTCTACTCAAAGCATAAGCATCCCACTGAGTCCAAACCTTTACAATGAGAGAGAAGAAGAAGATATAGACATTGATTCAACCTCCTCCCATTCTCAACGGCTGAATCCCTAAGATGAGGAGATAATCTAACCAAAACTGAACAAGAAACTAGAATCTAGTTATCCTAACAACTTGCCTCTAAAAGCGAGGAAATTGATTCAATTTTCATCAAGATAACTTTTAATATAGTGAATCTACCTTCTAGTACTTATTATCCATAATATCTACATTCGTAGTCATCATTTACATCTGTAAAACACCATCCATAAGAGGAAACCCAAATTTATAGTCAAGGCATAGTGAAATGGAAACTCAACACAATTTTTGTTCTATGCACAACACCCAAGCTCTATGCGCAATTCTTTTCTCAGGGTCATTTTGGAGGCCTTCCCGATGTTTGAATTGAGCTCATGATAGCTCATTGGAAAGCTCCTCAATTCATCTTTCCAAAACATATTGAATATTTGCATTGGAAGCTCATTTGACCCCTAAAACATTGATTCTTCCAAGAATGCTTATTTGTGTCAAAAAAGGGTAGAAAGACCATTTTTTTGGTGTTTTTTGACCTTTTGGTTCACCAATTCTACTTTAAAAGCTTAGAAAATGCTCAAGGTGCATGTACTCATCATTCAGAATCCAAAAATGTTGACCATTTCAAAAATTTTGTGTCAAAAATTTCCACATACTTTAGAAGGCAAAAATTCTTCAAAACTTGCTCAAAATTGTGGAGAACACCACCATCAAGTGTCTTGCTTATCCAAGGAAGCTTCAACAAGCAACGTAATCCTATCATCCTCCTTTTTTCCTTTGAGTGCTTGTTTTAGCCTTCTTTTTATTTTCTTGACCCGTATGTTGCAAATCTTGCTTTGGGTCTTGTAATGGCAATCCATGTGCCTGATGATTCCATTGTCCCTGTTGGCATTTTATATTAGCTTCTTTAAATGAAAATCGACCCTATCAGGACAAGTTTCTCTATCCTCCTTAATTTCCTTCTCAATTATTTGTTTTGTAGTCAAGGTAGCCGGTGTTTCTTCCTCTTGCATTGCTGACTTTCCCTTGTCACTTTGCCTCTTTGCTTTGAGAAGTTCCAGCTCCATGAGGACTTTTTTGTCACTTAGCTGCTTGTTCTCTTGCTCAAGGTATCAAATGACATACTTAGCTCTCATTAAGCTGTCCATCGATGCTTGGATCTATGCATCTTTTTCCCTTATGGTTATCTTTTCATTATTGCCTCATCTTGGGCCTCCAAGTCAACTATCTCAATGCCATGATGGATGTGTGCCCATTCTAGTTCATCATCTGGCACCTTTTCATTCCCTTTATATAGTTGCTACAAATGTTGTAACTTTTGTGTCAATGAAGAGGGAAAATCCCCTTCCACATTTTGTGGAGCAAGCATTTACCTATGAGATGATGAAGAAGGCAAGGCCCCTTCCACATCAAGTGGAGTAATCACTTGCCTATCTACTGCAAATAACTTTCTAGCCCCTCTTTCATATGTCTTATAGGCTTCTGGTTCCTCAATAGCTTTAGTATCTTTAACCTTCTCATATTTCTTTACTTTGGCACTGCTAGAAATCCTTTATGCTTCTTGAGGAACCGATGGAGGAATCTAAGGACCATTGAAGATGTCATTAGCAATAAATGTATCCTAGGAGATGTTGAGGAGGTTGAGATGATGTAGCACAATCCTCTTAATCATGGAATAGTGATAGGTACTACTCATTTGCTAGGGGTATGGCTTTTTCTGTACAATGTAGGCCATCTCCTCATTCTTCTTGAATAAGAAATAAGGGATGCTCAACATTTTCACCCTTGTGAAGTGCATAAGAAGCCTAATGTGATAGGTGTACAATTTAGAAAATCCGCCCTCACATGTAAAATACTTCATAATGATCCTCATCATAAGGGCATACCTGTCTTCAAGGAACTTGAAAGGAAAGGTCCTCCTCTTTTAATTTCTGTACCTATATTTGATGTATGGCTCATATTAGTGCTCATCCAAATCTTGTGCCTTATACCATTTTTCCCCCACATTTGGAATCCTTGTGGCTTCAACAATGATGGATGATGAAACTGTACATGTCACCCCAGAAAGAGTTACCTTGTTATCATAGATATTGGGTACAAAAATCCTAGTCAGCTCAGGATGATGTTGAAATCTTTCGACCTGCTCACAAAACTCATAACACCCTAAATGCCTGAAGCAAGTGACGGTAATATGAGAATCCTATAACTCTCTGATGTTGGATGGTTCCTCTCTGATAATTCTACCTCCTTTATGTGGTTTTCTTTGATGTTGAGGTTCATATCCCATGCTCTCACTTCCACTATTTTCCTCCTCATAATCTCTATCCTCTTTGTCCATGTTTGTAGAATTTTGAAGTTGTGTAACCCTAGAGAAGGTAATGAAGGAGTGAGTATTCCTGATTAGGGATAGGGGAAGGGTAGATGAACTTATGCTATGTAGGATGAAATATATATTATATGAGAGTGAGAAGGAGGGTATTTTTTCTTGGTAAGGATTGTTTAGCAAATAGGGTTTTTATGTTTTCGCTTTGGGGATTAGGCAATAAGGGATATGGAGCAATTTTATTAAGGAATTAGGGTAAAAGGGATAATGGATGGATTTACAGCAGGGATTAGGGTTTCAAGGAATATGTGGAGGGATGTGTTTGAGGGAATTAGGGTTTAAGGAAAAGGTGGAGGGATTTGTAGGAAATCTAGGGTTTGAGTTTTGAAATAGTAAACCAACTTCAAAATGATGAATTCAATGGCAAGAGGATAGGTCAGAGATTATACTTACCTTTTTATAAGCTATAGAAAGCAAACAATCGCCCCACCACCCCGTGGGTGGGCTGGCCACCGAGGTGGCATTGGTGGGCGCTAAGGTAGCCCCCCTAAACTACCCAGGCGGCCCTCCCACCTGCGGGGTGGTGGGTGATTCTAAGAATAACCCACCACCCCATAGGTGGGTGGGACACCGAGGTGGCACAGGGGCGAGCAACGTAGCCTTCCCATGGCACACCGGTGGCCTACCCACCCACAAGGTGGCGCGAGATGAGGATGGGCAGAGGGCAATGGTTGGGCCACTGAGGTGGGCTAGGGGGTCGAGCCCAATGGCTGGCTTGGTAGGCCGACTGATTTTCACTGGGCGGCGACAGGGTGATTTATTTTTAATCTTTTCTCTTTTTGAAATTGTTATGATTTATAAAATTAGTTATCATTTATTTTTTTCGTTGTCAATTTAAGTTACTATGTTCTCGTCATTTACTGATTTATGTGTTTCTTTTTGTTTTAGGAAAATGGCATCAAAGAATATTTCTGTGAATCTTTCTGGACCGAAGACTCTTAAAGGTGGATCTTCAAAAAACATTAGTGAATGAACCCCACCTGAGCTGATGGCTACAAATCTTTCAAGTGCCTCAAATGATAAGAAGATGATTTCATACTAGAAGAAATAAAAAGAAGTGAAACTTCCATCAAAAGTATGGTATGTGAAAGAAAGAGAAAGCCAAAATGTGCATATATATATATCTATATGTTGATATACCTAATAATAATTGAATTTATGATGTGTTGGGAAGAGTCATAGACATGTGTTCAGTACCAGACAGTGAAGTTGATTACATACTTACAAAACCACCCAAGTCACATGATAGGATTAACTACCAGTCATCATATTCATTGTATGACACGAGAGAGGTATATACAAAGTTGTGTAAACAAATCATAAATGAGATTAAACAAAATATAATAAGTATTGTTATTTATATTTTTGTTTTGTGTTCTTCTACCTGTCTCCCTATATTTTTTTAACTTTGTTTTTATTGACATATGATATTTTGTTTGGAATAAATTTGTTGAAAGTTGTTCAATTAGGTTGGGAGGCATTCATTTTAGAGAGCATGATGTTACAAAAAATTTTAGCAGTTTCTACTCAGTGCTAGAAGAGGATATGGCAAACAAGCAAAATGTAGTAATTCATTATGCTACAAAACTACATCCAAGGGATAAAAAAAAATAGCCTCTAGTGGATAAATCTAGTAAGGTTAGACAAGTTAGTTTTGAAGACGAGGAAGTTGAAACTGGTAGTGAAGAATATGTTGTTGTTACTAAGGATGACAATGGAACTAAGAAGAGCCATAAAAAACCAAAAGTAACAGTGCCCAAGAATAAATCTTTTACAGTTAAAGATGACAATGTTATGAAGAATAAAAGTAAAGTTGAACACTTTGAAGTAGTCATTACCAACAGTCAAGGAACTAGTGAAACTTCAAAAGAAAGTAGATAAATCATTACATCAAAAGCCGATTTAGAGGATGGCATTATCAAAACAAAACAGAATGCCATTCAACAAAACTTGACAAAGAGAAACTTAATTGAGGGTGGTCGTACGTTTCAGCTTAATTTCAGACAAATCTATAAGGCAAGTGAAGGACAATGTCAATATCAATTAGAAAGCCATATCATCTCCATGTTCACAACTTGAGGACATTGATCAGGCACAATCCATATGTTCATGTGGTTAATTATGTTCTCCTTGTTGATCCAATTCAAGTTCCCAACAAAGAAGCATTTGATAAGTCAAAATGTTTTGAATTCAATTATTATGTGCTTAGGGGGAACCATTCTGTAGAAGCTTAAATACAATTGATGGAGGAATATCCCAATAACCCACATTTTGAAACAATGAAATGTATCATTTATGTTGGTTTATCAGACACAAAAGAAAAGTTAGTGGCATGGGATCATAATTCAGATAATGAATATAGGATGTCTCTGACTTTCATCCAAAGGGTTAGATTTATTCATAGTGAATTTGAAGAAAAATGTGGTGGGGATAGGATAAATGTTACTGTAGATTTCCGGAAGGATTGTCGTATGGAAATAGGCTATCCAATTGAAGATAAAATCAATTTAAAAGGTGGCAAACGCGGAAAATTTAGTGATTTATTCATAGGTGTTGATAAAATTTTCTAATTGGAATTTAGAACTAGAGAGATATGGGAGTTGATTAATGTTATTTTTAGCATGTGGGAGAACATTAGCATTAAAAACCAGAAGGTAAAAAAGTCTAAGCCAGTGATATGTAGCAACAGTAAATCAGGTCCTGAAACCCAGCAGCTTCCCGAAGATATGACTATCACATCTTGGAGAGCATTGCAAGGAGTGAAGGATAAAAGAATTGTCAAAGCAATATTATCTTGTGTGAGGTCAAGGGAATTATAATTGGACGAAGTGTCTGAGGAATTTCAAAAGTAAGTTTGTTGAATTATTTTTATTTATTTCTAAATTATAATTTTCTTTTAGATATAACATATTGTTCTTGGTAGTATTTGTTATACATATCATTATATTAACTTTTTTTACTTTATCTATGAAGTCACAAAGTTTATATGAAAATTCAAGAACAAGTGGTTAAATTGTTGAATGAAGATAGTTGGGATGATGTTTTATGCAACTATACAGATTCAAGTTCTACATCAATATTTTTTTTTTTCTATCTTGCATTTAAAAAGGTATGTTGATTTATACATTCATTTTTATTCAACTGTGTACTATTTTAAATTTATAACTTACACATATATTTGTTTATTTTATAAAAGACGAAGAAAGATGATAATGGAGGACCAGATAGATTTATAACCTTTATTGAAAAAATAAAGATCGAAAGACTGAAGAAGCAACATATTAAGAGTGTTAAACTTGATCCAACTCTTACTCATTTCATTTGGAATGGGCTAGACACTATTCAATATCAAGTAATACAAGGTGACTGTGAAGACATTTCTAAACTCATACCTAAAAGGGATTATTCCCTAGTTATTGCCGATATTCCCCATGGTTTCATTATTCCAAACATTGACTATAATAGTGACCGTTATACTTATCAAGCTCTTATTAAAGTGGTTGCGGGATTTCTAGAAGTCATGTCATCACCATTATGGAGATTTGTGACATTTCATTCAGACATACAATTGAAAATGTTATTGTCAAACTTCAAGGGGAAAACAAATTCAAGGATGCAACTTACATGGTAAGACGTTTGAAATGTACATTTGATTAATGTTAAAAAATTCATTTATGTACAAGTTAATTGACCTTTTAGTATTTCATGTTACAGGAAAAAGTCAAATCTTCTTAACCGTGAAGATCAACTATTTATAAATGATTGTGAGCTCATCCATATTGATAGTTGGGAAAAAGATTATAGCTATATGTCTATGATTTTTAATCGGGTAGATGGAAATATCATAGCCAAATACTGACTTATGATGATGTTTTGAGAAAACTAACATATGAAGACATAGAATAAAAAGCAGAGATAGTTAACATTTATCAAAAACCACAGTTAATGATTAACTATCTTATAGACATATGTTCAAATGAAGGAGTTTGGGTTCTGGATTTATTTTCTTGCTCAGGTAACTTTTCTTATATGGAATTGAATTTCAATGTGTTATTTCTTAATTTATTTGTCATTGTACTAATTTACGTCATTATTTCTTTTGTGCTTGATAATTAGGTACAACACTAGCATGTTACCTTCAAAAAGGAAGAAATTGCATTGTCATTGAAAAGGATCCAATACAGTGCAATTTCATTTGGCTTCAATTTCTTCCAGATGCAATGCAAAAAATTGGACTGAAGAAAGAGGATTTTAGTGAATCACGTGTGGCAAAAAAGGCAAAGGAACCCCAGCCACCATTACACAGAATGATTGGAAAGGCATACATTGGGAGATTTGCAGACATCAAAGATCCATTAGAAGTGGAAAATGAGAAAAATGAAGCAGAAAATATTGTGGAAGAAGACAATGATGAAACTCTAGAGGATGAAGAGTTTGGATTACCTGACATTGTTGATTAAATTTAAGTTATACTTGGAAATCAAGCTCATTTTTTGTAACTATTAACTAATTATACCTGTAATGTTTTGACTTTGACATTTTATGAGAAGATTATGCACTCAATTAAGGTTGTTATGCGTTCAATATTTGTATTATGTGACTTTCGCATTAATTTTTATGTTAATCATTATTTTTTGAAAAAAAAGAAGTGATTATTATTATTTTTTTGACATGAAATTCATAAAAAAACTATTATTTAACAATTTTTAGTTAAAAATTTCCTATAAAAATTGTGATTTTGACAAGTCATTTCTTGCAAAAAATTACAAAAACTTATCAAAACATGTAGCTTTTTAGTTATATTTATGTTAAAAATGGTTATTTTTATGTCAATTGTTAAAAATTATTGTTTTCTAGCGATAATTATTTCATGTGGATTGAAAAATTAATTAATGATGTATAAATATGCAAAATATCGAAAATTCAAAATATCTACCTTCTTCTTTAAATATGCAAAACAATGAAAACTTCACTACAAAAAAATAATTTAAAGTAAAAACAACAAAATATGAAGAAGAAGACCACTTCAAAAATTAGTAAATTTAGAAATTAATTTTTTACATTTCATACATTAAAAAATTTAAAGTCAAAAAATAGGTCTTTTAAAAAAATGGCCTCGTGTAGAATTATCGCTTTCTAAAATCGACGTGAAAATCACTACCATACTAAAATGCAATGTACATAAAAAAGATTATAGTGCCAAAAATTGTGCTCTGAAAAAAACATGTGTGTTATGCATCACCCCTTCTCAAAATTGTGTCACCTTTTTGCTATCTCTACGAAATGGGTAACAGTATTAGTTCTTGTTTCAAAGTTTACATTGTTTAGGCTCTGGCTAAGCAAAGATGCTCCATAGAGTTAGAGCTACTAGGTATTATCCTATGGGGTTTTGGAGAGAAGGAGGAGGAGAATAGGCCAAGATGTAGATACCAATTTTGATTCTCAGATATGAAAACATCTATTAAAATGTCTCCATGTGATCTAATATATCAATTCAAACTAGAGAACAAAATTAACTACCACAACAATGGAAATAGGGGTTTCAATGTATAGATTGGGTATAAAATATATATGGGGTGAGTAGTCATCCTCCATGCAAGTCTCATATGTTTAAGAAGTGTCTTGCTCTAAGAATTACAACAAGGATGTAGATATGGTGGCAATATCTCAATGGTGGTGATAACTAGTAGGCTATTCAAATCAAGGAGGTACAATCTTCTCTATGTCAATATTGTATATATTATAACATGGTAGGCACCATAATGCCATACATACCAAGTAGAGTAATAATCGATGTCTTTGAACCTATTTCTCTCTCTAGCAGTGGAAATAAACCTAACTGGGGAACAAGTATATATGCGAGATCATATATTAATTATATCTATATGTCATATAATATATTAAGACTAGTAGATATGATGATATCAAATATGAAAAAAGTAGTAGCAACCTTTTCATTCAACGTGTATATGGTCGTATAGTACATTAACCATATGAAGACAACCCATAGTAACCAAGTGAAGTCTATCTGAGCCCATCGGCTCTTACATCAACACTTGGCTTATAGTGATATCCTCCAACATCAACTAGCATTCGTTAAGAAAATGGGAGGTAGCTAAACAAGTTGAGATACCTTAGAGGCACTACTGAGTATTGTCTTTGGTACAAGTAGACAGAGCGATTGAAGATACAAGGCTTTAGAGATGCATATTGGGTGGGTAGTTCATCAGACAAGAATCGCACATCAAGAGGGATCTTTAGTTTGGCTCAGTAGTAGTTTTTTAGTACAACCATAAGTAAAGGTCAATTGCACTCAATTCAACAGAAGCAAAGTACATGGTTGTTGGTCAAGGAACTTGTGAAGCTATCTCGTCAAGGAAGATTCTTGTTGGGTTATTTGGTGAGATGATGGATTCCAGTATTATTTACTGTGACAATCAGAATTTTATCAAACTCTCTGAAAATCCAATTTTTCATGATCGATCCAAACATATTGACATTCGGTATCACCATATATGAGATTGTGTGTAAAGGTGGATCATGTTGTTGGAATACATTCCTACACTGGATTATTACTAGGCATTAATTGTAAATATAAATTAGCTCATCATTATTATTAAAGAAAACTATATAGCCTAGAATGACTAATTAATTGTCCCTGAAAAAATATATTTTCACTCTTGCTATATGTTTATGGGTCATAAAACTTACACACAAAAAAAACACAGTCTTACACATATAATTGCATCACAACAATAAAATTATAACTCTCTCTCTCTCTCTCTCTCTCTCTCTCTCTCTCTATATATATATATATATATATATATATATATATAAAACTTTTCTTTGAAGTAACTTGTGTTTGTTCTTCTCTAGAATTAACATACATAATTAGTGGCACTTGTAACAAAAATGTTGCATTTGAGATTTTATAAATAAGATTTTCTTCGCAAGAATATTGTTACTTATTAGCAAAGTTATGTTTATGTAGTTGTTTGTAATTCAGATGAAGAGGATACAATAGAACTAGATGTTATAAGAGATGCTTATGCTGGAAAGGAGTATGCTGTGACGAAAAGTGCAGAAGTTGAGAGGCTAATGAGGATTGCAGAATGGGAAACATACAAAGTTGTGGCATTTGCAAAGAAGGCGGAGTTAATTGGGGCAATAGAAAAGGAAAGATCACTTGGTTGTGATATTTCTAAGAAGTCTTCTAGTGATAACATCATTACTAAAAATGTTTCTACCGATGAAACGACTATGAGAAAACCTTCTTTTGAAATGAGAAAAAACTCTTCCTCTCCATTGAGAAGTACATGCTACCCCATCGGTATGGGTTTCATTATCGAAATACCTTCTCTTAACGACTTCAAAATCTTCACCCACATGGATTAAATATTTTGAATGTGATACTCAATCCAATTCAGAAATTTACATTTCATTTGCAATTAGTGATCGTATTTTCACATGATATGTTGTTGCTGAAATGGGACTACCAATATGTACAGTATATCACTTCATTGCATCCCATCTTGCTCTCACAATGATTACAGTTTTTACAATCTCGTTTTGCTACTTTCTTGGTAGACTCATTTACTCATTTTCCACATATCGAATATTGAGACTCAAGTCTTTTTGGTTTAAAATAGGTTTTTGTAATTATCTTGTAATAAATTTGTATGTCGTTCCCCTTCGAAATCAAATCCCCTCTTGCTTTATGTGTCTTACTATGATCCATCTGATTTGATGTTAGACAATTAAAGTGTTTTCCACCATTAGATTAAATTTCTCATTATAACTTAAACTATAGTTATCTTACCTCTTCTGTAGGTTTTCTAAAACATTGTTCTATGATCCATGTCCACTATAAGATATCACATGGGAGTTGCGAGGACTTGCATCATCTAGAATCTTTCTTAAATTTACTGGCCACTAAGCAAGCCTTGGCCCTATGGAGCATATTGGATCAAACAAAAAATATTGAACTTGTGGGTGTCTTCTAGATTTGATTCATAGGGTTTCATTGGAATTCCTTTTCTCTTGCAGGTGAAACTCACACAATTTTGAAGGAACAATCTCGTCCTATGTCGGCGACCCCCATTTGGTGTATTTGGAGACTTAAGGATGTCGAATAAGTTGAGGTACTTGAAGGAACTGCATCACTGAGCTTAATACCTCTGTGAACCTATGGAGCTTTGGATGTCTCAACTAGGGTTTATCTCCCTAAGCAAACCATTTGGCATACCTATTCACTACTTGAACAACAATTGTGGCCTTGCTCTTTCACTCGTTTGGAATGAGCTCTGCAACCTTCCTACCTCTATTACACTTATGTATGTGCTTTTCCCTTGTAGTAACCAATTCTTTGTTACTCTTTGCTCTCGCTCGACTTCCATGATTTTGGTATTATAAAGTGATGGCAGTCTTACAGGGTCTACTTCTCTAGGTTATGTTCTTTGTTCCTTTTTTTGGTAGGGTCTACTTCTCTAGGTTAGGTTCTTCCTTCATTTTTTGATACATTTATATGGGGACATGGCTTCACTAGGAGCGAAGTAGATTATGGTGTGTATTTTAAATTAATTGATGACTGTGTTATTTATCTGGTCTTATATGTGGATGATATGTTGCTGGTTGGAATTAACAAAGAAATTATATAGGATTTGAAGACCCAATTGTCCTCCAAATTCGAAATGAAAGGTCTTGGTGCTGCAAACTATATTTTGGGCATGGAAATTAAAAGAGATTGGGAAAAGAGGAAGCTCTGGTTAAACCAGAGGAAGTATATCGAGACAATACTGCAAAGGTTTCATATGAAGGATAGTAAAATGATGAAGGTTCCTATTCCTGTAGGTGTAAAGTTATATGTTGAACAGTGTCCCAAGACACAGAAATATGAAGAGGACATATCCCATGTTCCATATGAAAGTGCAGTCGGTAGCTTGATGTATGAGATGGTCTATACCAGACCCAACATTGCACACGTAGTGGGATTATTGAGCAGGTTTATGTCAAAATCGGGGAATGAGCATTGGACAACAGTGACGTAGGTTTTCAGTTATTTGTGTGGCACCAGTGATTACGGTTCGTTCTACCAAGGAAGACCAAGATTGGACAGAGTTTTGGATATCTGTGGCTTTGTTGATGTAGACTCGGATGGTGATTTGGATCAGAGAAGATCTACAGGTGAGTATGTGTTCAACTTATTGGGAGGTGCAGTCAGTTGGATGAGTAAGAAATAATCTGTAGTGGGACTATCAACTACAGAGGCATAATACATGACAACCGCTCATGCAAGAAAGGAAGCAGTTTGGTTGCAAATATTGTGTTCAAGTATGGGGTTAGTATCGGGAGCTATAAGGATAGACTGTGACAACCAAAGTGCAATTTTCTTGGCAAAGATCCTTGCTTACCATTCAACGAAAAACAACATCGATGTTTCGTATGACTTTGTGAAGGATAAGATAGAAGACAAAATGGTGTTGCTAGTAAAGGTGGACACTTTGAATAATACTACAGATGCATTGACAAAATATGTGATCCTTGAGAATTTCTCTTGGTGTAGAAAAACAATAGGTGTTCTAGGGCTAGATAAATAACTAAGCTCTCTTGTGATCCCCTATGGAAAGAAGACAATAAATTGGAGATTGTTGGGTTGTGTTATATTCTTTCCAGGGTGAACCTATATTAGGTGGATGAACTTACCTATGGTTTTGTGCATGGTTTTCACACATGGTTTTGGGCGCGATGGTTTTCTTTCCATGGTATTTTGTAGATCTGATCAAGGGAGCTATAGTTATATTCTAATCCATGGTTAATCGATTAGGGTTTATGGATGCTTCAACATGTATATATATGTATTGTAACATTGAAAGGAGCATAAGGAAAAATCAATCTGGTAGTCCTGGTTTTGGGATGTAGGGGAAAATCTCTGTGTATATTTTTTTTATGTGTTATGCTCTCGCCATTGTTTATTTTCTGCTTTTTTTGAGAATTTGTATGCAGGTAATTTATGTATGTTGAAACCTACAAAGATTGAACCTAGTTACATTCTTCAACACTCTTAGATATGGAAGTATTCATACCTACATATATCTATAGAGGTACATGGAAGATCTCAAAACACATGATCTATGAAGAGTTTAGGAGCATCTAGTGGCACATACTAGCTTCTTGACCAGAGAAATCTATCCAGGTGGGACTAAGATGGACTAAAGCTTTCAGCGAGTCTAGGTACCATCAAGCTTACTTGCTAACCATCAATGAAGGGATCTAGGTGTGTATCTAAGGTCAGATCTCCAATACCAATGCCACCCTCCCTACTACTTAGAGAACTAAAAATCAACACATATGCCAACTAGATGTCATCTTAGGAATTTTACACACTCAATGCCTCAACACATCAAATCTCTCTAACCACAAGCATTCTTTTCAAAAACCTTGAGATATTTACCTAAATATTCACAACCCCTTAATCAGTGGCCACCTTTCAAATACTCATGAGTAAACACAAACCTTCGGGATCTTCTGACTTCTTGATGTTGCTTCACAATTCATCATAGTAGGACTTCGAGGCTTCCCAAATAAATATTGACAAAGTTTTCCTCAATCACTCATGTTCCTTTCCTACTTCACATGCAACAACTAAACCCTTATTTCCTTCTTTCATCAACACCTCAATATTCATTCTCCAATTTTTTTCTTCAATGTATCCATCGTGACTATAATATTCCATCCCTCTCTACTAGAGAGATATCCTTCCTTATATCTAGGCTCCTTCTTAACTTAGGAAGATCAAATTATTTCTATAACATCAAAGAATCTTTATCAGAGTCATATTTATCATTTTCACTTCGTATAACTTCCTTCATCATGCTTATCAATCAAATCAATTTTAATTACGAACATTTTCACTATATTGAAGATTTTGTGGAATTCCCAAAAATGGAATTGTTGGATGTCAAAGCAATAAAAGTGGGACTACCTATCCAACTAAATGGTTTCAAGGAAGGGTCCATAGCCAGCCGTTATTTCACAACTAATGATGTGGATGCAAGTTCCCCACTATTCAATGATCCACTAATGCTGGACGTTCTATCATGATTTCTAATGTAAGAAAAAGAATCACAAAATGGTGTATTATTTAGCTAAATAAGTAGAGGGTTGATGGGACTAGAAAGGAGGTTAGTTAGTAATATTAAAATGTGTGTTTTAACCAACTAAAATAATTAACTTATGGCACTCAGACACCAAGTATGATAAATCATACCCCTATAAAAACTAAACTATTAGTAGGAAACCCAATGTATCAAAATGGGCATTCTGGAAGTAAACCGTGAGGGGAGCTCAACTCTCAAGGATTGAGTAGTAAAGGTGTGAGAAATAGTTTTACTATCCTCCTGCTATGTGCTTTTATTGGTACAATATCCTATGCAGGTAGTATAGAGGCACACCTTAAAATTACTAATATGATGATGTAACATATTTCTTAGGTAGGACATGAACTTCCACCCACAATCACCTAGGATAGGTTTCTTAAAGAATAGAAACTTTGGATACAACTTTGCAACAAAAAATTTAAGGGTAATATATGTGGGTTAGAAAAACATGTATGGGAAGACAAACTAAGTCTAAAAATTCAATGAGGAATTATTTTTCGAAAACTGTAACCCCAAAGGTCGCCATATGAATATTAGTCTAGCATAAACCAAAAAGAAATAGTATAGATGTCATTAAACATGCCTCCAATACAACCTTATACTATTAGAGGATATTTATCTATAAATGGCTACTTCTACTAATGAATCTTCCACTCCCTAGTGACTTCTAGTTCTAGTTTATGGCCTTAAATATTTTATGTTCCTAGTTTAATCCAAGGCCCTAATTCGTATTCTAAAGTTGGTTTGGTAAAAAGAAAAAGGTCTAATCAATTTCAAAATAATTTCATTCCTTTTAGTGGTTGTTGATTTCTCAAGGGTATGGAATTAAAACCAAATAATATTCTGACTATTTTCAAATAAAAATAGTGAAATATGGCAATGGACAAAAATGCAACATTTTCCTTTTGATCAAAAGTATCTCAGGGAGAGAACATGAGGATTTTTTTCTCAATTTAAAACATTAAATCAATCATTTAATGTAAGTTAATTATTAATCACTGTAACAAAAAATTCAATTTCTAAAATTCATAATTGACACTTCAATTCCCCTTAAGAGACTCTCAAAATGATCAACAGAGTATTGTGTGAAAATGCAATTTTACTCTTTTTTTTAAGAATAGAGAATATAATGAAAAAAATCATAGAAAACTAAGTTCCATAAGGTATATTTGCAATCAATAGATTCTTTAAGTTTCAGAAGAAGAAACTAAAAAATATTTTTTTGCAAAAAATGAGTGTCTTTTACATGAAAATAATGTTTACATTAGTAAATAGGTAAATTGGTTAGTTGATTGGGTTGTGGTGTTGAGATATTATTGTTTAGAAATTGTTGAATCTCATGAGAGCCATTTATACATGATGTAATTGTGTATCTAAAGTGTAATAGAAAAAAAATATTTATGCATAGCTCTTTTCTTTCTTGGTATCAGAGCCCTTTTGAGCTTGCCTCTGATGTGACAGGGCCTAGGAATATATAAATGTCTGAGTGTGCTTTCAGAAAAAAAATTGTGCATCGCTCTTTTCTTTCTTGGTATCAGAGCCCTTTTGAGGTTGCCTCTGATGTGACAGGGCCTAGGAATATATAAATGTCTGAGTGTGCTTTCAGATATTTTTTTTCGCAGTGTTGAATTTAATATTTGTATTTTTTGTGTCTTGCTGCACATGATTGAGAAGAGCGTCACTGGTGCTGCTATGGAATAGAGGAAGAAGCGAACATTTTTTTGCTATAAGAAGATTGACAGACCCTACCTCCACTCGCTCACTCACAGTCTAAACGCCCATCTAGCTCTAGAACATGCATCAATCTGTAACAGCTGTGGATAGGTCTTGCAATACAAGACGAGTGTGTAAAAAATGATATTTCAACCAGTCTACGTTAGACTGTTAAATGTCTGCAAGAGTTGAGTGATTAATTTCAAAACTGGACAATGAAACGTACTATTGAATCTCTGCAAGAGTTGGGTGATTAGTTTCAAAAGTGGAAAATGCATGTTTCAACTACATAATATGATTGGTCTCTGAGGCGTGTACTTAAATTTGATCTTTTCTAGCCGTGTTTCCCATCTCCAAAGAAGTTGAATGCGTGAATGTCCAAGGAATCCTCGTGTAGTACATTGATTCATACATTAAGATTATGTATTATGTTTGATTTCTATGGCGAGTAACCAAAGGATAAGGACTAGGCATTTTGACATTCTCTATTTTCAGGATCAGGCCGCGAAGGCTACCTGCATTATTTCTAGTCGATTGATGATACGTTGGGATTAACATATCATAGAGGATGAGGTTGACTTTTCTACAATTCGACAGCCCTATGGAACTCAAGGACGTCTATTTTTATGCCATAATGAAGAGAACGAAATGATGATTACAGTGTGTTGGTGAGCACTGCCTTCTGATGTTTTTTTAAACCTAACAACGTCGAAGAGTTGAAATTGATTGAGCACTCATTAATTTACCTTCATTGCTCAAAGAGTATCTTTCCTAAATATTTTGTATTGGTAAAAGGTTCAATGCCTACAGCCTCTACGACTTATCACATGCCACCACCATGTACAAAGCACTGTGTTTGGGATTTCTTGCGATACATCAGACAAAGAAACTGATCACCCATGTGGCCTTAGCTTTGGGACTTTTGTAGATCTGCGGTCGATGGAATATGCCACCAGTGAATTTGTGGATGAATATTCCCTGACGAAGTGGCATTATACATAGTAGTTCGTGACACTATTTTGCAAAGCTTTTTGTGCTGATAACATATACAAATTTATTGATTTATTGTGAAGTGTGATGTGATTTAATTAGTGGTAAAAGGTTGTAAAAGGTGTAAAATAAACTAATCAACAAAAAAATTTAATTAATTAGTGGTTCTCAAAGTTCTTCGGTGCTGAGAGGATATATTACTAGTTTGATTGTGTGAGTTTGTTATATGTTGATGGGTATTGTTGTGCTTTAGGATTCGAGCATCAGTTACAGGTTATGTTATGAGATCCATGTGTGTAAAAAGATCGATTACATAATTGACTACTAGATATATCCACTATCGAGATTTTCCTTTGAGAGATCGAGAAGCGTCAATTGTACAAAGTTCATCAAATATTGTTAGAGGCGGTTATGTCTTAAATGAGTTGATTGGGAAGCTCAAAGATTGTGGTGGTGAAAGAGTGTTGTCGAGGAGACTTCAGAGTGGGGATAAGTGTCGAGGAAGACCAGTCAGACATATGTGACATGAGAATTATAATTTGTGATTTTTCGTATTAATCTTTGTAATGATGTAATGTAAGAATTAAAGGGGCGACTTGGAAATAATTCTTACATGAGTAAATATGTAGATTGGTTAGTTGAGTGGATTGTGTTGTTGAGATATTTTTTCAACAACAATCTCTCAGTTTGGAAATTGTTGGATCTCATAAGTGCCATATATACTAGATGTATTTGTGTGATCTAGAGTGTAATAGAAAAAATTATTTGTGCATCTTTGTTTTCTTTTTCTTTTGTACCCTATAAAGCCTTTTTGGTGCACCCTACAAGCATCATCATGCCCTCTTTGGAAAACAAGTGATGAATATTCTTTCTACAATATCAATGAGTGATGCATCACTCTTTTCCCAATCTAAAACTACAATGATGAGAAAGGAAACAAGAACTAAAAATGCCCAAATTTGTAAAATGAATAAATCGAGCTACAATTTACCAATTCCAAATTGAATATCAACAATAAATCATTACTAACGACAACTAAATTAATCAAAAGAGCTAATATTATTCCTAGTTCACTACTTTTCATGTAGTAAATTGAATAAAATAGTTCACAATGATGGTTTCTATGCAACAAGTCCCTACTAAGGCAAGAGTGTATCTCGCCTTTGTAGCCTTTCCATGCTTCCTACTTGAAAAGGCTTCATATGCTTGTATCTATGAAGTCTAAAATTAAAGTGACCTATTCAATACTCTAGAAGTAGAGAAAATTGTTTTTGGAACATCAAACTTGATCGCTGCATTCTCAAACATGTGTGGGTCATAGAGCTTTACCTTTAACCAATGATTTTCGAGAAAGTATTCCATCTAGAGGATAAGGTCTACTAGTTGTATTCAACATTCTTTATTTGCATAGTGTTGCATTTCATCTCGATTTTCTTGAGTTTGATCTACTATGATCACAACATTATTGTAGGTGCTTACATGCTTCATCATTCCGCATTTTAGCCAAAGGTTGGAAAAAAAAATTATTCACGAAGTAGAAAGATCCTAGTCCCCAAGTGAAAGTGAACTCACACTAGAGTCCCAACACTACTACATACAATAGTCGGCTCTGGCTAAGAAAATATGATCCATAGAGTTAGAGCTACGAAGTATTATCCTATGGGGCTTTGGAGAGAAGGAGGAGGAGACTAAGCTAGGACGTAGATACGAATTTCGATTCTCATATATGAAAACATCTATTAAAACATCTCCATGCGAGCTCGTATATCAATTCAAACTAGAGAAGAGATTGAACTACCACAAAAATGGAAATAAAGGTTTCAACGTATAGATTGGGAATAACATACATATGAGGTGAGTAGTCATCCTCCATGCAAGTCTCATATTTTTAAGAAGTGTCTCGCTCTGAGAATTACAACAAGGATGTAGATATGGCGATGATATCTCAATGGTGGTGAAAACTAGTAGGTTATTCAAATCAAGGAGGTGCAAGCTTCTCTATGCCAATATTGTATATTATAACATGGTAGGCACCATAATACCATACATACCAAGTAGAGTAATAATCAAAGTCTTTGAACCTAGTTCTCTCTCTAGGAGTGGAATTAGATCTAGCCGGGGAAGAAGTATATATGTGAGATCATATATTAATTGTATCTATATGTCATATAATATATTAATAATAGTAGATATGATGATATCAAATATGAAAAAACTAGTAGGAACCTTTTCATTCAATGTGTATATGGTCATATAGTATATTAACCATGTTAAGGCCACCCATATTAACCAAGTGAAGTCTATCAGAGCCCATCAGCTCTTACATCAACACTTGGATTATAGTGATCTCCTCCAACATCAACTAGCATTCATTAAGAAAATTTAGAGATTTAAACTTCTTGGGTTTATTCAATACTGCCTCACGAAATTGGACTTCATTAGTTCCCGTGCAAGAGGGAGGGTGATACCACAACTCTGTGTTCAGTTTGTAGTGTACCCGACTTCAGCCTAGCTAACTCTATCGAGTCCGTCACGGTTGAAGAATAAATCAACCCAATCTCTTTCGAGACAGGTGAATCAAGTATTCTCTTCTTTCTTATACAAAATTGATGGTGCGAATTCTTTCTGGATAGAATTAAAAGTACTTTTTTAGAAATAGGAATGTGTGGGAGAGGCGATGGCAACAAAAATGTGGAGGTCCAGATATTTCATAACATGGATAAGAAGTTTCTGCCTCGCTTGACGTCAGGTCATTTATAAAGGGAGGTTTGTAACCGAAACCCATAGTTAGGTTTGTTAGATTCTTATTAGTATTTATGATACAATCCCATGAGAAATCATTTAGTCAAGTACATAGGGAACTAAACCAACCCAGTACCAATAGAAAAAAATATCTATCAAGAGTAAAGGGTAAACTAGAGCGAACCCTAAGCATGAAGAAGCCTGTAGCTTTTGGTGGGTAGGTGAGATGGATTCATGATATTTTTGTAGCCCACCTTGGTTTTTGTTACTCTCGTAAGTAATGAGGAATCTCAAATCCTCTAGTTTATTGCACTAAAATGTGATTAGTGACCTGATTAATCTCACCTAGGGGATAGATAAGTGTCCAAGCGAACTACAAAATTCAGGTGAAATAGTTAAACCTATCAGGTAACCAAGGGAGGTGAAAAACGGTGAAGATTAGTTTCAAAGTAGAACCAAAATTTTGGCAAAAATGAGTTGCACCCTATAAGTAGACTTAGGTGGGTTTCTTCTCGCGGACAGTTGATCAACCCAACAAATGACACGAGGTCAAGTTTCAATCTTCTTAGTATAATAGAAGTAGGAGGTAGACGATGTTCAAGTTCACACACTCTCTTTTCGTCCATGAGCATCCTTAAGGCCTAAGTTTTCCTTCATCTCTATGGTTTCCAGTACACCTTCCGCAAAAGTCATCCTACATGCCTTCAGAACTCAAGGCTTTCCTAGCTATCCATACGAAGAGAAAAGATCAGGATGAGAGCACCTCTTCGGAAGGTTCCTCAGAAGCCCTCCAAACCTAAAGCTTCTACTCCTTCTACTTAACGAGGTAAAGTAACCAAAGTTATGCTTTTGTTTGACGAAATTTAAAATTTCATGTACAAATCACAAAATATATAAGCTTCATGAGCTTCACAATTTTTGTCTAGATTGTGGCATACTTATTGTTTAACTTGTTTCATTGTGTTTTAAAATGAAGTTTGGTGAATTTGGACCAGCAATATGAGAGATTTTGAATTTTTGCGACTACAACATGTATCTACAAGCCCAATTTTTAACTTTTGAGCATAATCTACAATCTTCATAAAGCTAATGAAATTGAGGTTTTGGAAGGCCACGATATAGGGTTTGAACTACTATACTACGATATACAGTTTGGTGCTAATAACAAATTAGATAACCATATCCTATGCTTTCCTGGATGGCCATGTGGTCTCGCGACTTGGTGATATGTGTTATGGCATGCTTCTTACCTGAAAAGACATCATATAGAAAAAAACCATTTATAAATGAAAAAGAACTGAAAAGGAACCAAACATTTAATGCAAGGAAACTAATACTATGATTAGTTTCAGTTTCCAAAAAATTATGAAGAATATAGAAATTATACGACCAATATAGACCAATATAACTTCTTTTCCTCGGAAAGAGGCCAAATAGGATGATAAAAATTTGTATACATCTATTTGATAGCTTTGACAACGATGCTCTATGAAACAAGCATAGTCGGAAGACATATTAATGGCAAGACAAAAAAAATCAATTACAATAGTCCCATGCCAATGACGATAGAGACTGATAATTAAGATGCACCCAAGAGTCACACCAAGAGACCCTAATTTACAAGATCCATTAAGATATATGAGAAAGAGGACAACCTAATATTGTTAGAGAGATATCTATCATCATTCAAGATCCCCCTAAGCCTCATAATTTTTTGTTAAAATGTTCAATAAGGATAGTGAGGTTGGTGATGTATAGATTAGGTTACAAGGTTTAGTTTAACAAATGTTAAATAATGTTAAGGCATATTTTTAACTGTTAAAAAAAAAATCTTTTGATTTTAATAAAAAAAATTAAACACACACACACATATCAAAATTTTGATTTTTCTGTCCATGAAACTTATTAAGTATCTTTCATACAAATTTTATTGGTTATTTTTTAATATTGTTTATCATATTTTGTTAGATCGATAATTATTTTTAAATTGCAACTTAATTGAAATTTAAGTTTAATATAGTTATTTTCTTAATTTGTTTTACATTGGGTATCATCGACAACATGCTAGAAAGTAATGAAGGTCTTTTTATTTTCCTTTCATCACTTAATTTAGTTGTCAATAAAGAGATCTTTGTAGCCAAATATATTAGTGATTTGTATATTTTTTCACATTAGACATGAAGTTGGCATGGAACATTTAAAAACATATTCATAATAAAAAAAATTATTTCATTGTTTATATATATATATATATTCCATGTCCCCCATAAATAAAGCATTTTAACTTCGCAATTCACTATCAACTTTATATTGATAGGTAGATAGATAATAATTGAATCCAAAAAAATCTTATAATTAAAACATTTAATTGTTTCTTTTTGTTTGGGATGGACATTTGTGCTTAAACTATAATTCACATTTAACATTTAAAATAATATTAATAATACAAAATATTATTTCAATTTTGACAATAAATAAAATATTTCAATGTTTAAATTAAGCAAAATAAAATTGTATATGAATTTAAAATTCCTTATTCTTATAAAAAATGTCTTTCAAAATCCATTATGGAAAGGATGTGTACTTTTTTTATATTCAATATAAACTTAAATAGCTATATCTATCTATATATAAAATGTGTAGTTTAACTTTTTTAAATTGTTTAATTTGTATAATTCAAATGCTTCGGGTTGAATTTATTTATATATTCAAACATATATTTTAAACAATAAACAATCTTGAAACTATATTGCCAATGAATTCTGAAAAAAAAAAACTATTCGATCTCTAAATTAAACTACTCCTATATAAAAATACAGCCATATAAATACCTCGTATAAATATTAATGTAAAATTTTTTTAATTTGAAATCTATCTTTAACGCAAAGGATAAAATTTCTTTACATAGAATTTAAAAGTGCCGACACCAACCCATTCATATTATGTGGGGTTATTAACCGCTCCGTACATCATTAACCATATTATGTTATTAACCACTTCGTACGCGTCATTGGGGTTTTATCTTTGGGCAAGTTTGAATTAGGGAAAGGGTTTTCGTATACAAATAATCAAAGTCCACACAGAGTCGTGTAGAGTCTTTGCGTGTGATAATGAACATGTCTACCCTTGCCGGGTGGGTTTTTCCCCATTTTCATCGGTATTAAACACATCTCGGGTATATATTTATAGAGAGGTCAGTTCGTTGTCCATCCAAAGTTTTTCCTGTTGGAGAAATCCACCCACAAGACTCTCTTGTTTGCGAGAAATCCACCCGCGATAACTGGTAGATATTCTGGAGAAAACGAGCAAGAAATCCACCTGCAATTACTGGTCGATATTCTGGAGAAAACGAGCGAGAAATCCACCCGCAATTACTGGTCGATATTCTGGAGAAAACGAGCGAAAGAGCGAAAGATGTCTAACGTAGTAGAATTAAATTCTCAATTATTTCCAATATGTACGTTGCTTCACGGAGGTAACCCTAGTCACAGACAGCGCGGCGTAGTGTTTTTGGAACAACAGAGCGAAACTGCATGGGTTCTTGCTGTCAAGATCGATGGCCTGACGGTATTTAACTATAAACCACAACAGCGGAAAGTTGGCAGGAATGAAGTAAAAACGCGCCGAATAGCAAGGGAAGAAACAGTTGACAACCTTACAATTATTTGGTCGCCAACTACTGAACAAGATTGGAGCTTGGAATTTACTGGAAGAAATGGATGGTCTCTGTTCAAGGAAAAGCACGAGGAATGTTACAATAGAAATTTTCTGGCTTCTTTAGGCCGTATTCCAGTACCAATGGTACGTGAAGTAGAGGATAATAATTTGACTAGTACTGTTGATATTCCATTTGAGCGCCCTATGAACTACATCAAGACAGCAGACGACCAAGTTAGCAGGGCTTTGACTTCTGATCGCGCTGTTTATGACATGGATTCTGATGATGAAGAATGGCTTCGCCAATTCAATGATAATATTGCAGATTGTGATGGCAAAGAAACTAATAAAGTTACACAAGATGTTCTTGAGGAAGTTCTGGATAGACTAGAGAAGGTTGCTTTCCTGAGGAAATGTGACTGTTTGACTGTAAATGACGCGATCGAAGTTTGTTCTGGATTGGCAGAAGCCGAAGTTTTGACATTAATACATGCCCATTGGATGAAGAAGAGGAGGATCAAAGGCGCAGCACTAGTTCAGGAATATCAGGTGATGTTTATATTTTGATATTTTGGTTTACAATTATATTGCTTTAGTATGTCACCTAATCTCAATTATTTTTTGAAATGTTGGAAGAGTTCTAGTCGGATAAAATATGATGCAATATACTTTTTCTCTTTCTTTTCTTTCTAAAAACATTTGAATTAAGTAAAAATTTTCATTTAAATTTATATATATTTTGTTAAAATATCAACTAAATTAACCAAAGTAGATTAAATATAATAATAACACTCTCTTCGATCCCAGTACCTCTGTTATGCACTATATATGTATAAGCTTTTTGGAAGAAAAGTACTAACTAAATTGACCCCATCAAACATAAACCAGAAAGTAGGTTAAACATAAAAATAACAAACACTGTTTGATGAGAGTACCCGACCCCATCAAACAATAACCAGAAAGTAGGTTAAACATAAAAATAACAAACACTGTTTGATGAAAGTACCCGTGTTATGCACTATATATATGTATAAGTTTTTGGGAAGAAAAGTACTACGTATAAGGAAAGAAAACGGTTTAGTCCATCTTTATGTTTATGGATATAACATAAGGATAAATTTATAGATCGTCAAATAATTTAAATTTAGTGTTAGTTCAGGTAATAGAAATTAGTATTGGAAAGCTTTTGCTAATTAATATATTGGGCTTGTTCAAAACTCTATTTACTTATCTAATAAGATTTGTGGGTTGTTGCCTTAGAATAAAAAATACAGTGATAGTTTCATTGACTCTATCTTTCATGGCTATAGGAAATTTTCCTTAGAAGGATTGGTCTACGATACAACTCTTCTTATTTCTATTATCGATTGCATTGAATATTTTGAATTAAATCATATTTTTTCAAATATCTAACAAACGTTTACAACGTAGACACCTCCATCCAACCGTGGAGAAAAACGTGGAGGAAACTACTTTACAATGGGCTCATCCAAAGCACAGAAACGTCGAAACGTTTTCAAGCGCCAAGCTCATCGTGGGGCACACTGCGAAGTTGGAACGTCAAATAGTAAGTCGGCTTAGCTGAAATTTTCGGTTTTAAATTTGATTCAATTAATTATAGTGTATTTTATTGTTTCTACTGTAAATTTAGAATTAATTTTATTAATATAAATAAATAAGTTTTCCAAAAACATAAATTTATTACCAATAGAATTATAAAATAATTTATATTTTAAAAACTATGGAATAATTATCTTTTTATGTGTTTATTTTTTAAATATGATAATAATGAGTTTCTGTCCATTTAGAGTGGGTATATTGTTTTCATTTCTTTTTAGTTACACTAGAAAATTATTATATTTTAATTTGTCAAATTAGAGTGTAACAATTTTTTCACAGGTGGGAAAATATATCTTAATCTATTTATCAAACCAGCAGCCAGAATAACCATCTTTCGCCGGGAATGCAGATTGAAGGAAAACAACGCCACCTGAAATAACTGGCTCGTGGTCCATAAGGGGGCAGAATTTCACTCTTGCTAGATGCCTCTAGGTTTTGGCCTTTAACCTATTTCTTTATGTCCAAGGAAGAGACCAGCTCTTAGCCAACCAAGCAGAAGCAGTTTTAGGGCATACTCCAAACTGAAGTGCAACAATTATTAATGACAAGTAATTGTAAATATAAATTAGCTCGTCATCATTATTAAAGAAAACTATATCACCTACAGTGACTCTTAGACCTTTAACATGTTTCCTTGTGACCAAAGAAAACGGACTCTCAACAAGTCAAGCAAAAACAATTTTAAGACATATTAGGACATACTCCAAACCTAAGTGCTACAATTATTAAGGACCATTAATTATAAATATAAATTAGCTTATCATTATTATTAAAAAAGACCTATAACTATATCACCTAAAATGACTGGTTAATGGTCCCTCAAGAAATATGTTTTCACTCTGGGTATATTTCACTTGCTATAAAGGTATGAATCACAAACCTTGCTCACCAAAAAGAACACATTGTTACACATATAACTGCATCACCCCAATAAAATTATAATTATATATATAAAAGTTTTCTTTGAAATAATTAGTGTCTGTTCCTCTATAGAATTAACATACATTATTAGTGGCACTCGTAAGAAAAATGTTGCAGTTGAGATTTTATAAATAATATTCTCCTCGGAAGGATCCTTTTACTTATTAGCAAAGTTATGTTTATGCAGTTGCCTGGAATTTAGATGAAAAGGATACTGCAGAACTAGAGTTTATAAGAGCTGCTTGTGCTGCAAGGGAGCATGCTGTAGCGAAACGTGCAGAAGCCGAGAGGCTAATGAGGATTGCAGATTTGGCAACATACAAAGCTGTGGCATTTACAAGGAAGGCGGAGTTAATTGGGGCAATAGAAAAAGCAAGATCGGGTGGTTGTGATATTTCTGAGCAGTCTTATGGTGATAACATGGTTACTGAAAATGTTTCTACGGATGAAGCATCTATGAGCAGCCCTTCTTCTGAAATGGGAACAAACTCTTCCTCTCCATTGAGAGATACATACTAAACCCATCGGTAACCACACTAGGGATTAGATATTTTGAAAGTGATACTCAGTCCAATTCAGAAATTGACATTTCATTTGTAATTAGCGATCGTAGTTTCACATGATGTGTTCTTGCTGAAATGAGATTGTCAATCTGTACAGTATATTGTTTTGTTGCATCTCATCTTGTTCTTGCAATGATTGCAGTTTTTACAGTCTCGTTTTGCTAATTTCTTGGTAGACTCATTTACTCATTTTCCACAGATCGAATATTGAGACTCAGTCTTTTTAGTTTAAAATATGTTTTTGTAATTATCTTGTAAAGATATTTGTAATAGTAATTGATGGCGTTTTATCAACTCTCTGAGATTATTTACGGAAACAAATAATCTCAATTCATTTATAGCGTAGACAACTGTACATATTTTTGAATTCGGAGAATTCCTAAAATGATATTGATTTTCTGTTTCTACTTAAACTCCAGAGGCATGCATGGATGGTTACTATTCTTTCAATAATGTTGCTCCCCATCTTAATTATGAACAATCTATTTGAACTGTGTACAATCATTGTTTAGTGTGCTATAGAGTATGGTATTTTCGTTAGGGAAACGTTTTCCAAGTGTAATCTACTAAGTTTCTTTTTTTCATTTAGTATGAGAGCCTTGAAAGCAAAAGGTGTTAAGGAGAGTATTTTTAATGTAATCTTGGCTTGAGTTAGAATTTCCATGGAAGAAAAAAAGAATATAAATAAAGAAGTAGACATTCTTTGCATAGATAAATGTTGACAATAAAACTACTTGATGTTTCATTATATGGCATCCTTATACATAAAACTATATGTATTTTTATGGAGATAATCTTATGGAGTTGGAGATTATCGTACTAGACATATTGGTTGATGTTTCATAGTATCACATCTTCATGCATATCTTTGGAAATATTTTTATAGTGCTGGATGTTATGGCCACAAAACCAATTTAACTTTGATTTTATCGTTTAATTGTGTAAATTCTATATACCAAAATATATGATAAGGGGCATGTCATACTCTTGAAAACATAACTAATAAGATTTGAGGGAAGTAGGTGTTTATTCAAAGTCAATTTTAATTGATATATTTTTGCCTAGGGATTATTAGTTCATGTAACCTTGATTCAATGAATAACTGGTTTATAATTGGTGCTTTAAATTCCCATAGTATTTGTTAGCCTATGGTATTCTCCTCCCATATTATATATAATGAAGCTCATTTAATGGCTTTAGACACTACATTCTAATATGTCTCTAGACTAGTATGTTGTTTAATAGAGATTTTTTGGGCAATATAGTCCTAAAATGCATAGTGTAAGTAGCTTATTTCTAAACACTCTTGTTGAGAGTATAGAAAATATATAATATATAGCAATTATTTAATTCCTCGATAATACATTGAGTTTTCTTTAGAGTGATAAGTTTCTATCATATAAGGATTTTTCCTGAAATAACATTTTAATGATTATATATATATATATATTAATTATTAATTATTAATTATCTAAATTATGTTTATTTATGTTATGGATCTTCTTGTTTAAGAGAGCCTATGTATATTTCTTTACATTTTGCTCCATTTCACTTAACATGATTGCCATTTGCACCGCCCTAGGAGCTAATAAATTTATATCATGTATCTATATTTAAGTTTTAGGATTACCATAAATGTTAAGCTTTTATGTCTTAATTAAGTTTAAATACAATGGTATGGAATGTAGTAGTTATAAATATGAATAATTATTTTAAATTACATGGTAAAATAAATATTACTTATAGTTGCTATTTGCAGTATATATGTTTCACATCTTTATGTAGATTTGTTTTTATTCTTTATTATGTGTTTATTAAATAAATTTATTAAAATTTATATTTATTATTAATTATATCTTTTTGAAATATCATGGTTGTGAATATAAACCATTATTATTTAAATTTATTTTAATGTTGTGTGTGTATTTTTCTTTTTTTTTTAATTAGAAATTTTGTTTGTAATTTTATGAATAAAAAGGAAATGACAATGCAACAAATTAAGTTGCATTGTTTTATTCATCTTTTATTTATTTAATTGAGTGGACATCTAAATGTTTATAACTAATTGTTTACACTACACTTCATCAACATTACTTTTTTAATTGAGTCTATATTTAAATGTTTACATTCATTCGTTCATTCATTCCTCATAGTCTGGTGGAGGGAATGGACTATGAGGAGACCTTTGCTCAAGTTGGAAGGTACCCTTCAATCATATCAATTCTAGCTCTTGTAGCGCATATGGGGTGGAAGATCCACTAGATGGATGTGAATATAGCATTCCACAATGGTCTGATTGAGGAAGAGTTGTACATTGAGTAGATAGAAGGATTTGACAACTTTGACAGAGAGTCGCATGTGTGCAAATTCAAGCAAGTGAAGTATGGAAAAGAGATGGGGAACTATTTGTCTCTTAGGGAAAATATTCAAACGAGATACTGAAGAATTTGTGCATGGAGACTAGCAAACCCATGGACACTCTTCTAGCAGGCAGTTGGAGGAAAGAGGATGCCACTTCAAGTGAGGAGGTGGAAGCCACTATTTACAGGAAGCTTGTGCATTCACTTATTTATTTGGTGAACACAACCAAAAATGCGTTATTCATTTAACCAACTTAGTCGATCAATGATCAAGCCAAACAAAATGTATTGGGAGGTAGCTAAACATGTTGAGATACCTCAGAGGCACTACTGAGTATGGTCTTTGGTACAAGCAGATAGAGCGAGTGAAGATACAAGGCTTTAGAGATGCATATTGGGTGGGTAGTCCATCAGAAAAGAGGAGCACATCAAGAGGGATCTTTAGTTTGGCTCAGTAGTAGTTTTTTGGTACAACAAGAAGTAGAGATAAATTACACTCAATTCAATAGAAGCTTAGTACATGGCAGTCAAGAAACTTGTGAAGCTATCTCAATGAGGAAGATTCTTGTTAAGTTATTTTGTGAGATGATGGATCCCACCATGCTTTACTGTGACAATCAAAATTGTATCAAACTCTCTAAAAATCCAATTTCTCATGATAAATCCAAGCATATCGACATTAGGTATCAACATCTATGAGATGTGTGTAGAGGTGGATCATGATGTTCGCATACATTCCTAAACTAGATTATTTCTTTTCTCAATCTATCTACTCCTATTATTTATACAAAAAAGTTACAGCAAGGCAGCTGTCTTGAAAAGTCTTGCCATGAAGTTGGAATTTTACAAAAATATGCTTGACCTCAATACACAGAAGACCTACAGTAGTATTTTTGACTCCCATAAAACTCAAAATTGAACCACACCTATCCATCGCTAAACATAAACAAAACATTAACTGACAAAGACCTGAAACATACATTAACATCAATACTCAAAAAAGGAGGTGAACTCCTACCTCAGAAACTGCAAGGAACAGAGGCACGGGCTGGATCAATCGTCCTCTGAGGTGTATGCCTCCTCAATGACGCTACACCGTAATTGAAGTGAGTCCTCAGAGTCGGATTGATGGACCTCTGAGCCTGTAGGCTCTCCTCTTGCTGGCGCGCTTGGACCTGCGTTGGCTTCAGAATTCACCACAGAAATGCCTCCCATGACCTAGCGTTGGTTATCAATCGGATTTGTTGTCCTCTGATATGCAAGAACCCCATGATGGGCTGCTCCTGAACCCTGGGCATTCTCACATTTTTCAATTGTAACTGAAACTATGAAGGATGAGTTAGCTAAAGAACACGGGATGCGGTAGCGGACAGTGGGATGAGCATTATGCTCACATTCATCATTCCTGACTCACCCTCGACCCCTGCCCCTACCACTTCTGGTGTCTGGATGATTGCTACGACCAGATTCCAACGCATCCGAGGAAGGGTCCGAGATGGGGGTGCACCGCTGATGGGTGGCACGACCGCGGGAATGACCTTGCCTACTTCCCATTTTGGGCCTTTCACGCGGCATGATAACGAGCAGAGGCTTGACCGAGTAGTGGATACACAGAGAGGAATGACAAAGAAACCAGTGCCCAGAGAGAAGCGGAAACGGAACCCCGAAAAGTTCGTGAGTACCTGGATCCAGAACCAAGCGAATAGAGAATGCTCTTGAGCTGAGTGAGGGAATGACGAGCAGAAGCTCACTAGCAGAGTGGATCAGGAAAGCACTGAGAGCAGCAACCCATAAGGCAACAGTTGTCTGCGACGAAGCCGCGGGAGTGACTAACATATTGGGATCCATAGCGCAGATAACGAGGAGACTGTAGGACGAAGTTAATGTAGCCATAAATATACTTGTGCGAGACTAGCTCGCCAACCTAGAACTGTAACCCGTGACACACTTGGGCTGACACCTGCCCATTCGATGCGCCTCCAACGTACCTTGTGACCTGTCAAACACCCGCATCCGGGAGCGAGTAGTCATGTTTCACCAGAGAAGTGCATTCATGTTTGAGTTGTTTATCATCTGAGTCTTCGAGGGGTCCTGAGAAATAAGGGAGTTGCTGGTTTACTCCTTGATTGGCCAGTCTATCTACTACTTTGTTGGCAGTGCGTCTCACATGCTTGAAGGTAATGCTTTGGGGATTCCGAAGCCTTTCCTCCAAAAGTTCCAGTCAGCTGAGCAACCTCCAGCTAGAAGCTATCTTGGCTGCCGAAGTACTTGGCTGTATTCTGGTAGTTGCTGTTATTAGGATAAGGGAGTCTCCCTCAACCTCTAATGGGAAGAAGTTCTTTTGATCTGCAATGAAAATCCCTTTCCACAGTCCTTCCAATTCAGCAACGTTGTTGGTGTCTTTGCCAATGGTTTCATAATAGATATGAAATACTACGCCCATGTTGTTCCTGAAGACCCCCCAAAATCCCGTCGGCCCGGGATTGCCCTTGGCTGCCCCATCAAAATTCAATTTGTATGAGTTGATTGCAAGAGGGGACGAAGTGAGAGGAGAGGCTGAACTGGTTGGTGGATGAGCTTTGACATGGTCCAAAAAGGATAGGTCCAGATTCCAGGCTTTCAAGATGAGACATTCCTGAGGTGATTCTGGCAGATCCGTGTCTTG
Organism: Pinus tabuliformis; assembly: GCA_031772625.1. Taxonomy (NCBI): domain Eukaryota; kingdom Viridiplantae; phylum Streptophyta; class Pinopsida; order Pinales; family Pinaceae; genus Pinus; species Pinus tabuliformis. Next base: position 755,496,133 of record CM062809.1, read on the forward strand.
CCAGTTTCTGATGGCCAGAGTTTCTTGGAGATTTTGTTTCAGAAGAAGCCACAGAGTATCAATTGGCCTTCTGATGTTGTTAAAAATTTTGCTATTCCTTTCCTTCCAGAGTATCCAATAGAGAAATCCTGGGATTAGATTCCACATAGAGTTTAAAAGCGGACTTTGAAAAGGGTACTTTGGCCATTTTTTGATGGTTTCTGTGATATCTCCCATCCGATCATTCGATCTTCTATTGCATTGTTCAATTTTCTCCCATAGTTGAGTTTCCAGAGGACAAGTCTCCATGAGATGCCTAATGGATTCAGAGTTGAGATTGCAATTGGGGCATCTCGATGGGCCAATGAATCCTCTTTTTTGCAGATTGTCCCAGGTAAGGATGTGCCTCTTGCTTAAAAGCCATAGAAATGTGGAAACCTTGGGCCATATTCCTGATTGCCAGACCCTTTCCCATATCTGATCCTTGTCTATATCAGAAGCTGAATAGCGAAGCTGGTAAGCTTCCTTGGTGGTAAACGTTCCCCTTGGCATATGACCCCATCGCAGTTTGTCCTGCTGGTTTGAATATTTGATTCTTCTGTGATTTAATTCCTGATCGATTTGAATATAGGTTTCCCCTTGCCAATCGGCCTGCCAAGTGCTAGCAGGTTTCCAAAGTTGAAAATCTTGGAGCGTCTGCTGCTTCCAGAATTGATGAACATGGGTGAGTTTCTGGGAGGACTCTTGGCAACAACTCCCAAAACTGACCACTCTGTTACACAAGCCAATATGGGAGGTTTCGAATTTCCCAGAAACTATGCTCTTGAATGAAGGTGCTGTGAAGCTTTGCGGCATTCCATATCAAAGATCCTGGGGTTGTAGTGCTGATTCTAATGAGGCCACTCCATTGGCTCCCTGGGGAATATTTTTCTTGCCATAGCCCCGTCCAGGTTATATGTGGTTTGGAGATCCAATTCCACCATATACGAGCTCCCATTGTGTTGTTGCTTTGGAGAGGATCTCTTAGTCCGAGCCCGCCCTCTGATTTTTTGTCTGGAAGACCTCCTTCCAATTGACAAGAGCCCATTTCCTGTTGAGACCAGAAGATCCCCACATAAAATTTCGCTGAAGATTGTGGATTGCTTTGAGGACCCATTTTGGCACTGCCAGGATAGAAAAAAGATACAGTGGCATGGCCTAGAGAACCGATTTGATCAAGATGAGTCTGCCGGCCATATTGAGAGAGCGAAAAGTCCAGGACGAGAGCCTTGATTCCAATTTGTCTAAAAGATTCCCTCAAGAAGCGTTGTTAATGGCTGAGTCCAACAAAGGAGCCCCCAGGTATTTTAATGGAAGCGCTGCTGTAGAGAATCCTATAATACGAGAAATATTCCTTTGAGTGGTGTCAGGGGTATTAAAAAAGAAGAGTTGGGATTTAGAGGCATTGATGGAGGTACCAGAAGCTTCAGAAAAGAGAGAGAGCAGAAGTTTGAAGGCTTTAGCCTCTTGAGAGGAGGGATGGCCAAATAACATGGTATCGTCTACAAACTATTGGTGGGATAAGGGATGAAGACCGTGGAGAGAAATGTCGTTTAGAGCTTGAGTGGAGATGGCAGAGTGGAGCAAACAATTGATCCCTTCTACCATGAGGACAAAAAGGAAGGGGGATAGGGGATCCCATTGACGAATACCACGGGAGGGGCGGAAAGGCGATGAAGGGGGACCATTGAGAAGGACTGAGAAACAGGGAGAGGAGATGAAATTCATGATCCATATTGTCCAAGTGGAATTGAAACCAAATGCCAATAACATCTGATGAATATAATTCCAGCTGAGTTTGTCAAAAGCTTTAGAGAGGTCCAACTTTAGAATCATACCTAGTTTTTTCAGAAGCTTTAGAGAGTGGATTACTTCAATTGATAGAATGATGTCGTCCATTATCTGCCGCCCTTCTACATATCCAGTCTGCTCCGGTGAGATGAGAAGAGGAAGGAGAGGTTTGATCCTATTTGCCAGTACTTTAGAAATAAGCTTATAGATGATGTTGCATAGTGCTATCAACCTGTATTTGTCGGGTGTATTTGGTTCATCCCCTTTAGGTACTAACGCTAAGAAAGTGGCATTGAGGGAGGGCAGAATCTAGTGCATAGTTCTTGATTCCTCCACTAATTCCCATACCTCTGCCTTGATGAGCTCCCAAAACTCATGAAAGAAATTGGCAGTAAAACCATCAGGACCAGGTGCCTTACCATCCTTGAGTTGGGCCATCGCAGCTTCCTCCTCCTGTAGTGAAATAGACTGGAGCAGTTTATTGTTATGATCCTTTGTTATTATTTTAGTAATGTGCTACATGATGGTTCTGATTTCTTGATCTGTGTCTCCTGGAGGCTCCCTGAGAATTCTTGAAAGTAATCTTTAAATTCCTTTTCCATATCTTCATGCACTTCTAATCTTTCCCCTTATTGATTGTTGATCAATGAAATGTTGCTGTGCATTCTTCTTTGGATGGCAAATCTGTGGAAGAATTTTGTATTCTTCTCCCCGTCCTTGAGCCACCGGATTCTGGACTTTTGACGCCATAGGATTTCCTCTTGTTGCATTCAAGCTTCAATTTTATTCCAAAGGGTCTACTCCTGATGCGCCTGCTCTTCTATCCTACCTTCCAAGATGAGAGTCTGTTGTAGTGCGCTCATTTGTTGTTCCAGCCGTTTGCGGTTCTAAAAAATGTTTCCAAATTGAGTGCGGTTCCAAACTTTGAGAACTTGTTTTAAGTTTTTAAATTTTTGTTGGAATTGGAACATTTTGGCTTCTTCAGGTGGGATAAAGGATTGCCATGCCTCACTAACCATTGTCTTGAAGTTAGGATTTGAGAACCAGAAGGCTTCAAATCGAAAAGGTCTATTGCATCTTGTACCTGGCCTTGACCATTGTAACATAATGGGCCAATGATCTGATCCACCTTGGGGCAATATGGAGGTATGAAAGTCCCCTCCCAGGTGTATGGCATTGTCCGAGATCAGGAACCAATCTAGCTTGGAAGCGATATGCTGAGTGCCCCTACGCTTATTGGTCCAAGTGTATACACCATTGGAAGTCTGAATATCCATTAATTGATTACTTTGAATAAATTCTATGAGACCGCTGTTGTCACCTTCTAACCTTGTTCTGTTGCCTTGTTTCTCCTCCATCCTCATTATGATGTTGAAACTGCCACCACCAATCCAGAGGGGGAACTACCTGTTAGAATTAAGAATGGTGAGAGTATCCAAAGGCTCTAATTTTTGCTGTAAATTTTGCGGAAAATATACATTTGAGAGATGTCCATGGATGTTTGTGCCGATGAGATGGAAGTACGCTTGGATGAGGAAATGGGTGGCATGAAAGTCTTGTAGAGTGAGAACTTGCGAGTTCCACAAGATAGCTAATCCTCCGAAATCCCTAGAGGCATCTACTGAAACTGAGCAGCTGCCTGACCAGACCTTATTGAGGATTCTTTCTATAGCAGTATTATTACTTTTTGTTTCTTGAAGAAAAACTAATGATGGTTTTTCTTGCTGGATCAATTTTTTTAACACTCTGTGTTTTGAGGGGCTATTGAGCCCTCTCACATTCCAAGAGATAAGCTTCATGAGGTACAGTGGGGTTTGGGTTTGTAGAACTTTGTCAACTTAGGGAATCGTCCGGATTCCATAAGTATTTCTCCTACTATAATGGTCCTTTGCAAGTCTGTTTTGCGCCCTCTTTTCTTTGTTTCAATTAGTATTTTTTTTTCATCCCAAGGGCTTCTTGCTTGTATGCCAAGACTTTTATTACGCTGAGATTTGATTAGAACTCCTTCCAGCCTGTCTATTTGCCAAGGAGGTATTGAGTTGTATTCTTTCTGCTTGCAGGCTATTTCTAATTTGAGGATATCTAGACCATCCAGGCTAACATTCTCTGGATCCTCATCCATGATGGTGGGGGTACTCTGATCTTCCATAGTTGCATTGTCATGTAGACTGAGCGCTAGAGCTGCATCTAGCTCCATTGCAGAGGACTGCTGGCCAAACCCTAGAATAGATTTCTCTGAGGAAGGGGGAAGTAAGCCAGTGCTTGGAACAGGTTTTTCTGGGTCAGGGGAGAATAGTAGGCTAGAAGAATTGGATGTGAAGGATGGCCGAGAAGCGTTGGTAAACTGGGAGGATGAGGGATGGGAGGGTATCTCTTGAGGATCGGAGCTTTGATTCTCTGAGGGATCAAGAGAGGAGAGCAAATGAATCTGTTCTGGGAATCAGGTTTTTTAGGGCTTTCTGCAGGGAAAATTTTAAGAACCCCCCTAAATTTACATGTATAATAAATGGGTGAATATCCATGGTATATAGGAAAAATGGAAGGCGATTTTATCAATAATATGATATGTATATATAATTTTTTGGCGAATCTCTCACCAGGCATGGCGAATATTTTACTCAATTATAAAATCTTGTGTTTATTGAATACACAAATGAAATCATTGAATTTCTTTAAAATATCTTTTGAAATCAAAATTACCGAAATTACATATCGATAACCTAGTGGGTGTATGATAAAGTTCACCCATGCCATTCACAGAAAGCATGAGAAAAAACCTAATACTATATATAAAACCAAGAAAAATTCAAATTCATCACTTCTAGGGACCTCGTAACCACCCTGCCAATACACAAGTACATTCCTATTTGCAATTAGAAAAATTACCCAAATTACAATCTGTTCACTCCACTTCCGGGGACGTCGTCACCACCCTGCCAATACACAAGTATGTTCCCGTTTGCAATTAGAAAAATTACCCAAATTACAATCTGTTTACTCCAGCATATGTTGGAAAGTGATAGAAGGATGAATAGTGCAATCAATCCATTCCTTTTAGCCTGGATTTGTTTCAGTTTAAAACAGAAGTATACGAATATACTTGTCCAATGTCTATGCTTTAACGTTTATGCTTTAACCATTCACCTTAAGATGTTTTTACAATATAATTTCCTAAGTCTATTTAATAACTTCATTATCATAAAAACCAACCTATATCCATCTTAACTCCACATCTACCACTCTTAGGCGGATGAAATCTATTTATCCCTCTGAGCACTTGGTAGACGATGGATCTAATATAGAATTTCCCCTTTAAATAGTCTATGCTCATGAATACCATGGGTCAATACCATGGGTTATCATAAACCTGGAGCTTAAAAATTACTATTAGTAATTTATAAAAATTAATAAAATTAATAGTTGATTTTTATTTTATTTTTGTTTTAACCAAGCTAAAATGTTTAACATACATTAAATTACAACATCCATTTTTACTCTTTATCGGATCAAATATTTTTTCACTCTATGCTAGATTGCATATCACGATATTTGATACCTCTCGGGGGTTAGTAGATCTAGAGTAAAGATGGATCTATGCTGGTTTAGTTCCCCCATTTAAATAGGCTACATTCCAAGTGAATACCATGGGTCAATACCATGTTCTATTTTGGTGAATACCATGGGTCAATACCATGTGCCATTTTTGTTTTTATTAATACGGGTTAATAATGTTTTTTTGCATGGTATTAATAACAATCTAGTCCATGGTAGTTGTCCCATAGTATAAATATAAGGTGACTTATGGAGTAAATATAAAAAAATGCTTTATTTGTTTACCATACCTCTCGCTTATTTATATTTTTATTAATTTACCATACCTCTTTTACAAATATGGTATTTGGCCCATAGGATTCACTTAAATAAAACCTCTTTCTTGAGCCTTCATAAATAGAATGAGGGTTATGGACTAAATATAAAAAGAGGTTTTATTTGTTTACCATGCGTCTAGTTTATTTATATTTTTATTTATTTACCATACCTTTTGAGTAAGTATAAAAAGACGTTTTTATTTATTTACCATACAACCACTTTACTTATATTTTTATTTGTTTACACCCTTGCATGTATATAAGGTGACTTATGGAGTAAATATAAAAAATTTATTTATTTACCATACTTCTCATTTATTTATATTTTTATTAATTTACCATACCTCTTTTATAAATATGGTATTTGGGCCTTTGGCCCATAGGATTCACTTAAATAAAACCTATTCTTGAAAATGGGCGAATGGATTCACTTAAATAAAACCTATTCTTGAAAATGGGCGAATGGAGGGTTGTAACGCCTAATTTCAAGGGCTAAATTTACCTTTTTTACCCTCTCCCTTAAAATAAGGTGGGCTATTTGAGGTGATTTGTAAAAATGTACTATGATACAAAATATTCGCCCACTAAAAATTTAAAACCCCTTAATTTCGCCAAAGGGTGAACATTCGCTCCTAAAATCACCCCTAGCTTTTTGGGACTGCATGAATTTTCTTTGCATGCCTCCGGCGATTTGGAAATTTGATGAATCCTTTAGAGTCTTTGCTAAATTCATTAGCAGGGGATTTGGACTGAGTATTCAGAGGACAATCTCGGAAGAGATGGCCATGTTCATGGTATTTCCGACAACGAAAAGGGATATGCTCGTAATCTAATGGTTGGATCCATTTAAAATCATCGTGAAAGAGACTTACTGATTCTGCAAGAGCTTTGGTCAAGTGCATCTGGACACAGATCCTGGCGTATGATGTGTATCTGCAGGTTTTTGTTTCCTCAGCAACTTTGATGAAAACCCCTAATTTTTTGCCGATGTCCGCTAACGTTTCTTCTTTCTAGTACTCTACAGGAAGGGAGTACATATGTATCCAAACTGGAGCACAACTAAAATCTTCCTTATCTAGGTTAAACCTAGCTTTCTAGTCACGAAGGTATAGACCTGAGGAGTTAAAGAAGTATGGACCTCCTTCAAATATGCGAGATTCGTCCTCCACACAGTGGAAAATGGCCGTGAAGAAACCTTTGGGGCCAAGTTGCAGCGTGACTTATCCTTTGGGCTTCCATTTTGAAGCTATCCAGCCCTACAGAGCCTTTTAGTTGGCTAGAAACCTAGGAACTTGCCTATGAGCACGTGGTCCTGCATAAATTGGATTTCCTTGTTGATACGATGACTGGGGAGATCGACTTTGATTCGTTCTGTAGATTTCGAGATGCATGTTTCCGAGGTCGCCTTTGGCTGTGACGATGAAGACGTTTGGTTCACGCCTTTATCTTTGTCATCCGCTTCACGTGCTGGTGAGGGATCAGCTTCACTATTGACTTGTTTGGATCCCTGATCTGTTTCTGGGAATCTGCTAGGAGGGGACAAAGGTACTACAGACTTTACAGTGTCATAGGTAGAAGAGTTGAAAGGAGGGGGGGAGGATCCCACCCCTCCCGAAGGCGCATCCATGGAAAGGAGTTCAGAAGATGCATTGCGGCGTGAGCTTGGAAGGCCAGGAGTGAGCAAGGTTTAGGGTTGTCTCGTCCCGAGCAGAGCGAGGCATTCGCAGAGCAGTTTTTACAAATTCCGTGTTCCTACACTAGATGATTACTAGCCATTAATTGTAAATATAAATTAGCTCATCATTATTATTAAAGAAAACTACATAGCCTAGAATGACTCATTAATTTTCCATGGAAAAATATGTTTTCACTCTTTCTATATGTTTATGGGTCATAAAACTTACTTAAAAAACACACTCTTATACATATAACTTTACATCAAAGAAAACATATATATATATATATATATATATATATATATATGTTTTCTTTGAAGTAACTTGTGTTTGTTCCTCTATAGAATTAGTATACATAGTTAATGGCACTTGTAAGAAAAATGTTGTAGTTGAGATTTTATAAATAAGATTGTCCTCGCAGGAATCTTTGTTACTTATTCGCAAAGTTATGTATATTTAGTTGTTTGTAATTGAGATGAAGAGGATACAGCAGAACTAGACATTATAAGAGATGTTTGCACTGCAAAGGAGTATGCTGCAACGAAAAGTGCAGAAGCAGAGAGGCTAATGAGGATTTCAAATTTGGAAACATACAAAGTTATGGCATTTGCAAGGAAGGCAGAGTTAATTGGGGCAATACAAAAAGAAAGATTACTTGGTTGTGATATTTCTAAGCAATCTTCTAGTGATAACATTGTTACTAAAAATGTTTCTACGGATGAAACATCTATGAGCAATCCTTCTTTTGAAATGACAACAAACACTTTCGCTCCATTGAAAGGTACATTCTAAACCCATTAGTCTGGGTTGCATTATCGAAATACCTTTCTTTAGGGACTTCAAAATCTTCACCTACACGGATTAGATATTTTGAACGTGATACTCAATCCAATTGAGAAATTGACATTTCATTTGCAATTAGTGATCATAGTTTCACATGATACGTTGTTGCTGAAACGGGACTGCCAATATGTACAATATATTGCTTCATTGCATCCCATCTTGTTCTCACAATGATTGTAGTTTTTACAGTCTCATTTTGCTACTTTCTTGGCAGACTCATTTACTCATTTTTCACATATCGAATATTGAGACTCAAGTCTGTAGTTTAAAATAGGATTTTGTAATTATCTTGTAATTATGCTATAAGTTCTTCCCCTTTGAAATCAACTACCCTCTTTCCTTACGTGTCTTACTATGATCCACTTGATTTGATGTTAGATGATTAAAATGTTTTCCACCATTAGATTAAAGCTCTCATTTTAACTAAAACTATACCTATATTAACTCTTCCATCGGTTTTTTGAAACATTGTTCTACGATCCATGTTCGCTCTAAGATGTCACATGGGAGTTGTAGGGACTTGTGTCATCTAGGATCTTTCTTGGATCCATTGGCCCTGTGGAGCGTATTCAATTAAACAAAAAATATTGAACTTGTGGGTGTCTTCTGGATTTGGTTTATAGGGTTTCATTGTAATTCCTTTTCTCTTGCAGGTGAAACTCACACAATTTTAAAGGAATAATTTCATCCTGTGCCTGCGACCCTCTGATGGTGTATTTGGAGCCTTAATGATGTCGAATAATTTGAGGTCCTTAAAGGAACTGCATCACTAAGCTTAATACATTTGTCGACCTATGGAGCTTTGGATGTCTCAACTAGGGCACCTCTCTAAGCAAACCATTTGGCATACATATTTAGTACTTGCAAAAAAAATATGGCCTTGCTCTTTCACTCATTTGGAATGAGCTCTGCAACCTTCCTACCTCTACTTTTCCCTTGTAGGAACCAGTCCTTTGTTACTCTTTGCTCTCGCTCAACTTCCAAGACTTTGGTATTATAAAGTGATGGCAGTCTTACACGGTCTACTTCTCTAGGTTAGGTTCTTCATTCCTTTTTTTGGCAGAGACATGTAAGTGTATTTTTTTAATTGGTAGTTTTTTAAGATAGATCAATATTGTTTTCCATTCTTTTCAAATTCCAGTTCTTATATTCGTTTTTGTGCTTATTTTCTGAGATATCTCTCTCCCAATAGTTTCTGAGGGTGGAAAACCCTTCTCAGACTAAGCTCCTCTACTTCCAAATGGTGAAAGCATTGGTTGACTTCCATATAAATGCTCTGTAAGAGTTCTTAGTTAACCCTAGGTTTTTTTTCATCTTTACTATCAATTTTACAAATTCTTTCTTTAACCTTGTGTTCTCATCATGACCATATGAGCAGAAAGGTAGAGCCCTATACTCTATGATCAAAGTAAGGTCTGCTTTGTTTTTTTTTTCCTTTGGTATTGGATATGTGTTGAATAGTGTTCTATTTCTCCTCCTTGAGTATTACAACTACTTGAGGGTTTAACAGAGTGCTCAATATTTACAGGTTCACCTCTTCCTATTGACCCCAACATAGTTCTCTTGATATTGGTTTTCCCTAAACTAGGAAGCATTTCTCGAAATACAATCACCTGGGTTCTTATGTGGATTTTAATTTCTTATTCCAAGGTACTCGACTGTGAGGCCAAGAACCTTTTCTCGAACTACACAACTTAGGGTCTTTATTTTTTTCAACAAATAATTTATCCAACCCATCCTTCTATTTGAATGCATTCTTAAATATTTTATGGGAACTTAATTATATATTATATTTTATTTGTTGTAATGGCCAACTAGTTGTAGTGTTTAGGGCAGTTATATGGAAATTGTTGTATTAATGAATTATACGACTAGGAGACCTTTTTGGATCAACATTTTTTGAAGACTCAATCTTTTGTGATATTTTTGCGATGATATCTTTCTGAGGAAATATAGGACCTTTTATGCCAACCCAAAGATCATAGACAAGAGGTTGAACACTAATGCAACTTTGGATAGAAATAATTATTGGTAGCCCCCGTTGATCAGCCTTTGAGAAGAATACTTCTCTTCCTTAGGAAATCAAATTTCATCACCAAAAGGGCAGGCTGAATTCACTCCCTTTAGAGGTTGAATTGTCCAAATCTAAGTAAATTATGTCTTTTCGATAGACCATGGGAAAATATTCTATTTTTTATTGAACATTTGTGTGGATTACTAGACATACAGATATGTGAGCATTCACTCTGTGCATTTAGTTACATCATTAAGTACTTGCGCAACAATTGCAACCTTGCTCTTTCACTCATTTGGAATGAGCTCAACAAACTTCCTACCTCTATTACGCTTATGTATGTTCTTTTCCGTTACGGTAACCAGTTCTTTGTTACTTTTTTCTCTCGCTCGACTTCCATGTGTTTGGTATTATAAAGCGATGACATTCTTACATGGTCAATTATCTAGGTTGGGTTCTTCGTTCCTTTTTTGGCAGAAACATGTAAGTGTCTTTTTTAATTGGAAGTTTTTCAGACAGATTAATATTATTTTCCATTATTTGCAAACTTCAGTTCTTATATTTTTTTTTGTGCTTATTTTCTCAAATACCACTCTCACAAAAGTTTCTAAGGGTGAAAATCCCTTCTGAGACTAACTGTCTCTACTTCCAAATGGGGTAAGCATTGGTTCACTGCCATATAAATACTTTGTAAGAGTTCTCAATTAACCCCAGGTTTTTTTTCTTCTTTACTATCAATTTTACAAGTTCTTTCTTTAACCTTCTGTTTTCATCATGACCACAAGAGTAAAAAGGCAGAGCATTGTACCCTCTACGATTAAGGTAAGGTCTCCTTCATATTTTTGTCCTTTGGTATTGGATATGTGTTTAATAGTGTTCTATTTCTCCTCCTTGAGTATTCCAACTACATGAGGGTTTAACAGAGTGCTCAGTCTTTACAGGTTAACCTCTTCCTCTATACCCCGACATAGTTATCTTCATATGGATTTTCCATAAACTAGGAATCATTTCTCGACATACAATCACCCAGGTTCTTATGTGGATTTACTTTCTTGTTCCAAGGTACTCGACTGTGAGGCCAAGAACCTTTTCTCAAAATACACAACCAAGGGCTTTTATTTTGTTCAGTAAATAACTTATCCAACTGGGCCTTCCATTTGACTATGTTCTTAAATATTTTATGGGAGCTTAATTATGTATTATGTGTTATTTGGTGTAATGGCCAGCTTGTCCTAATGTTTAGGGTAGTTATATGGAAATTTTCATATTAATAAATTATACGGCTAGGAGACCTTTTTGGAGCAACATTCTTTTGAAGACTCAATTTTCTGTGATATTTTTGCGATGGTATCTTTCAGAGGAAATATAGAGCCTTTTAAGCCGACCTAAAGATCCTTTACAAGAGCTTGAACACTAATGCAACTTTGGACTGAAATAATTCTTGGTAGCCTGAGTTGATCAACCTTTGAGAAAAATCCTTCTCTATCTCATGAAATAAAATTTCATCACCAAAAGTGCAAGCCGAATTCATTCTCTTTAGAGGTTGAATTGTCTAGATCTATGTGTGTCTTTTTGTTAGATCATGGGAAGAGATCCTATTGTTGATTGAAAATCTGTGCGGAGTAATGAAAATATATATATATGTGAGAATTCACTCTTTTCATTTAGCTCGATCATCTATTTCATATGAGACATGGCATAAAAAAATTTAAGCATTAAAGAGTCGTGGGATGGTCAGAATATCATGAAGAAATGTCAATTTTATTTCAAATTATTTTTGAAGATTAGGAGAAACATTTTTCCAAAGATTTGGTGCTAAACATCATTTAATAGGTTTGTCGTTAAAGGTTTTTTGAGTTTTACAAATATCCTTGTGCTCTTTTCCACAAGGATTTCAGAGAAAACACCAATTCTAGATCAATGATTGGGATGAACACAAACATAGTGAATGATGATGAAGATGTGCACATCAAATTGTTTAAGGTAGAGAAGCTAAATAATGGACTTCTGAAAATTATTTCTCATCTCAAGGCACAATTGAAAAGAGATATAGAAAACGGATGAAGTGCATGTGTCACAATCAGATAAAGTCAGCAAAAGTGACAGTAATATTAACTCCACTTTTGAGCGAGAGGATCCTCACAAAACATTAGTGAACTGCAAAATACAACTAGTGGATTTTTTTTCACAGTTATGTTGTTGTGAAGGGAATTACTAAGAAATCTCGACTTATTTAAAACAAGACAAAAAGGGATGGATCACTAATATAATTTATTGTTATATATTTCAAAATGCATATTTTGCTGTAAAAGGGTTGTGAAAATTTTTGTGCAAGTATCAGCTCAAGGAGAAAAAAATGTTTTGGAGCAAAAGATATTGGAATCAGCTGAGAAAAGAACCACTGTAAGTTTCAAATCATCAATTCTAAGAAGCTTTCAACATCCAACTATTATTAATATAATTATCATTACTACTTTTTGTAATTTGTGCAGCGTTTTACATGTAGACATGAGGCAATGTTTATTGCACACCAAATAAAGGTGATAAAAGACAACATCAAAATGGTCTTGGTTCAGAGTTGTTTCTACATCCAAACCTTCCTCTTCAATTTTTCTCAAACGAGTTTCAAGTTGAAAATGGTATTCATTACATTCTTCCAGCACTGGTTCAACTAAATCATTATGAAATCGAGCCAATAGTTCTTTTTCACTAGAGAGAAGTTCTCGAAGAAGTTCAACAAATTTTCTCCCATACATTGCTTTTAGAAAAAATGTTTTGCAATATTGCAGATTTGATAGACTTCAAATACATCTCCCCTCTAGAGAAAAATGAACCAAACCCTCGCAATGTTTGCAAAGCTCATGGTTGTATGAAAAGTAAAATTTGGCCTAGATAAAACAAAGGCAACAATTTCCAAGCTATTACCGAGCAAACAGGAATTACTAGGAAGTTGTGAAGTTGTATCTACATGAAGAAAATTGAGGATACTTGGAAAAAAATTTGCTATCTACTGAATGTAATAAGGCTAGAGACATTGACTTATGACAACCTGCTTTAGATTTTGAAATTTCTTCCATAGAAAAGGAATGGACAAATTTGTGCTAGAAAACTCAAATGCCAGTTCGTAGAGTGATCAGGTTCCAATTATTTTATGTAAAAATGGGGTCATTTTCAGAGTGTCTCTGTTGTAACTATTATCACTTGGATCAAACCTGAGGCTGAAGGAAGGCAATGCTAGGGTAAACTCAAACCACACTTAGCCAAGTAGCTAGCCCTACTAGGCCAGGAGAGGGATCTCTCTGTAATGATCTCAACCAAGATGTCTGGATCAAGAAAATGATATTAGGCTAGGTATAGTAGCACAAGGTTTGATTTGATTTTTAAGGGGTTTTGCTACATTAGGAGGAGGAAAACAGTTAGGGCAAGGAAGTTAGGTCAAAACTACAGGGTGTTTAATGGGGCAAGGTAGGCACAAGGCTCAGCAGTCTAGGATTTGATGAGTGAGGTGATTTCAAGGCAGATGAGGAGCTAGAAAGATCATGCAAGAGACATGGATTCTTCCTAGATTGAAGAAAACATAGAGTGTCAAATGTCTACCCAAAACAGAGCATAGAAGTTATGGATTCTACCTTTCAAACTTGTATACATTCACATAAAGAGCATGAAATGGAATCAAAAATAAATTTTAACACATAAAAAAATAAGGAAAAATAAATTGAGAATCATACCACATGGAACCAAAAGAAATAGCTACAACGTTTCATTAATCTCCTACTAAAACTGATACAAGATGATGTCTACTCAAAGCATAAGCATCCCACTAAGTCCAACCCTTTACAATGAGAAAGAAGAAGAAGATATAGACATTAATTCAACCTCCTCCCATCCTCATGGATCGAATCCCTAAAATGATGAGATAATCTAACCAAAACTACACAAGAAACTGGAAACTACGTATCCGAACAACTTGCCTCTAAAAGTGAGGAAACTGATTCATTTGTCATCAAGATAACTTTAAACCTAATGACTATACCTTCTAGTACTTATTATACATCATATTTACATGTCTAGTCATCATTTACATCAGTAAAACACCATACATGAGAGGAAACACAAGATTATAGTCAAGGCATAGCGAAATGGAAACTCAACACAATTTTTGTCATATGCGCAATGCCCAAGCTCTATGTGTAGTGATTTTTGCAACGCCATTTTGGAGGCCTTCCCAGTGTTTGAATTGACCTCATGATAGCATATTGGAAAGCCCCTCAAGTATTCTTTCCAAAACATCTTGAATTTTTTCATTTGAAGCTAATTTGAACCCCCAAAAGTGGATTCTCCCAAGACTACTTCTGTGTTTCAAAAAAGGGTAGAAAGGTCATTTTTTGGTTGTTTTTTGACCTTTTGGTTGACTAGTTCTGCTTTAAAATCCTAGAAAATGATCGGGGTGCATGTAATCATTATTAGAAATCAAAAAAAAATTACCATTCCCTCATTGGAAGTCCCTAGGAAAAGCGTAGCGCCAGTGGCGTTGTGCATAGAGCCAAAATTTCTGTGTAAAAAATTGCAAAATTCTTAAAAAGGAAAAAATTGTTCGAAACTTGCTAAAAATTGTGCGAAACACCACCATCAAGTGTCTTTGTTAGCCAAGGGAGCTTCATCAAGAAACCTAAGCCTATCATCCTCCTTTTTTCCTTTGAGTGCTTGTTTTAGCCTTCTTTTTATTTGCTTAACCCTTATGTTGCAAATATTGTTCCGAGTCCTGTAATCGTAAGTCATGTTCCTGATGATTCAATTGTCCCTATTGGCATTTTCTAGTAGCTTCTCCAAATGCAAATTGACCCTATCAAGCTAAGTTTCTTTGTCCTCCTCAATTATTTGTTTTGCAGTCAAGGTAGCTGGTGTTTCTTCCTCTTACATCACTGACTTTCCCTTGTCACTTTGCCTCTTTGCTTTGAGAATTTCCAGCTCCATGAGGACTTGTTTGTCATTTAGCTACTTGTTTTGTTGCTGATCCAGGTCTGAGTGTGACAAAGGACCCTTCCAAGACCTTTTACTTTCATGATGTGTTACCTTTCATTTTTAAAAGAACATAATTAAATACATGTGCATGATGTAAAGAAGAGGAACATGTCAATCATCAAAACATGAAAACATAAGTCGTTGATAACGGAGTTTGTCCAAGAGGGACTACATCTCTAGGCTTGGTGTCAAGATGGTGTAGACAACTGCATTAAGTGCTATCAGTAGTGATGATGTACATAAGAGGTGATGTTGCTATCATACAAGGAAAATTCCCTCATGCAGGAGTGGCTCCAGGATATGTTCCACTACAGGAACTCTTAGTCAAAAGACTCCTATCAGTATGACACAAAACTCATGCATGATGATTATCCCACCAACATGGCATAGAGGGATCTCAATGAAAACATGCATGACGACAACAAGAGTATCCCATCATCATATAACAAAGGGATCTCAAAACACAACATGATGAATCATGACAAGAAGTGCATCACGCATATGATTCTGCATCACATCAAGTAGGAATCATGAAAATGAGTAAGAAACAAGATCATACATCAAGCATAAATAGGGATTTGTGCAACAAAATGCATAGAAAATGATGTACATGAACACACTGCATATACCTCACGTGAATGATGACACCTGCATTCCACTTAGAAAAGTGGCTCCTCAATAAAATTTCATGGATCATGCTTCCACTCCCTGTTTCTGCAGCAGTCATGGTTCCATCCTCATACTAAAAATGGCTGAAAAATGCAGAACTTTGATGGAGACATGGACAGTGCCATTACATTCATGGCGTCGAGAAGTGCTAAAACCATATAAAAATTTTCAAAAACTGACAAAAGTGAAATTTCACCATTCCTACAAAATTTTGCCTTGAACTGCATGCATAACCTCCTCCTGTCTCGAAATCCATGCCTGCTCTTAGTTCCTCGATTTGCCTGGGCACATTTCTATTAGATATTTGGAGATCCCAATTACAGGGACAAACATGAGGCTCCTTACTAGGACGAGGCACAAGAAGGAAGAAGAACTTGGTGTTAATAACCAAGGCATAAGTCAACCATTGGAGGATGGGCAGAGACCTCAATTCACAGGCTCGAGATACACCAAGGGAGAATGCTTGAAGGTGTCAAATTCTTTTGAGATATCATATAAATTTTCAAGGAAAGAGAATGATGGGAACACATCCCCATCATTGCATCGAAGTTTCCATGGCAAGGAAAGAGCTAAGGAAAGCTCTTATTGCCATACTTACACCAGAGACAGAAAGGGAAGGTATAACCACTTTCAATCTTCAAATGTTCATTTAAATTATAATCATGTTGTTAAATATGAACATAAAGCATGGCATCGAGAAACATGTGCCTTTTGTGGATTACATAGTCATACATTTTCTAAGTGTTGGAAAAGAATAGCAACACACGAAATGAGGAGTCGTGAAAAACCCTCTCAACAGTCGGTGAAGAAACATGTTAAACATATTTAGAGAAAGAAAACATATTGCAATCATTATGACAGAAGTTTCCATCAAAGAGCCACATATTGGAGTGTTCATCCAGAGCAGCGCCTTAAAGACAAAGCGTCAGTGCATGAACCAGGTGAAGTAGTTGTTCGACCATCGAATGCACCACAAGGAGGTGACAAAACGGTTTATAGACATGTTTTCATTTCATGGTCATGCTTTTGTGAATCATTTTTTTCATTTTAAAATCTAAAAGTGATGATGTGTTTTCCAACACTTGTTTAGCAAGAATGATGTCTTGTCTTATTTTGTGTTGCATGATAAACTATGAAAGTGATGTCATGTTTCCATCACTTGTCAAGCAAATAGTGTCTGGGCTTATCTTTGTAAATCATGTGTTGTAGTGATGATGAGTTTTCCATCACTTGTTGAAGCAACAATGATATGTTGGCCTCATTTTCATAGCTAGGGCATTGCGCCCATCTTGTTGTAAACTTGACCACTGAGTACGTGTTATAAACTTGTGGCAAGTGTGGGATGCTTGGGTCGTTAGTTGGTCAGTTAAGACAAGCATGTAATTTGCAAAACAATGTACTACAAGTTGCAGAGGTTGCAGGAGTCAGCTCATTGCTTAAGGCTCTGAAGAACAAAGGTGAATGAGATGGAGATGAGACCTTTCAGGACGCTTGTGATGTAGACAAGGTACAAATAAGTTGCAGATTATTTTTTATGCCTTTGGAGGACCAAAAGCTCCTCGGTGGGGAGGATTAATCCAGGCACCTCAAGAGAAACACATAGGACAAAGAGGACTCAGGAAAGCTCAAAAATAAAAAAGTTTTTATTATACCCAAACTAGGACCAGAGCATAGATCTTTTCATCTTGATCGTGGTGGTGCAAACGGTTCGTCAATCTGAGTCCGGATGAGGAAGTTAGAAGCAATCAAATTTGGGTTGAATTTTTGCTGACTGGGTAGGCTTAAAGAGGCCACAATTTGGACAAAACCAGGCCACCAGATTCTAGAAAAATCTGGCCGGATTCTAGGTGAAATTGTGGCCTAGTTAAAAAGACTCCTTCGGCCTAGTATTCAAATTTTTTAACATGCCTTCTTAATTAAAAATATATATAAATTAAAACAAAAATGAGGGCGGTGATGGGCCACTGCCCTCACCATCCACACCTCTCCTTACAACCATTAACCATACACATATTAAGGTGAGATTGGCAGGAGTTGAACCCACCCGTCGACGTGGGTCGACCCCCACCGGGCGGCCCCATAAAAGAAGCTCCCATAAATATGATGTACCATAAACTAACATTTAATGTGCCAATGTTTTTATTGCAAGAGGTATGGGCGGGCAACCAAATGCGAACCCGACCCCAATTTAATTTATGCGATTTTGATTTTTAAAAATCATAATGTATAAAAAAGGAGGGGTAGGGTTTGACCACCCGACCCCTCCTCAAACAAACTTACCAACTTAACAAATGTACCACAACTACCTGCATTGGTTAATCCACCAACAAATTTACATAAACCTAATTTCTTTCAGTACACCCATGCAGATGGAGGAACTGGGAGTGGGCATGGATTTCGAGACAAGAGGAGGTTGTGCACGTAGTTCGAGGCAGCATTTTGCATGGGGTGAAATTTCACTTTATCATATTTTGACAAATTTTATATGGTTTCATCACTTCTCGATGCCACACACGCAATGGCATTGTCCTTGTATCCATCAGAGTTTTGCATTTTTTGGCTATTTTCAGTGTGAGGGTGGAACCATGATTGTTGCAAAAATAGGGAGCGGAACCATGATCCATGTAAATTTCCTGAGGAGCCACTTTTCTAAGTGGAATATAGGTGTCAACATTCATGTGCAAGCAACCATTTCCATGTGATTTATGCCATGAGATCGATGGTCCGAGCAACTTCAGTAGTTTTGCATTCACTTCTTCAGATGGCCCTTAGTTGTGAGGCATATGTAGTGTTTTCATGTAATTCTTTTTCTATGCATTGTGCTGCACAGATCCCTGCTAATGCTTGATGTGGGATCTTGTTTCTTACTCATTTTCATGATTCTTGCTTGATATGATACGGAATCATATGCATGATGTACTTGTTGTCATGATTCGTCATGTTGTGTTTTGAGATCCCTTTGTTGTATATTAATGGGATACTCTTGTTGTCATCATGCATGTGTGCATTGAGATCCCTTTATGCCATGATGGTGGGATAATCATCATGGATGAGTTTCTTGTCATACTGATAGGAGTCTTTTAACTGAGAGTTCCTCTAGCGGCACATATCTTGGACCCACTCCTGCGTGAGGGCATTTTCCTTGTATGATAGCGACATCACCTCTTATGTACATCATCACTATTGAAAACACTTAATGTAGCGGCCTACACCATCTTGAAACTGGGGCCCGGGGATGTAGTCCCTCCTGAATGAACTCCATTATCAATGGCTGATATTGTCATGTGTTGATGATTGACATGTTCCTCTTCTTTACAGCATGCACATGTATTTATGCAATTTTAAAAATGCAACTTAACACATCATGAAAGTAAAATGTCCTGGAAGGGTCCTTTGTCACACCCGGACCTAGATCACTTGCTCAAGGTATGAAATGACATAATTAGCTCTCACCAACTTATCCATTAGTGCTTTGATCTATGCATCTTTTTCCCTTATGGTTATTTTTTCGGTTTTTGCCTCATCTTGGGCCTCCAAGTAAACTATGTCAATTCCATGATGGATGTGTGCCTGTTCTAGTTCATGATCTTGCATCAAGTCAAAATCCCTTTCCTACTCATCCTCAAGGCTTTCCTCTGGCACCTTTTCTTTCCCTTTATACATTTATGGCACATGTTGTACCTGTTGTGTCAATGAAGAAGGCAAAGCCCCTTCCACATTTTATGGAGAAAGCATTTTCCTATGAGATGATGAAGAAGGCAGGCCCCTTCCACATCAAGTTGAGTAAACACTTGCTTATCTACTGCAAACAACTTTCTAGCCCCTCTCTGATATGTCTTGTAGGCTTTTGGCTCCTCAACAACTTTAGTCTCTTTAGCCTTCAGATCTTTCTTTACTTTTGCACTGCTGGAAGTCCTTTCTACTTCTTGAGGCACCGATGGAGGAATCTTAGGACCATTTAAGATGTCATTAGCAATAAATTTATCCAAGGAGATGTTGAGGAGGTTGAGATGATGTAGCACAATCATCTTAATCAGGGAATAGTGATAGATACTACTCATCAGTTGGGGGCACAAATTTTCTGTATAACGTAGGTCATCTTCTCAATGTTCCCGAATAAGAAATAAGGGATGTTCAACATTTTCACCTTCGTGAAGTGCATAAGAATCCTAAAGTGATAGGTGCACAATCTATAAAATCTATCCTTACATTTAAAATAATTCATAATGACCCTCATCATAGGGGCATACTTGTGTTCAAGGAAATTGAAACGAAAGGTCCTCTTCTTTTCATTTCTATACCTGGATTTGATGTATGGCTCATAGTAGTATCATTCAAATCTTGTGCCTTATACCATTTTTCCCCCACATTTGGGGTCCTTGTGGCATCAGAAATGATGGAGGATGAAACTCTAAATGTCATTCCAGTAAGAGTTACCTTATTATCATAGAGATTAGCTACAAAAATCATGGTTAGCTCAAGATGATGTTGAACTCTTTCCACCTGCTCACAAAACACATAACACCCTAGATGCCTGAAGCAAGTGACAATAATATGAGAAGCCTATAACTCTATGATGGTGGATAGTTCCTCTCTGATAATTCTACCTCCCTTATGTGCTTTTCTCTGATGTTGAGGTTCATCTCCCATGCTTTCACTGCCATTGTTCTCCTCCTCCTCATAATCTCTATCCTCTTTGTCCATGTTTGTCGAATTTTGAAGCTATGTAACCCTAGAGAAGGTAATGAAGGAGTGAGTATTGGTGATTAGGGATAGGAGATGTGGAGATGAACTAGAAGGGGAGATGATCTTATGTAATGTAGGATGAAATATATATGATATGAGAGTGAGAATGAGGGTGCTTTTTCTTGGTAAGGACTGTTTAGAAAATAGGGTTTTAGGATTTTTCTTTAGGGATTAGGGAATCAAGGATATGGATGGATTTGTTTAAGGGAATTAGTAAAAGGGATATATAGGTATTTATAGGAGGGACTAGGGTTTCAAGTAATAGGTGGAGGGATGTGTTTGAGGGAATTAGGGTCTAAGGAAAAGGTGCAGGGATTTGTAAGCAATCTTGGGTTTTAGTTTTGAAATAGCAAACCAACTTCCAAATGATGAATTGAATGCCAACATGATAGCTCAGATATTACACTTACTTTTTTATAAGCTATAGAAGGCAAACAATACGTCTTGAGTGGCCGATAGGGTGTTTTCGCTCTTGGTACCCCTATGCGTAGCACTCCGGCTCTATGCACAACGTCATTCAAAGTTGCATTGGAGAAAATGCCCTATGCGCAATACTCTATCCTTGTGTGTAGCACTCTAGCCTCTGTGTGCAGTGCCTCTTCAAACTACTATGTGCGTAGTGCCACCAATTGGCCTCATTTCCCCTCTCTCCTTCAAGGCTCTTCCTTCTCTTTGTCAAATGAGAGTGATGAATTTGGAAAAGGAGTTTTACATTTTATATAGAGGTGATTTTGATTTTTCTTTAAATAAAACCCACTTTCTAATGTTTTGGAACTTTTTATTCTTTGCTCCAAATCCTTGTTTAATACCTTTCTCTCTTTGTCTCTTTTCAGGTGGATGATTCTTGAATTGAACTGATTTCTTCAGTGGTTTCATTTTCTTGTAGCAAGGAGAAATGTTTGGGGCATCTTGGAACACTTATTACACAAAATGGGTTGAATTACATCAAAAGAATATAAATTAACTAAAAATACTATGTTTTAATCTCAAAAACATGTTGTTGAGATGAAAATTACATTAGTGATAAAAGATCTTAGTACAATCATCATGACTTAATCGAAATCACACTTTTCTTATTGGTCATCCTCATACCTTTGATGCCCTTTATTTGCAGTTTAAATCATGATTTTCACCTTGGAAATGAACCCTAAGACCTAATGGAAAGACAACTGCCTTGACACCTAAAGTAACATATTTGAAACGTCAACTGAATACAACATGGAAATGGATCAGCAAATGTACCTCATGAGGGAAGATTTGATTTTCTAAGAAAAAGACAACCATTAGTGCACCATTTTAACATGACCTAGTGGAATGATCCAAAATTCAGTATGAGACACCTAAAATGAAAATACAAAGAGGAGATTTGATCCCTGGATAACAGAGTTCATCCAGGAGGGACTAGATCTCTGGGTTCCGGTGTCAAGATGGTTTAGGCTGCTGCATTAAGTGCTATCAATAGCGATGATGTACATAAGAGGTGATGTTGCTATCATACAAGGAAAATTCCCTCACGCAGGAGTGGCTCCAAGATATGTTCCACTACAAGAACTCTTAGTCAAAAGACTCCTATCAGTATGACACAAGACGCATGCATAATTATTATCCCACCAACATAGCATAAAGGGATCTCAATGCAAACATGCATGACGAAAACAAGAGTATCCCATCATCATATAACAAAGGGATCTCAAAACACAACATGATGAATCATGACAACAAGTACATTACGCATATAATTCCGTATCACATCAAGTAGGAATCATGAAAATGAGTAAGAAACAAGATCCTACATCAAGCATCAATAGGGATCTGTGCAGCAGAATGCATAGAAAAATATGTACATGAACACACTACATATACCTCACAACCAAGGGCCATCTGAAGAAGAAGATGTCAAACTACTCAAGCTACTTGGACCATCGATCTCAAGAAATCAATCACATGGAAATGGTTTCTTGCACATGAATGATGACACCTGCATTGCACTTAGAAAAGTGGCTCCTCAAGAAAATTTCGTGGATCATGTTTCCACTCCCTATTTCTGCAGTAGTCATGGTTCCATCCTCATACTAAAAATGGTTGAAAAATGCAGAACTTTGATGGATACACATATAGTGTCATTGCATTCGTGGCGTTGAGAAGTGTTAAAAACATATAAAATTTGTCAAAATCTGACAAAGTGAAATTTCACCCCTCCTGCAAAATGTTGCCTTGAACTACATGTGCAGCCTCCTCCTGTCTCGAAATCCATGCCCGCTTCAGGTTCCTCCATCTACCTGGGTGCATTTCTATTAGATATTTGGAGATCCCAATTATAGGGACAAACATCGGGCTCCTTACCAAGACGAGGCATAAAAAGGAAGAAGAACTTGGTTTTAATAACCAAGGCATAGCTCAACCATTGGAGGTTTGGCAGAGACCTCAATTTGCAGGCTCGAGATACACCAAGGGAGAATGCTTGAAGGTGTCAAATTCTTCTGAGACATCATCTAAATTATCGAGGAAAGAGGATGATGGGAAAACATCCCCATCATTGCATCGAAGTTTCCATGGCAAGGAAAGAGCTAAGGCAAGCTCTTATCGCCATACTTACACCAGAGATAGCAAGGGAAGGTATAAGCACTTTCAATCTTCGAATGTTCATTTCAATTATAATCATGTTGTTAAATATGACTGTAAAGCATGGCATCGAGAAACATGTACCTTTTGTGGATTACATAATCATACATCTTCTAAGTGTTGGAAAAGAATAGCAACACACAAAATGAGGAGCTGTGAAAGACCCTCTCAACAGTAGGTGAAGAAACATGTTAAACAAATCTGGAGAAAGAAAACCTATTACAATCATTACGATAGAATTGTCCATAAAAGAGCCACATATTGAAGGCTTCATCCAACGCATCGCCTTAAAGACAAAGCGTCGGTGCATGAACCAGGTGAAGCAGTTGTTCGACCATCGAATGCACCAAAAGGAGGCAACCATTCACCTTGATAAGTGAAAAGTGGTTTGTAGACATGTTTTCGTTTCATGGTCGTGCTTTTTTTGAATCATTTGTTTCATTTTAAAATGTAAAAGTGATGATGTGTTTTCCATCGCTTGTTCAGCAACAATGCTATCTTGTATTATTTTTTGTTGCATGGTAAATTGTGAAAGTGATGTCATGTTTCCATCACTTGTCAAGCAAATAGTCTCTAGCCTTATCTTTGTAAATCATGTGTTGCAATGATGATGAGTTTTCCATCACTTGGTGAAGCAATAATGATATGTTGGCCTTGTTTTTGTATCTAGGGTATTGTGCTCGTCTTGTTGTAAACTTGACCACCGAGTACGTGTTATAAACTCGTGACAAGTGTGGGACTCTTGGGTCATTAGTTGGTCAGTTAAGACAAGCATGTAATTTGCAAAACAATGTACTACAAGTTGCAAAGGTTGCAGGTGTTAGCTCATCGCTTAAGGCTCTGAAGAACAAAGGTGAAGGAGATGGAAGTGAGACCATTCAAGGCGCTTGTGATGTAGACAAGATACAAAGAAGTTGCAAATTATTTTTCTTGCATTTGGAGGACCAAAACCTCCTCAGTGGGGAGGATTGACCTAGGTGGCTCAAGAGAAACACACAGGACAAATAGGACTCAAGAAAGCTCAAAAATAAAAAAGTTTGGATTATACTAGGACCAGAGCATAGATCTTGTCGTCTTGATCGTGGTGGTGCAAATGGTTCATCAATATGAGTCCGGATGAGGAAGTTAGAAGCAGTCAAAGTTGGGTTGACTTTTTGCCGACTGGGTAGGCTTAAGGAGGCCACAATTTGGATAGAACCCAACCTCTAGATTCCAAAAAAATCTGGCCAGATTCTAGGTGAAATTGTGGCCTAGTTAAAAAGACTCCTTTGGCCTAAAATTCGAATTTTTTAACATTCCTTCTTAATTAAAAAAAATATATTAAAAAAAAAAGAGGGTGGTGATTGGCCACCGCCCCGACCACCCACGCCTCTCCTTACAACCATTAACCATACACATATTAAGGTGAGGCCGGCAAGAGTTGAACCCACCCATCCACGTGGGTCGGCCCCCACCGGACGGCCCCATAAAACAACCTCCCATAAATATGACGTACCATAAACAAACATTTAATGTGCCAATGTTTTTACTGTGGGAGGTATGGGGCGGGCCACCCAATGTGGACGTGACCCCCATTTAATGTATGTGATTTCGATTTTTAAAAATCATAATGTATAAAAAAGGAGGGGCAGGGTTTGACCACCCAACCCCTCCTCAACAAACTTACCAACTTAACCAATGTACCACAACTACCTGCATTGGTTGATCCACCAACAAAATTTACATAAACCTAGTTTCTTTCAGTGCACCCATGTAGATGGAGGAACTGGGAGTGAGCACGAATTTTGAGACAAGAGGAGGATGTGCACGTAATTTGAGGTAGCATTTTGCAGGGGTGAAATTTCATTTTGTTAGATTTTGACAAATTTTATATGGTTTCATCACTTCTTGATGCCACGCACGCAATGGCACTGTCCCTATCTCCATCAGAGTTCTGCATTTTTTGGCTATTTTCAGTGTGAAGGTGGAGCCATGACTGCTAGAAAAATAGGGAGCAAATCCATGATGCATGAAATTTTCCTGAGGAGCCACTTTTCTAAGTGGAATATAGGTGTCAAAATTCATGTGAAAGCAACCATTTCCATGTGATTTATGCCGTGAGATCGATGGTTCGAGAAGCTTCAACAGTTTGACATTCACTTCTTCAGATGGCCCTGGGTTGTGAGGTATATGTAGTGTGTTCATGTACTTCTTTTTCTATGCATTGTGCTGCACAGTTCCCTTTTGGTGCTTGATGTGGGATCTTGTTTATTACTCATTTTCATGATTCTTGATTGATGTGACGCGATATCATATGCGTGATGTACTTGTTATCATGATTCATCATGTTGTGTTTTGAAATCCCTTTGTTGTATGTTGATGGGATACTCTTGTTGTCATTATGCATGTGTGCATTGAGATCCCTTTATGCCATGTTGGCGGTATAATCATCATGCATGAGTTTCTTGTCATACTGATAGGAGTCTTTTAACTGAGAGTTATTGTAACGGAACATATCTTGGAGCCACTCCTGTGTGAGGGCATTTCCCTTGCATGATAGCGACATCGCCTCTTATGTACATCTTCACTATTTAAAACACTTAATGCATTGGCCTACACCATCTTAACACCAGGGCCTGGAGACGTAGTCCCTCCTGGACGAACTCCATTATCGATGGCTTATGTTGTCATGTGTTGATGATTGACATGTTCCTCTCCTTTACAACATGCACATGTATTTATGTTCTTTTAAAAATGCAACTTAACACATCATGAAAGTAAAATGTCTTGTAAGGGTCCTTTGTCACACCCAAACCTGGATCACTTGCTCAAGGTATGAAATGACATACTTAGCTCTCGCCAACTTATCCATTAGTGTTTTGATCTGTGCATATTTTTCCCTTATGGTTATGTTTTCGATTTTTGCCTCATCTTGGGCCTCCAAATCAACAATCTCAATTCCATGATGGATGTGTGCCCGTTCTAGTTCATCTTCTTCCATCAAATCAAAATCCCTTTCCTCCTCATCATCAAGGCTTTCCTCTAGCACCTTTTCTTGCCATTTATATAGTTGTTGTGCCTGTTGTACCTGTTGTGTCGATGAAGAAGGCAAAGCCCCTTCCACATTTTACGGAGCAAGAATTTGCCTATGAGTTGATGAAAAAGGCAAGGCCCCTTCCACATCAAGTGGAGTAAACACTTGCTTATCTAGTGCAAACAACTTTCTAGCCCCTCTCTGATATGTCTTGTAGGCTTCTGGCTCCTCAACAACTTTAGTCTCTTTAACCTTCTGGCATCTTCCTTTACTTTGGCACTGTTGGAAGGCCTTTTTTCTTCTTGAGGCACCAATGGAGGAATCTTAGGACCATTGAAGAAGTCATTATCAATAAATGTATCCAAGGAGATGTTGAGGAGGTTGAGATGGTGTAGCACAATCATCTCAATCAAGGAATAGTGATATATACTACTCATCTGTTGGGGGCACAACTTTTTCTGTACAACGTAGGTCATCTTCTCAATGTTCTCGAATAAGAAATAAGGGATGTTCAACATTTTCACCCTTGTGAAGTGCATAAGAAGCCTAATGTGATAGGTGTACAATCTAGAAAATCTGCCCTCATATGTAAAATACTTCATAATGACCCTCATCATAGGGGCATACTTGTGTTCAAGTAACTCGAAAGGAAAGGTCCTCTTCTTTTCATTTCTATACCTATATTTGAT
Organism: Pinus tabuliformis; assembly: GCA_031772625.1. Lineage (NCBI taxonomy): Eukaryota > Viridiplantae > Streptophyta > Pinopsida > Pinales > Pinaceae > Pinus > Pinus tabuliformis. Next base: position 755,523,105 of record CM062809.1, read on the forward strand.
GTATGGCTCATAGTACTGTCATCCAAATCTTGTGCCTTATACCATTTTTACCCACATTTGGAGTCGTTGTGGCATCAGAAATGATGTAGGATGAAACTGTAAATGTCACACCAGCAAGAGTTACCTTGTTATCACAGAGATTGGCTACAAAAATCATGGTTAGCTCAAGATGATGTTGAACTGTTTCCACCTGCTCACAAAACACATAACACCACAAATGCCTGGAGCAAGTGATGGTCATATGAGAAGCCTATAACTCTATGATGTTGGATGGTTCCTCTGTAATAATTCTACCTCCCTTATGTGGTTTTCTCTGATGTTGAGGCTCATCTCCCATGCTTTCACTTCCACTGTTTTCCTCCTCCTCATAATCACTACCCTCTTTCTCCATGTTTGTCGAATTTTGAAGCTGTGTAACCCTAGAGAAGGTAATGAAGGAGTGAGTATTAGTGATTAGGGATATGGGAAGGGGAGATGAACTTATGTAATGTAGGATGAGATATATATGATATGAGAGTGAGAATGAGGGTATTTTTTCTTGGTAAAGACTGTTTAGAAAATAGGGTTTTAGGATTTTGCTTTGGGGATTAGGGAATCAGGGATATGGATGGATTTGTTTGAGGGAATTAGGTAAAAGGGATATAGAGGTATTTATAGGAGGGATTAGGGTTTCAAGGAATAGGGGATGTGTTTGTTGGAATTAGGGTTTAAGGAAAAGGTGGATGGATTTGTAGGCTAGGGTTTGAGTTTTGAAATAGCAAACCAACTCCCAAATGATGAATTGAATGCCAACATGATAGCTTAGATATTACACTTACTTGTTTATAAGATATAGAAGGCAAACAATGCATTTTGAGCGACTGATAGGGTGTTTTGGCACTTGGTAGCCCTATGCACAACGCTTCGTCTCTATGCATACCGCCATTCAAATTTGCACTTGATAAAGTGCCCTATGTGCAATGCTCTATCCCTGTGTGTAGCGCTCTAGCCTCTGTGTGCAGCGCCTCCTCAAACTCCTCTATGCGTAGTTCCATTTCTCCTATGCACAACGCCTCCTCTCCTTAGCCACCAATTGGCCTCATTTCCCCTCTCTCCTTCAAGGCTCTTCTTTCTCTTTGTCAAATGAAAGTGATGAATTTGGAAATGGAGTTTTACATATTATATAGAGCTGATTTTGATTTTTATTTAAAGAAAACCCACTTTCTAATGTTTTGGATATTTTTCTCCTTTCCTCCAAATCTTTGTTTAATACCTTTCTCTCTTTGTCTCTTTTCAGGTGGATGATGCTTGGATTGAACTGATTTCTTCAGTGGTTTCATTTTCTTGCAGCAAGGAGAAATGTTTGGGGCATCTTGGATCACTTATTACACAAAATGGGTTGAATAACATCAAAAGAACATAAATTAATTAAAAATACTCTATTCTCATCTCAAAAACATGTTGTTGAGATGAAAATTACATTAGTGACAAAAGATATTTGTACAATCATCATGACTTATTGGAAATCATGCTTTTCTTATTGGACATCCTCATACCTTTGATGCCCTTTATTTGCAGTTGAAATCATGCTTTTCACCTTGGAAATGAACCCTAAGACCTAATGGAAATACCTTGGAAATGAACACTATAACCTAATGGAAAGACAATTGCCTTGACACCTAAAGTAACATATTTTAAACCTCAACTGAATACAACATGGAAATGTGTCAACGAATGCACCTCATGAGGGAAGATTTGATTTTCTAAGAAAAATACAACCATTAGTGCACCATTTTAACATGACCTAGTGGAATGATCCATAATTCAATATGAGACACCTAAAATGGAAATACAAAGAGCATATTTTATCCCTGATGGAAGTATGCATATCTTGACACTAACATTGGCCTTATTGGGGATGGCATCTCCTTGAAGGTGTCAAGAACACCGTAGACAAAGTGCTTAGCTGATTGGGCCAATACGGTCAAACAAATGAATGATTCAAAACCTTTTTGAAAATTTTGAAAAATGATGACTTGATACAAACTAAAGACTGACTCACAAAAGACTCTAAACTGATTCAAAAACCAACTAAACTCACCACAAATAATTTAAGCTTTATATCCTTCACTTCAAGCCCCAAGCTCAAATAACGTTATGCTTCAAATATTGCAAGGAAAGCAAACTAGTATGTACAATGATAGTGAAGCTACTTTAGCAAACTGCATCAAAAATAGTAGTGTTTCAGGAGCCTACCACTCACTGGTCCTCCTGAGCATTCTTGACCATCCATTTCCTTTAATAAAAATTCATTCTATCCTCGATAGGCTGAGTTTTTATACAGTCCTTTCCATAGATTGTAAAACTTACCATGCTTTCCTTTTTCTTCATTTTGTGCATCCCATCGCAGCTATACATATTCCTACTGAAACTTTTTTGCCTTGGTTTTGTGGTCATAAATCTTCTTTATCTTCTCTTGCAGTTGAAAAGTGTTTTGGGAAACTTGTTTTCTTGTTTGTTGAAGGTGAATCATTTGATTGATCTGGCACTGAATATCATCCTCTTCACTGCCAGCTTCTTGCAACAATCTCATGACGGGGACTGCAAGGGATGTGGGAAACATTGTGTCAGTACCATAAACCAATTCAAAAGGTGACATACCTATTGATTTCTTGTTGCTCACTCTTTCGGCCCACAAAACATTGACAAGCTTCCGATGCCAATTCTTTTTGTTTACTTCCAACAACTTCTTAATAATGTTTACCAAGGATTTATTTGAAGACTCAACTACTCTGTTTCCCAGCGGGTAGTATGTTGCGGGATGACCTAATGTGATGTTGTATTTGTTGCAAAACTAAATCATTCTATTCAACTTAAATGTTGTTGCATTATCTGTAATAATCTTGTGAGAGTAACCAAAACGAGACAAGATATTGGACTCTTAAAACTGAATGATTACCATTTCCGTAGCTTGCCTTGTTAGAATAGCTTCGATCCATTTGGTGAAGTAATCGGTAACCGTCAAAATCCATCTGTTTTGTGCTACTGATGTAGGATGAATTTCTCCTATGAAATCAAGCCCCCACTGTTGGAAAGGTTCATTAACTACAATCCATTTTAGAGGGAGGAAGCAGCTTCCTTTTTCCTTGAAAAACTTAACATTCATGGCAACTCATGATTTTCTTATATAAATCTAAAAACAAAGATGACCAATAATATCCTACTCTCAAGATTTTATTAGTTGTTGTTTTCCAAAACAAGTGACCCCCACAATCTCCTCTGTGGAAATCATTCATTACCTGCTGAGCTTCATTTTCAACCAAACAATTAAGGAGAACCGCTCTTGGATATTTCCAATAGAGAGCACTATCTAAAACGAAGAATTTTACAGACTTTAGTTTTAGTGATCTACCTTTGCTTCTTGATATTCCAGGAGGAGGAGAAAGACACTGAAGAACATATACTATATCAGAATACCAAGGTGAGTTGAGAAAAATCTGTGATACCTGAATGAGTGTTCCACCATCTTTGTCATGTGACATTGATGCAATGAGATTTATGTCTAGAACATGAAGATTCGACTCAGCCATGAGTTTTTGCAAGGCTTGACCTTTGATCAGTTTGGTAGGCTTAATATCAATATCATACTCTAACATTGTTGTTATCCACTTACCCCTTCTTCCCTCCAGATTAGTTTTCATGAGGACATCTTTGACAGTCGTTTGAGGAACATATGCTATGGTATGTGAATGCAGAATGTAAACTTAGAAATCCTTCAAATCTTGTTTCTCAATGATATTATAGTGCAAAGCAACATCTCTGTTAATCCAACTGAAAAATTCAATGGGCTATTCCACCTAATCCTTCTTTTGCATCAACACCATAGCCAAAGTGTGCTTATATGCAAATGAAAATATAATAAAACCATTAGTATATTCAGGATTGATCAAAATAGGAGTTGTGGTAAAAACAAGTTTTACGAAGTTGAAAGATTTCATGGCATCCTCGGTCCATTTCACAGTGTTTTCCTTCTTCTACATATTAGTTAAGTCACACAAATGCTCAGCCAAATTTGGTATAAATATGCATAAGAAATTCATATTACCGTTCAAAGCTTGAATCTCCTTTTTGTTATGCGGAAAGTCTATTTTCTCAATTGCCTCCACCCTTGAAGGATCAATGCGAATACCATCTTTACAAATTATATGCGTGAGGAGTTTACGTTCCTCCATGGCAAAAAGACTCTTCTTTGCATTTAAAGAAATCCCTAATGCCCTGCATTTCTGAAAAACAATCCTCAATTGGTGTAAGTTCTCATCATCACAACCAAAAAATATTGTCAAGTCATCTAAATAAACTACCAAGGAAACATTCTTCTCATTAGTGAAAGCTATATTCATGGCCTGATGAAAAGTGGCCCCGACATTCTTCATCCCAAATGGCATCTTGGCATACTAAAAAATTCCCAATGGTGTTGTGAAGGCAATTTTGTCTTGGTATTTTTCATGCACGAGGATCTGATTGTAACTTGAGTACCCATCTAGTAGTGACATCTGTGATGCTCCAACTACTCTTTGCAGAATATGGTCCATATTAGGAATAGGGTCATTATATTTTAGGGATACTTTATTTAGGTTCCAGAAATCAATGCAAAACCTTATCTCTCCAGTATTTTTTCATAGCGAGACCAAATTTGAAATCCAATCAAAGAATCTAATTGGAACAATGACACCAACTTTAAACAATTTGCTTACCTCTTTCTCGACGAATGGCAGCAACTTTGGATTGATTCTCCTACACTTTTGTCTAAAATGTTTTTGATCTGGCTTAATAGGAGTGGTATGCTGAATGATGTTCTTGTCATATAGCTTCAAATCTAAGTAATCCCACGGAAAAACATCATAAAATTCAAAAAGCAATTTAACATAGTTAGCCTTTGACTCAGGAGATAATATTTTTTGATAACTTAACAAGATTGGGCTGGTCCACTGTCCCAATGTTTACATCTTCAACTCCTTTGTCATTAGGAACCAAGGTTGGTTTTCTCGCCACATCATCTTGATCAAACAACTCCTCTAAAGGTATAAGACCTCTAGGAATAACATTATCCTTCAGCTGTAAAACATCAACCTGATTTACCTCAACGTCTTGTTCATCAGAATCACTAACATCATCAATGAAAGCATTCTTAGAATTCCCTTCATTCTAGAAAAAGGAATTAATTTCATTTTCATCCTAGAAAAATTTCCAATATCTCAAATTATTAGGAATAGTAGGCCTATGCTTGACATGAATTTCAAATTTATTGCTAGAATTCATTGGAATTTTAAGGTTGCTCGTTGTTGTAGCAAGTGAATTAGCATTGGTGTTTTGACTTCTTGGCACCATTGTCAATGTGTATTCTGGAAACATTTTCAAGATATCCATGACTGAATTCCTATAAGCTCTCATCCACAGATGCTTCACTTGATATTCTTCTTTTACTTGTTTAATCACTAGCTCTGAATCACCATAAACATAAATTCTTTTTACACTGAGCTTCTTCAAAATTTTAGACGTGTAATCAATGCCTCGTACTTAGCTTCATTATTAGGGCAATCAAAATATAATTTATAGGAACAAACTCTAACATTACTTGGGACTTTGTCTAGCTGAAAAACAAGACTTTGAATCCAAATTCCAATACCTGCACCATCTTTACCCAAAGCACCATTGAAGTCCATGCTGCAAAGGTCGGCTTCATCTTCTAGATGTTGGAATTCTACTTTAGTTTCGATCTTACCTTTGTTGGTTGGTTCATTTTCCTGCCCTTCACTGATTTTCTTTTGCTGTGGAGGTTTCTTAGAGGGAATTGCCATTTTTTCGTTTTCTTGATTAAGAACTGCTCTAAAACTCTCGGAAATTTCTGGTACATCATTTACTTCTACAAGATGAATATCTACATCATTCAATCCACTATCAGTGTATGAAACAAAATACTCTAAATATGTATGTACAACATTTATCAAATGATTTATGGGCTTCTCTTTACTAGTGATCATATACTTCATCTCTTTTCTCAATACAACTTCCTCAATTTACAGAAAACAGGGATTGTGACATAAGATAAGTTAAGTTGTAAAGTGCCTTTGAGTTTTTCTCCCCATGATATAGAAAGCAGCATACCAAATCGAGGTGCTATATTAGCTACTACCACATCCATCAATACATTATTGACTGGGATTTGATCTAAAGAAACCACCAAATCTTTGATGAGACCAATGCAATGAACTCTACTGGAATCAAATGAATATAATTCATGATATTTTTGGGTGATATCCAAGCCTAGATTTTCCATGATGGCCTTAGGCATCAAATTGTGGGAAGCTCTGGAATCAAGCATAGCATTATGAAAAATATACTCATGCAGTCTAAGACTCAAATAAAAGGGTGGGACTTCGCTATCTTCTAGCTAACCTTCTATAGCTGAACCAAAAATAATTTTAGGGTGATCATCCTCAACATTGACCATGTCAGACAAAGGATCAATTTGCAGTATTCTAGACACATGGGGTTTGTAATGGATATTCTTAACAATCTCAGTAAAAGGAATGGACACTTAAATTTAACAATTTCACTTTCTAAATTAAAATTTGTGACTTTATCTACCTATTTGACACTGATGTCCCTCTTATATATTTTCTCCTCTGTCGCACTATCCTTTTTCTAATTGTCTTTTTCTTTTGCAGTTGTACTTGTTGATAGCTAATTTACCTTGCCAGAATTTTGATCGGCATGCTCCTTTCCCGTTTCTTGATTGTTTGGGGGATCATTCTTTGATTGAACATCCTTCCTCTTCTGAATAGGATTGATCGGTACATCTCTGCTCCTCAAAGGATATTGTCTTTGCTGTGCGCTCAAAGAATTCATGTAACCACACTGATAATCATTAGATTCAGCCTCCAAAACAACATCATTTCCTAAGATGTAGTCCTCATCCTTTAGAATGTCGGAACCTTTTGCATACCCCTCAACTTTGGTTAGAAATATAGGCATACCATCAGCAGTGAAAAAGTGATTTGTTTCAATTACCAGATCTTCCTCGTCTTCTTCTTCTACTCCTTGAACATAATTCTGTTCTAAGGGAGTTCTGATTTGCTGCTGTTGTTGTGCTGGTTGTTCCAATGCTTTTTGTTCTCTTTGCTTGACTCAGAATTGGGGCTACTACTACCCTCTAAAGTTTGGGTTCTGGATCTGAGGTTCAGGTCTATCTGTGATGGAAAACCAGTCAACCATCCTTTCCATTGTTCGAATCAATGTATCAATTTTCACATCTGAAGTGGATGCTTCTTCCTTCACGGTCACACTTTTCTATGATGTCATTCTTGCTCGTTTGGCCAGCATGTTCACTTCAACGCTCACAACATTCTTTTGCATGTCTTCTAGAGTTGTAGGATCACATTGATGCAACTAATATGTCATATCAGCATCAAATCTATCTGGAAACCTAAGCAAAACCAGTCCCTTGGGTGGTTTGATATTTGTAGGCATAGCATTGTACACTACATTAAATCTCACATAATAGTATTTCACATTTTCACCAACAGTTCTTTTGATGTTATCATATTCAGACAGAATCTGAAGGGGATTTTTCTTCACCTCCCACCAATCTAGGAACTGCCTGTGGAGGACGAGTATAGTAGTGATAGAAGCTGCTAGTAGGGCTCTGAACCATTTCCAAACTTCTCCTCCAAAACTTTTCACAAACAACCTCATCATCTCATATTCAATTTCAACTTCATGGAGGTCAAAGAAATCATTCATCTTGTCTATGCACTTTCCAGTTGTAATGGTTTGAGTGCCATCAAAGAAAAGTGTTTTTGTTTCATAATCAACAAGAATGGCACCAGGATTTTGAGGTAAAACAAGGGGTGCATTTGGGGCAGCAATAACTGGAGGTGGGGAAGGTGCTAGATTTAAAGAAAGGATTGCGATATTTGGTATACTCAAGGGGGGATTAATGATATCTTGAGTGGTGTGAACAATCTGTGAAGAAGAAGGCAGGTGGTGACTGATTGTTTGGGTGGAACTAGATGGAAAGGAGATATCTTGAAAATTCAAAGATGCCCTATGAGTCTTATTTTGCACCACAAGTGTTTAAGTTTGAAGAGAGGTTCTGCAACTGATCAAGAGTATGAATAAGCCGTGACACTAATTTATTTTGTGAGAACAAGCATTTAATGGGATTGTAAAGAGATATAGAGGAATCAACAACTGTCTAATCAATCCAACTTAAAGACTTACTGTGAAATAAACTTTGCTCAAAATTAAGATCAAACGTAATGTCTTACAAAGTGTCTAACCTTCTTGGGAGTGAATTAACATGAGGAATGAAATCTTCACTTGATTGTTCTTCGACTAAACTGGATTTCTCTACAACCTTCTTAGATTTTCACCATATTTTATGAGGATCACTGGGAGTGGTTGGAAAATTCGGATTTGGATTGGATCTGTTGTACTTTCGAGAAGCCAGTATGTCAAATTTTGAAATTTTATATATTACTTTACAACTTTCCAATTCAGCCTATTAATTTCTAAAACTCATCATCCACAAGCTTAAGAATTCAAATGAAACATGCTAGTGGGCTGATTAACTTCGGATCTTTCAATCCCCATTATGGTTGCCACTATGTTATCACCTAGATTGAACTGTAGGCTGAAGGAAGGAAATGCCATGGTAACCACAAACCACGCTTAGCCAATTAGCTAGCCCTACTAGGCCAAGAGAGGGCTCTCTCTATAAGTATGTCAACCAACATGACTGGATCAAGAAAATGATATTAGGCTAGGTATAGTAGCACAGGGTTTGATTTAATTTTAATGGGGTTTTTCTAGATTAGGAGGAGTCAAATGATTAGGGAAAGGAAATTAGGTCAAAACTCCATGGTGCTCGATGGGGCAAGGCAGGCACAAGGTTCAACACTCTAGGATTTTATGGGTGAGGTGATTTCAAGACATGTGAGGAGATAGAAAGAGCATGCAAGTAACATGGATTCTTCCTAGACTAAAGAAAACATAGTCTGTGAAATGTCTACCCAAAACAGAGCATAGAAGTTATGTATTTTACCTTTCAGACTTGTATACATTCACATGAAAAGCATGAAATGATGAATGAATATCCAATTTTCCCTTTCATTTCTCAATCTTATTGATCCAATCATTTGACCCTCTAGATGGATTAGGTTTTTTCAATATTCATTATTAGATCAACAATACATTTTAACACATGAAAACATAAGGAAAACTAAACTGAGCATCATACCACATGGATACCAGAGAAATAGTTGCAACTTTCCATTCATCTCCTGCTAAAACTGATACAAAATGATGTCTACTCAAAGCATAAGCATCCCACTGAGTCCAACCCTTTACAATGAGAAAGAAGAAGAAGATATAGACTGATTCAACCTCCTCCCATCCTCAAGGGTCGAATCCCTAAGATGAGGAGATAGTCTAACCAAAACTGAACAAGAAACTAGAATCTAGGCATCCTAACAACTTGCCTCTAAAAGTGAGGAAACTGATTCATTTGTCCTCAAGATAAACTTTAATATAATGAATCTACCTTCTAGCACTTATTATCCATAATATTTACATGCCTAGTCATCATTTACATCTGTAAAACACCATCCATGAGAGGAAACCCAAAATTATAGTCAAGGCACAGTGAAATGGAAACTCGGCACAAGTTTTTTCCTATGCATAGTGCCCAAGCTCTATGCGAATGATTTTTGCATTGCCATTCTGGAGGCCTTCCCGATGTCTAAATTGAGCTAATGATAACTCATTGGAAATCTCCTCAAGTCATCTTTCCAGATAATCTTGAAGTTTTGCATTGAAAGCTCATTTGACCACTAAAACATTGATTCTCCCAAGAATTCTTATGTGTATCAAAAAGGGGCAAAAGGTCATTTTTTGGGTGTCGTTTGACCTTTTGGTTCACCAATTATACTTTAAAAGCTTAGAAAATTCTTAGGGTGCATGTACTCATCATTCAGAATAAAAAATGTTGACCATTTCAAAAAATTTGTGTCAAAAATTGCCAAATTCTTTAAAAGGAAAAAATTCTTCAAAACTTGCTCAAAATTGTGGAGAACACCACCATTAAGTGTCCTGGTTGTCCAAGGAAGCTTCAACAAGCAACTTAATCCTATCATCCTCCTTTTTTCCTTTCAATTATTTTTTTAGCCTTCTTTTCATTTGCTTGACCCTTATGTTGCAAATATTGTTTCGGGTCCTGTAATGGAGAGCCATGTGCCTAATGATTCAATTGTCCCCGTTGGCCTTTTATAGTAGCTTCTCCAAATGAAAATTGACCCTATCAAGCCAAGTTTCTCTATCCTCCTCAATTTCCTTCTCAATTCTTTGTTTTGGAGTCAAGGTAGCCAGTGCTTATTCCTCTTGCATTACTGACTTTCCCTTGTCACTTTGCCTCTTTGCTTTGAGAAGTTCCAGCACCATGAGGACTTGTTGGTCACTTAGATACTTGTTCTCTTGCTCATGGTATGAAATGACATGCTTAGCTCTTGATAAGTTGTCCATCAATGCTTGGATATATGCATATTTTTCCCTTATGGTAGGTTTTCATTTATTGCCTCATCTTGGGTCTCCAAGTCAACTATCTCAATGCCATGATGGATGTTTGCTCATTCTAGTTCATCATCTTCCATCAAATCCAAACCCCTTTCCTCCTCATCATTAAGGCTTTCCTCTGGCACCTTTTCTTTCCATTTATATAATTGTTGCACTTGTTCTACCTATTGTTTCAATGAAGAGGGAAAATCCCCTTCCACATTTTGTGGAGCAAGAATTTTCCTATGAGCTGATGAAGAAGTCAAGGCCCCTTCCACGTCAAGTTGAGTAAACACTTGCCTATCTGCTACAAACAACTTTATAGCCCCTGTTTGATATGTCTTGTAGGCTTCTAGCTCGTCAATAGCTTTAGTATATTTAACCTTCTCATACTTCCTTACTTTGACACTACTGGAATGCCTTTCTGCTTCTTGAGGGACCAGTGGAGGAATCTGAGGACACTTGAAGATGTCATTAGCAATAAATGTATCCGAGGAGATGTTGAGGAGGTTGAGATGATGTAGCGCAATCATCTTAATCGGGGAATATTGATAGGTACTACTCATCTACTGGGGGTATGGCTTTTTCTGTACAATGTAGGCCATCTTCTCAATGTTCTTGAATAAGAAATAAGGGATGATCAACATTTTCACCCTTGTGAAGTACATAAGAAGCCTAATGTGATCAGTGTACAATCTAGAAAATGTACCCTCACATGTAAAATACGTCATAATGATCTTCATCGTAGGGGCATACTTAGCATCAAGGAACTTGAAAGGAAACGTCCTCTTCTTTTCATTTTTGCACCTAGATTTGATGTATGGCTCATAGTAGTGCTCATCTAAATCTTGTGCCTTATACCATTTTTCCCCCACATTTGAAATCCTCGTGGCTTCAACAATGATGGAGGATGAAACTGTAAATGTGACCGTAGCAAGAGTTACCTTGTTATCATAGAGATTGGCGACAAAAATCTTGGTCAACTCAGGATGATGTTGAACTCTTTCCAACAGCTCATAAAACTCATAACACCCTAGATGCCTGAAGCAAGTGATAGTCATATGAGAAGCCTGTAACTCTCTTATTTTGAATGGTTCCTCTTTGATAATTCTACCTCCCTTATGTGGTTTTTTCTAATGTTAAGGTTCATCTCCCATGCTTTCACTGCCACTATTTTCCTCCTCATAATCTCTATCCTCTTTGTCCATGTTTGTCAAATTTTGAAGTTGTGTAACCCTACAGGGTGTAATGAAGGAGTGAGTATTGGTGATTAGGGATAGGGGAAGGAGAGATGAACTTATGTAATGTAGGATGAAATATATATTATATGAGAGTGAGAAGGAGGGTATTTTTCTTGGTAAGGACTATTTAGAAAATAGGGTTTTATGATTTTTCTTTGGGGATTAGAGAATAAGGCATATGGAGCGATTTGTTTGAGGGAATTAGGGTAAAATGGAAATGGATGGATTTATAGGAGGGATTAGGGTTCCAAGTAATAGGTGGAGGGATGTTTTTGAAGGAATTAGGGTTCAAGGAAAAGGTGGAGGGATTTGCAGGAAATATAGGGTTTGAGTTTTGAAATAGCAAACCAACTTCATAATGATGAATTGAATGCCAAGAGGATAGCTCAGAGATTACACTTACTTGTTTATAAGCTATAGAAATCAAACAATCACCTCACTACCCCGCAGGTGGGCGGGCAACCAAGGTGGCACTAGTGGTGTTAAGGCAGAATCCCCCCATGCCACCTTGGTGGCCCTCCTGCCTGCGGGGTGGCAGGAGATTCTGGGAATCACCTACCACCATGTGGGTGGGTGGGCCACCGGGGTGGCACTGGGGTGAGCAAGGCAGCCCCCCCGCCTTGCCACCCTAGCGGCCCGCCCACCCGTGGGGTGGCACAGGCTGAGGATGGGTAGAGGGCATTGGTTGGGCTGCTAAGGTGGGCTAGGGGGTCGGGCCCAATGGCTGACTCAGTTGGCTAGCTGATTTTTAGGGGGAAACGACAGGGAGATGTATTTTTTATTTTTATTTTTTTCCGAAATTGTTATGATTTATAAAATTAATTATCATTTATCATTTTTGTTGTTAATTTAAGTTACTACGTTTTCGTCATTTATTGATTTATGTGTTTCCTTTTTCAGGAAAATGGCATCAAAGAATATTTCTATGAATCTTTCTAGACCAAAGACTCTTAAAGATAGATCTTCAAAAAAATTTGGTGAATGAACTCCCCCAAGATGATGGCTACAAATCTTTCAAGTGCCTCAAATCATAAGGAGATGATTTCATACTAGAAGAAATCAAAAGCAGTGAAACTTCCATCAAAAGTATGGTATGTGAAAGAAAGAGAAAGTCAAAATGTGCATATATATCTATATGTTGATATACCTAATGATACTGGAATTTATAATGTGATGGGAAGAGTCATAGACATGTGTTCGGTACCAGACAGTGAAGTTGTTTACATACTTACAAAACCACCCAAGTCACATGAAAGGATTAAATACTAGTTATCATATTCATTATTTGACACGAGAGAGGTATCTACAAAGTTTTGTAAAGAAATTGTAAATGAGATGAAACAAAATATCGTAAGTGTTGTTATTTATATTTGTGTTTTGCGTTCCTCTAACTGTCTCACTATATTCTTTTAACTTTGTTTTTATTGACATATGATATTTTTTTGGGAAAAATTTTGTTGAAAGTTGTTCAATTAGGTTGGGAGGCATTCATTTTATAGAGCATGATATTATGAAAGTTGTCAGCAGTTTTTACTCAGTGTCAGAAGAAGATATGGAAAACAAGAAAAATGTAGTAATTCATGATGCTACAAAACTACATCCAAGGGATCAGAAAAAAAAAAAAAAAAAAAATGCCTCTAGTGGATAAATCTAGTAAGAGTAGACAAATTACTTTTGAATACAAGGAAGTTGAAACTAGCAGTGAAGAATATGTTGTCATTACTGAGGATGACAATGGAAATAAGAAGAGTCATAAGAGACCAAAAGTAACAATGCCCAAAAATAAATATATTACGGTTAATGATGAGAATGTTATGAAGAAGAAAAGTAAAGTTGAACATTTTGAAGTAGTCATTACCAATAGCCAAGAACCTAGTGAAACTTCATGAAAGAAAGTAGATAAATCATCACACCAGGAGCTGATTTTGAGCATGGCATTATCAAAACAAACAAAAAGTGCCATTCGACAGAACTTGACAAAGAGAAACTTAATTGAGGGTGGTCATACATTTTAGCTTAATGCCAGACAAATCTATAAGGCAAGCGAAGGACAATGTCAATATCAAATCAGAAAGCCAAATCATCTACATGTTCACAACTTGAAGACATTGACGAGGTACAATCCATATGCTCATGTGGTTAATTATGTTCTTCTTGTTGATCCAGTTCAAGTTCCAAAAAAAGAAGCATTTGATAAGTCAAAATGTTTTGAATACAATTATTTTGTGCTTAGGGGGAACCATTCTGTAGAAGCTCAAAGACAGTTGATGGAGGAATATCCCAATAGCCCATGTTTTGAAATAATGAAATGTATTATTTATGTTGGTTTATCAGATACAAAAGGAAACTTAGTGGCATGGGATCATAATTCAGATAATGAATATAAGATGTCTATGAATTTCATCCAAAGGGTTAGGTTTATTCATAGTGAATTTGAAGAAAAATGTGGTGGAGATAGGATAAATGTTACTGTAGATTTCTGAAAGGAATGTTGTATGGAAAAAGGCTATCCAATTGAAGAGAAAATCAATTCAAAAGGTGGCAAAGGCGGTAAATTTAGAGATTTATTCAGAGGTGTTGATAACATTTTCCAATTGGCATTTAGAACTGGAGATATATGGCAGTTGATTAATGAGATTTTTAGCATGTGGGAGAACATTGGCATTAAAAACCAGAAGGTCAAAAAGTCTAAGCCATTGATATGTAGCAACAGTAAATCAGGTCTTGAAATGAAGCAACTTCTAGAAGATATGACTATCACACCTTGGAGAGCATTGCAAGGAGTGAAGGATGAAAACAATTTCAAAGAAATATTATCTCATGTGAGGTTAGGGGAATTATCATTGGAGAAAATGTCAGATGAATTTCAAAAGTAAGTTTGTTGAATTATTTTTATTTATTTATAGATTATAATTTTCTTTTAGATATAACATATTGTTCTTGTTAGTATTTGTTATACATATCATTACATTAACTTCTTTTACTTTATCTATGCAGTCACAAAGTTTACATAAAAATTCAAGAATATATGGTTAAATTGTTGAATGAAGATAGTTGGGATGCTGTTGTATGCAACTATCCAGATTCAAGTTCTACATCAACATTAATTTTTTTATCTTGCATTTAAAAAGGTATGTTGATTTATAAATTCATTTTTATTCATCTATGTACTATTTTTAATTTATAACTTATACATATATTTGTTTATTTTATAAAAGATGAAGAAGGATGATAATGGAGCACCAGATAGTTTCAGAAGCTTTATTGAAAAAATAAAGATCGAAAGACTGAAGAAGTCACCTATTAAGAATATTGAACTTGATCCAACTCTTACTCATTGCATTTGGAATCGGCTAGACACTATTCAATATCAAGTACTACAAGGCGATTGCGAAGACATTGTTAAACTCATACCTAAAAGGGATTATGCCCTAGTTATTTCAGATATTCCCCATGGTTTCATTATTCCAAACATTTACTATGATAGTGACCCTTATACTTATCAAGATCTTAATAAAGTGGTTGCAAGATTTCTAGAAGTCACGCCATCACCATTATGGAGATTTTTCATTCTGACACACAATTGGAAATGTTATTGTCAAGCTTCAAAGGGAAAACAAATTCAAGGATGCAGCTTACATGGTAAGACGCTTAAAATGTATATTTGATTAATGTTAAAAAATTCATTCATGCAAGAGTTAATTGACCTTTTACTATTTCATGTTATAGGAAAAAGTCAAATCTTCTTAACCATGAAGATCAACTATTTATAAATGATTGTGAGTTCATCCATATTGATAGTTGGGCAAAAGATGATAGCTATATGTCTATGATTTTTAATTGGGTAGATGGAAAGAGTTATAGCCAAATACTGACTTATGATGTTGTTCTGAGAAAACTAACATATGAAGAAAAGGAAGAAAAGGAGAGATAGTTAACATTTATCAAAAACCACAGTTATTGATTAACTATCTTATAGATATGTGTTCAAATGAAGGAGATTGGGTTCTGGATTTATTTTCTGGCTCAGGTAAGTTTTATTATGTGGAATTGAATTTCAATATGTTATTTTTTAATTTATTTGTCATTGTACTAATTCACTTCATTATTTCTTTTGTGCTTGATAATCAGGTACAACATTAGCATGTTACCTTCAAAAAGGAATAAATTGCATTTCCATTGAAAAAGATCCAATACATTGCAATTTCATTCAGCAAAGAATTAATGCTCTTCAATTTCTTCGAGATGCAATGCAAGAAATTGGGTTGAAGAAATGGGACTTTAGTGAATCATGTGTGGCAAAAAAGTCAAAGAAAACCCAACCACCATTACACAAAATTATTGGAAAGGAATACATTGGGAGATTCGCAGACATCAAAGATCAATTAGAAGAGGAAAATGAGAAAAATGAAGCAGAAAATATTGTGGAAGAAGACAATGATGAAACTCTAGAGGAAGAAGAGTTTGGATAACCTGTCATTGTTGCTTAAATTTAAGTTATACTTGGAAATCAAGCTCATTTTTTGTAACTATTAATTATTTATACTTGTAATGTTTTGACTTTGACATTTTATGAGAAGAATATGCACTCAATTAAGTTCGTTACGTGTTCAATATTTGTATTATGTGACTTTCGCATTAATTTTTTATGATAAACATTATTTTTTGAAAAAAATGATTATTATTATTATTATTTCGACAGGAAATTCCAAAAAAAACTATTATTTAACCCTTTTTAATTAAAAATCTTCTATAAAAATTGTGATTTTGACATGTCATTTCTAGCAAAAAATTACAAAAAATTATCAAAACGTGTTTTTTAGTTATATTTATGCTAAAAATGGTTTTTTTATGGCAATTGTTAAAAAATATTGTTTTTTAGAGACAATCATTTCATGTGGATTGAAAAATTAATTAACGATGTATAAATATGTGGAATATCAAAAATTCAAAAGATCGACCTTCTTCCTTAAATATGCAAAACAATAAAAACTTCACTACAAAAAAAATTAAAATAAAAACACGAAAATATGAAGAATAAAACCACTTCAAAAATTATTAAATTTAGAAAATAATTATTTACGTTTCATACATTAGAAAATTTAAAGTAAAAAAATAGGTCTTTTAAAAAAAGGGCCTAGTGTAGAATTGCCACTTTTTTAAATCAACATGAAAATCACTACCATTCTAAAACGCAATGTACATTAAAAAAAAACTATAGTGCCAAAAACTATGCTCTAAAAAAACATGTGTGTTTTGCATCACCCCTTTTCAAAATCGGGTCACCTTTTTTCCATCTCTACGAAACGGGTAACAATATCAGTTCTCATTTCAAAGTTTGCATTGTTTAGGCTCTGGCTAAGCAAAGATGCTCCATAGAGTTAGAGCTACTAGGTATTACCCTATGGGGCTTTGGAGAGAAGGAGGGGGAGAATAGGCCAAGACATAGATACCAATTTTGATTCTCAGATATCAAAACATCTATTAAAACGTCTCCATGTGATCTCATATATCAATTCAAATTAGAGAAGAGAATGAACTACCACAATAATGGAAATAGGGGTTTCAACATATATATTGCATATAAAATATATATGGGGTGAGTAGTCGTCCTCCATACCAGTCTCATATGTTTAAATTGTCTCGCTCTGAGAATTACAACAAGGATGTAGATATGATGGCAATATCTCAATGGTGGTGAAAACTAGTAGGCTATTCAAATCAAGGAGGTGCAAGCTTCTCTATGCCAATATTGTATATTATAACATGGTAGGCACCATAATACCATACATACCAAGTAGAGTAATAATCGAAGTCTCTGAACCTAGTTCTCTCTCTAGCAGTGGAATTAGACCTAGCCAGGGAACAAGAATATATGTGAGATCATATATTAATTGTATCTATATATCATATAATATATTAAGACTAGTAGATGTGATGATATCAAATATGAAAAAAGTAGTAGGAACCTTTTCATTCAACATGTATATGGCATATAGTATATTAACCACGTGAAGACAACCCATAGTAACCAAGCGAAATCTATCTAAGCCCATCAGCTCTTACATCAGCACTTGGCTTATAGTGATCTCCTCCAACATCAACTAGCATTCGTTAAGCAAATGGGTGGTAGCTAAACATGTTGAGACACCTTAGAGGCCCTACTGAGTATGATCTCTGGTACAAGTAGACAAAGGGATTGAAGCTACAAGGCTTCAGAGATGCATATTGGGTGGGTAGTTCATTAGACAAGAATCACACATCAAGAGGGATATTCAGTTTGGCTCGGTAGTAGTTTTTTGGTACAACAAGAAGTAGAGATCAATTGCACTAAATTCAACACAAGAAAATTACATGGTTGCCGATCAAGAAACTTGTGAAGCTATCTCGACGAGGAAGATTCTTGTTGGGTTATTTGGTGAGATGATGGATCCCACTATGATTTACTCTGACAATTAGAATTGTATCAAACTCTCTGAAAATCCAATTTTTCAAGATCGATCCAAACATATCGACATTCGGTATCACCATCTATGAGATTGTGTGTAGAGGTGGATCATGTTGTTGGAATACATTCCTACACTCGATTATTACTAGCCATTAATTGTAAATAGAAATTAGCTCATCATTATTATTAAAGAAAACTATATAGCCTAGAATGACTAATTAATTGTCCCTGAAAAAATATGTTTTCACTCTTGCTATATGTTTATGGGTCATAAAACTTACATACAAAAAAAGCACACTCTTACACATATAATTACATCACAACAATAAAATTATAATTCAATATATATATATATATATATATATATATATATATATATATATATATATATATATATATATATATATATATATATATATATATATATATATATATATTGTTCGAAATAATACTGAGAGGGGGGGTTGAATCAGTATTATCAAGTTCTTTTAATAAATCTTCCTTATTTATACTTTGAATTATTTTTGCATGTCAGTACCATAAAAAGATGAGCATGAACAAAGAAAACAGATAGTCACACCAAAGAACACCAGATGTAAGGTGGAAACCTAATGTGGGTGAAAACCACCTGCTGCAATATGTCTCTATCTTCTTTCAAATTAGAAACTCCTTTTACAATGGTTTTGTACTGGTGCAGTCCTTTACCAGTACGCAGGCTGCAACCTGCAGAGAGCTACAACTTTCTCTCGTTTTCCAGTCTCTCCTGGAAGGGAGCTACAAACCCCTACTTCTTTTCTTTCAAGGATGACTTTTCATAAATTTTCAAACTGGATCCATAAACATCAAGAGATCATCAAGTACAAGTAAATCACCCAGTCAACTGCAGTAACCAGATCAACAATAACAGTAAACTAAACCCAGAACACTTTATCAACAGAGAAAAGTCAGCCAACAAAAGATCTTAAGACAGATACACAGTTTTTCTTTCTCTGGCCTGCGAGCGTATGCACTTCACCTTCTGCACCTCTGCGTATACCCGCAGAGACCCTTCTTCTGCACCGCGTACCCATGCACTGTTTCTTCAATCACTCTGCGTACTGTTACTGTAGGTACACACCCACAGATACTATCGTGCCGCGTACTACTACTGTAGCCACGCACCCACAGATGCTATCGCGCCGCGTACCAACGCACCTGCGGCTTCTGAAGCGCTGCGTACTTTCCCTGTGCCCACGCACCTGAACCTCTGTCGCGCTGCGTACCCATGCATTGCGCCTTCTGCTGCTCTGTGTACCCACGCACTGCGCTTTCTTCTGCTCTGCGTACCCACGCACATGCACTCTTAATCACCTGCGTACCTATGGTTAGGGCCAAAATTGGCAGTACACCAGTGTGCTACAGATCGTCAGATGCCCAGATCTGTTCATGCGCTCGAGAGATCACCCTTCACAGATTCGCTTTCAACTTCACTTTTATATAGATCAAGCTTTTAAAACAATAACCCAATATTTCAGATCTTAAGATATTCAATTTGCAAAGATGCTTAGCCAAGTGATCTCCTTTGCTTTATATAGCCAAGCTCCTCCTAAAATCATGGATCAATACCATAGATAACCAATACAAGGGGCCCAAAGACATGGGGTTCAATAATAATAATAATAATAATATAAAACAATACCATGGGCCAAAACCATAGAATCAAGAATCGGCGGGCTAAATACCACGGGCCAAACATAGGAAACCCCACGTGAACGCGCTTCTCTGCCTTGAAGTATGTGAACTGGGGGTACGCATCTTTTGAACAGGTGACCTGCGTGTCTGGGCGCAATCCCTTCACGGTGTACCTGCGTGTAAGCACCTTTTGAGCTATTCTCTTGCGTACCTCTTGATTTTCAACATTTTGAGAGCCTGATCAGAGCATTTCCACTTGAGAGTGTTGCCATCAAGTACAACATCTGTAACATAGAGCCATACCAGAATCATAATGCCAACAATCTCCCCCTTTGGACTTGATGGCAACCTCAAAATCTTCAACGTCATTCTCCCCCTTTGACATCAAGGGCAAAGGGTTATGCTCCCCCTAAGAACATGCTCCCCCTGACTATTAAACCAGATCCGCAAATAAGAACCATAAGCCACCAAAACACCATAAATGACCATGAAAGAGATAGAGACATATTGCAACAATATTCAGACCAGCATCCATGATGTACTTCCTCCATAATGCCAACAATGCATTATATGCTCCCCCTGAACTTGTGCCATTCGATCTTCAACCAATTCACAACCCAGCAAATGTACGCCTATACCCCAGATGAGCCTTGCGTACAACCAACCATCAGAAGAGATTCAACAAGATGATGCATCAACAAGCCCCAGTTTTTGCCTGAGGTATTCAAAAGTCTCCCTGGGCAATGGTTTGGTGAGTATATCAGCAACTTGTTCCTTAGAAGGAACATACTCCAACTTGACCTTTTGTTCAAGTACTTGTTCCCGGAGAAAATGATACTTGATCGGTATGTGCTTAGTCTTTGAATGCATGATTGGGTTCTTTGAAATGCTGATTGCACTTGTGTTATCACATAAGATGGAGATAGGTGGTGTACAAGTGATTTGAAAGTCCTGCAAGGTCTGCATCATCCAAAGGAGTTGAGTGCAGCAAGATGCAGCAGCAACATATTCTGCTTCAGCTGTAGACAAGGCAATCGAACTCTGTTTCTTGCTAAACCAAGATACTAATCTGGAACCCATAAAGAATGCACCACCACTTGTGCTCTTCCTGTCATCCACGCTTCCTGCCCAATCTGCATCTGTGTAAGCATGAAGTGTGAGATCTGTATCTCTAGGATACCATAAGCCATAATTTTGAGTCCCTTGAAGATATTTAAAGATTCTCTTCACTGCCTGAAGATGAGTTTCCTTCGGATTTGCTTGAAATCTTCCAACTATTCCTACTGCATGCATGATGTCTGGTCGGGCACCTGTCAAATAAAGTAGATTTCCAATCATAGATCTATAGGTTGGTTGATCCACTGCTGCTGATTCATCATTTGCACTTAGGCTACATCCTGTGACCATGGGTGTACATACTGGTTTTGCATCTTCCATGCCATATTTCTTCAAAATCTGCTTGAGATACTTGGTTTGAGACAAAAAGATCCCTCCTTCTTTTTGTTGGATTTGCAAACCAAGGAAATATGTCAGTTCTCCCAGCAAGGACATTTCAAATTCTTTATGCATCACCAAGGCAAAGCCTTGACTCATAGCTTCTTCATTGCTGCCAAAGATAATGTCATCTACATACACAACAAGTATTAGCAATTTGTCATTTTCAATTTTTATATAAAGATTGCTATCTGCTGATCCTTTTGAAAAACCTTGTTGATGAAGATATTTGTCCAAACGATAGTACCAAGCCCTTGGAGCTTGTTTGAGCCCATAGAGAGCCTTTTTCAATCTGCATACAAGATTTGGATCATTTCCAAGAATGAAACCATCTGGCTGCTCAATGTATACTTCTTCTTCCAAGTCTCCATTCAAAAAGGCTGATTTCACGTCCATTTGAAATACTTTGAAGTTTTGAAAGCTTGAGAGAGAAAGGAACATTCGGATGGCCTCAAGTCTTGCAACAGGAGCAAAGGTTTCTTCAAAATCTATTCCTTCTTGCTGCACATACCCTTTACAAACAAGTCTAGCCTTGTTTCTAATTACTTCTCCATTTTCATTCAATTTATTTTTGAAAACCCATTTTGTCCCTATAACATTCTTATCCTTTGGTCTTTTCGATCTGCTCAAGTTCTTCATCCATTGCTTTCACCCAACATTCATCTTTGCATGCTTCTTTCATATTTTGTGGTTTAGTGGAAGAGAGTAATGCCAAATAGCTTGAAGCTTCTGCAACTGTTCTTCTTGTTTGTACACCTGCTTCTTTCTGCCCCAAAATCTGAGATTTTGGATGATTCTTCTGAACATATCTAGATGGAGTCTTCTCTTATATCCTTATATGCTCTTCTGTTTCTTCTTGAGGTTCTTCTTCTTCATCGTTCTGTCTTTGAGGGTAGTCTCCATCTTCTTCGATATCTTCATGATTTACTTGCCTAGGAATGTATCCCTTCTCATCAACCACTACATCAATGCTGTCAACAATTCTTCCAAGTCTTTTATTGTAGCACTTGTATGCTTTGCTATGTGGAGAATAACCAAGAAGAATGCCTTCATCTGCTCTAGGATCAAGTTTGCCAAGTTGTTCATCAGTATTCTTAATATAACATTTTCTCCCAAAGATTTTTAAGTGCTTTACCGAAGGAGTCTCACCATACCATAGCTCATGAGGAGTTTGAGTGTTGTTCACCCGGACATTTGTTTTGTTGAGAATAACAATCGCAGCATATGCAGCTTCACCCTAGAAAGTTGCAGGAGTTCCAGACTCATCAAGCATAGCACGAGCCATTTGTTGGACTGTTATGTTCATTCTTTCCACTACTCCATTTTGCTGAGGAGTTCTAGCTGTAGAGAATTCTCTTCTTATCCCATGTTCTTCACAGAAATCGAAAAATTCATTTGAGGTAAACTCCCCACCTCTGTCGGATCTGAGGCACTTAATTTTGTGTACTGATTCATTTTCAACCAAGGCTTTAAAGGATTTGAATTTTTTGAATGCTTCATCTTTGTGCTTCATAAGTCCTAACCAGACAAACCTGGAGAAATCGTCAATGAATAATATCAAGTATTCTTCTCCTCAAGGTGTCCTTTTCCTGAATGGTCCACATACATCTGTATGTACAAGCTCAACAGGCATGCTAGCTGATCCTTCCTTCTCTGGAAAGTTAGTTCTGGTTCGCTTTCCAAACCGACATGATTTGCATATGGTGTTGTCTGGAATTTTGATATCTGGAAGACCGCGAACTGCCTGATATTTGCATGCTTTCCTTATTTGTGAAAATCTTAGATGCCTCAGCCTCCGGTGCCATAACCAGTGTTCATCATCCTTGCTTAGATAGTATTGTTGTTGTCCTTCTTCAAATATGAATAGATTATTTGGAGTTATTTTACCTTTGATCACTGTTTTACCGGTATCAAGATCACGAACAAGACATCCATTTGATCTAAATATCACCTTGGTTCCTTGATCACACATCTGGCTGACACTTAGAAGATTATGCTTCAATCCATCAACATACAAAACATTTCCAGCTTTGACCTTTTCTTTTAACTGAGAAGTGCCTTTTCCTTTTATAGTTGCAGGAGTATCATTTCGAAAAGAGACTTTCTTTCCCTTTCCTAAAGCAGAATATGATTCAAGTTTTTCTTTATCACCTGTCATATGCTTCGAACATCCACTGTCAATGTACCGTAGATTTTCCTGTCCCTCTGCATAAAATGCTATCCCACATCTTTCTGTTTGTGGTTCCTTTATTCTCCATATTTTGGTGCTTGAGGCTTGTTCCTTTGTCTACTGAAACCTGCTCTTGCATTCAGAATCTTCATGACCAAAGTTATTGCAAATAGAACATTCAACTTCATTTTCAAGAACCGAAAAGTTGTTATAGGTCCTTTTTGTAATCCCGGTCATACTTCTTTGTTTTTGAGCTTCTCTAGTCATGATCGTTTTATATGCAACACATTGAGCCGCTTTGTGACCAAAGTTATGGCAAGAAAAGCATTGTCCATTGAAGAAACTTCTGCGGTTATCAAATCTTCCGGCCAAGCGATTGTAATTTCTATTGTCATTCATTATTGAAGCAAATTCAGAAGATTTTACCTGTGGTTGGTTGTAGCTTTTGTTCATCCTTAAGATGGATTGCCCCTGGTTTGCCTGATAGTCTTTGTTTGTAATTGGTCCCTGCTTTACCTAGTGATCTCCATTGTGCTTTTGCTCATTCCTTCTTGCTGCATCAAGATAACTCTTTGAGGTGGATGCTTGAGAAGTTTCTCCATTATAGCGGAGACCTGTCTTGTTTAGAGGAGAACGATGTACATTGATGATCTCATCCAGAGTTTCAGATCCTTTGACAAACTTAAGATTAATAGCCTTTGTTTTCTCAATCTCTTTTCTAAGACCAACAATTTCACCTTCTAACTTTTCAAGATATTTTTCCTTTTCATCAATTTGAAGTTGTAAAGTATCAATGATCCTATTCTTTTCTTCTATACATGTCTTGAGTCTAGAAATTTCTTCACAAAAGCTATCCACATCTATAGCATCCATGTAATCATCATCTTCAAATGCCATTAAAATTTTATAGTCATTACCTCGTTCATCTTCATCACTATTTGATAGACCATCACTATCTTCATGCATGTAGTAGCTTTTCTTATTTTCAATCTGTTTCTTGTTCCATCTAGAAGGTTCCTTTCCTTTATCCTTATAAGGAAATTTCGCAGCATAATGACCTACTCTTCCACAAGCAAAGCATTTAAAAGGGATCTTACCTCTGAACCTTCCAGAACCCCTTTGAAGATTTCTGACAAAATTTGATTCTTCCTCATCTTCTTCTGGCACGTGACTTGCTTCATAATAGTCTCCTTTGCCTGAGGCCTTGAAAGCAACTTCTCTTCTGTCTGATGGACCTCCCTTTCTCATTTCATAAGCAGTTAGAATTCCATGTAGCTGAGACATAGTAAGAATTCATATATTTTCCTTTTCTTCTATTGCAGACACTTTAGATTCAAACTTGGGGGACAATGATCTTAGAACCTTTTCAACCACAATAGCCTCTTTTATTTCTTCACCCAAGTTTTTCATGCAATTAACAATCTCATCTACCCAAAGGAAATAGTTAGCCACACTTTCATCATTATACATTATGAGATTCTCATACTGAATCCTGAGGGTTTGAAGTTTAGCACGCTTTACCTGTTCATCTCCTTCGTAGCTCAAGACAATCTTGTCCCATATTTCTTTTGCGGATTTATATTGCATAACCTTCACGAATTCTGTTTGAGATAAGCATCCTAGCATAGTATTGATTTAGCATTTGTTTCATATTTCTTCTTCTTGGCCGAATCTGTAGGAGTAGCTGAAGGAAAAGTATAGCCTGTATCTATGATATCCCAAACTTCTGTACCAAGAGATTGAAGATAGGCAATAACTCTTACCTTCCAATAATTGAAGTTTGTCCCATCCAAGATTGGTGGCCTGATTGAAGCTTCCCTCTTGTAGTTGCTCATGATGACTGATCTTTCTCCAAGCGATCAAGCTTCTCTGAAGGACCTGCTCTGATACCAATTGTTGGAAATAATACTGAGAGGGGGGGTTGAATTAGTGTTATCAAGTTCTTTTAATAAATCTTCCTTATTTATACTTTGAATTATTTTTGCATGTCAGTACCATAAAATGATGAGCATGAACAAAGAAAACAGACAGTCACACCAAAGAACACCAGATGTAAGGTGGAAACCCAATGTGGGTGAAAACCACCTGCTGCAATATGTCTCTATCTTCTTTCAAATTAGAAACTCCTTTTACAATGGTTTTGTACTGGTGCAGTCCTTTACCAGTACGCAGGCTGGAACTTGCAGAGAGCTACAACTTTCTCTCGTTTTCTAGTCTCTCCTGGAAGGGAGCTACAACCCCCTACTTCTTTTCTTTCAAGGATCACTTTTCATAAATTTTCAAACTGGATCCATAAAAATCAAGAGATCATCAAGTACAAGTAAATCACCCAGTCAACTGCAATAACCAGATCAACAATAAAAGTAAACTAAACCCAGAACACTTTATCAACAGAGAAAAGTCAGCCAACAAAAGCTCTTAAGACAGATACACAGTTTTTCTTTCTCTGGCCTGCGAGCGTACGCATTTCACCTTCTACACCTTTGCGTATACCCGCAGAGACCCTTCTTCCGCACCGCGTACCCACGCACTGTTTCTTCAATCACTCTGCGTACTGTTACTGTAGGTACGCACCCAGAGATACTATCGTGTTGCGTACTGCTACTGTAGCCACACACCCAGAGATGTTATCGTGCCGCGTACCAATGCACCTGCAGCTTCTGAAGCGCCGCATACTTTCCCTATGCCCATGCACCTGAACCTCTCTCGCGCTGCGTACCCACGCACTGCGCCTTTTGCTGCTCTGCGTACCCATGCACTGCGCTTTCTTCTGCTCTGCGTACCCACGCACTTGCACTGTTAATCACCTGCATACCTCTGGTTAGGGCCGAAATTGGCAGTACACCAGTGTGCTACAGATCGTCAGATACCCAAATATGTTCATGCGCTCGAGAGATCACCCTTCACAGATTCGCTTTCAACTTCACTTTTATATAGATCAAGCTTTTAAAACAATAACCCAATATTTCAGATCTTAAGATATTCAATTTGCAAAGATGCTTAGCCAAGTGATCTCCTTTGCTTTATATAGGCAAGCTCCTCCTAAAATCATGGATCAATACCATAGATAACCAATACAAGGGGCCCAAAGACATGGGGCTCAATAATAATAATAATAATATAAAACAATACCACGGGCCAAAACCATAGAATCAAGAATCGGCGGGCTAAATACCACGGGCCAAACATAGGAAACCCCACGTGAACGCGCTTCTCTGCCTTGAAGTAAGTGAACTGGGGGTACGCATCTTCTGAACGGGTGACCTGCGTGTCTGGGCGCAGTCCCTTCACGGCGTACCTGCGTGTACGCACCTTTTGAACTATTCTCCTGCGTACCTCTTGATTTTCAACATTTTGAGAGCCTGATCAGAGCATTGCCACTTGAGGGTGTTGCCATCAAGTACAACATCTGTAACATAGAGCCATACCAGAATCATAATGCCAACATATATATATATATATATATATATATAAGGTTTCTTTGAAGTAACTTGTGTCTGTTCCTCTCTAGAATTAACATACATAATTAGTGGCACTTGTAAGAAAAATGTTGCATTTGAGATTTTACAAATAAGGTTTTCCTCGCAAGAATCTTGTTATTTATTAGCAAAGTTATGTTTATGTAGTTGTTTTTAATTCGTATGAAAAGGATACAATAGAACCAGAGTTATAAGAGATGTTTGCGCTGCGAAGGAGTATGCTGTGACAAAAGGTGTAGAAGCGCAGAGGCTAATGAGGATTGCAGATGGAGCAACATACAAAGTTGTGGCATTTGCAAGGAAGGACAAATTAATTGGGGCAATAGAAAAGGAAAGATCACTTGGTTGTGATATTTCTAAGAAGTCTTCTAGTGATAACATCATTACTAAAAATGTTTCTACCCATGAAACATTTATGAGCAACCCTTCTTTTGAAATGAGAACAAACTCTTCCTCTCCATTGAGAGGTACATGCTACCCCATTGGTATAGGTTGCATTATCGAAATACCTTTCTTTAAAGACTTCAAAATCTTTACCCACACGGATTAGATATTTTGAAAGTGATACTCAATCCAATTGAGAAATTGACATTTCATTTGCAATTGGCGATCGTAGTTTCACATGATATGTTTTTGCTAAAATGGGACTGCTAATATGTACAGTATATTGCTTCATTGCATCCCATCTTGCTCTCACAATGATTGCAGTTTTTACAGTCTCATTTTGATACTTTCTTGGTAGACTCATTTACTCATTTTCCACATATCGAATATTGAGACTCAAGTATTTTTAGTTTAAAATAGGTTTTTGTAATTATCTTGTAATTAAAATGTAAGTCATTGCTCTTCGAAATCAAATCCCCTCTTGCCTTACACGTCTTATTATGATCCATCTGATTTGATGTTAGATGATTAAAATGTTTTCCACCATTGGATTAAATTTCTCATTATAACTGAATCTATACCTATCCTACCTCTTCCATAGGTTTTCTAAAACATTGTTCTACGATCCATGTCCACTCTAAGATGTCACATGGGAGTCGCGAGGACTTGTGTCATCTAGAATATTTCTTGAATCCGTTGGCCACTATGCAAGCCTTGGCCCTATGGAGTGTATTGGATCAGACAAAAAATATTGAACTTATGGGTGTCTTCTAAATTTGGTTCATAGGATTTTGTTGGAATTCCTTTTCTCTTGTAGGTGAAACTCGCACAATTTTGAAGGAATAATCTCATCCTATGTCGGCAACCCTCTACTGGTGTATTTGGAGCCTTAAGGATGTCGAATAAGTTGAGGTACTTGAAGGAACTACATCACCGAGCTTAATTCCTTTGTGGAACTATGGAGCTTTGGATGTCTCAACTAGGGCATCTCTCTAAGAAAACCATTTTGCATACCTATTCATTACTTGCACAACAACTATGGCCTTTCTCTTTCATTCATTTGGAAAGAGCTCTGCAACCATCCTACCTCTGTTACGCTTATGTATGTGCTTTTCCCTTGTAGTAACCAATTATTTTTTACTCTTTACTCTCGCTCGACTTCCATGACTTTGGTATTATAAAGCGATGGCGGTCTTACAGGGTCTACTTCTCTAGGTTATGTTCTGTGTTCCTTTTTTTGGCAGGGTCTACTTCTCTAGGTTAGGTTCTTCGTTCATTTTTTGATACATTTATATGGAGACATGGCTTCACCAGAAGCAAAGTAGATCACGATGTGAATTTTAAATTAGTTGGTGACTGTGTTATTTATCTGGTCTTGTATGTGGATGATATGTTGTTGGTTGGAAATGAAAAAGAAATTATCTAGGATTTGAAGACCCAATTTTCCTCCAAATTCGACATCAAAGGTCTTGGTGCTACACATTATATTTTGGGCATGGAAATTAAAAGAGATCGGGAAAAGAGGAAGCTCTGGTTAAACTAGAGGAATTATGTCACAATCCAAGTGGATATTGGTGGCCACCAACCAAATCCACTTGGACCCCCGCCATTGTTTCTTTCAGCTTTTTAGTTTCCTTAGTTGTAGCCCAGTTTACTATTTTTAGCAGAATTTCAGGTCCTAAACATCTGGAGCCGTTTTGAGGCCCTAAACGACATTTTTTGGGAAACCTAGGAGAAAAATGGATTCATGGACCGATGTTGCTCTTCCCAAAGTTGTAGCTCTTGGATAGATCTTTCTAACTAGATACTGTGCGTGTCAAATGGAGATCATAGGCCAAAGTTACAACCCCGGGAAGTTGATGTACCAATTTACCCAAACGGGGCCCACAATTTGGCGTTTCATCTTCTAGGGTTAGGTTTTGGAATTTTAAGGGTTTTCCATAGTTTCTCAACAATAAATAGGCCTTCAAGCTTTATTGTAACACAGTTCAGAGGCATGTAGATGCCATGTCTCTTCTCAAAGATAAGCTACCATCACCCTAGCTGGTTGATTTCCAACTCTGTTTGTAAGCACATTTCAGTATTTTACATTAATGAAATGAAGTATTATTTTCGCTGCATCTCTATGTTTATGGTTATCTTTGTAATTTGCTGTGTTCGTGTTTAAATCTGAATCATGTCGAGAAAATACTACAAAGGTTTAATATGAAGGATAGTAAACCGATGAAGGTTCCTATTCATGTAGGTGTAAATTTATATGTTGAACAATGTCCCAAGACACAAGAAGAGGAAGAGGACATGTCCCATGTTCTATATGCAAGTGCAGTCGGTAGCCTGATATATGTGATGGTCTATACTAGACCCGACATTCCACAAGCAGTGAGATTATTGAGTAGGTTTATGTCAAAATCAGGGAATGAGCATTACACAACAGTGAAGCGGTTTTTAGTTATTTGTGTGGCACTAGTGATTACGGTTTGTGCTACTAAGGAAGACTAGGATTGGACAGAGTTTTGGATATCCGTGGCTTTGTTGATGCAGACTTGGATGGAGATCTGAATCAGATAAGATCTACAAGTGGGTATGTGTTTAACCTATTGGGAGGTGCAATTAGTTGCATGAGGAAGAAACAAGCTATAGTGGAACTATCAACTACAAAGGCATAATACATGGAAACCACTCATGCAAGCAAGGAAGCAGTTTGGTTGGAGAGATTGTGTTCAAGTATGGGGTTAGTACAAGGAGCTATAAGGATAGACTATGACAACCAAAGTGCAATTTTCTTGGCAAAGATCCCTGCTTACCATTCAACGACAAAGCACATCGATGTTTAGTATCACTTTGTGAGGGATAACATAGAAGACAAAAACGTGTTACTGGTAAAGGTGGACACTTTGAAGAATACTACAGATGCATTAACAAATCTGTGATCTTTGAGAAGTTCTCTTGGTGTATAGAAACAATGGGCGTTGTAGGGCTAGATAAATAACTAAGCTCTCATGTGGGA
Organism: Pinus tabuliformis; assembly: GCA_031772625.1. NCBI lineage: Eukaryota > Viridiplantae > Streptophyta > Pinopsida > Pinales > Pinaceae > Pinus > Pinus tabuliformis. The sequence goes on from CM062809.1 coordinate 755,553,589, forward strand.
CCCCTGTAGAAAGAAAAAAACAAATGGGAGATTGTTGGATTGTGTTATATTCTTTCGAGGGTGAGCCTATATTAGGTGGGTGAACCTACCTATGGTTTTGTGCATGGTTGTCACACATGGTTTTGGGCGCGATGGTTTTCGGTCCATGGTATTTTGTAGATCCGATCAAGGGAAATATAGTTATGTTCTAATCCATGGTTAATCGATTGGGTTTTATGGATGCTTCGGCATGTATATATATGTATTGTAACATTGAAAGGAGCATAATGAAAAATCAATCTGATAGTCCTGGTTTTGGGTTCCAGGGGAAAATCTCTATGTATATTTGTTTTATGTGTTATGCTCTCGCCATTGTTTATTTTTTGTTTTTTTTACAATTCGTATGCAGGTAATTTCTTTATGGGGTTAAAATCTACAAAGACTAAACCTAGTTACATTCTTCAACACTCTTAGCTATGGAGGTATTGATACTTACATATATCTATAGAGGTACATGGAAGATCTCAAAGCACATGATCTATGAAGAGTTTAGGAAAATTCAGTGGCACATACTAGCTTCTTGACTAGGGCAATCTATCCAGGTGGGACTAAGATGGACTAAAGCTTTCACCCAGTCTAGGTACCATCAGGCTTACTTTTTAACCATCAACGCATGGATCTAGATGTGTATCTAAGGTCAGATGTCTATACCAATGCCACTCTCCCTACTGCTTAGAGAACTAAAAATCAACACATATGTCGATTAGATGTCATCTTAGGAATTTTACATGCTCAATGCCTCAACACCTCAAATCTCTCTAACCTCAAGCGTTATTTTCAAAAAACTTGAGATATTTGCCTAAATAGTCACAACCCCTTAATCAGTGACAACCTTTCAAATACTCATGAGTAAACACAAACCTTCAGGGACTTCTAACTTCTTGATGTTGCCTTACAATTCATCATAGTAGGACTTTGAGGCTTCCCAAATAAATATTGACAAAGTTTTCCTCAATCACTCGTATTCCTTTCCTACTTCACATGTAACAACTAAACCCTTATTTCCTTCTTTCAACAACACCTCAATATTCATTCTCCAATTTTCTTCTTCAGTGTATCCATCGTGACTATAATATGCCACCTTCTCTACTAGGGAGATATCCTTCCTTATATCTAGGCTCCTTCTTAACTTAGGGAGATCAACTTATTTCTATAACATTAGAGAATCTTTATCAGAGTCATATTTATCATCGTCACTTCATATAACTTCCTTCATCATGCTTATCAATCAAATCAATTTTAATTACGAACATCTTCACTATATTAAAAAATTTCTGGAATTCCCAAAATGGAATTGTTGGATGTCAAAGCAATAAAAGTGGGACTACTTATCCAACTAACTGGTTTCAAGAAGGTTCCATAGCCAATATTTATTTCAAAACTAATGATGTGGATGTGAGTTCCCCTCTATTCAATGACCCACTAATGCCAGACATTCTATCATGATTTCTAATGTAAGAAAAAGAATCACTAAATGGTGTATTATTTACCTAAATAAGTAAAGGGTTGATGGGACTAGAAAAGAGGTTAGTTAGTCATACTAAAATGTGTGTTTTAACCAATGAACATAATTAACCTATGGCACTCTAGACATCAATTATGATAAATCATACCCGTAGAAAAACTAAACTATTAGTAGGAAAACCAATGTATCAAAATGGGAATTCTGGAAGTAAACCCTGAGGGGAGCTCAAGTCCCAAGGTCACTAGCCTCCCCAGAAAACTTCATTAGTTGAGAGAATAAAATAAATCACTACCTCTCTCAGAATATGGGGCTGTTGCGAATTGAGTAGAAATAGGGTATGCGGTCAGTATAGACAATGCGGGTATGCTATGGGCGTGAAGTACTTGATCCATCCATTGTAAATGAAACATTGGACTAAGAAAGAATAACGTAGATAATAAGCTCTGTTCTTGAGAGGGTGGGTCTATAGTTAATAAAATATGTGTATCGTGTAAGCATAAAGTGTATCTATGTTTTATGTCAATCGGGAGCATTCAGTGTTATCCTGGGTGTCGTTCCTAATGCGGGTCGTATGTTCATAATCATGTGGGCAAGCAGTCTCGCTCTGCTTATTTCTGTCTCTCCCGATATTGGCTGCTTATTTTCTTGTGTATCGGCTTGCTTGAGTAGTAAAGGTATGAGAAATAGTTTGACTATCCTTCTAGTATGTGCCTTTATTGGTACAATATCCTATGCAAGTAGTATAGAGCCACACCTTAAAATTACTAATATGATGATCTAACATATTTCTTAGGTAGTACATGAACTTCCACCCACAATCACCTAGGTTAGGCTTCTTAATGAATAGAAACTGTGGATAGAACTTTGCAACAAAAAAGTTAAGGGTAATGTCTGTGGGTTAGAAAAACATGTATGGGAAGACAAACTAAGTCTAAAAATTCAATGAGGAATTATTTTTGGAAAACTGTAACCCCAAAGGTCGCCATATGAATATTATTCTAGCATAAATGAAAAAGAAATTGTAGGGATGTCATTCAACATGCCTCGAATACAACCTCGTGCCTGAATATACTATTAGAGGATATTTATCTATAAATGGCTACTTCTACTAACGAATCTTCCACTCTCTAGTAACTTCTAGTTCTAGTTTTATGGCCTTAAATATTTTATGTTCCCAGTTTAATCCAAGGCCCTAATTCCTATTCTAAACTTGGTTTGGTAAAAAGAAAAAGGTATAATCAATTTCAAAATAATTTCATTCCTTTCAATGGTTGTTGATTTCTCAAGGAGATGGAATTAAAACCAAATAATATTATGACTTTTTTCAAAGAAAAATATTGAAATATGGCAATGGACAAAAATGCAACATTTTCCTTTCAATCAAAGTATATCAAGGAGAGAACATGAGGACTTTTTTCTCAATTTAAAACATTAAATCAATCATTTAACGTAAGCTAATTGTTAATCACTCTAACAAAAACTTCAATTCCCATTAAAGGACTGAAAATGATCAAAAGGGTATTGTCTTAAAATGCAATTTTACAAAAAAATTTTAGAATAGAGAATATAATGAAAAAATTCATAGAAAACTAAGTTCGAAAATGTATCTTTACAATCAATAGATTATTTAAGTTTCAGAAGAAGAAACTAAAAAATATTTTTTTTGCAAAAAATGAGTGTCTTTTACATGGAAATAATGCTTACATTAGTAAATAGGTAGATTTGTCAGTTGAGTGGGTTGTTGTGTTGAGATATTTTATTGATTGTTTAGAAATTGTTGAATCTCATAAGGGTCATTTATACATGATGTAACTGTGTGATCTAAAGTGTAATAGAAAAAAATATGTGTGCATGGCTCTTTTCTTTGTTGGTATCAAAGCCCCTTTTCTTTCTTGGTATCAAAGCCCTTTTGAGCTTGCCTCTGATGTGACAGGGCCTAGGAATATATAATTGTCTGAGCGTGCTTTCAATTTTTTTTTCATAGTGTTGAATTTAATATTTGTATTTTTGTGTGTCTCATAGTGTTGAATTTAATATTTGTATTTTTGTGTGTCTTCCTACACATGATTGAGAAGAGTGTCACTGGTGCTGCTATGGAATAGAGGAAGAAGAGAACATTTTTTTGCTATAAGAAGATTGACAGACCCTGCCTCCACTCGCTCTAGAACATGCATCAATCTAGAGGCCCGTCTAAAAGCCCATCTTGCTCTAGAACATGCATCAATCTGTAACAGCTATGGATAGGTCTTGCAATACAAGATGAGTGTGTAAAAAAAGAAATTTCAACTGGTCTACGTCAGACTATTAAATGTCTGCAAGAGTTGGGTGATTAATTTCAAAACTCGACAATGAAACATTCTATTGAATCTCTGCAAGAGTTGAGTGATTAGTTTACAAAGTGGAAAATGCATGTTTCAACTACGTAATATGTTCGATCTCTAAGGCGTATACTTAAATTTTATCTTTCGTAGCCGTGGTTCCCATCTCCAAAGAAGTTGAGTGCGTGAATATCTAACGAATCCTCGTGTAGTACATTGCTTCATACATTGATAAAGATTATGTATTATGTTTGATTTCTATGACGAGTAACAAAATAATAAGGACTAGGCATTTTGACATTCTCTGTTTTCAGGATCAGGCCGCGAAGGGTACCTGCATTATTTCTAGTCGATTGATGATATGTTGGGATTATCATGAAACAGAGGATGAGGTTGACATTTCTGCAATTAAATAGCCCTATGGAACTTCAAGGACATCTATGTTTATGCCATAATGAAAAGAACGAAATGATGATTACACTGTGTTGGTGAGCATTGCCTCCCGGTGCTTTTTTAAACCTAACAACGTCGAATAGTTGAAATTGATTGAGCACTCATTAATTTACCTTCATGGTATCTTTCTAAAATATTTTGTACTGGTAAAAGGTTCAATGCCTACAGCCTCTACGACTTATCACATGCCACCACCATGTACAAATCAATGTGTTTGGGATTTCTTGCGAGATATCAGACAAAGAAACCGATCGCCCATGTGGCCTTGGCTTCGTGACACTATTTTGCAAAGTTTTTTGTGTTGATAACATATGCAAATTTATTGATTTATTGTGAAGTGTGATGTGATTTAATTAGTGGTAAAAGGTTGTGAAATGTGTAAAATAAACTAATGAACAAAAGAATATAATTAAATTAGTGGTTCTCGAAGTTCTGACGACATATCACTAGTTTGATTGTGTGAGTTTGTTATATGTTGATGGGTATTGTTGTGCTTCGGGATTCAAGAGCATCCGTTACAATTTATCTTAGGAGATCCATGTGTTTAAAAAGGTCAATTGCATAATTGACTACTAGATACATCCGATATCGAGATTTTTCTTCGAGAGATCGAGAAGCATCAATTGTAAAAAGTTCATCAAATATTGTTAGAGGCGGTTATGTCTTAAATGAGTCGATTGGGAAGCTCGAAGATTGTGGTGGTGAAAGAGTGTTGTTGAGGAGACTTCAGAGTGGGGATAAGTGCCGAGGAAGACCAGTCAGACATATGTGACATGTGAATTATAATTTCTGATTTTGGGTATTAATCTTTGTAATGATGTAATGTAAGAATTAAAGGGGAGACTTGGAAATAATTCTTACATGAGTAAATATGCAGATTGCTTAGTTGAGTGGATTGTGTTGTTGAGATATTTTCTCAACAACAATCTCTCAGTTTGCAAATTGTTGGATCTCATAAGTGCCATATATACTAGATGTAATTGTGTGATGTCCAGTGTAATAGAAAAAATTATTTGTGCGTCTTTGTTTTCTTTCTCTTGTGTACCCTATAAAGCCTTTTTGGTGCACCCTACAAGCATCATCATGCCCTCTTTGGAAAACAAGTGATGAATATTCCTTCTAGAATATCAATCAGTTATGCATCTCTCTTTTCCCAATCTAAAACCACAATGATGAGAAATAAAACAAGAACTAAAAACACCCAAATTTGTAAAATGAAGAAATCTAGCTACAATTTACCAATTCCAAATTGAATAGCAACAATAAATGAATACTAATGACAACTAAATTAATCATAAGAGAGTTAATATTATTCCTAGTTCACTACTTGTCATGTAGTAAATTCAAGAAAATAGTTAACAATGATGGTTTCTATGCAACAAGTCCCTTCCAAGCCAGGGGTGTATCTCACCTTTGTAGCCTTTCCATGCTTCCTTCTTTAAGAAGCTTCATATGCTTGTATCTATGAAGTCTGAAATTCAAGTGACCTATTCAATACTCCAGAAACAGAGAAAATTGTTTGTGGAACATCAAACTTCATGGCTGAATTTTCAAACATGCGTGGGCTATAGAGCTTTACGTTTAACCAATGATTTTTGAGAAGGTATTCCATATAGAGGAGAAGATCTACTAGTTGTATTCAACATTCTTTATTTGCATAGTGTTGTATTTCATCCCGATTTTCTTGAGTTTGATCTACTATGATCACGCCATTCTTGGAGGCACTTACATGCTTCATCGTTCCACATTTAGCCAAATATTAGATAACATTTTTATTCAAGAAGTAGAAGGAGCCTAGTCCCCAAGTCAAAGTGAATTCGCACTAGAGTCCCAACACTACTACATACAAGAGTAGGCTCTCGCTAAGCAAAGACGCTCCATAGAGTTAGAGCTACTAGGTATTATCCTATGGGGCTTTGGAGAGAAGGAGGAGGAGACTAAGCTAGGATGTAGATACCAATTTTGATTCTCAGTTATGAAAATGTCTATTAAAACGTCTCCATGTGAGCTCATATATCAATTCAAACTAGAGAAGAGATTGAACTACCACAACAATGGAAAAAGGGGTTTCAACGTATAGATTGGGTATAGCATACATATGGGGTGAGTAGTCATCCTCCATGCAAGTCTCATATGTTTAATAAGTGTCTCGCTCTAAGAATTACAACAAGGATGTAGATATGGCGGCGATATCTCAATGGTGTGAAAACTAGTAAGCTATTCAAATCATGGAGGTGCAAGCTTCTTTATGCCTTTATTGTATATTATAACATGGTAGGCACCATAATACCATACATACCAAGTAGAGAAATAATCAAAGTCTTTGAACCTATTTCTCTCTCTATCAGTGGAATTAGATCTAGCCAGGGAAAAAGGGGTTTCAACGTATAGAGCCCTTTTGGTGCACCCTACAAGCATCATCATGCCCTCTTTGGAAAGCAAGTGATGAATATTCATTCTAGAATATCAATGAGTTATGCATCTCTCTTTTCCCAATCTAAAACCAAAATGATGAGAAATAAAACAAGAACTAAAAACACCCAAATTTGTAAAATGAAGAAATCTAGCTACAATTTACCAATTCCAAATTGAATAGCAACAATAAATCAATACTAATGACAACTAAATTAATCATAAGAGAGTTAATATTATTCCTAGTTCACTACTTGTCATGTAGTAAATTCAAGAAAATAGTTAACAATGATGGTTTCTATGCAACAAGTCCCTTCCAAGCCAGGAGTGTATCTCACCTTTGTAGCCTTTCCATGCTTCCTTCTTTAAGAACCTTCATATGCTTGTATCTATGAAGTCTGAAATTCAAGTGACCTATTCAATACTCCAGAAACAGAGAAAATTGTTTGTGGAACATCAAACTTCATGGCTGAATTTTCAAACATGCGTGGGTTATAGAGCTTTACGTTTAACCAATGATTTTTGAGAAGGTATTCCATATAGAGGAGAAGATCTACTATTTGTATTCAACATTCTTTATTTGCATAGTGTTGTATTTCATCCCGATTTTCTTGAGTTTGATCTACTATGATCACGCCATTCTTGGAGGCACTTACATGCTTCATTGTTCCACATTTAGCCAAATATTAGATAACATTTTTATTCAAGAAGTAGAAGGAGCCTACTCCCCAAGTCAAAGTGAACTCGCACTAGAGTCCCAACACTACTACATACAACAGTAGGCTCTGGCTAAGCAAAGGCGCTCCATAGAGTTAGATCTACTAGGTATTATCCTATGGGGCTTTCGAGAGAAGGAGGAGGAGACTAAGCTAGGATGTAGATAGCAATTTTGATTCTCGGTTATGAAAACGTCTATTAAAACGTCTCCATGTGAGCTCATATATCAATTCAAACTAGAGAAGAGATTGAACTACCACAACAATGGAAAAAGGGGTTTCAACGTATAGATTGCGTATAACATACATATGGGGTGAGTAGTCATCCTCCATGCAAGTCTCATATGTTTAATAAGTGTCTCGCTCTAAAAATTACAACAAGGATGTAGATATGGCGGCCATATCTCAATGGTGTGAAAACTAGTAAGCTATTCAAATCATGGAGGTGCAAGCTTCTTTATGCCAATATTGTATATTATAACATGGTAGGCACCATAATACCATACATACCAAGTAGAGAAATAATCAAAGTCTTTGAACCTATTTCTCTCTCTATCAGTGGAATTAGATCTAGCCAGGGAACAAGTATATACACGAGATCATATATTAATTGTATCTATATGTCATATAATATATTAAGAATAGTAGATATGATGATATCCAATATGAAAAAACTAGTAGGAACCTTTTCATTCAACGTATATATGGTCATATAGTATATTAACCATGTTAAGACCACCCATTATAACTAAGCAAAGTCTATGTGAGCCCATCAACTCTTACATCAGCACTTAGCTTATAGTGATCTCCTCCAACATCAACTAGCATTTGTTAAGAAAATTCAGAGATTTAAACTTCTTGGATTTATTCAATACTGCCTCACGAAACTGGACTTCATTAGTTCCTGTGTGGGAGGGAGGTCGATACAACAACCCTGCATTCAATTTGCAGTGTACCCGACTTTGGCCTAGATAAGTCTATCGAGTCCCTCATAGTTGAAGAATAAATCCACCCAATAACTTTCGAGGCAGGCGAATCAAGTATTCTCTTCTTTCTTATACAAAATTGATGGTGTGAATTCTTTCTGGCTAGCATTAAAAGTACTTTTTTTGAAATAGGAGCATGTGGGAGAGGCAATGGCAACAAAAAATGGGAGGTCCAGGTATTTCATAACATGGATAAGAAGTTTCTTCCTTGCCCGATGTCAGGTCATTTGTAAAGGAAGGTTTGTAACCAAAACCCATAGTTAGGTTTGTTAGATCCTTATTAGTATTTATGATGTGATCCCATGAGAAATCATTTATTCATGTAGAGAGGGAACAAAACTAACCCACTACCAGTAGTAAAAAATATTTATCAAGAGTAAAGGGGTAGCTAGAGAAAACCCTAAGCATGAAGAAGATTGTAGCAAACCTTATTGAATTGAATCTAGCTACTGTGTATAGATGTTATGCGACACATTTTGGTGGGTAGGTGAGATGGATTCACGACCTTTTTTTAGCTCACTTCAGTTGTTGTTACTCTACTAAGTAATGAGGAATCTCAAATCCTCTAGTTTATTGCACTAACATGTGATTAGTGACTTGATTAATCACACCTAGGGGATAGAGTGAACTGCAAAATTCAAGTGCAGTAACTAAACCTATCAGGAAACAAGGGGAGGTGGAAAAAGGTGAAGATGAATTTCAAAGAAGAACCAAAATTTTGGCAAAAATGAGTTGCACCCTATAAGTAGACTTCGGTGGGTTTCTTCTCGCGAAAAATTGATCAATCCAACAAATGACACAAGGTCAAGCTTCAATCTTCTTAGCACAATAGCAGTAGGAGATAGATGACGTTCAAGTTCACACACTCTCTTTTCGTCCATGAGCGTCTTTAAGCCCTAAGTTTTCCTTCGTCTCTATGGTTTCTAGTACACCTTTTGCACGAGTCATCCTAAATGCCTTCACAACTAGAGGATTTCCTAGCCATCCATAGGAAGAGAAAAGATCAAGATGAGAGCACCGCTTCAGAAGGGTCCTCAGAAGCCCTCCAGACCTAAAGCTTCTACTCCTACTTAACAAAGTAAAGTAACCAACGTTATGCTTTTCTTTGACAAAATTTAAAATTTCATGTGAAAATGACAAAATATATAAGCTCCTTGAGCTTCACAAGTTTTGTCTAGATTATGGCATACTTATCTTTTAGCTTGTTTCATTTTGTTTTTAAATGCAGTTTGGCGAATTTGGACCAACAATATGAGAGATTTTGAATTTTTGCGATTACAACATGTATCTGTAGGCCCAATTTTTAACTTTTGAGCATAATATACAATCTTCAAAAATCTAATGAAGTCAAGCTTTTGGAAGGCCACGATATAGGGTTTGAACTACTATACTACGATATAGAGTTTGGTGCTAATGACAAATTAGATAGCCATAACCTATCCCTTTCTGAATGTACCATGCTTGAAGAATAGTCTACAACTGTCTATAGGTTCACATGCACATGGCCATCTGGTCTAGCGACTTGGCGATATGTGTTATGGCGTGCTTCTTACCTGAAAAGATATCATATAGAAACAAACCATTTTTAAGTGAAAAAGAACTAAAAAGAACTAAACATTTAATGCAAGGAGACTAATACTATGATTAGTTTCAGTTTCCAAAAAATTATCAAAAATATAGAAATTATATGACCAATATAACTTCTTTGCCTCGGGAAGGGGCCAAATAGGATGATAAATTTTTTTATACATCTATTTGATAGGTTTCACAATGATAATTTATGAAATAAGCATAGTCGGAAGACAAATTAATGGCAAGACAAAAAAAATCAATTACAATAGTCCCATGCCACTGACGACAGAGACTGATAATGAAGATGCACCCAAGAGGCACACCAAGAGACCCTAATTCTTAAGATCCATTAAGATATGGGAGCAAGAGGAAAACCTAAGATTGTTAGAGAGATATCTATCATCATTCAAGATCCCCCTAAGCCTCATAATTTTTTGCTAAGATGTTCGATAAGGATAGTAAGGTTGGTGATGTATAGATTAGGTTACAAGGTTTAGTTTAACAAATGTTAAATAATGTTAAGGCATATTTTTAACTACTAAAAAAAATATCTTTTGATTTTGATAAAGAAAAAAAAATTAAACACACACACATATCAAAATCACACATACACATATATATATCAAAATTTTGATTTTTCTTTCCATGAAACTTATTATATTTAATACAAATTTTATTGGTTATTTTTTAATATTGTTTATCATGTTTTGTTGGATCATTAATTATTTTTAAATTGGAGCTTAATTGAAATTTAAGGTTATTATAGTTATTTTTTTAATTTGTTTTTCTTGTTGGTTTTACATTGGGTATCATCCACAACATGCTAGAATGAAGGTTTTTTTATTTTCCTTTCCTCACTTAATTTAGTTGTCAATAAAGGGATTTTTGTAGCCAAATATATTGGTGATTTGTATCTTTTTTCACATTAGACATGAAGTTGACATGTAGCATTTAAAAAAATATTAATAATAAAAAATTGTTTCATTGTTTATATATATATATATTTTGCAAGGTCGGCCATAAATAAAGCATTTCAACTTCGCAATTGACTATCAACTTTATATTGATAGATAGATAGATAATAATTGAATCCAAAAAAATCTTATAATTAAAACATTTAATTGTTTCTTTTTGTTTGGGATGAAGGACACATGTAATCCTTAAATTATAATTCACATTTAACATTTAAAATAATATTAATAATACAAAATATTATTTCAATTTTGACAATAAATAAAATATTTCAATGTTTAAATTAAGTAAAATAAAATTGTATATGAATTTAAAATTCTTTATTCTTATAATTTAAGTGTCTCAGAGTTTTTTTACGGTGTTGAATCTATTTATGCATTCAAACTTATATTTTAAAAAACAAACAATCTTGAAACTATATTGCTAAATTTTGATGAATTCTAACAAAAAAGTTATTTCATTTATAAATTAAAATACTCTTATATAAAATACACCAATATAAATTACCTCGCATATAAATATTAATGTAATTTTTTTTTAATTTGAAATCTATCTTTAATGCCCAGGATAAAATTTCTTAGAATAGAATTTAAAAGTGCCTACACCAACCCATTCATATTATGTGGGGTTATTAACCGATCCGTACACATCATTAACCATATTATATGGGGTAGTTAACCACTTCGTACACGTAATTGGGTTTTATCTTTGTGCAAGTTTGAATTAGGGGAAGGGTTTTTCGTATACAAATAATCAATGTCCACACAGAGTCGTATAGAGTCATTGCGTGTGATAATGAACATGACTACCCTCGCCGGGTGGGGATTTCTCCATTTTTATCAGTATTAAACACATCTCGGGTATATATTTATATAGAGGTCAGTTCGTTCTGTCCATCCAATGTTTTTCCTGTTCGATAAATCCACCCACAAAACTTTATTGTTTGCGAGAAATCCACCCGCGATAACTGGTCGATATTTTGGAGAAAACGAGGGAGAAATCCACCCACAATAATTGGTCGATATTATAGAGAAAATGAGCGAAAGAGTGAAATATGTCTAACGTAGTAGAAATATATTCTCAATTATTTCCCCTAGTCATAGAGAGTGCGGCATAGTGTCTGTGGAACAACAGAGCAAAACTCTATGGGTTCTTGCTGTGAAGATCAATGGCCTGATGGTATTTACCTATAAACTACAACAACGGAAAGTTGGCAGGAATAAAGTAAAAATGCACTGAATAGCAAGGGAACAAGCAGTTGACATCCTTACAATTATTTGGTCGCCAACTACTGAACAAGATTGGAGCTTGGAATTTACTGGAAGAAATGGATGGTCTCTGTTCAAGGAAAAGCAAGAGGAATGTTACAGTCGAAATTTTCTGGCTTCTTTAGGCTACATTCCAGTACCAATGGTACGTGAAGTAGATCATAATAATTTGACTAGTACTCTTGATATTCCTTTTCAACGCCCTATGAACTATATCAAGACAGTAGACAACCAAGTTATTAGGGCTTTGACTTTTGATCGAGCGGTTTATGATACGGATTCTGATGATGAAGAATGTCTTCGCCAATTCAATAATAATATTGCAGATTGTGATGGCAAAGGAGCTAATAAAATTACCCAAGACGTTTTTGAGGGAGCTCTAGATAGACTAGAGAAGGTTTCTTTCCTGAGGAAATGTGACAGTTTGGTTTGTTCTGGATTGGCAAAAGTGGAAGTTTTGACATTAATACATGTCCATTGGATGAAAAAGAGGAAGATCAAAGGCACAGCGCTGATTCAGGAATATCAGGTATATCAAGTGATGTTTATATTTTGATGTTTCACTTTACAATTATATTGTTTTAATATGTTACTTAATCTCAATTATTTTTTGAAATGTTGAAAGAGTTTTAGCCAAATAAAATATGATGTAATAATTTTTTTTTCTCTCTTTCTAAAAACATAGAAAACATTTGAATAAGTAAACTTTGTCATTTAATTTATATATATATTTGTTCAGATTTCAATTAAACTGACCAAAATAACAAACTCTGTTTGATCCCAGTACCCCTGTTATGGACTATATATATACGTATAAATTGACCCATAAAACAGAAAGTAGGCTAAATATAAAAATAGAAAACACTTTTTGATGTGAGTACCATGTTATGCATTATATATATGTATAAGCTTTTTGGGAAGAACAATACTATATATGGGGAAGAAAACGATTTAATTTATTTCTATTTTTATGGATATTATATAAAGATAAATTTATAGATCATTAGGTTAGGTCAAATAAGAGAAATTTAGTGTTAAGTCAAATAATAGAAATTTAGTATTAGAAATCTTTTGCTAATTAATAGATAGAGCTCGTTCAAAACTCTATTTACTTATCTAATAAGATTTGTGGGTTGTTGCTTTAGACTCAAAAATATAATGGAGAGGAGAGGGTTAGACACTTACCTGCAAGTCAAATGTTTGTGTTGTGGTGCTGCTTGGTTCTTTTGCTGTTGCATGCTCATGTTCAGTTGCTGCATGCTTGTATCCCTTCTACTGTATGTTTTTTGTTGTCTTATGTGTGGTTGTTTCTCTTGTGCAGGTATCCTCTGGCTGGATCTAAGCTACAAGAGTCTGCTTCAACCTTCAGATTTGCACCATCATGCTGCTGATGCTAGATTTTAATGGGACAATGACTTGGCTTGTCCATATCTCCCAAACGGTAGACTGGATTGACCTAAAATTTTCTGAGCATGTTCCCATCACCATTATGCACTTCCCATAGAAAAAAAATTTGTCAATGGATGCACGGATTTCGAGAAAAATTGAAAATGGCTGAAGGTGATGGAGGTCGATTTCTTGGAAACTGTGCACTGGAATTGGCTGAAATTGCTTGTACATGTTACCATCATCCATATGCATCTCCCCATGAAACATTTTTTTAAATGGATTTACGAATATGGAGAAAGTGCAAAAATGGTTGAAGGTGATGGAGGCCAATTTCTTGCTAACCGTGCACTGGAATTTGCTGGAATTGCTTGAGCATGTTACCATCATCCATATGCAACTCCCCATGAAACATTTTTTTAAATGGATGGATGGTTTTCAAGTTAGAGAAAAAATAAATTTTTGCTCTATGTATTTTTGTATCAGAGCATCCTGTAAACAGTAAAAAAATAAGATTGGGTTGTAATGCAGACTTGGAAATGATGGAAGAGAGGTTTTAAGACTGCATGAGGATTTATAAACCCTTTATGAAGCTTACTTGCTCCTCAAGCTGCTTTTAGAATCCATTTCTGGCTCTCTGTAATTTCTACAAGAGCCTCCTGTAGAAAACACGGGTTTCGGAAAAGAAGCACATTGAGGTGAAAAGAATGCCAAGATTGATGGAGAAAGGTGAGGGAAGGTAGGATAGGTGTTGTTATTGGTTTCATAGCTTTCTTGGCACCTGCTTCTGCTTCCTAAAGTTCTCCTGCAAACCTGTAATACAATTGAAAATTCATTTTTTCTTTTGAAAACAGCTAGGGCACCTCAAGGAGGTTTTCACCCTAATTGCCTGCCCTGGGCGCCTCCAAGGGAGTTTTTCACCCAGGATATTATTCTCTTTTTCTTTTATCTTCTTTTCAACCCATTGATGGCCTCATGGAGGTTTTCAATCAATGAGCCAATCTGAGGCGCCTTCGAGGAGGTTTTCACCTTAGATTTTATTTTTTCTCTTATTTTTCCTTTTTTCTTTTCTCTTTTTTCTCTACCCTTCCCTACTTGAAAAACAACATCATTTTCAAGTATAAGAATACTTCCAATGGAGCCATGTGCACATCGAGATGATAGATAAAATGATGTGGAGGCTTGAAATGTATGCTTTGACATGTATTCAGATTTCAGAGACCGAATGATTTGACTTTGAAGGGATCAAGCATAGTTGAGGAAGAGAGTACCGCTGCAACTTAATGATTGTTTGGAACCATATTTGAATGTAGTTGTGATATCCTTGGTCCTTTTGCTGATCTGGGTCATTCTTCATGTCTTCTTCTATCATGACCTTCACATCTTCCTCTTTTTGCTGATTTTTCTCTTGAATACATGGAGGATTTAATGGTAACCATGAGGGAGCTCTCTTGATCTCTGATTCTAATGTCTTTTCTTCATCAAGTATAGCCCATGGTTCTTTGATCTTCTCTTTTGCATCTTTTTCTGCTGGATGCGGTCCTTCAATGATATCAATATAATTTCTTTTTTGCAATACTCTTCCTGGGCTATGGTGAATATCATTGAGCTCAAGAGGAGTTGTTTGGAAGTGTTGTACCTTAGCATTGTAATTGGGTTGAGCTACTTCAATGTGTGGGTTCGGAAATGGTGGTTCCCCATTATATACATGTTGGGCTTGTCTGTTATTCAGGTTCAGGTTCAGCTGGGTAGGCATTTGGGGTTGCCTTGGTGGCGCAGGAGGCAATGGACACATTGAACAAGTGGTGGAGGAAAAAGATCGAGAGGAGAGTTGTACTAGGGCCTCCAACCCTGATTAGATGCATTCCACCGAGGTTGTGGCTAAGCATAGGGTTGAAATGAATGGGTGGCTGGTTGGGCATGATATGGAGATGTGAAGGATGAGGGAGGAGGCATGGACCAGAAAGGATGAGCAGGGGGGCCCTAAGAAGGTATGGGGTTGTAATATGCCTAAAAAGTCTCTTGCATCCCCTGCAGGTATGGTCAGGGTTGTTCAGTGACTCCTTCGGCCCCTTGGTATACAACTTTAAGTCCAGGCAAGGACAAGCACTTGTCTGTAGAATGATTTTCTTCACAGATTGAACAAACCTTTATAAAGTTCAATGGGCATTCATTCCTAGGATGCCTCCTGGTGCATCTAAGGCAAAAAATGGCCAAAGCCCTCTCTGTTTCCTCTTGTTTCCTTTTGATATGTAAGGCATCCATTTTCATCGCAAGAATCTGTAGCATCTCAATCTTGAGGTCTTCCAGCATGCTTCCAGTTTCACCTTTAATAGATGAATTGGAAGAAAATGTACTGCTCCCAACATTTCTGTTTTCAGCCATTGGCTCAAGAGGAATGTTTTCTTCTTCTTCTCCTCCTATAGGTTCTTCAAATGTGTCTGGCTGTTACTTAAGGGTCTTTCTTGATTGCAGCCACCGAAGAAGAGAGAAGGTTGGCTGTGTGAAGCAGTGGGGGTGTTGGGCAAACATTTTCCTGAATTATCTCTATACCTACGAGGCATGAAAGGAAATATTTTTTTTGTGATTTTTGTTTTTTCTGCTTGTACCTGCAAAACTAAAATTGATTGAACAACAAATTGCAACTACTGAAATGTACTTGCTGAAAGGAAATTGCAGAATTGGAATAAAAGCAAGGAAATGACTAATATGAAATGAAAACTGTAGAATTGAAAGAACTAATCTACTTTTGTTGAAATGGAAATTGTAAAATTGAAAGGGCTAATCTACTTTTGCTGTAATGGAAATTACAGAATTGAAAGGGATAATATACTTTTGCTGAAATGGAAATTGCAGAATTGAAATGGAAGCAAGGAAATGTAGAAATTAAAAGAAAGAACTACTCTACTTTTGCTGAAATGAACTACTTAGCAGAAGAACTACTCTACTTTTGCTGAAATAATCTACTTAGCAGAATGTTGCAGTAGAAAATAGAAGAAAAACAATAATCACAAAATACTCTAACGCTTCCCCAGCAACGGCGCCAAAAAGTGGTGAGCACCAGTATTGCAGTAATAATGTTGCAACTCCTGGGGCTTCCTACTTTACTTTTATCAACCCAATAGTTTGTAACAAACTTGGAAGTGATGGTGTTGTGTGCACAAGTACTAGCTCTTACTGCAGGTTGTCACTTGGTCAGTTGACGCAAGATAACTAGGAGCTCAAGACAACTTCTATGAATTTCCAAAAGAATCTTTTAACTGTGATGAAAGAAAGCTAACTCTACAAACACTATTCTACTTGCAGAAAGAGAAAGAAGACTGGAGTGTAAAGAAAACCCTAGCAAACCCTAATTTTTCCAATTAACCCTACTTTTGCATGAAAAGAGATGAAAACTGATGAAATGAGTGCCATTAACTATTGAAAAGGTAAATTACATCTATTCAAGCTATTCCTAGAAGAAAATTAGAAAAGAACATATTTTTGCATTTTTATGTGTTTTATGTGAAATTGTTATGCACGTGATTTTGTCTGTTTGTGACTGTGGCAGAGGATTGGTAGAGATGGAGGGCGGATTTGGTTTTTGCAGAGGTGTAAGAAGGTGTGGATAGATCCTAAGAAGCCTCTGGTAACCTTCTGAAGACTTCCCCTGCAATCAAACTTCGAAAAATCACTCGTAGGAAATTCTATAGGAGGCTACAAGGGATCTACAGGAGGATGTCGAGAGCTATTTTTAGAGGTTTTAAGAGTGGAAAAATGGTGGGAAATGGTGGTTGAAGACTAGAGAGATGTGTTGAGGTGTATGGGGCTTAACAAGGAGGAACAAGAATGAAAATGATGGTTGGATTTGTTCAAATGACAAGAGGAAAGCTTATGGAAAACATGCAGAAATTAGGGCAGATTCGTGAAGGACTGTGAATGACTTGTGAAACCTGTCAGAAATGAGATGATGCCGGTTATTTTATTGATTTATTGTGAGCTTAGGTGTGTTGTAAGAGATCTGCACATCTAACTACCGAAACTGAGTAAGAAAAGGACTAGCTGCACCAAGAAAATAGAACCATATCTCTTGTTAACCTAATTTCTGACCTAGAAACATAAAGTGATGAATAGTACCTTACGAATAAAAAAGCTTGCAGAGATATTTATTATAGAAATAGGAAATAATCTTAGCAAAATGAATCTGAAGCAACACTTTAACTTTTCAAATAAAATCATCACACTAGAAATTGCATTGAAGAAGCTAAATTGTGGTTTTGGTGGCAGCAATGGTGCCTTGACCTCACATCATGGTCCCAGGAGGGGAGAAGGGAGATCAGGACCTGTTGTTGTCTTTTTTGAATCTTAGCCTATCACTGTATTAACCTACTTCAGCAACTGAAACAAAAGCAACTATGCAAACTATCAAAAGAAACATATTCTAAACAAGGTAAAATGAATCTATGTAACAAAAATTAACTCATGAATTGAAGCAAAAAACATACAAGTACAAAAAAAGAGGTGTTGGGCAGCTTGGGTTGGGCCCTAACCCAAGAGCTTCAGCCCTCTGAAAGAGATCAATGCTGGCTCAAAAAATGTATCATCTCCATTATCAAAAATAAAAGTCACATTAGATAAACTGTCCACAAAAAGGAAGCTCGAAAATGAGCTGAATAAGAGCCACACAAAAGTGCCAAAATTTGACTAATAACCAACTAACCTACTGAGGCCCTAAGCCCTCCTATTTATACAACTAGAGGCTCTAACAACTCTTCTAAAATCAAGGAGGCTTGGAACCAAAACTAGAGATAGACAACAGTTCTTCTTCACTTGCTTGGCTGCCCTTCTTATGCATTGATGTGGCTTCTTGTGCTCTGAGCCTTCTGAAGTAGGATTCGAAGTAGGGGGTCATAAATGAGGGGGACACCCTCTTACAAATCCTCTCCCTTGTTTTCCTCGAATATTGGTTGTCAAATGCTCATTAAAACTTTAACTTTGCCTCAAAATTGACCAAAACTCAGCATAAAGCACACATTAGACTTCATGGCATAATGACTAACCCAATTCACTCTATTAGCATAAATATAATAAAAAACATGCAATAAACTAATGAGAATGGTGGATTAAGATGAGTTAGGAGGCCAAATGAGCCCATATAATTACCCATTTATGAGGCTCATCACCTTTCTGCCTGCGACGTGCGATTTGAGAAATGCAGGGATCAATGGCGGCCTACCACTTGGTGCCTCCTCATTCGCTGAAGGGCTTTGCCATGCCATTCAATCTTGTAAAGAAGACAAGTCAAACTTGAACTTTGACTTACTCTAACTTCTCCATACAAGCTCAGATTTGAATGTCATTCACACCGTTGGAATGAGAATAACGAGCTCTTCTATCTGAAGCTAAGTTCTATCTGAAGCTAAGTTTAACATAATTATAACACTTTTATTTTTTAGCATAAACTTGAGCACCTAATCACCCAAGTACAACAAGTGAAGTGTGTGCAACTGTGACCCAAAAGTGTCATTTTATACCCACAAAGGTATTACGACCATGAGATGCACATAAATATGTTCTAATCAATGCGACAATACTTCAGACCATTTAAGGTCACTTCAAACACATAGAATAACATGAGACGATGTTTGATGATTAAAACGACATTAGATATGATGGTGATAGTAGGCTCCAATATTCTAATGTAATGAAATTTTAGAGGATGTTGTAGCAACGACAACAAAACTATAGCAACATAAGTCCCCTTCATTCAATGTCAACCCTCCTCTTTCTCAAATGGGAAATTGAGGTTTAAATACAAATTTTTGATTAGTTTTTCTACAACTATTTATTTTAAATACATAATAAAAAGGAAAATGAAATTGGTTTCAGAAATCAACTTGAATTTCGAAAACAACAAAGCTTTTAATTTCCCCTCAACTTCGTCTATTCCTTAAATTTGAAACCGTTTTAATTTTCTGTTCCTTAAAGTTGTACGTGATTCCTCATTAAATCACTTTCCTGGCTATTTAGTTAATTATAATTAATTTCCCGCAGCAAATAAGTGATAATTAGTCCTAAAAGAATTACATGAAACTTATAACAAATTAAAGAAAAGGTACTTCTTACCTCGCTCCTTTGATAACTTTCCAAAACACTAAGAGGAAAGTTATTTGGGTAAAACATCATACATTGTGCTTCACTAGAAATTAATTCTTCCATGACTTAACTCCTATAATAAATCAAAGTTAATCCCTTCAAAATATAACAAAACCTTAAATTCTGTTTTATGTTCTTGTGATTCCATCCCTCACGGTAAATCCTGGAAAATCTTCTCCATCCTTGGATTTTCTCCCTTGGGTGAGTTTCATTTGGAACAAATTCTCAGCCAAAAGAAGTTAGCATGGCTAAACAAGCTTATTGTGTTGTGAAGTTTAATGAAACATGGAGGTAACAAATCACAATTTTCAGGTCACGAAAGGAGATAGAAAATTGTTTTGGGTTGGGGAACCTAAGAGATCATAGGGCTCAAGTTATTTTAATCAATGGTTATCATCATTGCGAATGGGGAATCGGTGGTAGTTTAACGACCATTATTTGACTGGATAAGGGCTAAAGGTTGAAATCAATTGCGATGGATGCTCGGAAATAGCTTCGAATGAGAAATTGGGGGTGATTTGATACTTCTTTCAACTCGAAGGTATTAGCACATGTGAATTGGGACTTGATATATTATTTAATTTCGATTGGCTTATTAAAATATTTAAATGTGAGCCTTCATTTAATTATTTCATAAGGAAGGATGGTATAAAGTTTAATAAATAATTCTACGAATTTTGTATTTCGCTCCTTCATTCTAGATTGTTATTTTTATCTCAAGCCCTTTTTTTAGTGCTGAGAAGTAAGATTTTTCTCATGTACAATATATGCTTACATACAATAGTAAAATTATAGAAATTGAATTAAAAATCTTAAATTTTTGCGTAAGTCGAAATGATTATATATATATTTATATATATACGTTTAGTCTTTACTCCCTGCCTACAATCCATAGTAAAACGATGTAAAAGCCTTCTTTTAATCACTCATAAAAAAAATATGAACAATGCAATGTATCCAGCACAATTTATTTTTAAATATGATAACATTATTTACATGTTTAGTAAAGAAAGTTTTTACCCATATAAAAGTATTTTATAAGATTTAAACAAAATCTCTTTAAAAACCTTATATGACAGTTATGGTGATTAGGAGAGAGAAAAAATGAATATAAAAGTAAGCTCCAATAAGATATAAGTTAATGTTGAAATTTATTTCCCGCTAATATTGATATAGGGTGTAAAACTATTTGGTGAATTATCTTTCTTGTGTGTGATGAATATTATATGTATTAAAATGGAGTTTTCTCCATAGTAATAGGAATTCTTTTGACTGGATGAAAATTTTAATTATAATAATTTATTACAATTAATTTCAAAAGTCAACTCTTTTTTATATCTATATCATTTATTTCTTCTCTTTGGAGACAATGTTTCCTTCTTTTTAGGATTTGCTTCCCTATTGTGTTGACATCATAGTTTGATTATGGTTGTTTTTAGTGATATATAAGATATATTAACTAATTATTTGAATCATGACCATATATGTGAATATGTGATTATAACATTAAAGCAATTAAATAATCATAATAATAACTAGCAATTGCCCCTAAAGATGTAAAGTTACACTGAAGGGATAGAACATGTTTATGATGGTATTCTAAAAATTTTGTAGCAAAGGAAATATAACAACCTAAATGGTGGAGGTTGGAGGGGAGGAAATGTAAAATATAACAACTTAAAGGGTGGAGGATGGAGGGGAGGAAATGTGTTCAGGCTTGCGACAGTCTCACGCTTGTGTTGATGCATGTCTGAGATATGTTGCTCGAACCACCATTCCTGGCTAAATTATTTTTTTCCAACCATGCCAATATGTCAAAGTCTTATATACATATTATATCCAAGCTATAACATGTAGGATAATCAGGAGAACATTAACATAAGTCTTAGTTGGCACTGATGCACAAAAAATGTAATTGCACAAAGGAAATGATTAAAGTCAGTGTGTGTTAATAATGAGATGAAATAAAGAGCATATTTCTCTCCAGTGACCTTTAGATTCCAGGATATTCTACAATCAACATAAAGAAGGGGTTTGTTTTAATATTTTAGCTATCTCCTTTTAAAAAATTTAAATTAATTGGAAGTCATTTTCCTCGAGCCATTAATTCTGGTTTTAAATTTAAATTTAAAGTGTGTCTAACAAAGGTTTATGGAATTGCAACATTATGTGGTGTAGTTTACACAATCCAAGTGTCCAAGTAAACTTTCAAGGCATTGTATCCATTTATGCATTCAAAAATACAATTTTAAAAAAGAAAAGTTACAAATGCTATATGCATATATAGAACCAATATAGCTCAATTTTGAAAAGGATTAAATACTTTGAGGTGCATACTTCTTTTCAAGTTTTTCACTCTAAAAAGGTTCATATATCAACAAAATTGATCCTACACTTGGCAAAGTTATGGTTCAAATGGATCTAAACCAAAAATTGTTCTTTAAATCTTCTACCTTTTAGTTTTTGTTTTTTTCTTAATAATTTTATTTATTAAATTTACATAATTTTAATGCTATAAGTGAGTTGAATTTATTTATATATAATAAAAATATAAATAAAAAATAAAATAAAAATAAAAACATAGAATTTCAATTTGAGTAAATAATAAAACATGATTTTAATTAAATTATTTATAATTTAAAATAACATAAAATCACTATTTGTGGATAAGTTCCACAAGCATACTTTGAATTAAGATCTAGGAGTTAGGGAGAAAAAAAATAGTATATTGAAGAGTTTAATCCCACTCATAATCTTCAACAAAAAGAGTATGTAGGGGGAAATATTTCTTGGAGATTCAAAATTCTTATTGCCAATATTTCTTGAAGATCCAGAATTCTTACTACTCAGGTAAGGACTAATTCTGATCAACTCCATTGTGAAATAGGGTGCTAGAAAAGGCCAAAAGAACTGTGGGAGGAAAGAGTATGTATTTTTTATTCTTCTGTAAAAGTGGAAACAAAAAACCACTTCATTTTGGAATACGAGGCGTTCAAAGACAACAGAGGAAATTAGGAAATTATGCTTCTGGCAGCTAGCTTATGGGGTAATCTATTTAGTGAGGGGTTTCCCAAGAACATTCGAGGATTTATTATAAGGCTTCACAAGAAAAGAGTCAAATAAAAGAACGGAATGGAGAAGCAATTTGTCCAATAGGCTATCTTTAGCCTCGTAGACGTTAAAATAATTTATTTCTCTCTTTGTTTCTCATATGTAAAGAAGTACATATTGTTTCCTTTGCACACCTGACGAGTCCCAAAATAACTAGTAACCATGTAAGTTAACCATATTTCAGAAGTATTTATGTCAAGGATGGTTATTCCTAAACAAAAAAAATATGAAGCCCATTTAATTTTTGAATTAAACATTTTATACCATTCTACCTAAAAATCCCCTAAGCACCTAATGCAAAATCTTTAAAATATATATAATTTAATGTAATCTTATCATATTTATTAATATGCTAGGATAAAAAACAGTGTAAAAGTCATGTCAAAAATGGCTTGTTTAAATCAAATTTAATTTAAGGTGTCATAAGTATCATGGATTTTGAAATTGAAGCTCCATAACCACATCCTAAAAATAAATATATTTAGTTTTATTTATAATATATAAATAAATATTTGAAAAACCCTTGTAGCTTTCCTAGTTCTGATATGAAGATAATTCATTATATTTCAATAAAGTAAGAACTCGGTTCTTGTAAAAGGTTTATGGCTTTAATTGATATGTTGCGCGAGCCTGCTTATTTACATTTTATTTTCAATAACATATTATAATG
Organism: Pinus tabuliformis; assembly: GCA_031772625.1. NCBI lineage: Eukaryota > Viridiplantae > Streptophyta > Pinopsida > Pinales > Pinaceae > Pinus > Pinus tabuliformis. The sequence goes on from CM062809.1 coordinate 755,577,092, forward strand.
ATGCACATTTATTTCATATTTCTTAGTAATTTAAATATGTGATATAATTGGTCCACGAGGTCTTGGATAGACGGTAGATGATGATCACATGCTCTGTTAAGGCACTCATCTGAAGACACTAATTCAATTCCCCGCCTCGATCTAGATGATATATTGGACATGATGAAGATGTAGTCCTGTCAAGTTTATAAAAAAAATATGTGATATAGTTTAAAAAACTAAGATTATCAAGTTTTTATCAATATAAAGATTTAAATATGAAAATTTTAAAAATATGCTAATTAAAAGTGAATTTGATTAATTAGAAACTTTTTATAAATAATTTTGAAAAGTAATTATATTTAAAAAATGAAATAATTATAATATATATTTTTAAATGAAAATATTTAGTTTAAATGAAACCAAGGTATTTAGTTGATGTGATAATTTTTCCATCATTTGAATCTTAGTATTGTTAATAATTTTGTTTTTCTTTTCTGAAAAATCTCAATTTTATTCATTATGAACAAAATTACATATTGTAGATGTTAAGAAGAATATGCATAAAGACACAGATCCTAGTAATCAAGATTAATAAAAAAATCATTAGAGAGTTACCCTGTACTACTTTTTCGTACCTTTATTTTTTTCCACTTTCCGCCAACCATTAGAGTTAGGCGCGGATGATACAATAGTCATATAATTCTGTTTTTCATTTGAGGTTTCTTTGTCAGAGAAATTTCTGATGCATTAGTTTGTTTAGTACCACTTACATCTTTTTCAGATGTAATCATCTCAATATACAGCTTTTGTTCGAAAGGTAGTGGAACTAATGCAAATTTATGGTCAACTTCGTCCTTTTGCGTCCTGATTTTCTCTACATCGATGTTTGTGGTATTGTCGGTGGTTTCTTCACCTTCTGTTTATGCTTCCTAAGTTTTTGTAAACTTCCATCTTTTTGGGTTTTTTTGTTGACAATTTTTTCTACTCTTTTTAATTTGAGGACACTCACTTTGTTGGTGACCAATATGAAGGTATATACGGAAACTGAAGGCCCTATTCTCATAGTTAATTGAGACCACTGTTGATTGTTGTGAAGTAAAAGGATATGATCAGGTAATTCTTTACTAAGATTTACCTCTATAGACATTCTGGAAAAGGTGAAAATGCACTTTGTGACTCGGTCTGCATCTATCTTTAAAAATTTCACGAGAGAATTCCCAATTCCAGCTAGTACTTTGTGATGCAAAAAATGCAGTGGTAGATTGTGTAACCTTACCCACATAGGCATTTTGGAGACCACCATGGTATTTTTGTCAAAATTTGGAAACCATGGTATCATGAATAGACCCGAGTTTTCCGAAAACTAATGACCCTCATTTAAATCATAATCTTTGTTTTTAGATGTATCAAACAAGAAAATGAAAAAAACTCTAGAACATTAATGAATATTACAATTTTATGTCCAAATAAAATAAATCCATTGGTGTAGTGCCTCTAATTTGGGCCAGAAACCATTGAATCAACATATAACAGTGCTAGTATGGAATTAATCACGAATCTCATTTACCTCATGAAAATTGGTTGTCAAAGATGGCATCTGGGTCAACTACTCCACAATGTAGGGATCAAGAATAGTGGAATATTGTTCTGATGTTTTTGTGCCTCCGCCTTCCCCTTGACTGCATCTTGGAACAAAGTTGGGTCTTTTGAGCTAGTTCCAGGCCATCCTCCTGGAAGTCTCATGTTTAGGGTGATGGATGAGTCGGGACCAGCACCGTAATCCTGCAACTTGTATTCCTCTTCCATAACTTCCCCTGCATATATTATATTTTGGAGGCTAGCTTAGATACCCATCTTGTCTTGAATCTTTTGTTTGAGACTTTTTACCGATTCCCAATTCCAAACTCTAATACAAGCTTATTTTCCTTCCAGTGATCTGATAAATATTTGGATTGAAGATCATTTAGGTAGATCTAGTATTTGATTTTCAAGATCCAACCTTTTATTAATAACAATTAGTGGACACTTTATGAATGCCTTCTCTTCTTGCTATGAAACAAGGGCATTAACATGTCCATCTCGCAGCTCCCTCAGTAGATATATTGTACCCCTAGGAATGAATTCACAGATTTGAGGCCGAGAGAAACAATAATGATGTTTTGTATAACCCCTACGAGGATCCTTTGAGACTAACACATTTAAATATTTAGTGTATGTGTTTGATTAAAGGTACGCAAGTCTGTGATTAAGTTTTTGTCAGAGCTCCCTTTCTTCAGTAAATCACAAGATCCAATGAGGGACAGAGAGATTGGTGTTTTTAGCCTGAGGAATATTGCCTAGTGAAGACCATTCACCCTCGCATGTCTAGATGGATTCATGCTGCACAAGGTAAAATCGCTCTGGGCTTCTATGGTAATGAAAACCCTTGCTTGGAATTCCCAACTACTTCGCATTCGTTCCAGCTTTTGCTCCTTGACATACAAGGAGTATTTGGCATCTTCTTCACAATTGAGAGCATAATTATTTTTTCCCTACGATGAGGGAGGCCGAGACATAAATTTTGGGGGGATGTGAATCACATACCACTAAGAAAATTCCACGATCATGAGATCTATAAATCCCCACCGCTCGTCATTTTTCTGACGCTTTTTTTCTTGTAGTCTCCCTCGGCGATCAGACATACTTGACATCTAATCCTGTGTCGATCTTCTGAAAACAAAAGTGAAGGGGAAAAAATGTCCTCGCAGTGAAGATATTCTTGAAATATGTCGCCATAATAGGATGTGAAAGCAGTATTTGATACAGGGCCTTTTCTCACCGAATCAAGAAACAAATTATTGCATATTCACAAAACCCTAGCCTCCTTCGCCATTTTCTCTCGAAATCTCAGAGCCCAATAATTTTGTTATTATGGTTTTTATTATGGTTTTTTTTTTAATAATAAGTGAGTTAGTATTTTCCCACTTTTAAATTCAAACAATAAGTAAAGGCTCTCCACTCTTGATTTGAAGGAGTATCCACTAAGTATATGATATGCATCTATAGTTTGGAAAATTTTCACATTATTGAATTGCTTATTTTACATATATTTGTTTTGTATGTGGAATGGAGAAATTACAAATTTCAATTTCATATTCATAAAATATAAATATAAATGAGAGAAATTTAATATATGTATAAAACAGTTAAGAATATGTGTTTCTTTGATAAAATGTTATAGGTCAAAATTCAAAGAGGATTAAAGAATATATACCTTTATAAACTTTAAAAGAAAAAAATTCATATATCAATTCAATATATTATTATTATTATTATTATTATTATTATTATTATTACAACATTAAAATATATATATAAATAACCAATTTAATTTAGATATTAAAAAATAATTAAATATAATACTAATAGAAAATTATTTGGAAACATATATATAATACAAAGATTTAAAAGAAAAGTTTCATACAAGATAGAAAGACAATTTTGTTGGAAAAAAGAAAAGAAAAGGGAATCCACCAAACAATTTACATATAACAGAGATTATCTGACAGTGCATCTGTCCATTTCTTTATCATAATTTAGCAACTGTGGAGATAACCATTATTGGCTACTATCTACTAATGTAGCTTGATTCATCACTCTTATTCAAGGAAAACCATGCAATCTAGAATTACCGCATCAAGAGTAGACTTTCACTCTTACCAAATGCCTCTAGGTCTTAGGCTATTAATCTATTTCCTTAAATTTGAAGAAAACAAGCTTTTACAAACTTAATTTACATCAAAATTTAAAATATTTATTATAAACATTGATTTTATTAATATTTTAACTCATCAAAATTATAATATTTCAAAATACTTTTTCAAATATTTCTAAATATATAAATAAAATGTACATCATTAAACCAAAATTTAAAATAAATAAATAATAAACCATTTTAAATATGAATTGTTGTATAAAAAATATAATCTATAAATAATATTTTCCTCACTAGAGAGGACACTTCCAAACGAGAATTTTATTTTTATTATTTTTTTATAAACAAAAACAATTATCTTTATTTCACTTATTTTAATTTGTATTTAATAAAATATTTTTTAAAATAAATTAAAATTATTAAAACATAAAATCTTTTAATAGTAATTCCATAAAAGGAATCATTGAATTTACTTAACTCCCTTTTCCCTTCAGACCGACGATTTGCAACCATCACCACATATCAACAACAAAAACTTTATTAAAACCAGGACTGTTTTATTTTTGTACGGGTTACCAATTAATATTCCAATCTTCTGTTCTTGGGTCACTTTGGTCATAGGCGCACAAGTTTCTATGGATAGAAAAAGGCTTTTAGCCAATGGACGAAAGTCGATGTTCTCCCGTAACCACATGTCCAGTCCCTTTGAAATCTTGATTTTAGAGAAATATGCTTATATTTTCTTTGGTAACTATATTTTAATAAACTCAATTGGGCAGAGGAAGGTTCCGTGAGAACAACTTCCCACCCCATTTGCATTTCGCATTTTAGTTCTTCAAATTTTGCGTTCAACGTTTGATTCCTCCTGCTGGGAGCTTTTTGAATCGGAGTTGTCTACCGATGCAACCGAAAAGCATGGAAGGTAGTTTTTTAAAGTTAGAATTTGGAAAAATAAATTTAAAAAATCAAGTAATTCGTGGGGAACATTTTAAGGGCTAATATTCGCAAGTGTGTTAATTTTTATGTTTTTTTCCAAAAAAAATTCGTCAATTTCTTTTTCTTTAAAAATGATTTACCAAAAATTTATATCATAAAATTATTTTAGCTTAAAAATCGCCAAAATATTATAGATATTATATAAAATCATTAGAAATTTGAATATTTTTACAAACACTTCACTAAACCTTTTATAGTTTGCATGTTTGGGATTAGTAAGATTTGCCAAGGTTTCTAAACTTTAAGGTAAATTTCCATCCTTAAAATTTCTTTCTTAATTGTAGTGTTTAAATTGTTTTTTTTTATGGTGGAAATAGATTTAACATCATCGAGAATCCCTCGAGCACCCAAAATCTTAAAGTTTGATAGCTGTAACTAGGATTTTCAAAAATTTCTGCCTGAATTTTTCATAATCTTACCAAAATTTCCGAGTTATTTTATAGGTTATTTAGACTATATGTTTGAATCGGACATCTCAAAGCTCAAAATCCACTTCTCCTGCTTCAAATTCCGTGTCACAAATTCCGTGTCACATGTTCGAATCCCACTAGCGTCGATACCCTAGATCGTGTTTCAGTTCTACTGGTTCGAATCCTGTGCATGTCAATACTATTATTTCAGTTTCGGATTCGAATCCAGTAATTTTCAAAGCTAGTATTTCAGTTCTTGTAGTTCTTATATTATTTCTCTCCGTTCTAATGCCTTCCTTTTTAAAACTTGGATTCAGTTATATGGTTAAACATCGTACTATACTTCTCCCGGTTTGAATCTTGTCCTTGTCAAAGCTCGTATTACAGTCCTCCAATTCGAATAAAGAGAAAACTATTGTTAAATGTTCCACAAGTTAATTTAATATGATGTGTTATTTATACTATCACCCATCTCACTTCAATCAGATTTTGAACAAATTTTACTTAATGGACAAAACAATAGATGGAGAAATGTCAAATGGTGATGAAAATTGTAGATGAATGCGTAGCCTTACCAATTTAAAAAAAGGATACCTTACGTGTAATTACATACACACATTCTTATTCATATGTGATATTGTTTAAATTAATGTCACTTATTTATAATTGATGTTTTGTTTTAGTTTGTCGATTAGTTCCTTCATGTGATTTAGGGATCAACCATAAGAAAAGGGTCAACATGCATTTAAGAGCATCGGTAAAACCATCAACAAGAGGATGACGATTTATATAAGATGGAATCCATAATAGCAGACCAATTTTTTGAATAGGATTGAATTGTGTACAACATAATCCAACTTTCACGTTGTTTAACAAGTTATTTTTTTTGGTTTTTCCTTATAGTTTAGCCTTTTATTTTTTGTCCCAACTAGTATTGATTTTCAACAGGTAGTAACTCCTCATATGGGAGGAGATTTTCAGAGAAGAATATACCATTGGGAAAGCATCAATGACAATTATGCAACCATGATATTTGTAATATATTTTGAGCATCTTAACTTCATCAAAAAACAAAAGAAATTCAAGCACCCATATCCTCATGTAATGAAACCTTTTGAAAGGTCAAGCTACCATACTACTTTACGAAGAGTCTTGCTTCTTATTTGATCATCAAGTAGGATCTTGTTGTTATTTTCTATACGTCCCCTTTCACATCAATGACATATTGTTTCCATAATGAAAACACTATGTCTAACATGATGCAATAAGTGTATTAATACTAGATATACTCATGGAAGGAAATGAAGTTATTGGTGGAATTCCCAAAATGAAATTGTTGGATGTTAGATCCCTATAATACTAGTGATTCCCCCATTACTATTGTCATTTTAGGCCCTTATTGTTATTTTTGTTCCCCTATTGTCACCATATTGTTATTATCTTGCCCCATAGAAACCCACTATTGTAATTTTTGTGCCCTTATATTATTATTGTTATGGCGGCTTTGATTATATTGTCACCCCTTCGACTCCTAAATATATAAATGAGGTTTTTTCATTTGAATCATCAAATAATTGTTCAGTTGTATAATGTAAAGGAGTTTTTCCCCTCAAAGAGGCTTATTTTAAAGTCGTTGATCTATCTTTTCTTCTATTTTGTGATTTGGTTGCATAATATTTGGTATCAGAGCTTTGGATTCTAGGGTTTCGCTGCTTCAAACAGGTTATCGTGGAATTTTCAATGTAACATTTTTTCTACGAAGTTTCAGAAGCTGAAAAACCCATTTGAGGCAAAAGCGTGATGAACATCATGGCAAAATTTCAGACTGTTTCTAGCTATATGTTCAGAGATATGAACCGAGGAAGTTAGGGGTTGTTTGTGATCTCGAATTCTATCTCAAACAAGTGGCCTTGGGAAAATCATCATAACTTTCTCTCTAAGCATCAGAATAAAATTTAATAAAAAGTGACAAAAGGAGGACGGGCTGTGTTTTTGTGGGTATCGTTTCGAGGGCCTAAGATTGAAGTAGTGATATGTGGGACTTTGTACAATTTCACTCTATTGAACCAATCTTTACTCAGGTCATTGTGGGAGATTGGTCATAACGCTTTCTTGGAAAATCCAATCTTTATCAGACTTATTGTGTTGGAAAGAGGACGTAAAGGGTTATTGTAAGATGAAATTTCAGACCTTGGAAATAAGAAATTACAGAGATACAAGAGATTCAATATTGAGTTCCTACAAAGTGAAAAACGATATGTAGCCTTTTTAAAAAATTGCATAAGTTTTATTTGAAAAGTTAGTTTGAAGTGATTAAAAGGGGATAGCAAAGAAAATTATTATTAATTGATGCCCCTAAGAAAGAAAATGTCAATACTTAGTAAGTAACCTGAATGCTCTATTACTCGCCTAGATCCATCTTAACCCCTGATCTATCAAGTGTCGAAAGGGATCCAATTTCTCGAGATGCAAACCTCTTTTCTAGGTGTGAAACTTGAGGAAAGGATTGCACCTCCAGAGATTAGATCCATCTTAACGTTGGATCCCTCTTAATGTTTGATAGATCTAGGGTTAAGATGGATCTAGGTTGGCTATATAATTCTATATATTTTCTATATTTGTATATATGTGTCTCTTTCTTATTCCCTCTCTTTATCTCACTCCCCAGAACATACGCATTCTCTCTATATCTCTCTCTATATATCTCTCCCTCCCTCTTTCTCTCCCCCTCTCTCTCTTCCCCTTCTCTCCCTCTCTCTCTTCTCTCCTTCTCTCCTCTTTCACTCTCTCTCCATTTCTCCCTTGTCACTCCCTCTCTCTCTCTACACCTTTCTCCCTCTATGTATTTCTTTTGTCCTCCCTATCCCTCCCCTTACAACTCCAACTCTCTCTCCCCTTTCTCAAGTCCTTTGTCTCTTCCTTACTCTCTCTCCCTTTCTCTCCCACCTCCCTCTATCTTCCCCCCCTATCTCTCTTCCCTCCAACTTTTTCAGTATACCCCTCCCTCTCTCCTTCTCTCTCTCTCTCTCTCCCTCTCCCTAACTTTTTCACTATCTCCCTCCTTCTCTCCATATCTCTCTCCCCTCCATTTGTGTATCCCTCTCTCTCTTCGCTATCTCTCCCTATATCTCTCCTCTCCTCTTCTTTGTCTCCCCTCCTCTCTTATTTCCCTCACTCTCTTTCCATCTCTCCCTTATCACTACCTCTCTCTCTCCACCTCTATCTCTCTATGTCTTTTTTCTTTCCTACCTATCTCTCACTCTCACCGCCCCCTTCGTCTTAAGTTTGATCCCATTGTATTGTGTTTAAGGAAGTAACTAAATTGAAAAAAACTTGATTGGTTGTAAAATATTGAACCTATATTTTGGATCAATCATGTCAACTAAAATATAATAATGAAAAACTTAAAAAAATTTGTGCACTCTATTTCCCCTATTATCGTTAGTCACTTTACTTTGCTTGCTCTCATCTCTTAGATCCTTAGTTAAGATGGATCTATACTGGTTCTTAATAATATTATCTATATTATATAAATTTTAGGTCTTTATATATACAACTATTCTCATTTCTAACTTTATTAAAACTGTAATTTAATTTCTATGAGATTATTTTTAGTATTCATGAGCATATAGGCTTTAGAGATATCTCAAAAGTAATTATAACATTTTCCCTTGTAGATTCAATTAAAAAAATATTATAAAATTAAATTAAAATAAAATATTTTTATTGTGAAATAAGTTATGGTTTTGGGCATGTGGTATTGATAAGCTATGATATTGTATCAAAACCTACATGCAATTCAATGATATCCACGGTTAAGAATCTTGTCATATTGTTATAAAATATTTTGATTGTGAAATAAGTTATGAGTTTTTGGCATGTGGTATTGATAACCCATGGTATTGACCCATGGTATTGTAGCAAAGCCTATTCACAAGTTCATAATTTCAATGGCAAAGTGGGAATCAATATCTATGGTTAAAAATCTTGTCATATTGTTACAAAATATTTTGATTGTGAAATACGTTATGTTTTTTGTATATGTGGTATTGATAATCCATTGTATTGTAACAAATCCTATTTACAAGTTAATAATATTTATGCTAAGGTGATGGTGAATATCCATGGTTAAAAATGTTTTCATATTGTTATAAAATATTTTGATTATGAAATAAGTTAAGTTTTTTGGGCATGTGGTATTGATAAGTCATGGTATTGTAACAAAGCCTATTTTTTACAAGTTAATAATATTCAAGACAAAGTGGGGATGAATATCAATGGTTGAGAATCTTGTATTGTTATGAAATATTTTGGCTATGAAATAATTTATGGTTTTTGGGCATGTGGTATTGATAAGCCACGGTATTGTAACAAAATATATTCACAAGTTAATAACAAAATCAAAATATAAGAAATTAAATTTTATTATTTTTATTACTTTAACTTTTTATTATTAATTGAGCAAACATTTAAATGTTTATATCTCGATAATAAAGTTTATATTTTTTTAACATTTTATTTATTACTTTCAACTTTTTGTTTATTATTTTTACCTTTTTATTACTATTTGAGCTAACATTAAAATGTTTACACTCAACCCCGATATCACATTTAACTTTTAATTTTTTATTTTTTAATTGGGCTGACATTTAAAATTGTTTACATACTTACATTACAACTACACATCTAACTTATATTGGGTTATAGAGTGTCTCTTGGCGCAATGACACATGAAGAAGATGAAGAAATGCAACATGATGTATACAAATTACGAGACCAAGTGCAACAAATTTCGCTCTCACAAAAAGTAATAGAAGCTAAGATGGATGGTTTGAAGAATGGCACGAATGGTATGAAAGGAAACATTAAGGATTTGAAGAAATATATGGAAGGTTGGAAGGAAGGTTTGAAAAAGTTGCCACAAGAAAGGCTTCCTAATGGCGAAAAGGTAGTAGAAGAAACTCGTAATGAGAACAAAAGAAATGTTAATCGTGATTTCATAGACTCTAACATTGGAATAAAGACCCACCACATTCCAAAGATCGATATGAGGAAGTTTGATGGAAAGGATCCCGTAACATGGATACTACAGATGGAACAATATTTCAATCTCCATAATGTTTAAAACACACAAAAGGTACGCATTGAAACTTTATATTTGGAATCCAATCAGTTTGTATGGTATCAATGACTTTGCTCTTGTAAACATATTGTCACTTGGTCAAGTTTTACAGAGGAAATGATAGAACATTATGAGAATACAACTCGAAACACCTTCTTTAGCGAATTGATCAATCTCAAACAAAAGGGTTCAATGGTGGAGCACATTGAAGACTTCCAAAAATTGAAAATAAGGGTAAATGATATTCTAGAGGAGCATAGGATTTATGTGCTCATAGGGACTTTAAAGGATAACATCCAACATGAGGTTCATCTTTAGGAACTTGATTCATTGGAGAAGACATTCAGGTTGGAAAGAAAAATTGAAAGAAACGTTATGGCAACAAGGAAGCCTACCATTCACAACTATAAATATGGAAGTGTTGCTGCCCCTAGCCTTCCACAACCTACAAGGTTCACACCACAACAATTGGAAGAAAAAGAAAGCAAAAGGGCTTTCTTACAACTATGATAGAAAATACAGTAAAGTTCATAAGTGTGCCGAGAAGAAATTATTTTACATAGGTTATGAAGAGGAGGAAGAAAAGTAACAACAAAAATCAAAATAAGAGGACATACACCAAGAATCAACCCTAGTGAAAGAAGAAATGAAGCAGACCATATCTTGTAATGAATTGGCAAGAATTTCCACTCCTAAAACTCTCAATATATGACATATCAAGAAGAAAAAGGTAACAATGTTGATTGATTCAGGTAGTACCCATAATTTTATTCATTGTAAGATAGCCAAGGAATTGAATTGCTTCCTATATCCAACACTTGAGTGTCAAGTGATGGCTGCAAATGGAGGAAACATAAATTGCTCTAGAAAGTGTCTTAATATCAAGCTATCCATGGGATAATATGTGTTGAATTGTCCTATGCTTTCTATTCCAATGGGTGGTGTTGATGTTGTACTAGGAGTCCAATGTCTACAATATTCGGGTACGATAGCTTTTAATTTTCAAGAACATTATATGAATTTTTTTTGGGAAGGAAAGGAAGTTGAATTAAGATGTATCGCAGTGAAACCGGGAAAGATAATCAGCTCTAATGACATGAAAAATCCTCTAAAGAAACATGAATGGGGCGTAATTGCACAATTATGTTCACTAGAAGTTCCCACATTGAAATCATCTATTTCTCGAGATCTCCAAAAAGTCTTGGACGATCATTCCCAGGTGTTTAAGACTCCTAAAGGCCTCCCACCTATTCATTATCATGATCATGCTATTAATTTGATTACAAGAGGTGTTCCTCCAAACATTAGACCTTAAATATATCCATGTGCCCAAAAGAGTAAAATAGAATGTATTGTTACAGAAATGCTAGAGGCTAGTATTATTCAACCTAGTCAAAGTTCTTTCTATACTCCAATAGTATTGGTGCACAAGAAGGATGGATCATGGCGCATGTGTCCGGATTATAGGGAGCTCAACAAGCTCGCTATTAAAGATAAATTTCCCATTCCCATAATTGATGAATTACTAGATGAATTACATGGAGAAATTTACTTCACCAAGTTGGATCTTCATTCATGATATCATCAAATCAGAATGAACACTGAAGACATTGCAAAAAAAAACTTTTAGAACTCATGAGTGTCATTATGCATTTTTGGTCAGACATTTCGGCCTTATCAATGCACCTTCTACATTTCAAGGTTTGATAAATTCCATTTTCAAACCCTTCCTTGGAATATTTATGTTAGTATTTCTTGATGATATACTAATCTACAACAAATCTTGGAAGGGTGATGTTCAACATGTTGAAAGGGTGCTCAAACTATTGGAGGAGAAACAATTATATTCAAAAACCTCTAAATGTTTCTTTGGAGTACATGAGGTGGAATATTTGGGTCATATTGTATCCCATGTAGGTGTTAAGGTAGACGCTAGAAAAATTAAATCCATTAAGGAATGGAAAATCCCCACATCCATAGAACATCTATGAGGATTTATGGGGTTGAAAGGGTATTATCACAAGTTTGTTAAGAATTATGGGAAAAAAACATCACCCATAACAACATTACTGAAGAAAGATGCATTTTCTTTGACTCTAAAAGCAATGAAGGCCTTTGAACATCTTAAAGGGGAAATGTACCAAGCATCGTTCTTAGTTATGCAGACTTCACAAAAACCTTTATTGTGGAATGTGATGCCGTAGGAAATGGAATTGGTGTTGTTTTAATGCAAGAAGAAAGACCCATTGCTTTTGAAAGTCATCCAATCAAATGAAAGTATTTACACAAACCTATTTATGAGAAGGAAATGTTGGCAATACTACATGCACTTAAGAAATATTGATCTTACCTATTGGGAAAACACTTTAAGGTAAAAATGGATCATGATAGTCTTAAATACTTTTTAGAACAAAGATTATGTTATGTCCCTATAATACTAGTGATTCCACCATTACTATTGTCATTGTATCCCTTATTATTATTGTTATGCTCCTAGTCCCCATATTGTTATTATTGTGCACCATAGAATCCAACTATTGTTATTTTTGTGCCTTTATATTATTATTGTTAGGTCAGCTTGGTTATATTGTGTCCCCTTAGTCTCCTATATATAGAAATGAGGCTTTGTCATTTGAATCATCCAAGAATTGTTCATTTCTGTAATGTAAAGGAGGTTTCCCCCTCAAAGAGGTTGAATTCTAAGGCATTGATCTATCTTTTTATCTTTTCGTGAGCTGGTATCCTAACATTTGGTATCAGAGCTTTGGATTCTAGGGTTTTGCTACTCCAAATAAGCCATCGTGGAATTTTCGCTATAACTTTTTTTCTACGATGTTTTAGAAGCGAATAAAGAAAACAATTTGAGATGAAATCGCATTGAACCTCGGGTCCGAATTTCAGAGCTTGTCTCACTAATTTTTTGGAGATATGATCTGAGGAAGTTAGGGTTTTTGCAAGCTCCAGAATTTAAGCTAAAACAGGTCATCGTGGAATTTTCACTATAACTCTTTTGCTACGAAGTTTCAGAAGCTAAAACAAAAACCCATTTGAGAAGAAGTCGGTTTGGACCTCGACCTCAAATTTCAGATGTTTTCTCGCTATGTTTTCAGAGATATAGTTTGAGGAAGTTAGGGTTTTTTCAAACCCCTGAATTACATTCCAAACAGGTCACTGTGGAAAAATCGTCATAATTGTCTCTATTATCATCAAATTGAAATTTTGTAAGAAGTTACAAAAAGAGGACGAACTTTAGCTTCTTGTATATAGTTTTTAGATCTAAAGGTCAAAACAGTGACACATGGAACTTCATATAAGTTTTCTCTTTTGAAAAGGTATATAATCAAGTCATCTTGGGAGATTGTGCATAAATCTTCTTAGAGAATCCAATTTCAATCAGACCGGTGGCATTGGAAAGAGGACACATAGGGCTATGGTAGGTCGCGATTTCAGAATTGAAAGAGTTGAAATTACAGAAATACATCAGATTCAATATCAGGCTCCTACAAAGTGAAAAAAAAGGTGTGTAGTTTTTTTTTTCAATTTTTGCATAAGCTTGGTTTGAAAAATTAGTTTGAAGGAATTCAAAGGGCATAGTGAAGCATTATTATCGGTAATTGATGCCCCGAAGAAAGAAAATGGAAACACCTAGTGAGGAACCTGAAAGCTCTAGCATGACTTATGAAGAAGAGAAAGAAATGCAACATGATATATCAAAATTACAAGACCAAGTACACAAATGTCACTCACACAAAAAGTAACAGAAGCTAAGATGGATGATTTAAAAAAAGACATAGAAGCTAAGATGGATGGTTTAAAGAAAGGCGTGGAAGCTGAGATGGGTGGTTTAAATAAAGGCGTAGAAACTAAGATGAATGGCTTGGAAGCTAAGATGGATGGTTTAAAGAAAAACCTAGAAGCTAAGATGAATGGCGTGGAAGCTAAGATGGATGGTTTAAAGAAAGACATAGAAGCTAAGATGAATGGCATGGAAGCTAAGATGGATGGTGTTGGGCTCCAAAAATGGCACTCATTACCATACATTTTTCACCTATGCTTCCATTATTTCGCTCACTATTCATCACCTTGTCACTCCATTTTCCTTACTATTCACCATTAATGGGTCTCATTTATATTTTCCAAATATTGTTTATTTTTAAGCATTTTTGAGAGAAATTCTTGATTAAATATTAGAAAATAATATATTTTACTTTATATATGGAAAGTGGGTTGTTTTGGTGACATGTGTAGGTTCCAAGGAAGCTTCCAAGGCATCTTTATGTGGCCATGAATGATCAAATTCGAATTTGAAAAGATAAGATTCATGGAGGAGATCATGGAGGATAGGGTTATGTGTCATCATTGGTTGAGAAATATGTGGGTCAAAGGAGAGAATATTGGGTCTACATTTATGAGGTTGTTATCTTAGTTTTTGTATAAATAGGAGCACCTCCTCCATTCAAAAGGAGAGGACTCTTAGAGCATTGTATCCAACTTATGATGGAATAGAATAAAGCTTTGTTTGACATATATTTTCATTATGTAGTTTTAGAAATAGTTTTCCATTATGTAGTTTTAGATATAAGTTATCTTAATGTAGTATATGGAATGGCTTGTTACTTTGTTCTTAGGAGAATTGAGCTCACTCTAGAAGGAGCAAAGGAACTTGTTGTTTCATATTAGATCTTATTTTATTTAATTGCTTAGATGTTTGATGTTTGAGGATTGGTTTGATGAATGAGTTTTGATTAGAATCTTATCAACATATGAGAGGACAACAAAGAGTCTAAGTTAGGCTCTCTCTCTCTCTATTTGATTTGTAATTGGAATTCATCTTTTTGCTTTTATGTTTCAAGTTATTTCATTTAGTTTACGCTTATGGATGAATTTTAGTCTAGTCTGGATTAGTACAAGAGAGGACAATCAAGAGACTAAGTTAGTCTTTCTCTCTTTGAATCTAAACAATAACTAAGTTCATTCTCTTGTCTTTATTTTAAATTTCTAGTTTTATGATTTCTCTATGATACTGTAGGGAAGGACAACCAGGATCTCCTTAGTTAGGAGCCTCTTCCCTTGCATATCGTATTGAATCTTAAATAATTTCATTAGACATAGAGTTAGTTGCCTACTCCTGCACATATAGTGCTGGCATCATCAAAAGCTTACGAGTTTCCCTGGTCGATATTTAATGCAGCAATTTAAGTCCAATAAATTGCCCAACATTTTGGCGCCGTTGCCGGGGACTGGTGCTAAGGGAGTAGGCATTAGGAATTTAATTCAGTTCTAGTATTTTTCTTTCAGACAAAATAACTTGTGAGACCTGGTGACAGCAGGATCTTCACAAAGAAGTTTAAGTTTGAGTTTTCACATGTTTTAGTGTTTAGCTAGTTTTAAATTTTGTCTTTTCAAAAACACCCCCCTTGCATGAATAAAAACAAATCAATCGATAAGTATGCTCTCTTCCTGAGCTTCTTGCGACCAGGAAGATAAGAAAGTCTATTGATTTTGTTCAAATAAAAAAACTCTTGCTGGAGAGCTAATTTGCAAAAAGACAATAAAGAATTTTGTGAAAAAAAACATTTTTAAATTTTTAGATGAAATTTAGTTTTTTTAGATTTTTAACCAATAAAAAAATTTAGTTTTTAATTTTAGATTTAAAAACAAAATAAAAAAATTCCACAAAAAAAAAATAATAATATATGTATCATATACACATATTATTATTATTAAAGAAAAAAAAAGTTTCCTTTGTTTTTTTTTTTGATATTTAAAAACCTAACCATTTTTTGTTTTTTTTTTTTTGATATTAAAAAAAAAAAAAAAAAACACTAACCATTTTTCTTTCCTACATGTTTTTAAAAAAAAAAAATTGAAAAAAATTCTGGGTTTTACTGAACGATGGAGCTGATTGCTTGAAAGGTCCTTAGAACTCTTGCATACTCTTGCCATCCTTCATTGCATTAAGCGCCCAACGCTCAAGCTTAGTGGCCTACATGCTGAAGGGTTTCGTTATTTCCAAGCAAAGGGAAAAGCTTCACCGTCACAAATGGCTTCCCTTTTGAAAAACTGCGTAAGATCTGGACAGCCTTTCCTACAAAATCTCTGTTTAAGAAAGCAGATCGAAGACAAGCTCAATTGGAAGCTGATGTGCATCGCCTTTTCCTCATCACAAGCTACAATCATTTCATCAGGAATGCGTGTGAAAAAGATGCAGAGGAGATATGCAATCTGCTGCGAGAATGACATTTGATGATCAGCAAAAGCAAGTTCAAGAAAATGTGCATAGTCAAATTCAGGACATCTGTAGAGTTATGGATGATATTCTGGTTCCAGATGCACATAATAAAGCTCGACAGCACACCAGTTCAGGAGAGCACATAGTTTTGCGGCAGAAGCAGGACATATCCAGGAAAAAATAATAAATTGCCCTTCGAATTCCTTCGAGACCATGTGGACGCGGGAGTTCAAAAGGAATTGAATTTGATACTAATTCTTCTATTCTGGAGAAAGCAGTATTTGCAAAGGAGCAATATATAAAATCATGTAAAACTCTGTCGACAGTATATAGTTTAATTTCAGGCTATACGGTTTGAAAGACAAACGTAAGGGCTTATACAGCAAATCGACTTCTGGTTGACAATTAAATATCTAAAAATTGCTGCAATTATACACGAGGGGAAGAACTGAGCGTTTACGAGGGGAGAAGAGTTTATGTGCAATGAAATCATAATTTGTTTATGTGAAACAAAATCCATTACAGTGATATTCTAACAAAAGGATTTGTGTGCAAGGCGCTCACTGTGAAATCTTTTTCAGTTGGGCGTAAACAAAAATTTCATTCTCCCAGGTTGATTCCAGCCATGGTCAGCAAATAATACGTACTAGAAAGCTTTCTGGAAGCCGTGCTTGTGAACGAGCCAGTGAACGAGCTTGTGAACAAAAATGTGCTGGGAGAAGGTGACAACACCAGGCTAGACATCAAGATCAAATTGGATAAAGAAAACAAGATACTGTCAATCCGAGATCGTGGGATAGGAATGACTAAGGAGGATCTCATAAAAATCT
Source organism: Pinus tabuliformis (assembly GCA_031772625.1). Classification (NCBI taxonomy): domain Eukaryota; kingdom Viridiplantae; phylum Streptophyta; class Pinopsida; order Pinales; family Pinaceae; genus Pinus; species Pinus tabuliformis. Next base: position 755,594,358 of record CM062809.1, read on the forward strand.
GGGGACAATTGCCAAATCTGGAACATCAGTTTTTCTGGAACAAATGCAACAAGGTGGAGATTTGAACCTGATTGGCCAGTCATTAACCCTCATATGGTCGTATACCTGCCAGCAAACTCGTGATAGCTTGTGAATACTCCAACCAACTCCAAAAATTGCGCAAGGAGGCAGGTAAGATTGCATATTTTTCTTAGTGTTGAGCGGATTTTAGGGTTAGTAAATCCCGGGATAATTTTGATAGTGTGCCATCATGCCATCATTTAACCCGACCAATTGCCACCAGTTTGACTGCCCAAAGAAATAGGGATTTGAGGTGCTCGGTTACATTCCACGCGCTCAGTAACAGCCAGGTAACACTAAAACCGTGATAACTCCAAGATGACAGCGCTTATGGATAAACTAAACAGATTTTTATGCGTCAATTATGGTGTTAAAATAGTGGTCAATCATCCAGCATTTAAAGTTTAGCTATTGCATGCGTAACACGTTATAAGAATATGGAATATAATGCATCAAACGCGGAGAGTTAGTTTGAATGCCGAAATGCTGAAGGTTGTTTATATATACGCACTGATTGTTTAAACCATTGTTGCATTTAACCTTCCTTTTGCTGCACGCTGGTCTCTGTCATGTGTTTTATGCATGTTAATATGTGATTGACCAGAACAGAGGAACGCCGAGTTTTGCATTGGGTGCGCATCAGAATCTTGTTCGGTCTTCCTGGTTCAACTCGGATTTTCTGCGCAGTTTGGTACTTTGGCCTTGGGCCATTCCCTCTATATCTCATTCATATTCCGGCACCCTCAGAAAATCACAGAAGCACTACCGTTCCACAATCTGGCCTCCCGAAATGATTTAGAATCCTCAGGATTATTTTAGCCTTCCACAGTGGGTTTAATCTTCTGCCACAGAATGCCGCTGCAAGGGTCTTAACCTCAGACCCTTCGATCTGATCAGAAATGAACTTCTATTGTTTTTGTAGCTGATATAAGAACGAAAACGGAGACCTTGAACCGCTTTTGTAGGCCTATAATGACAAAGCCAAAACCGGCCGCCCCTGCGCAGCCTCCGCCTTCCGCTGGTGGCCCAAAAAGCGCTGGGAAAGGTGACTGACGAGTTTACCGGTGCTGGAGCCGTCGGCCATGTCTCTCAAGGCATCAGTGCCGTCGTTGATGCCCGCTTTCAGATGGGGATGCCGCCGATCCTCACAGCGCTGGAGGTTCTGGACAATCCCATTCGTCTTGTGCTCAAGGACGCCCAGCATTTGGAAGAGAACACCGTCAGGATCATTGCCATGGATGAAACCGAGGGGCTGAGACCTTGATCCCAGGTATGAAGGAAATGAAGAAAAGAGGAGCTGCGGCAACGAAGATCCTCACCCGGACAGAGCGCAAGAAAACCCTCACAATGATGATCGCAGATTTTGCAAAACCAAACGCTTTGCATATGGAACGCTATCAACCAGTCAATTCCATGACCGGCCAACACTTACGTTTTGTTTGGATTTCTTTTAATGATTTAATTGCAATATATTACATTTATATTTATTACGTTTTAATTGTAATATTTAAGTGTAATATATTACGTGTAGTTTAATTGTAATATATTTATTTTTATTTATATTTGATTTATATATATAGATTTTCATTTAAGATTGGATTTATTTAGATTTATATTTGTATATTTATAGTAATAATTTTGATTTGTTTTGATGTTTTTAGATTTGTATTTGTATATATTTAATAATAATTGATTTGATTGGATTGATAAATAATGATTTACCTGTATTAATATAAATTATGATTGTATTAGTATATTAATTATATTAATATATTAATATGTTCTAATTATATTAATATGGTTAAAAAAAACATTTCTATTTTATATTTATTTTTAAGTTAAAAATTGGATTTTCTTTAAAAATAAAAAAATACTAACTTCATTTTAAGGTTTTTCTAAATAAATTTTGTTGATTTTACAATTTTAAAAGAAAATTGAACTTGAATAATAAATTAAAAAATTTATGTTTTTAATTTATTGTTTAAAAAAAGAGTAAAATCAACATAAAAAATGATGTTTTCATTTATTTAAAAAATAATTCACAAAATTCACGCACACTTGAAAATAAAGAATGGAAACATAATTTAAAAGAACATTTGGTGGATTATTTAAATGCTGACTAACTTGTTTAGAGTTGGCAAATCGATATTGTTGTATGCTTTTATAACGCACTAATCTGCAGGACACAACAAATCCATGCACAGAAGTCAGCTGACACAAACAGGAGTATTACTTGCACAAATGGATTGATACTAATATCATGATTAAGTCAACTTTAACACTTTGTCTGTCCTTAATTTGTTTTATTTGGTATAAAATTTTTGCGTAAGAATCATGAAGCAACTGGCCATTTCTTCATGAGCACACTTATGTTTTCTTTGTACCAAGTTTTTTTACAGGTTACAGGACAATCAAGTGATCATAAGGAGATTACATTGTGCGCACAATTGGTCTTCCAACGACTAATTTCATGAAACATTCTAAAGACAAATCCATGTCCAGAACCATTATTTTGCACTCCCATTCTGCAAAAGATTTTCCACCAATTGTCCATGTCCATAAAGCATCCCATCTCCATATCCATTTTTCACAGCAAGAGTTCTTATTCATACACCATGCATTTTCCATGTCATTACCATTCCCCTTCATTTTCGCAAATAAAACCCTGCTTGAGTCAAAGTCCTAGAGTCTATGTATCATTGAAAAAACACCTAGAGGCTTGCATGCCTTAATGGCAAGTACTCTTGCCAATGAACAATGGGAGTACATTAATATCCCTTGTTCGTTGGATCTTGTAGGTGACTCGACCACGACAAATTTATTCGTACCTACAAAGATGTGTTAGGCATCCTGACTCCCATTGGAATCAATGGTGGGAGCCCTTGTGTTGGCTAGGGGCATTCATTAATGGCCACTAAGTCAACAACTTCTTGCTATGTTCGACATCGACACATTTAATCACATAGTAAGATTTGTGCCATCGAGCGTTGAAGACTTGAAGACCCATATTTTGTAGCAGACGAAGCCAATTTCCATTCATTGTATACATTGTATTTCACTTGAGGACAAGTCAATAAATAAGGCTGGGAGGAAAATGTAACTTCTATATTTTGTATACCTTCCAAGCCTTATAGATTTTCAGCCATATTTAGCAGACTCATCAGATTCATCATCCAGCAGCAGAAGATCCAACAGCAGATACGACTTTCAGCCATGTTCAGCAGACTCCTCGGATTCATCATCTAGTAGCAGAGGATCCAGCAGCCGATACGACAACACAGACCCATCTTTCATCCACAACTTGAAGAAGAAGCTTCAGCGCAGAATTGTGGCAGCTAAACATGCATGATTCATCCACTTCCTTAGGTAAGTAAGGTATGATGTTTTCTAACCTTTAATCTTGAAATTCTTTTTAGATGCTAAAATGATGATATTCGGAAAATATTCCATTATTTCACTATTTCCTTTCTCATTTAAAATTGCCAAAAACCATCAGTTGGGGAGGGGGGAATTTCACACTTCATTCTTTTTCCTCATTCATATTACATCTTAACCCACATAGTCTTCCCACAATAAAAACTACTACAAAATGATGAGCATATGATTGATCTCAACACAGTAAATAATGATTGAAAACACAAGAACCAATCATTAAAAAGAGATCAAAGTAAATAATGATTGTAACACAAGAACCAATCATTAAGAAGAGATCAAAGTAAATAATGATTGTAACACAAGAACCAATCATTAAAATATGTCAATGCTTTGCAAACAAATAAAAGTTATCCAAAAATGTGCAAAGTTAAAAGGAAGCTCATTTAAGAATCAAATCAAATAAGTCATTGTAGTAGCTTGCATGAGGACATGCAAGAACTTCAGTTGGGGAGTATGTTGGGCTCCAAAAATGGCACTCATTACCATACATTTTTCACCTATGCTTCCATTATTTCACTCACTATTCATCACCTTGTCACTCCATTTCCCTTACTATTCACCATTAATGGGTCTCATTTATATTTTCCAAATATTGTTTATTTTTAAGCATTTTTGAGAGAAATTCTTGATTAAATATTAGAAAATAATATATTTTACTTTATATATGGAAAGTGGGTTGTTTTGGTGACATGTGTAGGTTCCAAGGAAGCTTCCAAGGCATCTTTATGTGGCCATGAATGATCAAATTCGAATTTGAAAAGATAAGATTCATGGAGGAGATCATGGAGGATAGGGTTATGTGTCATCATTGGTTGAGAAATATGTGGGTCAAAGGAGAGAATAGTGGGTCTACATTTATGAGGTTGTTATCTTAGTTTTTGTATAAATAGGAGCACCTCCTCCATTCAAAAGGAGAGGACTCTTAGAGCATTGTATCCAACTTATGATGGAATAGAATAAAGCTTTGTTTGACATATATTTTCATTATGTAGTTTTAGAAATAGTTTTCCATTATGTAGTTTTAGATATAAGTTATCTTAATGTAGTATATGGAATGGCTTGTTACTTTGTTCTTAGGAGAATTGAGCTCACTCTAGAAGGAGCAAAGGAACTTGTTGTTTCATATTAGATCTTATTTTATTTAATTGCTTAGATGTTTGATGTTTGAGGATTGGTTTGATGAATGAGTTTTGATTAGAATCTTATCAACATATGAGAGGACAACAAAGAGTCTAAGTTAGGCTCTCTCTCTCTCTATTTGATTTGTAATTGGAATTCATCTTTTTGCTTTTATGTTTCAAGTTATTTCATTTAGTTTACGCTTATGGATGAATTTTAGTCTAGTCTGGATTAGTACAAGAGAGGACAATCAAGAGACTAAGTTAGTCTTTCTCTCTTTGAATCTAAACAATAACTAAGTTCATTCTCTTGTCTTTATTTTAAATTTCTAGTTTTATGATTTCTCTATGATACTGTAGGGAAGGACAACCAGGATCTCCTTAGTTAGGAGCCTCTTCCCTTGCATATCGTATTGAATCTTAAATAATTTCATTAGACATAGAGTTAGTTGCCTACTCCTGCACATATAGTGCTGGCATCATCAAAAGCTTACGAGTTTCCCTGGTCGATATTTAATGCAGCAATTTAAGTCCAATAAATTGCCCAACAGATGGCGTGGAAGCTAAGATCGATGGCATGGAAACTAAGATGGATGATTTGAAGACATATTTGAAGACAGACATGGAAGATTTGAAGATAGATTTGACAAAGTTTCTACAAGAAATGCTTACTAATGGCAAAAGGTTAGTAAAGGAAACTCATGATGAGAACAAAATAAATGTTAATCATGATTTCATAGACTCTAACATTGGATCAAAGAACCACCATTTTCCAAAGATCGATATGAGGAAGTTTGATGGCAAGGATCCTGGAACAAGGATGTTACAGATGGAACAACTTTTCAATCTCCATAATGTGCAAAACACACAAAGGGTATGCATTGCAACTTTATATTTGGAACCAAATCAGTTTGTATGGTATCAGTGACTTTTCTCTCGTAAACAAATTGTCACTTGGGCTATTTTTATAGATTAAATGATAGCACATTATGAGGATACAAAAAGAAACACTTTTTTTAGCCAATTGATAAATCTCAAACAAAAGGGTTCAATGATGGAGCACATTGAGGACTTCCTAAAATTGAATAGAAGGGTAAAATATATTCCAGAGGATCATAGGATTGATATGTTCATAGGGACTTTAAAAGATAACATCCAACATGAAGTTTGTCTTTGGGAACCAGATTCATTGGAGAAGGCATTCAGGTTGGCAAGAAAAATGGAAAGCAAATTTATGTCAAGAAGGAATCCTACCACTCACAATCATAAAGATGGAAGTTTTGCTACCCCTAGCCATCCACAACCTACAAGATTGACACCACAACAATTGGAAGAAAAAACAGCAAAAGGGCTTTGTTACAATTGTGATAGCAAATACATTAAAGGTCATAAGTGTGCCAAGAAGAAATTATTTTACATAGATTGTGAAGAGGGGGAAGAAAAGGAACAAGAAACGTCAAAAGAAGAGGATATACACCAGGAACAAACTCTAGAAAAATAAGAAATGAATCCGACCATATCTTGTAATCCATTGGCTGGAATTACCACTCCACAAACTATCAAGATAGAACGGCATATCGAGAAGAAAAAGGTAATAGTGTTGATTGATTCGGGAAGTACCCATAATTTTATTCACTATAAGATAGCCAAAGAATTGAATTGCTTCCTATATCCAACACCAGAGTGTCGAGTGATGGTTGCAAGTGGAGGAACCATAAATTGCTCAAGAAAGTGCCATAATATCAAGCTATCCATGGGAGAATATGTATTGAATAGCCCAATGCTTTCCATTCCAATTGGTGGTGTTGACGTTGTACTAGGAGTCCAATGGCTACAAACCTTGGGTACAATAGCTTTTAATTTTCAAGAACTTTTCATGAAATTGTCTTAATAAGGAAAGGAAGTTGAATTAAGGGGTATTGCAGGGAAACCAAGAAAGATAATTAGCTCTAATGGAATGACAAAGTGTTATGAAACCAGCTCAAGAAAAGATAGAAAAGAGAGATCAATGCCTTAGAATTCAGCCTCTTCGAGGGGGCAAACTCCTTTACATTACATAAATGAACAATTCTTGGATGATACAAATGACAAAACCTCCTTTCTATATATAGGAGTCTAAGGAGTCACAATATAATCCAGCCGACCTAACAATAATAATATAAAGCCACAAAAATAACAATAGAGGGATTCTATGGGGCACAGAAATAACAATATGGGGGTAATAGGGGCACAACAATATAAATAAGGGGTATAACTACAATAGTAATGGGGTAATTACTAGTATTATAGGGACCCAACATGCCCCTCTCCTTCAAAAAAGTGTTGTCCTCAACGCTTGAGCAGTTCAGGGTACTTTTGCATAAAATTCTCATCCTCTCATGTGGAATCTTCAGCAGATAAGTTCTTCCACTTGATAAGATACTCTGAAATTGATCGATTTCGTAGCTGTCGAGTTCTTGTTTCTGTGACTGCTTCCGGTTCCAATATAATTTTTCCTTCCTCGTCAAGTTCTGGCAATATTGTTTGAACGGGAGCTTGTCGCCTATGACCTTCTTTAAACATGAAACATGGAAAACTGGGTGCAATCGAGAAGCTACAGGAAGCTCCAATTTGTATGCCATAGTACCAATCTTTTCCAACACCTTGTACGGACCATAATACTTTGGTGATAATTTATTATCCTTCTTAGCTTGCTTTAGGGACATTTGCTTATACGGTTGTAGCCGTAGGAATACCCAATCACCTACATCAAAACTTCTTTCACTGCGATGTTGATCTGCCTGTTGTTTCATTCTATTTTGTGCCAACACGAGGTTATCCTTTAAGAGTTGGAGGACTTGTTGTTGATGTTCGATGTGATGTTCCACTGCCTGAACCTTAGAATTTTCTCTTAAATATGATGTGATTGATGGTGGTTGGTACCCATAAAGTGCCATAAATGGGGTCATTCTTGTTGCTGTATTGAAGGAAGTGTTATACCACCATTCAGCCTGAGGCAACCATTTGACCCATTGTGTCTGTTTATCAGATACAAAGCAACGAAGATATCCTTCCAAAAATTTGTTTACTATCTCAGTTTTCCCATCAGATTGAGGATGATAAGATGAGCTATGAGCTAACTGAGTACCAAGACAAGAAAATAATTCTGTCCAAAAATTTCCAGTGAAAATGGGATCTCTGTCACTTACAATAATCTTTGGGTTTCCATGTAGCTTTTGAACTGTTTCCATAAATGCAGTAGAAACTGTACTGGCTTTAAATGGATGCGATAATGCACAAAAGTGTGCATACTTGGTAAGTCTGTCAACTACCACCATGATGACACTCTTTCCCTCCGACTTGGGTAAACCTGTGATAAAATCCATTAAAACCTCCTCCCAACGTTGGCTTGGAATGGATAAAGGTTGTAATAGACCCGGTGTCTTAATTGTTTCAACTTTATTTTGTTGGCAAACCAAACATTCTGCCACAAACTTTTGAATATCTGATTTAAGGCCATCCCAAAAAAATTCCTTCTTAACCCTGTGGTAAGTTTTTAAAAATCCTGAGTGCCCTCCTAAGGGAGAAGTGTGCAATTCCAGAAGAATCTTTTGTTTTAGCTGGGAATTCTTACAGAGGTATAAGCGATCTTTGTACCATAACAAATCATTTTTCCAGCTAAATGTATCAGAAGTACTGGAATCTTGTTGTAGCTTTCGAATAAGTGCCCACACTTCTTCGTCATTCTTCCATTCCTCCTTTGCTTCGTTTATCCAATCTGGTTGGATAATAGAAATGGCACACAACAATGCTTCCATATCCTCATCCTTTCTTGAGAGTGCATTTGCCACCACATTTTGCTTCCCTTTTTTGTAGATGATTTCAAAGTCATAACCCAACATCTTTGTGACCCACTTTTGTTGCTCTTCAAAGGATAATCTTTGTTCTAAAAAGTATTTAAGGCTATCATGATCTGTTTTTACCTTGAAGTGTCTTCCCATTAGGTAGGGTCGCCATTTCTTAAGTGCATGGAGTATTGCCAACATTTCCTTCTCATAAATAGCTTTGCTTAAAAACTTTCCCTTGATTGGACGACTTTAAAAGCAATGGGTCTTTCATCTTGCATTAGAACAACACCAATTCCATTTCCTGAAGCATCACATTCCACAATAAAGGTTTTTGTGAAGTCCGGTGTAGCTAAGACCGGTGCTTGGCACATTGCCTCTTTAAGATGTTTAAAGGCCTTTGTTGCTTCCAGAGTCCATGAAAATGAATCTTTCTTCAATAATGTTGTTAGAGGTGCTGCTATTCTCCCATAATTCTTAACAAACTTGCGATAATACCCTGTCAACCCAAGAAATCCTCGCAGATGCTTTATGGATGTGGGGATTTTCCATTCCTTAATGGCTTTAATTTTGCTAGGGTCTACCTTAACTCCTTCATGAGATACAATATGACCCAAATATTCCACCTCCTGGACTCCAAAGAAACATTTGGATCTTTTTGCATATAATTGTTTCTCCTCCAATAGTTGTAGCACCTTGTCAACATGTTCAACATGATCCTTCCAAGACTTGTTGTAGATCAGTATATCATCAAAAAATACAACACAAATTTTCTAAGGAATGGTTTGAAAATTGAATTCATCAAACCTTGAAATGTTGAAGGTGCATTGGTAAGGCCAAAAGGCATGACCAAAAATTCATAATGACCCTCATGAGTTCTAAATGTCGTTTTCGGAATGTCTTCAATCTTCATTCTGATTTGATGATATCCCGAACGAAGATCCAACTTGGTGAAGTAAATTGATCCATGCAATTCATCCAGTAATTCATCAATGACAGGAATGGGGAACTTATCTTTAATAGTGAGCTTGTTGAGCTCCCTATAATCTGGACACATGCGCCATGATCCATCCTTCTTGTGCACCAATACTACTGGAGCTGAGAAAGAACTTTGACTCGGTTGAATTATACCAGCCTCTAGCATTTCTGCAACCATACGTTCAATTTCACTTTTTTGGACATATGGATATCTGTATGGCCTGATGTTTGGAGGAACACTTCCTGGAATCAGATGAATAGCATGATCATGATCACGCATAGGTGGGAGACCTTTGGGAGTCTCAAATACCTTGGAATGATTGTCCAGGACTTTTTGGAGATCTGGAGAAATAGATGATTCCAATGTGGAAACATCTAGCGAACATAATTGTGCAATTACACCTCTTTGCTCCTTTTTTAGAAGCTTTGTCATGCCATTAGAGCTGATTATCTTTCCTGGTTTCCCTACAATACCCCTTAATTCAACTTCCTTTCCTTCCACAGAAAATTTCATGAAAAGTTCTTGAAAATTAAAAGCTATTGTACCCAAGGATTGTAGCCATTGGACTCCTAGTACAACATCAGCACCTCCCATTGGAATGGAAAGCATTGGGCTAGTCAATACATATTCTCCCATGGATAGCTTGATATTATGGCACTTTCCAGAACAATTTATTGTTCCTCCATTTGCAATCATCACTTGACACTCTGGTGCTGGATATAGGAAGCAATTCAATTCTTTTGCTACCCTACAATGAATAAAATTGTGGGTGCTTCTTGAATCAATCAACACTATTACCTTTTTCTTCTTGATTTGTCCTTCTATCTTGATGGTTTGAGGAGTGGTAATTCCCGCCAATGCATTACAAGATATGGTCGGATTTATTTTTTCTTCATCTAGGCTTTGTTCCTGGAATATATCCTCTTCTTTTGACCTTTCTTGCTCCTTTTCTTCTTCCTCTTCACAATCTATGTAGAATAATTTCTTCTCACCACACTTATGACCCTTTGTGTATTTGCTATCACAATTGTAACAAAGCCCTTTTGCTCTTTTTTCTTCCAATTGTTGTGGTGTCAACCTTGTAGGTTGTGGAAGACTATGGGCAACAACACTTCCGTCTTTATAGTTGTGACTGGTATGCTTCCTAGTTGCCATAATTTTGCTTTCCATTTTTCTTGCTAACCTGAATGCCTTCTCTAATGAATCAGGTTCCCAAAGGCACACATCATGTTGGATATTATCCTTTAAAGACCCTATGAACACATCAATCCTATGCTCCTCTGGAATATCTTTTACCCTTATGTTCAATTTTTGGAACTCCTCAATGTGCTCCATTATTGAACCCTTTTGTTTGAGACTTATCAATTGGCTAAAAAAAGTGTTGCTTTTTGTATCCTCATAATGTGCTATCAATTCTTCCGTAAAAATTGCCCAAGTGATAAATTGTTTACGAGAACAAAGCCATTGATACCATACAAACTGATTTGGTTCCAAATATAAAGTTTCCATACGTACCTTTTGTGTGTTTTGCACATTATTGAGATCGAAGAATTGCTCCATCTGTAATATCCATGTGGCGGGATCCTTGCCATCAAACTTCCTCATATCGATTTTTGGAACATGGTGAGTCTTCGATCCAACATTAGAGTCTATGGAATCATGATTAACATTTCTTTTGTTCTCATCATGAGTTTCCTTTAGTACTCTTTCACCCTTAGTGACCGTTTCTTGTAGCAACTTATTCATATTTATCTTCAATTCTTCCATCTTATCATCCATGCCCTTTATCTTAGATTCCACGCCATTTATCTTAGCATCTGTTAGCTTTTGTGAGCGTGACATTTGTTGCACTTGTTCTTGTAATTTTGATATATCATGTAGCATTTCTTCCTCTTCTTCATGAGTCATGCTAGAGCTTTCAGGTTCCTTACTAGGTGTTTGCATTTTCTTTCCTTGGGGCATCAATTACAAATAATAATACTTTACTATGCCCTTTGAATTCCTTCAAACCAAGCTTATGCAAAAATTAAAAAAAACTACACACCTTTTTTTACTTTGTAGAAGCATGATATTGAAGCTAATGTATCTTTGTAATTTCGAATCATCCAGTTCTAAAATTGTGACCTGTAGTATCCTTCTATGTCCTCTTTCCAATGCCACTAGTCTGATCCAAATTGGATTCTCCAAGGAAGAGTTATGCACAATCTCCCGCAGTGACCTGATTATAGACTAGTTCAGTAGAGCGAACTTGTATAAAGTGCCACGTGTCACTGTTTCAACCTTTGACTCTGAAAAATATATAAAAGAAAACTACAGTCCGTCCTCTTTTTGTACCTTCTTACGAAATTTCAATCCGAAGCTTAGAAAGAAAGTTATGACGATTTTCCCCAGGTCACCTGTTTTGAGTGTAATTCAGGAGTCTGCAAAAAGACCCATTTCCTCAGATCATATCTCCGGAAATATCGCGTGAAACGCTCTGAAATGCGGACCCGAGGTTCAGCGCAATTTCTTCTCAAATGGGTTTTTTTTGTGACTTCTGAAACATCACAGAAAAAAAGTTATAGCGAAAATGTCACGATGACTTGTTTGGAGTAGCGTAACCCTAGAATCCAAAGCTCTGATACCAAATGTTATGAAACCAGCTCAAGAAAAGATAGAAAAGAGAGATCAACGCCTTAGAATTCAGCCTCTTCGAGGGGGCAACCTCCTTTACATTACATAAATGAAAAATTCTTGGATGGTACAAATGACAAAACCTCCTTCTCTATATATAGGAGTCTAAGGAGTCACAATATAATCCAGCCGACCTAACAATAATAATATAAAGCCACAAAAATAACAATAGAGGGATTCTATGGGGCACATAAATAACAATATGGGGGTAATAGGGACACACCAATATAAATAAGGGGTATAACTACATTAGTAATGGGGTAATTACTAGTATTATAGGGACCCAACACAAAGCTTCTAAAGAAAGAACAACGAGGCATAATTGCACAATTATGTTCACTAGAGGTTCCCACATCGAAATCATCCATTTCTCCAAATCTCCAAAAAGTCTTGGACAATCATTCCAAGGTATTTGAGACTCCCAAAGGCCTCCCACCTATTCATGATCATGATCATGTTATCAATTTGATTCTAGGAAGTGTCCCTCCAAACATCAGGCCTTATAGATATCCCTATGTCCAAAAGTGTGAAATTGAACGTATGGTTGTAGAAATGCTAGAGGTTGGTATAATTCAACATAGTCAAAGTTCTTTCTCTGCTCTAGTAGTATTGGTTCACAAGAAGGATGGATTGTGGTGCATGTGTCCAAATTATTAGGAGCTCAACAAGCTCACTATTAAAGATAAATTTCCCATTCCTGTCATTGATGAATTATTGGATGAATTGAATGGATCAATTTACTTCACCAAGTTGAATCTTCATTCATGATATCATCAAATCAGAATAAAGACTGAAGACATTCCAAAAACAACATTTACAACTCATGAGGGTAATAGATGTCACTAACTTGTCTACGATACATCCCGAGTGTGATACCTCATTCCACGTATGTGAGTATATCATATCTCATCCACATACCTTTGGGTATATAGGGTGGTGTTACAGTACGTAAAGTATATGGGAATGCTCTCACTGTGCAGTTTCGCATTAGACAACGCTAATACGAATTGGGCCTCCACGTACTTTCGAGTATATATGGGAGGACAAAACTAGGCTGCTATCCATCCTTAGGTAACCAATTCGGCCACCTTGTACACTGTTATACACCGAACACAGAATTCGGGGAGATTTCCTACCTATACTTCTCGGTTTGGTGGGAGGTATTCTACAGTTCACAGTTGCTTGGCAATCCTTTTTCCTAGATCATCCCTCCTTTGTCTTTTTATGTCATTTTGATTAAAATAAAATTAGTTGACCGAGGATAACATCCTCCGCGCTCGCTCCTTAGTTGATATTAGGTTGAGACATATGGCGACAAATTCGAAGTTCACCGATCAAGGAATTCCTTTTGATGGGAATCCTAGTCCTTTTCCTCCCTTCGGAAATATTGGTGCTCCTTATATGGCTACATTATCCCTTCCGTGATTTACCATTGGCTTTCCAATATGGTTGTTTTCAACCTCCTTGGTTCAAAATGTCGTGATTTCTCCATAATTGAGCACTCCAAATGGACAAAATCAACCTCCAGTTGATCCCAAAGTTGACCCTTTTCCTTCTTCGTCGGTTGTCTCTTCCTCCCCTTCTTCCTCTTCGCTTGGTGAAAGTATTGATACTAGTAACCAGGTGGCTAAGAAAAAGAAAAAAGGGAAGAAGAAGAAGAGGAAACCAATTCAACAGGGGAGCAACCAAGCAACCATTGCTTCAAATGCAACTTCTAATGAGAAGCCATACCATAAGCCTCACAAAGTTTGATATCCATGCAAACTTTGTACGGGAGACCATCTTCTTTGAAATTGTCCTGATATTCCTCAAATCTTAGAAGAATGGTCTTCTCATTCACATCATCTTGTGTCATCAACTTCTAGAGATCATGCTGGTGACACACCATTAACTAGTGGTAGTAAAGTTCATGGAAAGAAGGGTAAAGTTAAGTTTCCCTGTAGGTTATGTGAAGGGAATCACCCCATTCACCTTTTCCTCTATCTGGATGAAGCCAAAAAAGTGTTGGATAACCATTCTGCTTCACCACAATGACTTCCATCTGGTTACAGGAGACTATCCCTTAATCCTTCACTAGTTGATACTGTGGTTGACCCAAATCAACCATCGGTCAAACCCACTCTCTCTGAATGTGAATCCCATGAGTCTATAACTAACCAATCATAGGTCGAGGAAACAATTGACCCAATTTCACCTTTAGTTAATTGTACCTTTCCTGAAGAGAGTGAATATGATACTACTCAGGTTCTTTTCATTTCTTTAGATTCCAATGAGCTTCGGGGCAATCCTCATGTTTGATCAAGACAGGAGGAAAATCCTCCCATTTCTATGATACCCCCTCCAAGTAGTCTGGTCACTTCCTTCAATTGTAATCGAGTGATAGGATGTCATCTTCCTTCTTATGTGCCTTTCCAGATCATAGTACAGGTTTGTAATATGAGTGTACCTAGCACTATTGTAGATGAAGGTGCATTTGTGAGTATCCTTTCCTCCATTGCTTGGCAAGCGCTTGGTTCACCACCACTTGTGTCTGTTACCCAGAATCTATTGGCTTTTAACAAAAGAAACAATCAACCATCAGGGATCCTTCCTCAGTTGCTTATTACTTTGGGGGGAAAAATTGTTTACATCAATGTGATGGTAGTCCTAGGCCCTTTAGATTACAATTTACTTCTTGGGTGCGACTATGTTTATGACATGGGAGCTATTGTTTCAATACTCTTTCGAGTGATGTGTTTCCCGCATGAAGGCATAACTGTCATAATTGACCAGCTTTCATTTCTTGGTCCAAATATGGCTTCCAGTCAACCATCTTCCCTAAATGGTCATTTTGTCCCAATGGTATCTCCTCGCCACGGGTCAATTATGTGGTAACCCATTCCATGCCTACATCAACTGACGATTAATTTTTTGATGTTGTACATTATGGACTAGGGGCATTGGAACCAGATCTTTCTAATGGATTCCTTGCTACAAATCCCTTCTAGAGCATTGTTCTCCCATCCGATGAGAACCTCTTGGAAGTCATTACCTCGTATGGGTCATGATAAAGGAATATGAGGATAGTTCCTGGTCTTGTGTCAACCTCATTAAAAAATGAAACAAGGAATGCAAGCATAGTTCGTTGTCTTGTGTCAAGCTCGTTAAAAAATGAAACAAGGAATCTGAGCAAAGTTCCTTGTCTTGTGTCAAGCTCTTTAAAAAAAGAAACAAGGTCCCCTGGAGCAAAGTTCCAATTCGATTCTTTGATTATATCTCATAAAATCCCAGTCAAGTCTTTCACTTGATCTCGTATATGAACCTTCATTCTATCCACCTCATAGCCACGAGTAGTCTACTTAGGTGAATGCAATGAAGCTTGGGGGCATGAACCTAGAATCGAGTCATCATGTTGGGGGCATGTAAACCAATCTCAAGTATAGTTTTTCATGATTCAAGCTTGTGGAAAAATGAAACTGAATTCAATCATAGTTCTTCGTTTCAATCTTGTGTAAACATGAAACCGAATTCAATCATAGTTCTTCGTTTCAAGCTTGTTTAAAAATGAAACTGAATCCAAGCATAGTTCCCTATGGTTCAAGCTTGTGTAAATATGAACCCATCTCCATTTTTAACCCTTGAAATTTCCATTCTATCATCCTCTTCCGTTAGATGAGCCTTGGTTTTTCTCCTTCCATCGTCACTATCTGCTTGGCCAATCATATGCTTTCACTTTGTTGTTTTACGCTTTTTTGAGGAACAATTGCAATGAGTGGTCTTATTAGCCATCCTCTTCACAAAAATCAACATGTTTTGAGAAGTTGCAACATCACCTGAACTAGTTGCTATCCTAGAAACCACTCAATCCTCTAAGTGGAGTCCTCTTTAAGCTCTTTTCAGACTCTCAAAATATGAAAAGATTGTCAAGCGCTTGTCCTTTTCAGCTTGTTAATCGATTGGAAATGACATCTACTCAGTATACATTTAACCCTTTTTTCAGGCTGAGATAGATTATTTACGAAAAAGGAATACGTTGACTGAACATGGTCAATAGGATATCTCTTGTATTGTTTTACACCTTTTTGGACTTGAGAGACAAAACTTTGAAAAAGAACTCATGGTGTTTTCTTTTTTTCCCTTTTCAAACTCTCTAAACATGAAAAGGATTGAGTTATCATTGTCGTTAGACTCGTTAAAACATCAAATAGTGACAATCTTGTCCATCATGACAAGACCTAGTTTCACCTTTGCTAGACTCATTAAAACATCACACAGTGGTGGATTCACTCGAAGAGTGGAATTATACAACAAGCATATGTTATTGTCCTCAATATTGATAAAAATAAAGAGGTACTGGTCAACAATGACTGGGGAAAATGGGAAAAGGGGTAAACCACTTTATGGCAGCAAGTGTTCTTGAACATGACACTTTTACTTTATCATTGTGACTATTTGGGTTGTGTTAGCTGCTTGATGGTCATCATACCTTGGTGTATCATACCATCCATTACTTTTGTTTTGGGTCAATGTTGCGAATCCATTCAGTGTCACCGAAATGTTCAAGACAAGTCACTAAGTTAAAATTCATCCTTTGCAATACTCATAAACCTTCATTTTCATGACCGCCATTCCTGAACCTTGTGTCGTCAGTCAAATTTCATCTCCAAAATCATTACACTTGTTTTGTGTCATTGATGTGGGATACATCAAGGCCCTCCTGCGATAAGTCACTTCTTGTTGACATCAACACATTATCCAAGAAGTTGACTTAGAAACACCCTTCCAGTACCTTGAGGCTTGCATACATCAATGGCAGGTTTCTCACTTCTGGTGATAGGTTGACATCACTGGCCTTCGACCAAAAGACTTTGTATGGTGTTCGACATCAAAAAATCCATTCACACCATGCAGAATGTACTACATTACCTTGAGGATCATTATCATTATCGGTGATTTCTCTCGCGTCTGTTAATGTCTTACATCATTAGCTGGTAATTAGATGGTGTCTTTCCATGTTCGACATCATATCACATATTCCCATGGTTAGAATCGTACTTGACTGAACAATTGAACAAGATAGAAGACCCCAGATCTAGTTTCACCCATGTAGGCTACGATTTCAGGAAATGTACCAAATCATCTGTACAATGGCTTTACATTGATGGTCATCTGATCATGGGTCTATATCTGTAGATGACTCTCTATGTACTTGTAATGAAAGTTTATATGCTAAGAATGGGTATGCCTTCCCTTAGCGATTCATGAGAAAAAAATAAAAATATCATGATATTATGTATTGTAATCAATGTAGGTCACCAACTACTTTAGAACCTCCTCATCACATCATAAAGCATATCACTTGACATCATTATTTTTGACTTCATGGTTTAGGGGGCAGCTGTTACAGATCCATTTGGGTACATCACTCCCATCATCCATATCAATACCATTAGGGCTCATCAAACCCTAATTCAGTTGCTACATGCCCTAGATAAGTCACCTCTTTGAATTCCTCCTTCCCTGAGAGTCCTTTGGCCTAAATCCCTCCAGAAATGCTTCCTTGAGGGATGAGCACAGCCTTGGACAGGGTTAAGTGCACTTCAGTGCAGGTAGGCCCATGTTAAGGTGCTTTCCAAAGCACCTAGGCCTAATTTGACATACAGTGGGAAAGATTGAGCAAAATTCACATAGGGTTCTGGGAATATTCTTATCTTTTGGAGCCATCTAGAAGATTCCCACACTTATCATCTCTTATGAGCTCGAAATAGGATGAGGAATGAGTTAAGTGACCACCTATCCTTTCATCCCTTCCCCCATGGACACTAACTCTAAGTTTGGAAGGCCATTCAATACCCTCATTCATGACAAAACCTCCTCCACCTTCCTATAAATTGAGCACTCATCTAATTGATCAGGGGTTGGACATTGAGAATCTGTAAGGAGATACTATTGGAGTGAGAATTTGAGATTGTAAGTGAGCAATGTTATGTTGCCGGAGTGCTATGCTATTTGTTAGCTACCTATACCAATAGGTTTCATATTTCATGATTGACAAAGAAAGGTCCAAATATGCTCTGCTTTGGTGATGCAAAGATCCCATATTTCCAAGAGAAGACAATGTGTGTATATAGCTTGATGTTCACAAAATTTTGGTGGGTGGTCCAACAGCCTAATCTGGATCATGCCATGTTTCAATTTTCTGTTGTAGATATAGAGAAAAAAGTCTGTCCAAACTGTTCAATCTTGGCAGACCAGTAGCTTAGGTAGAGAAGTAAGGTTCCCAACTGCTTAATCTGGGACCTTGGAAGCAATAAGGGTAGTTCTAGATAGGAAATCAAAAGAAAAAAGCCAAACAAAAGAAAAGGCACATAAGGGTCTGCTAGTCTAAGTGCACCCTCCATGAAGAAACAAAAAATGCTAGGCAAATAGATGGGTAGGCAGATGGGGTGGCAGAAATATCATTCCTTTCAAGTGAGTGTGTGAGAACCTATTTGCAAAGGAATATCAGTAAATAGAGAAGCTCCTCTTCTCCATCATGTTGCAGCAAAGCAAAGAAGCATGACTAACTTCCTTTCCCCCTTTCACACTCATCAGTAACATCCCTTCATCAGTTGTAATTCATGAAAGAATTTAAGGTGTTATGGTGGTCCTTATTCCTGAAAAGAAGCCACATTTCCTGTGTAAAATTCTTTTCATTTTGATCTACTTCCTAACTAAGTTTAAGTCCCAAAAACTTAGTAAACACCATTTCCCATTCTTATTTCCCCCCAGTACTAACTACTTACTGTATCTACACTAAATCCCTTATGTTTCCCTTCCCCCTACTATTATAACACCATGGTGTATAAATCCCAAGCATTGTATAAATATCCTCCCTTTTTAGCACTATAGCTAAATAAGTTTGTCTAAGGGAGACATTAGTCCACCAGGGACTATGGTCAACCCTGTCATGGGATTGCTCTAACCTCTGGTTGGAGTGATAACCTCCCCCTAAGCCCTCACCTTCCCTCTGTTCAAAAAAAAATTCCATAAAAAACCCTTTCCCTCTACTAAAACCCACTTTTAACCTCTTTTTCCTAAAGATTAACCCAAAAAACCCAAAAAACCCGAAAAAATCCCAAAAAAACCCACAAAAATCCTTAAACCTATGGTCCCGCGCATAATTATTAAATGAAATATTTTAATGGCCGGGCGGGACCCAGCCCAGAGCTGCGCGACCGACGGCAGTACCCGCCAGCCGTCCGATCTCTGCCGCCCCCGATCCAACGGTGGGCGGTCAATCTCGCTCCCCGACCTGCCTCCCTTTAACGTCCGGGGAAGGGCGGTATTGGGCGTCGTACCCTGGACGCGTGGCAGGCGCTGGGGTTGTTCGGAGCCCCCCTCCCCGATACCGCCTATCACCAAAAGCGGTGCGGGGAGACCGCTTACCGCCTTCCCGAAACCGCGCCTCCCACACGTCATCGCTCACGTCACTATGACGTCATGCCACTCCGCCCGCCCCCGCGCCCCGTGGCCCTCCACGTAGGCCCGCCACCGCATATGTCTGCCACCGCATCCAGCCACGCTGGCCTCCACGTCAGCGTCCACGTCACCCTCCGTACCGGGCCCGCCGTGACGTCATGCTGACGTCATTGGCAGAAAAAGCGCCAATGACCCTTTTTGCCCAAATTTGCCGTTATTAACGCCCAAACTAGCCGTTTGCGGTCATTTTCATGCGAAAAAGACGCTGCTACTGTCGACCTGTTGCCGCAAAATTACCTCCAGCCATCCAATTTGAAGATTGTGGCTGCTATAAGTGGGAAATTCAGCCGCAGTGAGCTCCCCCGTTCGGCCCGAAGGCGTTCCGTGCATGTTCTCCAGGTATTCACCGCAAATTCCCTGTTTCGCCCCTTTGCATACCATTTCTATGTGAATTCCCCACAAGAATCATTTAAATCCTAAACTGCACACTGTTTGTCACTAAATTTGCCATCAAATCTACCTGCATTACCCTTCGCCCCGACAATTCTGTATTGAAACAATAATTCACAGTCGAAGGTTATAATTTCGGCCCCGAACTTGCCCAACATTGTTCCCTTTTGCCGGGTGGAGGCCCAAGTCTGTATGTCACCAAATTGAAGCCCGCTCACCCTCTGCAATCATCCTCATAAATTCACAATCCCTGTGAATTTACCAGCAAACAGAAAAAACAAGTCTGCCAAGCCTGCCTTTTCAACTTTGAGGAGAATTTCAAGTATTGTCTGTTAAGCCTGTCACTCAAATCTTTGAGGAACCTTGCAAACCATTGTAATCACCTCAGTTAAATTCAAACTGCATAATGGCTGCTCCTGCACCCTCAGCCCTCAGTGTTGCTCCATTAAATCCACCAAATAAAGACCTGGAGTCCTTGCCTCTTGCTGACAAGGACTACCTCATTGAAGACTTTGTGGGTAACAGGGACTTTCTGCAGACCTTCAGGCAATTGAGAGAGGACTACCTGAATGGTCATGATACATATGGGATATGGGAGTCAAACCTGCCATACTACTGTCTCCCCTCTGTAAATGTTTTTCCTGAGATCATTCGCCTATGTGCTGAAAACTATGATGTGCAGCAAAGAGCCATTAAGTCTCCATCTGGGAGCATCCTCTTTCACATCAATCCTGAAACTATCAATAAGATGCTCCACTTTGATCAAACTGAGCTGCTGTTCCCCTTTTCCATGAATTATCTGCTGGACACTGGTGCCAAGATGACCAGTGAGGATATTCAGAAGGTCACCAGGACATTTGTGAAACCTGAATGTCAGCCTGCAGGGCCTCCTCCCTACTTGGATGTCTATTTTACTGAGGTAGGCAGAATGTTGCTAGACATGATTGCTTATGTGTTGGGATACAGAACCAGTGAGCATGTGGATGAAACAATGCTGGTATTGCTAGCTGCTTACAGCCCAGGCCAACCCCCTGCCCGCAAATATAACTTTGCCAAGTTCATAGCTAACAAGATTCATGATCAGCTGTGCAAAGTAGACAGACAGGGTGTCTTCAAGTACTCATCCTATATCTACCACCTTTTTATGTACTATCAGTCTGAGGCTTTTCCATGCTACATCAAAAAGCTGGACTATAAAGGGGAAAGAAGATCTGTTATCTTCTGGACATCTGTCTATCACCAAGTCCAAACTTCACCCTATTCCTATTGTGAGTTTGTTGACCAATTTGTATACCCTGTCTCTTGCCTATTGATGAGGTCCCCTCCTCCCAGAATATCAACTGAGATACAGAAAGCTCTGCAGCTTTCCAAAAATTACAAAATAGGTGATTGGTACCTATATGAGAATCATACAGTCATCAGAGTCTATGGCTGTGAGCTCTGTCCATACAGGCTCCCAAAATATGTGCCTATGAGGATATTTGCCTTGGAGTATTACAGGCAGTTGATTCAGTCTGACCTCACTCACTTCCACAGCTCCAAAAAGAAAGCCCACCTCAAGTTCAAACACCAGGTGGGCCCCTTCATCATGAATAAGAAAGAAGGATGGGAAGATGCCGACCTAATCCTCAAAGACAAATACAAGCTGTCATATAGTTTTCGGTGGGTCCCTTATGACCCTGAAGGCTTCATCACTGCTAGAAGAATCAAGTACAGGCTTCTAGGTTATAGGCATTGTAAATACCCACATATTGAAAGATATGCCAACCAGCAAGAATGGCAGCAGGGTACTCTAATTGAAAAACTAACTGAAGAAGAGACAATGTTAAAGAATGTCAAGGAACTAGAAAAAACTCTTGACCTAGACTCTGTGCAGCAGGTACCCTTCAAACGGCCTTATTCAGCAGGAGAAGGGACCTCGACCTCAAGGACTGCACCAGCCACACAGGCACCTTCCACAGCAGCACCAGCTACACACAAAGGGAAAGGCATAATGGGTGCTGAAGAAGAAACCATGAAAGAAAAGTCTGCCCCTTCAAGTGAACAGCAACAAGGGTAGCAACAAGGGCAGCAACAAGAGCAGCCACAAGGGCAGCAACTGGAGCAGCAGCAAGAGCAGACTCCCCCTCCACAAACTGAGCCACCAACAGCTCCAATTTTGCAGACCCCAGCACAAGAGGATAGGGGTACGAAAAGAGCCAGAGAAGAGTCCACTCCTGCTAGTGGATCCTCCCAGCAACCCCAGACCAAGAGGCCAAGAGCTAATTCCCCGGAGGTAGAAGACATCACTGAAGAATTCCTTGACAGTTCAAGGAAAAACAGGGAGGGCAGTCAGCACACAGGGGCAAGCTCCTTTCAGCAGGACCAAGGATTACAACTTGTTTTGGAGGTGTCCTCCCCCTCCCAGCAGAGCAAGAAGCCCAAAGGCACTAAGGACTTCTTCAAGCAAATAAAGGCACAGAATGACCTGCTGAGGGTGGAGGTTTATAAACAATTTCTCAATGCCACAGCAGCCCAAAAGGAAAGGCTAATGTCTATATATGACATTCAAGAGGAGAAAATGATCCTCAGCCATTTCAAGCCTACAGTGCCCCATCCAAAATCAGCAGTAGATTATGTGAAGACAAGGATGGAGGTCCTAGCCAAAGACATCCATCCCATGGACCAGATTGAACTCCACAAACAGACTGGAGAAATGGTCTATGCAACCTTGGTGGAGAGGGCAACCATGGCCCATGAACTAAAAGAGTCACTCAAAAATACCAACACTCAGTTGGATTTTGAGAGAATGTCCTCCCTAGCCAAAGATAACAGAATAAAGTCACTCGAGGACATTATTGTTGACCTAGGACATGATCCTGAGGATCCAAAGGGTGTAAAGGCCCTTATGAAGAAAAAGGAAGATGACCTCAATGCATTGAAGAAGAGGTTAAAGCTGCAGCCCACAGAGCACCCTCAAACAACAAAGCTACAAAAAGAAAAGCAAGTTGATGAGCAACTCGACCTCATAATGCAGCTAAACAAAAAGGTCCTCGATTTGGAGAAAGAGCTTGAAGGAGCCTTACAAGATAAATAGGGAGAATCTACATCCCAAGCTCCTCCAACAACTTCAACTACTGCAACAACTACGGAGGCAGCAGTGGCCCCTACAACAGAAGCAGCAACAACAGCAGCTCCATATTCCAGCACAAGTGTAGAAGAATTGACTAAGGCCATCAAAGAAATGGAGCTCCAGGAAAATGAGATAAAAAAGGCCAAGGAAAAATTGGCAGAGTTGGATGCCAAGTATGACAAATCAAAAGTGACTGTGGCAGAACAAGGTAGAGAAATAAAGGCCCTAAAAGAAAAGATAAAGGCCTTGGAAAAAGAGCTGAATCTGGAAAGTGCCATGGCTGAAATAAGGAGAATTCTGTGGGCCAAAATTGGCCAATCCATCGATAAACAATGGAGGTCAATTAAAACTATACATGAGCAGATGGATTTAATTGGCCAAGCACAAACAGAGATTCAGAGGGCCAAAACAACACTGGGAGACAAGCCTGAACAGGCCAACAGAATGATAGATTTTTTGAATAGGCAGGAAAAGGAGGAACTGGTAGCCATTGGCATAGTCAACAGAACAGAGGCCGTCCTCACAGCCAAGAAAGTACTCACTCTCAGGAATTATGTACAGACTATGGAGAGAAAGTGCTTTGAAATACAGGCTGAGGTGCATGAGTACCAACACAAGATGGCAGCACTGCAAGCAAAAGGACTGCCCAGCCTACTAAGCGGTACAGGAAAGTTGATCTCCCGAGATCAATTTGCAAACAGGATGGCAACTTATATTGAAAACCAAATCACTGCATCTGGCAGTACCTCTCAGGAAACAGGGCCTCCAACAGGACAGAGCTTATATAATAAACTTGAAGGCCTGTTTTTTATTGAGAGTGAGGTGAAGCACCTTTTTGAAATTCCTCCTAATTTTTACAGGTATACAGAGGCCGATGAAACTTTAATTAAGATTCGAAGACATCAAATGCCTAAGGAAGATTGGTGGCAGGAAATGCTTCAAATTTTGCCACGGTAGCCTCAGTTGCTCGGTCACTGCCATCTCCAGCTCGCTAGGAGACAAACAGCAGAAAAAGGTTAGCATTTAAGGTAGCTGAAAAGTGACTCAGCACATGTACAACGATAGCTAGCCCAAAGGATAAGAAAAAACACATATCTTTGTCAGCGTATCCTCAGCCGACTCCAACAGCCACCAAGTCAATAGTCTCTGACCATTTTGACAGCTAAAACACTGAAGAGTTATTACAGCATTAACTTTCTCAACTACAACGCTCCAGGAGCTGGCATAACATCAATGAGCCATTAACTCATTTCCTTGATATTTTTCTTATGTAAATTTGTATATATACCCCCCTTAGCAACTCATAAGGGGTTGGTGATTTTCACTCTGAGGCAAATCTATTGTACACTTTCAGATTGTCTAATACAAAGGGCTGGACCAGCTCAGTGATTTCCTGGAACTTTGATGTCTTGCTGATGACTTAAGTGCTGTTGCAGAATTCTTGTGCTGTCTGATGAAATAATAAGTTTTCCTTAATCTCTGTTTGTTTTCCTATGTTCATTAAATCATACTCATGTTTCACTGACTAGCAGTAAAGAAAAAGAATAGTGCATGAATTGTCTGGTTACACCTTGTGCTCAATTTTTACTGCTGTAAATGTTTTTCTTCAGAATTAACTATGGACATGAATTCTTAAATGCTCATGTTTTTTATTAATTCTATAATGTGAATGTTGTCTAGAAATTCTTCACTGCTTCTAAATAACACTCTCACTTCTTTAGCATATCAGTTTATTGGAAGATCCTTAACTGCCTTTCATGAACTGGACACATCACACTTAATCACAATTTCAAAGCATTGTTTCTCAGACAGTTATCCAGCTCTGCAGCATCACTACTGTATTAACACAGCGCACCAAACTACCGAAGGACCACTGACTCCATGCCCAATGGCCTAGAACATATTAGTGAACACATATATATCTTGATTGAAACCATCACCCAACCAAGTCCAAAACAAACCTCGAGCATCATAACTAGCCTAAAATTCTTCTCAAAACAGAGACAAACCATAAAGAGAGAGCCCTCTCTGATTACAGTTGGGCTAGAAACTGTAATCCAAAGATTGGTTAGTGGTTACCCCGGCCGTATTCCCTTGGGAGTCAAAGGGAACAACCTGGGTGTTAACATAATTGGCGACTCCACTGGGGACCATCTTATTTTTCAACTGTTGTCTGTCTATAGACAGTGGTTCTAAAAGTTTGAGCAGTCCCTTGAAACAGTTCTAAAAATATCCTAAAATATCAAAAACAAGTTCAGAAGCTGGCTCCTAAAAGGGAAACTAGACACACTAGGTCAAACCCTGACCCCAATCCACCAGCTATTTTTGAAAATCCTAATACAATCCCCAAGATCATTAGGAAGCAGCGGGAACATGAGACCCTTGCTGACTCAAGTCCTGAGACAACTCATCCAAACCCTGTTCCAACTCCGATCAAGGTTCTATTTCGGTCTACCCTTGATTCCCTCAGTTCACCATCCACATCTCAAAGCCCTCCTTTCACACCTCCATCCACTGCACATATTCCCTTGACCAACACTCTAGTTTCCACCTTTCCCACTACCCCTGTTGTACCAGTCATTCATGCTATCCTAGTTATCCCTGTTAACCCTATAAATCCTGCAAATATGGCCAATAGATATGCACCCCTGCAGTTACCTGCCAATGCTCCAGATCTACCTCAGGACTATCAATCCAAGATCTCATATTTTGACTCCACTGGCCCTTTCACAGCAATTCAGCATGCCAGAAGGATGCAAGACCACTTTGAGAACTATGAAATAGATGATGACAGCGTGAGAATGAGAATCTTTGTTCAGAGCCTCACAGGGGATGTAAGAACTTGGTTTAGATCACTAGCTGCAAATACCATCACAACTCCTGATGACCTTTATCAAGCCTTTACTAATAGATGGGAGAAGAAGAAAGATCCCCTGCACATACTTGGTGAATATGACACAATCAAACGAGGTCCTCAAGAGACCGTTTTGGAGTATTGTGCAAGATTCAATAATGTATATAACGCAATACCACAGAATTTAAGACCTCCCCCTGATTTAGCCTTGTACAAATTTCCTGATGGTTTTGACCCTGATATGGCATATCAATTAAAAGAAAGGGCGCCTGAAACCCTTGAAGAAGCCCAAAAGGTTGTTGTCACAGTGGAGGCTAACCTGATTGCCAAAAGAAACAGGCAAGATTAGAAAAGAGAACCACCTTCAAAGAAGAACCCTCAACCTTTGATCAAAAACTGGATGCAATACTCACTGGTATGAAGAGATTGGGGGACAGAGTAGAATCAGTTGAGAGAAAGTCATCATGGGATGCACCACAAAATAACCCTAACAGGAATCCAAATTTTAGGAGAAATCAAAACCCAAACGTTGGCAAGACCGGTTCTGACCCAGACATAAGACCTCCTTTCCAGGAAAACTATACTGAGGCATCCACTTCGGATGAACAAACAGATGACACCCACATTAACCTGATGGGCCTGAATGATGAGCAGCAAGTTTTTCTAAGTCAAGAGGATCATAAGGATGATGACATTCAGCAATTCCAAACCAGGTCAGGTGAGTCATTTGACTTTAAACAAGGATATGACACAGCTGTTTATGAAGTTCATAAGCAATACAAGCTAAGAAGCAGAACTATAAATGTGACACAGCCTGACAAGACAAAGGACACTCCGTAGCCTAAGAAAGCCATTGTCACAGAACCAAGTGACAAAACTGGTCCAATCACAGATGAGGTAATAGTTGAGGAAATAACTGAACAACAGCCTATGGCCACATCACCCTTGCAGCCCAATCCAAGTAACACTTCTCAAGAGGTCAGTAACAAGGACAAGCTTCAAGATCAAGATAAGAATCGAGAAGAAAACCTAGTGAACAAGGAAAAGGCTGCCACCCACAACACCAAGATCCAATCTGAAAGACCCTTTGACTTAGAAGCTGAAATTGACAAATTGAAGGTAGCTATTCCTCTTTCAAAACTAGCCAAGCATGAAATTTATAGACAACAAATCAAGAAGTCCCTTCAGCTAACTCGTAATAAAGATAATGTAAATGTGTTAGATGACACCCCAGAATTGCTTTTCGGTCCAGAAGTTGATGGAAAAACAGTCGTTGCAGGTATCTTACCTTTTTATGTCAGTTTACATGTTCATGATAAGATACTACACAATGCAATGTTTGACTCAGGTGCCTCTCACAACTTGATGCCTAAATCAGTCATGGAAAGATTGAATCTAGATATTACAAGACCATATAAGGACCTATTCTCATTTGACTCCAGCCAAGTCAAGTGTCTAGGCTTGATAAAAGACTTATGTGTGTCCCTTGTTCAGTACCCAAACAAAACAATTCTCATGGATGTTGTGGTTGCTGATATCCCACCTAAATATGGGATGTTGTTATCAAGATCATGGGGGGCTAAACTCCAAGGTTCCCTACAACTAGACATGTCATATGCAACCATCTCTGTCTTTGGTCAACCCAAGAGGTTATATAGAGAGTCACTTATGAAATACATGGTCAGCAGTGAAGAAAAACCTCAAAACTTTCCCATATATGCTGTCCATTCTGACATAGACTCATACATTCTTTTCAATGACAATACAGGTCTTACAAATAATGATGTTGAAACCAAAACACTTGAACAAGATCAGGACATTAATGAACAAGCTGCTGCCCTAGAAATAGAGCTGATCCAAACAAGTGATGAGACTGTCCTAAAAGACAAAATAAGTGAAAAACCAGAACTTCAACTCACTATTCCAGATCACAGAGAAGTTATTAAATCTCCCCTAGAAAAAGAGAACCTATGGTTTCTAGAATTTGATGGGTCAGTTAACAAATTAGGGGCAGGAGCTGGGGTTTGGATACATAACAAGCAGAACAATCATGCAGAAGGTCGAGCCTATAGACTAAATTTCAGATGCACTAATAACATGGCAGAATATGAAGCTCTCTTGCTAGGCCTTAAGCTAGTAAAATCCTTACAAGCCATAAAGGTTTAAATTATGGGAGACTCAGACTTGATTATCCAACAAGTAAAGGGAAATTTCATTACTAATGAAAAAAGACTGAGATCTTATAGATCTGCTGCTGCTGAACTACTACAGTCCTTCACTGAATTTCAGATTACCAAGATTCCCAGAACCCATAACCTGCATGCTCATAGCCTGGCCACATTTGCAAGTACCTGCAAGCTACCTTTTGAGCCCCACCATTTCTTTACAGCTGAGGTAAAACAGAGACCTTCTGTCCCAAACAATGTCAAGGACTGGCAAGCATTTGAAGATGATGCACAAATAAATAATTTCTTGACCTTGCAACAAGAATTTGCAGGACTAAATATTGACACTAAGGGAGCAAGTCAATCACAAATACCTGATCAACAGAGCCATAAGCCATTATCAACTAAAACAGCTAACCAAATCCTACATTCAACAATTTTCAACAAAGACAACATACAAGAAATTCAACAAATCAGTTGTGAAGAAGTGGCTGATGCTGAAGCTGAAGTGATACAATTGAAAGATAATTTTCTTCCAACAGGCCTAACTCCACTAGAGGATATTTTTGATTCAAATGATGTCCCTAGAAAACAAAAAATGCAGCCCCTTAACTCTGCCATTGAAGAATGCAACATTGGAACCATGGAAAAGCCCAAGATAATAAAATTGTCTGCATCCCTACCTCCTGATCAGAAGCCCAAATACATTGACCTTTTCAAAGAGTTCCAGGATGTCTTTGCATGGAGTTATGAGGACTTAAAATCCTATGACACCTCTGTTATCCAACACACAATCCCTCTCAAGCCAAATCAAAAGCCATTTAAGCAAAAATTGAGAAGAATAAACCCTATGCTCCTCCCTGCAATTGAGAAAGAGGTACAAAAAATGTTTAAGGCT
The DNA here is from genome assembly GCA_031772625.1 of Pinus tabuliformis. Classification (NCBI taxonomy): domain Eukaryota; kingdom Viridiplantae; phylum Streptophyta; class Pinopsida; order Pinales; family Pinaceae; genus Pinus; species Pinus tabuliformis. The sequence goes on from CM062809.1 coordinate 755,623,366, forward strand.
GGTATCATAGCACCAATCAGGTTTTCTGATTGGATCTCAAATTTGGTACCTACAAGAAAGAAAACTGGTGAAATAAGACTTTGTGTTGATCTTAGAAACCTAAATCAAGTGTCCCTCAAAGACAACTATCCCTTACCTAAGATGGATCACATTCTCCAAAGAGTGGTAGGAGCATCAAGGATCTCACTACTTGATGGATTCTCAGGTTTTAATCAAATCCTAGTGCACCCTGATGATCAAGACAAAACTGCATTCACAACCCCATGGGGAACTTTCAAATATGTAAAAATGCCTTTTGGATTGAAGAATGCAGGGGCAACATTTCAAAGAGCAATGGATATTGCTTTTGCCAAAGAGATTCATGACTTCCTTGTCATTTATTTGGATGACCTCACACCTTTCTCAAAATCAGACCAAGAACATTTGAAACATTTGAGACAGATCTTCCTAATATGTAGGAAATATGGAATTTCCTTGAACCCAAAGAAGTCTCTATTTGGTTTGGAAGAAGGAAAGCTCTTAGGACATATCATTTCAAAGGATGGCATCAGAATTGACCCAGACAGGATACAAGCTATCTTGCAAATGCCCCACCCAAGAAACATTAAAGAATTGCAGGCTTTCTTAGGAAAGATCAACTTCTTGAGAAGGTTTATCCCAAACTTAGCAGAATTGATCAGATTACTAAATAACATGCTAAAGAAGGACTCCAAAGTGAAATGGACAGTTGAAGCAAATCAAGCCTTTGAAGGTATAAAGTTAGCCCTTACCCAAACCCCAGTCCTAACAAATCCTCAATTTGACAGAGAATTTATCATTTTCTCTTTTGCCTCCCAGCATACTATTGCTGTTGTTTTATTACAGAAAGATGATCAAGGAAATGAGAAGCCCATTGCTTTCTTTAGTAGAGCTCTTAGAGATGCACCTCTGAAATATCAGATCATGGAGAAGCAAGCATATGCTCTAGTCAAGGCCATTAAAGACTTTAGGATTTACATCCTTTATTCCCATGTTATAGCTTATGTGCCAAGTCCCATTGTAAAAGACATTCTCACTCAAGAAAACTTAGAGGGTAGAAGAGGAAAATGGATTGCCAACATCTTGGAATTTGATATTGAGATAAAACCAACAAAACTAATAAAAGGGCAAGGCTTGGCCAAACTAGTGACAGAAGAAAACTTCCAAGCCCTAGACATAAACTAGCTGGACAATGAACCGGAGCTGGCGACTCCAAAGATCAATGTAGCCTTTGAACAATCCCCTTGGTACTCTGATATATGTTATGTGTTACAAAACCTGTGTGCTCCACCAGGATTGTCCAGAACTAAGTGTAGGTTCCTAAAAATGAAAGCTTCAAGATTTTGTGTCATGGAAGGCAATTTGCTTTGGAAAAACCATGAAGGTATACTGTTAAACTGCCTGATTGAAAATGAAGCTAATAATATCACCAAAGAATTTCATGCAGGTGACTGTGGTGGACACTTGTATTGGAAGTCCACTGTGGATAAGATACTGAGGGCTGGTTACTATTGGCCCACTGTTTTCTCTGATGTCAAGAAATTTACCACCTCATGTCATAAATGTCAAGTGTTTGAGGGAAAAAGAAAGTTACTGCCACTTCCTTTGAGGCCTATTGCAACGGAGAGACCTTTTCAACAATGGGGCTTGGATTTCATTGGGGAAATTCATCCCTCATCTTCAGGCCAACATAGATGGATTCTAACAGCTACAGACTACTTTACTAAGTGGATTGAAGCTGTTCCATGCAGACAAGCAAATGATTCCACTATCATTCAGTTCCTTGAGACCAATATTCTCTCTAGATTTGGTTGTCCTGATAAGATAATAGCAGACAATGCTGCTGCCTTCAGATCTAAGAAGATGGTGAACTTCTGCCACAAATTTCACATTACCTTGGGCCATTCTACTGCATACTATCCCCAAGGAAATGGCCTTGCTGAATCATCAAATAAAAGCCTTGTAAACATCATAAAGAAGGTATTGGAAGAAAATAAGAAGAATTGGCATAAGAAGCTTGTAAATGCCTTGTGGGCAGATAGACTAACAACCAAGAGATCAATTGGGATCAGCCCATATGAGTTAGTTTATGGATTGGAAGCCAAATTTCCTTCATCACTAGGGGTCCCTGTTATGAAATTACTTCAAGAAAGTCAAGCTGAGCCCAATGACATGCAAAGAAGGATCAATCAAATAATATGTTTGCAGCAAACTAGAGACCAAGTTTACAACAGAGTGCAAGTTTTACAAGAAAAGTTAAAGAAAGCCTTTGACAGAAGGACCAAGGCAGAGGATTTCAACATTGGAGACAAAGTCCTCAAGTGGGATTCAAGAAGAGAAGATAAGGGTAAGCATGGCAAATTTGACTCCCTTTGGAGAGGTCCTTTTGTCATACAAGCACTACAGGGAAATAACACTTATTTTTTGCAAAATTTGGATGGCACTGACTTAGGTGAAGGTCCTGTGAATGGCAGGATGTTAAAGCACTATTTTGACTACCATCCATGAGTGCAGCATAAGTTTCCCCTGTACATAATCAGCTGTATATATTTTCTTTCAGCAGATAAGTAGTTCAGTTTAAGAAGTCACTACAAATAAGCAGAAAAGGGGCTTTACATCCCAGAAATTTCACAGAGGTAATAGCCTCTAGTTTTGAAATACAAAGAGAGAATTTTCAAATTTTGGTGATAACAGATCAAGGGCCAAGGCTTTCTGACCTGCTGTTCTTGGTCTTTCAGATGGAAAAACCATCCCCATGTGGAGCCACTGTTAGCTACCTATACCAATAGGTTTCATATTTCATGATTGACAAAGAAAGGTCCAAATATGCTCTGCTTTGGTGATGCAAAGATCCCATATTTCCAAGAGAAGACAATGTGTGTATATAGCTTGATGTTCACAAAATTTTGGTGGGTGGTCCAACAGCCTAATCTGGATCATGCCATGTTTCAATTTTCTGTTGTAGATATAGAGAAAAAAGTCTGTCCAAACTGTTCAATCTTGGCAGACCAGTAGCTTAGGTAGAGAAGTAAGGTTCCCAACTGCTTAATCTGGGACCTTGGAAGCAATAAGGGTAGTTCTAGATAGGAAATCAAAAGAAAAAAGCCAAACAAAAGAAAAGGCACAGAAGGGTCTGCTAGTCTAAGTGCACCCTCCATGAAGAAACAAAAAATGCTAGGCAAATAGATGGGTAGGCAGATGGGGTGGCAGAAATATCATTCCTTTCAAGTGAGTGTGTGAGAACCTATTTGCAAAGGAATATCAGTAAATAGAGAAGCTCCTCTTCTCCATAATGTTGCAGCAAAGCAAAGGAGCATGACTAACTTCCTTTCCCCCTTTCACACTCATCAGTAACATCCCTTCATCAGTTGTAATTCATGAAAGAATTTAAGGTGTTATGGTGGTCCTTATTCCTGAAAAGAAGCCACATTTCTTGTGTAAAATTCTTTTCATTTTGATCTACTTCATAACTAAGTTTAAGTCCCAAAAACTTAGTAAACACCATTTCCCATTCTTATTTCCCCCCAGTACTAACTACTTACTGTATATACACTAAATCCCTTATGTTTCCCTTCCCCCTACTATTATAACACCATGGTGTATAAATCCCAAGCATTGTATAAATATCCTCCCTTTTTAGCACTATAGCTAAATAAGTTTGTCTAAGGGAGACATTAGTCCACCAGGGACTATGGTCAACCCTGTCATGGGATTGCTCTAACCTCTGGTTGGAGTGATAACCTCCCCCTAAGCCCTCACCTTCCCTCTGTTCAAAAAAAAATTCCATAAAAAACCCCTTTCCCTCTGCTAAAACCCACTTTTAACCTCTTTTTCCTAAAGATTAACCCAAAAAACCCAAAAAACCCAAAAAAATCCCAAAAAACCCACAAAAATCCTTAAACCTATGGTCCCGCGCATAATTATTAAATGAAATATTTTAATGGCCGGGCGGGACCCAGCCCAGAGCTGCGCGACCGACGGCAGTACCTGCCAGCCGTCCGATCTTTGCCGCCCCCGATCCAACGGTGGGCGGTCAATCTCGCTCCCCGACCTGCCTCCCTTTAACGTCCGGGGAAGGGCGGTATTGGGCGTCGTACCCTGGACGCGTGGCAGGCGCTGGGGTTGTTCGGAGCCCCCCTCCCCGATACCGCCTATCACCAAAAGCGGTGCGGGGAGACCGCTTACCGCCTTCCCGAAACCGCGCCTCCCACACGTCATCGCTCACGTCACTATGACGTCATGCCACTCCGCCCGCCCCCGCGCCCCGTGGCCCTCCACGTAGGCCCGCCACCGTATCCAGCCACGCTGGCCTCCACGTCAGTGTCCATGTCACCCTCCGTACCGGGCCCGCCTTGACGTCATGCTGACGTCATTGGCGGAAAAAGCGTCAATGACCCTTTTTGCCCAAATTTGTCGTTATTAACGCCCAAACTAGCTGTTTGCGGTCATTTTCATGCGAAAAAGACGCTGCTACTATCGACCTGTTGCCGTGAAATTACCTCCAGCCATCCAATTTGAAGATTGCGTCCACTATAAGTGGGAAATTCAGCCGCAGTGAGCTCCCTCGTTCGGCCCGAAGGCGTTCCGTGCATGTTCTCCAGGTATTCACCGCAAATTCCCTGTTTCGCCCCTTTGCATACCATTTCTATGTGAATTCCCCATCAGAATCATTTAAATCCTAAACTGCACACTGTTTGTCACTAAATTTGCCATCAAATCTACCTGCATTACCCTTCGCCCCGACAATTCTGTATTGAAACGATAATTCACGGTCGAAGGTTATAATTTCGGCCCCGAACTTGCCCGGCATTGTTCCCTTTTGCCGGGTGGAGGCCCAAGTTTGTATGTCACCAAATTGAAGCCCGCTACCATCTGCAATCATCCTCATAAATTCACAATCCCTGTGAATTTACCAGCAAACAGAAAAAACAAGTCTGCCAAGCCTGCCTTTTCAACTTTGAGGAGAATTTCAAGTATTGTCTGTTAAGCCTGTCACTCAAATCTTTGAGGAACCTTGCAAACCATTGTAATCACCTCAGTTAAATTCAAACTGCATAATGGCTGCTCCTGCACCCTCAGCCCTCAGTGTTGCTCCATTAAATCCACCAAATAAAGACCTGGAGTCCTTGCCTCTTGCTGATAAGGACTACCTCATTGAAGACTTTGTGGGTAACAGGGACTTTCTACACACCTTCAGGCAATTGAGAGACGACTACCTGAATGGTCATGATACATATGGGATATGGGAGTCAAACCTGCCATACTACTGTCTCCCCTCTGTAAATGTTTTTCCTGAGATCATTCGCCTATGTGCTGAAAACTATGATGTGCAGCAAAGAGCCATTAAGTCTCCATCTGGGAGCATCCTCTTTCACATCAATCCTGAAACTATCAATAAGATGCTCAACTTTGATCAAACTGAGCTGCTGCTCCCCTTTTCCATGAATTATCTACTGGACACTGGTGCCAAGATGACCAGTGAGGATATTCAGAAGGTCACCAGGACATTTGTGAAACCTGAATGTCAGCCTGCAGGGCCTCCTCCCTACTTGGATGTCTATTTTACTGAGGTAAGCAGAATGTTGCTAGACATGATTGCTTATGTGTTGGGATACAGAACCAGTGAGCATGTGGATGAAACAATGCTGGTATTGCTAGCTGCTTACATCCTAGGCCAACCCCCTGCCCGCAAATATAACTTTGCCAAGTTCATAGCTAACAAGATTCATGATCAGCTGTGCAAAGTAGACAGACAGGGTGTCTTCAAGTACTCATCCTATATCTACCACCTTTTTATGTACTATCAGTCTGAGGCTTTTCCATGCTACATCAAAAAGCTGGACTATAAAGGGGAAAGAAGATCTGTTATCTTCTGGACATCTGTCTATCACCAAGTCCAAACTTCACCCTATTCCTATTGTGAGTTTGTTGACCAATTTGTATACCATGGCTCTTGCCTATTGATGAGGTCCCCTCCTCCTAGAATATCAACTGAGATACAGAAAGCTCTGCAGCTTTCCAAAAATTACAAAATAGGTGATTGGTACCTATATGAGAATCATACAGTCATCAGAGTCTATGGCTGTGAGCTCTGTCCATACAGGCTCCCAAAATATGTGCCTATGAGGATATTTGCCTTGGAGTATTACAGGTAGTTGATTCAGTCTGACCTCACTCACTTCCACAGCTCCAAAAAGAAAGCCCACCTCAAGTTCAAACACCAGGTGGGCCCCTTCATCATGAATAAGAAAGAAGGATGGGAAGATGCCGACCTAATCCTCAAAGACAAATACAAGTTGTCATATAGTTTTCGGTGGGTCCCTTATGACCCTGAAGGCTTCATTACTGCTAGAAGAATTAAGTACAGGCTTCTAGGTTATAGGCATTGTAAATACCCACATATTGAAAGATATGCCAACCAGCAAGAATGGCAGCAGGGTACTCTAATTGAAAAACTAACTGAAGAAGAGACAATGTTAAAGAATGTCAATGAACTAGAAAAAAATCTTGACCTAGACTCTGTGCAACAGGTACCCTTCAAACGGCCTTATTCAGCAGGAGAAGGGACCTCGACCTCAAGGACTGCACCAGCCACACAGGCACCTTCCACAGCAGCACCAGCTACACACAAAGGGAAGGGCATAATGGGTGTTGAAGAAGAAACCATAAAAGAAAAGTCTGCCCCTTCAAGTGAATAGCAACAAGGGCAGTAACAAGGGCAGCAACAAGAGCAGCCACAAGGGAAGCAACCGGAGCAGCAGCAAGAGCAGACTCCCCCTCCACCAACTGAGCCACCAACAGCTCCAATTTTGCAGACCCCAGCACAAGAGGACAGGGGTACGAAAAGAGTCAGAGAAGAGTCCACTCCTGCTAGTGGATCCTCCCAGCAACCCCAGACGAAGAGGCCAAGAGCTGATTCCCCGGAGGTAGAAGACATCACTGAAGAATTCCTTGACAGTTCAAGGAAAAACAGGGAGGGCAGCCAGCACACAGGGACAAGCTCCTTTCAGCAGGAGCAAGGATTACAACTTGGTTTGGAGGTGTCCTCCCCCTCCCAGCAGAGCAAGAAGCCCAAAGGCACTAAGGAATTCTTCAAGCAAATAAAGGCACAGAATGACCTGCTGAGGGTGGAGGTTTATAAACAATTTCTCAATGCCACACCAGCCCAAAAGGAAAGGCTAATGTCTGTATATGACATTAAAGAGGAGAAAATGATTCTCAACCATTTCAAGCCTACAGTGCGCCATCCAAAATCAGCAGCAGATTATGTGAAGACAAGGATGGAGGTCCTAGCCAAAGACATCCATCCCATGGACCAGATTGAACTTCACAAACAGACTGGAGAAATGCTCTATGCAACCTTGGTGGAGAGGGAAACCATGGCCCATGAACTAAAAGAGTCACTCAAAAATACCAACACTCAGTTGGATTTTGAGAGAATGTCCTCCCTAGCCAAAGATAACAGAATAAAGTCACTCGAGGACATTATTGTTGACCTGGGACATGATCCTAAGGATCCAAAGGGTGTAAAGGCCCTTATGAAGAAAAAGGAAGATGACCTCAATGCATTGAAGAAGAGGTTAAAGCTGCAGCCCACAGAGCACCCTCAAACAGCAGAGCTACAAAAAGAAAAGCAGGTTGATGAGCAACTGGACCTCATAATGCAGCTAAACCAAAAGGTCCTCGATTTGGAGAAAGAGCTTGAAGGAGCCTTACAAGATAAACAGGGAGAATCTACATCCCAAGCTCCTCCAACAACTTCAACTACTGCAACAACTACAGAGGCAGCAGTGGCCCCTACAACAGAAGCAGCAACAACAGCAGCTCCAGATTCCAGCACAAGTGTAGAAGAATTGACTAAGGCCATCAAAGAAATGGAGCTCTAGGCAAATGAGATAAAAAAGGCCAAGGAAAAATTGGCAGAGCCGGATGCCAAGTATGAAAAATCAAAAGTGACCGTGGCAGAACAAGGCAGAGAAATAAAGGCCCTAAAAGAAAAGATAAAGGCCTTGGAAAAAGAGCTGAATCTGGAATCGCCATGGCTGAAATAAGGAGAATTCTGTGGGCCAAAATTGGCCAATCCATCGATAAACAATGGAGGTCAATTAAAACTATACATGATCAGATGGATTTAATTGGCCAAGCACAAACAGAGATTCAGAGGGCCAAAACAACACTGGGAGACAAGCCTGAACAGGCCAACAGAATGATAGATTTTTTGAATAGGCAGGAAAAGGAGGAACTGACAGCCATTGGCATAGTCAACAGAACAGAGGCCGTCCTCACAGCCAAGAAAGTACTCACTCTCAGGAATTATGTACAGACTGAGTAACAACACAAGATGGCACCACTGCAAGCAAAAGGACTGCCCAGCCTACTAAGCGGTACAGGAAAGCTGATCTCCCGAGATCAATTTGCAAACAGGATGGCAACTTATATTGAAAACCAAATCACTGCATCTGGCAGTACCTCTCAGGAAACAGGGCCTCCAACAGGATAGAGCTTATATAATAAACTTGAAGGCCTGTTTTTTATTGAGAGTGAGGTGAAGCACCTTTTTGAAATTCCTCCTAATTTTTACAGGTATACAGAGGCCGATGAAACTTTAATTAAGATTCGAAGACATCAAATGCCTAAGGAAGATTGGTGGCAGGAAATGCTTCAAATTTTTCCACGGTAGCCTCAGTTGCTCGGTCACTGCCATCTCCAGCTCACTAGGAGACAAACAGCAGAAAAAGGTTAGCATTTAAGGCAGCTGAAAAGTGACTCAGCACATGTACAATGACAGCTAGCCCAAAGGATAAGAAAAAACGCATATCTTTGACAGCGTATCCTCAGCCGACTCCAACAGCCACCAAGTCAACAGTCTCTGACCATTTTGACAGCTAAAGCACTGAAGAGTTATTACAGCATTAACTTTCTCAGCTACAACGCTCCAGGAGTTGGCATAACATCAATGAGCCATTAACTCATTTCCTTGATATTTTTCTTATGTAAATTTGTATATATACCCCCCTTAGCAACTCATAAGGGGTTGGTGATTTTCACTCTGAGGCAAATCTATTGTACACTTTCAGATTGTCTAATACAAAGGGCTGGACCAGCTCAGTGATTTCCTGGAACTTTGATGTCTTGCTGATGACTTAAGTGCTGTTGCAGAATTCTTGTGCTGTCTGATGAAATAATAAGTTTTCCTTAATCTCTGTTTGTTTTCCTATGTTCATTAAATCATACTCATGTTTCACTGACTAGCAGTAAAGAAAAAGAATAGTGCATGAATTGTCTGGTTACACCTTGTGCTCAATTTTTACTGCTGTAAATGTTTTTCTTCAGAATTAACTATGGACATGAATTCTTAAATGCTCATGTTTTTTATTAATTCTATAATGTGAATGTTGTCTAGAAATTCTTCACTGCTTCTAAATAACACTCTCACTTCTTTAGCATATCAGTTTATTGGAAGATCCTTAACTGCCTTTCATGAACTGGACACATCACACTTAATCACAATTTCAAAGCATTGTTTCTCATACAGTTATCCAGATCTGCAGCATCACTACTCTATTAACACAGCGCACCAAACTACCGAAGGACCACTGACTCCATGCCCAATGGCCTAGAACATATTAGTGAACACATATATATCTTGATTGAAACCATCACCCAACCAAGTCCAAAACAAACCTCGGGCATCATAACTAGCCTAAAATTCTTCTCAAAACAGAGACAAACCATAAAGAGAGAGCCCTCTCTGATTACAGTTGGGCTAGAAACTGTAATCCAAAGATTGGTTAGTGGTTACCCCGACCGTATTCCCTTGGGAGTCAAAGGGAACAACCTGGGTGTTAACACTATTGATGTGATTTTGGTTGGAACCCAAACTGGAAGAGTGGCAATGGATAGGACTTCGTGGTTGTAATTCTTCCTTCTACATAATAAAGCAATTTACACCTTTTTCCATATGCTTATCTTGATATATAATGTTTATATGTGTGAATGTATCTGATTCCATTTACTTGTATTCGATAGATCTCTTGCTTTGATTGGTTCTCTGTCTTTTGTTTATGTTTGTAGGTACTTTTTGAGCGAGCTAAGTTCAAGAAGGAGCGACGAGAGTCAAACAAAGAAGATAAAAGGAAAGTGAAATAACAAGTAGGTCCTTTGATTCCTTTGTCTTATTTATCGTCTATAGAAAAAGGATAAGCGCTTTAAATATATTGTTCTAGGTATAGATACCTACCTAGGGAATTAGTATTTATCCGTAGATACCAAATTCCTCATAACAACTACTTATAACATTTGAGTCCCCTTTAATTTCTTACAACCATATTAGTCACAACATGTAACAGCGTTGGTGAAAATTCCATGTAATAAAAGTAAATAAAATCAAAATAAAACCACGGTTAAAGGACAATAATTCCAAGATGAACGTTGGGTAAAGATATCCTAGTGGGCATCATTGGATGTGTGTTTTTGGCTAAGGAAATTGGCAAAGACAAAGGCATTAAAAGGAAAAAAGGAATTTTTAGCACATTTATTTATGAAAATAACGGAAAATAGGAGAAAAGGAAGGTAAAATGTCACAGGTTTCATGTGAGGAGGAAAATGAAGAAAATATAGGCCTCATTAATGAAAAGGATTATGAGGATCAATTGTTAATCTTGGTCAGTGTAACCTTTTGTTAGTTCAAGTTTGGAGCACTCCCATTATTTTCTCTCTCTCTCTCTCACTCATGGTCACTTGGAGTTTTCTTGGAGCACTCTAGCTTTGGATCAAGGAAGAAAAAGAAAGCGAAGAGAAAGGAAGGAAAGGAAGAATCAAGGAAGGAAAAGTAGGATCAAGAAACTTCAATAGGAATATTTGCAGGTAACCTTTTCCATATGTGATTTTCTATTTGGTTTGGACATGCATGGCTTTACATGTTGATGTATGGTTCTCTTGTTATTGGTGGCATCATTTTTCCGAGTTATGAGAGTGGTTTTCAGCCTAGACTTGCCTTTTTCTAGATGCCATGGTGTTGGGATGTTTACTTTTGTTTTTAAGCTTTGGTTTTCCAAATGGATTTCAGAATCCAGGGTGGAGGTGGTCTCAAGTTGCATTCTTAAAGGTCTAGGAATCGCTTGATTGGTTTTGGCGGGATACATAGTAAATATTAAAGGGGAAGTCTCAGTTCAGGGCCTAGTGATCTGGGTTTGGATTGTGGTAAGTCCTGAGAGACTGGTGTCCTTTTAGGGCCTAGTGATCTAGGATTGGATTGCGGTAAAGCGTGAGAGACAAGGAAACATAAATTTCCCCAAGGATAGTGATGGATTATGGATGGCATTCCAAGTTTGGTTTGGTTGTGATCAGAGCACCGGTTTGGTGTGATTAAGGTTCGATGAGGGTGGATTTGGTTTAACCTCTAGATCCCCTTGGTTATTTTTGGAATTTTTGTTCTATGAGATCCGATATTCATGATTGGGATATGGAACAAGGGTGACTAGCTGAAAGAAAGATTTGGTTCAGCCATGTTTATGGTCAGGTGGTGTGTGGACGTCACGAACCTAGTGGGATTTGCCTATGATGAATAAAAGCTAAGATATCTTACTCTTGCACTTGTTTATATGTGGATCGGATGGTTGTCATATCTAAGATCTTTAAATGGTTTTATTCTTGTTGTAAGCATGGTTATATGACTATTTCATGTCCTGGTTATTTCATGTATTTACTTGTAAATGTTAAATGTATGGATGCAATACCTAATTGATGTTATAATATTTCAATGGAGAGGGTGGTTATCCTTATCGTTATGTTTAATAATTTATTTTAGTCATTCCTGCTCTATCTTGTATCCTAGACCTGTAGGTTTCATTGATGCCAAGTGTTTGAGAGCATGTTAGTCCTGGTTGGGGATGCTCAGGCCTAGTCTTGAGGTTGAATTTTAATTTGTTTATATTGTCATCATGTCTTTGATGGATTCTAGAGGTTGTAACTAGTTTTGGGTAGAGGCCGAGATTTTGGGATAGAAAGGTCGCTGAAATCTTGGGGACGCTTACACAGGTATTCTGAAAAGAGTGCAGGGGGCACATAGGTCTATGAGATAGGCTTTGGCTTCTACACACTTTTATTCCTATAGCATGAGAGAGACCAGGGGTTAAAATGCTTAAAATATCAATGGGACTCAGGGATAGATGTCTCAGTGGCTGACATGTCTCCTGAGGGTGTTTTTGTTGATGGGTTTGTTTGATATGTTTTGTTGATTCTATTTCCTTATGTTCACTAAGGAGGTTGAATCCCTTAAAGTGACCTCTCCCATCACATGTTTACCCCTACTGGTCAGTTGCTTGGGTAGACCTACAAGGAGGGGGTGTTATAGATTGGCATCGGAATGGGTTGCACTCTCTTTGGGTAGCGTGGTTGTGCTCTCCTTGGGTGAAGGTGTTTTTCATGCATGCATGTCAATTGTATGTGTGTCTCTTGCGCTTGCATTCATGTGCTTGTTTCATTCAATAGTGATGGATCATGATTCTAGTAAGGTTTTCATGTGGAACTTAATGTTGATTTTGTGGAATACATCATCGGGAGTATATAGCTGGTTACATGATTATATGCATCTTGATTTCATCCTTGTATGTTAGGTTGCATTCGTGTATGTTTGATTACATGTATCAATCTTGCAGGTTGGTTACAAGAATTGATCGCTTATACTCGATTAAATGTGTTCATGTGCATGTGTAGTTGATTAGGCATTGCTTACGCATGTTGATGGATGAATATGGCAATGTGTACACTGGAGTAATGGTTGTTGTCATGCATGGGTTGTGGTTTGTAAATTTGATATGGTCATTCATTGATGATATAATGAAGTGAATATGGTTTGGTACTCATGTGTTATATGTCTATATGCAGTTGTCATGCATGTATGGGCTTAGCTAGAGTTATGCCTAAATAGTAGGTCAAACATGCCTTGTGAAGTCATGATATGAAATTTAGGACATCAGGTTGATATTGGTATGTTATGATGCTAATGTGCTAGATGAGATAGAGAAGGAAATGCAGATCATCATACTAAGGTTACAACATGGGACTTTGGGGTAAGAGAAGATTGTCATACAGGTAATGTATGTTTGGCATGCAGGTATGTAAGTCAAGTATTGTTATATGCATTAGGTTTATATATATTAGGTTTATGTATATGTCTTTTGATGTCATGGTTACATTCATGATGTATGTTAGTTAATCAGTGTAGTTATATGCACACGTGTCAGAGAATCAAGAATGATAGGAACCTATAGTTGTATGCATTAATATTGTTGTTTTATATTAGATAACCTTATGATTATGTTATATGTTGTTGATAAGTATGTTATAGATTAACTTGTTGTTGTTATATGCTAGTAACTTGAAGATTAGGGTTATTACATTAAGATCTTGATGTCATATGTATCATGTTAAATTGGATTCATATATGAAGATGGTTAGGGTTATGACATTCGGGTATGATTTGAGTTATTGTTTTGAATTGTGTGGTACAAATCTAGACTGATCGTACATATGTCATTTCTATGCATAAATGATAAGTGTTTATGATTTAAGACATGAACATGTTAGTTAGTGATTTTTATCGACAACATGAACTTACTTGTGTTTGAGTTGATATGTTGTGAAGTTATATCATGCTAATCTAGATTGATTTTGAAAACAAGATAGCCTCCCCTGAAATACAGTTAGGTATGAGCTTTCTTATGTTGTATATTGTTAGGATATTCCGACACATAGGAAATAGTTAAGTACAACTTGGTCTAGTATAGAGTTAGGTATAGAGTTAGGTAAAGTTTATTTCTTTACCTTGTACATTTTGTAACTTACAATCCGACGGTCACGATATGTAGTGATCCGACGGTTCATTCTCTCCTCGGTATTACCAACACTTGATCCGTGGCTTGACACCTGATTGGTCCCTGAATTCTATTTAAAGTGCATGGAGGGTCATTTGTAGGGTAATCCGTCTATGAGAGAAGCTTATGTAAATTTTCATTCTTTTATTAATAAATTGCCTGAAGTGGCCGCATTGGCTCAGGCCGTGGACTGTTTCCCTCTTTGAGGGTTTTAACCACGTCAAAAATACTGGTGGATTGATCTGTGATCTGGTTGTGAGCGGTGTCCTTTGGTGTTCTGTCTGAGGAACTTACCCTGTAAATTCCTACATGGTATCAGAGCTATTTGACGGTCGCGTCCGTTGGTGATCCAAATCTGAAGCTGGTAGAACTGCATCCGACTGCCGTTTCGTAGATCTACTGTTTCTGACTGCTTTTGGGCCGAGAGGACAACTCTGTTGTGTTGGGAGCATCTGTTCCAGTGAGGAACCCCTTTCGTTTCACGCGAAAAGGTTTCCGGTAGCCCTAGTTACGTCATTTTTAAGATCTGGAGGTATACAGTGTTTATTTGCAGTTTACAGTTATTTTCTCTCTGTTTATTTCGGTTTCAGTTTATTTAGCCTTTTTTTATTACCGGATCTATACCTTTCATTTCTGCGTATGCTCTTTGCCCTGCGACTCTGTGCGATCTGGGCAAATCAGAAACATAAAGGAAGGATTTTTCTCATGCGTATGCTCTTTTCCCTGCGCCTTAGTGTGATCTCGGAAAATCAGAAACATTGAGGAAAATATTTAGTTTCCGCTAAAGCTAACTTTGAGCCGCAAGGTTCATTTCTGAGAATATTTAGTTTTTTGGCTAAAGCTAACTTCGAGCCGCAAGGTTCATTTTTTTTGTATGTCCGTGTTGGGTTTTTTTTTTTGTTTTGTAAGGAAAAAGAGCCTTCTGAAAGCAAGCACGCAACCCAAAGAATTAACCCCTCTCTCTCTCTCTCTCAAATTTTTTGTATAGCTCAATTGGTTCAAAGCTATCTCTCTCTCTCTCTCTCTCTCTCTCTCTCTCTCTCTCAATTTTTTTGTATAGCTCAATTGGTTCAAAGCTATTCTAAGAGAGTAGAGGTCTTGGGTTCAAGTCTCCATTTTTTGGGGGCGGATTTTTTCATTTCCGCACATTCCCGCACTTCATCGGTGACTTCATCAACTTTTTTCAAAAAGCCATAACTTCTTCATCCAGAAGCCGTTTTTTTTAAACCAGCCTAATTTTTCGAGATCTATCCATTGGAACACTTATTTTCAGCATATTTAGCTTCAGTTTCCGTTGAAATGGAAAGTCAATACCAAGTTACCCTTGACAGCACCAACTACTTCTAATGGTTGTCCTACATTGAGGATTTACTTAGAAGTAAAGGTATCTATAGAATATCCTCAGGCCAAGAAAAGAAACCAAAGGATGAAGATAAGGCTGCTAAATGGGAAAATAGGCAAGATCAAGCACGTGGAGTGATAGGGATGTCTATTTCTCTAGATCTTAGATTCCATATTGCAAAACTTGATACTCCTGATGAAGCAATGAAACAAATCAATAAAGTTTTTGGGATTAAAAATGAACTTAGAGCCCATCAACTTGAAAATGAGTTGCTTACATTGGACCCGAACAATTTTTCTTGCATTGAAGATTTCTTGTCCAAGTTCAAGACCCTTAGATATCTCTTGGAAGGTGTTAAAGTTAAGAAAGAAGATAGTAACCTTATCTATTCCATTCTTACTAAGTTGGGACCAGCCTACTCTGTGTTTGTTTCCACCTTCCATTCTACAAGAGAAGCCTTCATTTCCCAAGGAACAGACTACAAGTCCCCTTCCTTTGACTCTTTTTGTGATTCTTTAATAAGAGAACAAGAAAAAATCTTACACCTTGGTCTTATTAATCTTGGAAACTCTTCCAAGAAAGCATTAGCTGCCCAGCAGCAACCAAATTCAAAGAATCCTAAGAAGTCATATCCTAAAAAGAATGGTCCTAAACCAAACAAGGGTCCTAAGCAATCTCAGCCTCAAAATGAAAAATCATTTCAACAAAATGATAAGACAAATAAAAACAAATGGAAGAAAACTGATAGACATTGCAACTTTTGTAATCGAGATGGCCACTTAGAATCCAAATGCTTTAAGAAGATGGAAGCCTTGGAAGCAGCGATGAAGAAACATAACATCCATTTGGAGTAATCTTCAACTTCAACTTCATCTTCATGAATGGCACTTTCTGTATGTGGTTGTCAATCATCTCGGTCTGGTTATGCATTAAATGTATCTTCTTCTTCTCATTCTCATGAGTGGCTCATTGATTCTAGAGCTGCTTATCACATGGCCAAAAACAAAGCCATCTTTTCTTCTTTAAATGATTGTAACACCAAAAATATATATGTTGGTGATGATAGATCTCTTAGTGTTGTAGGGATTGGAACTGTTCATCTAGACAATGGTCAGTTTAATGATGTATTATGTGTTCCAACCTTATCATGCAACCTTCTATCTATATATCAGATAACCCATTCAGGTGAAGGTAAAATCATTGAATTTTCACCTCATGATGTTGTAATCAAGGACCTAAGAGATCCTAAACAGATTTTAGCTACTGGCATTGCTGATGATTCTACAAGGTTGTATAAGTTTCACAACTTTGGGTCATCAAATCTTCCCTCAGTATTTGTTGCTCATAACGATGAAGTGAGCAAACTTTGGCATGAGCGATTTGGTCACTTAAACTATCGCTCCCTTCAGCACCTATGTAAAGAAAATATGGTGACAGGTCTTCCTATGGTATCTTGCAGAGATGGTGTTTGTTCCGGATGTTTACTCGGAAAACATCATCGGGACAGTTTTGAAAAACGTGCCTCTTGGCACGCCTCAGCCCCTCTACAGCTTGTGCATAGTGATTTATGTGTTCCACTTCCAGTTGTGTCATTCTCTGGTTGCAAGTATTTCTTAACTTTCATTGATGATTTCTCCAGACGCACTTGGGTTACTTCTTAAAACTCAAGAGTGAAGTATTTAACACATTTTTGGCCTTCAAGCCCTTTGTTGAAAAACAATCTGGACATCAAATTCTTAAGCTAAGATCTGATAATGGCGGAGAATATGTTAAAAACACATTCATCAACTTTTGCACTGAGAATGGAATTCAAATGAAACATACTGTTCCATATACTCCACAACAAAATGGTGTAGCTGAAAGGAAGAATCACACCTTAAAGGAAATGGCTAATTGTATGCTACAATCTAAAGGACTTGGTCTTAGTTTTTGTTCAGAAGCAATTAACTGTGCAAATTACATAATAAATCGCACTCCTACTAAGGCTCTACAAAATATCACTCCAGAAGAAGCATGGAGCTCAATCAAACCAGATGTAAGTCACTTTCATGTTTTTGGAAGTGAAGCGTGGGCCCATATTCCAGATGAAAAGCATAAAGCTTTAGAACCTAAGAGTGAAAAATGTACTTTTGTTGGATATTCTGAAGATGTCAAAGGCTATAGACTTATTCCATTTAAGTCCAAAAATGTTATCATTAGAAGAGATGTAAAATTTTATGAAAATATATCGGCCTGCGAGCCTAGTCCGACGGATGTGCCACCTCTCCCTATCTCTTCTACTTTTGAAAACATTTCTTCTTCAGATGATGAAAGTGAGGATGACA
Source organism: Pinus tabuliformis (assembly GCA_031772625.1). Classification (NCBI taxonomy): domain Eukaryota; kingdom Viridiplantae; phylum Streptophyta; class Pinopsida; order Pinales; family Pinaceae; genus Pinus; species Pinus tabuliformis. The sequence goes on from CM062809.1 coordinate 755,640,927, forward strand.
ATCCTCCCCCACCATCTCAGGATCCTCCTTCAGCTCCTTAGCTTCCAAAATGGGTTCGTGCTACTCAAGATGCAGTAGGTGATCTTGCCGGTGATCCTAGAGATCAGCGACGCACACGTTCCCAGTTTGACAGAGCCTCTTCTTTATTGGCTCAAGCTCCAGTAAATTATGATCGTGACACTTTTGCAGAAGCTTCAGGCCATCCAGATTGGGAAGCAGCTATGAATGAAGAATATCATTCATTATTGGCAAATGATACATGGGATCTTGTTCCTCTACCAAAGGGATGAAAACTTGTTAGATGAAAATGGGTTTACAGAACCAAGTATGGACCAGATGGGAAAGTTGATAAACATAAAGCTCGTCTTGTTGCTAAAGGTTTTTCATAGGTTGAAGGCATTGACTACACTGAAACCTTCTCCCCTGTTGCCAAAATGAACTCTATCCGCCTTGTTCTTTCCCTTGCTGCCTCGTTCAAATGGGAAGTCCATCAGATGGATGTTAAATCTGCCTTCTTGCATGGGGACTTGCATGAAGAAATCTACATGGAACAACCCATTGGCTTCATAAAAACAGACTCTAGCCTTGTATGTCGGCTTAAGAAATCCCTTTATGGTCTCAAGCAAGCTCCTCGAGCTTGGTATGCCAAAATGGATAGCTTTCTTTTAGAATTTGGCTTTTCTAGGTGTCATTCTGACAATACTGTCTACACCAAGAAAGTGGGCAAGTCTCTTATCATTCTTTTTCTTTATGTTGATGATCTTATCCTTACCGGTAGTGATCCCAACCTTATAAACCATGTGAAGTCCAGCCTTAAAAAGACATTTGAAATGACAGACTTAGGACACTTACATTATTTTCTCAGTCTTCAAGTCTTGCAATCCAAGGAGGGTATTTCCCTTTCCCAGTCCAAGTATGCCTATGATATTCTACGCCATTTTCACATGGAAGACTGTAAGCCAGCCCCTTCTCCCTTCCATTCTGGAGCCAAACTTTCAGTCACTTGTACTTCTCCTAAAGTTTATGCTACCTTATACTGTCAACTTGTAGGAAAACTTCTATATCTAACCCATACTCGACCTGACCTTTCCTTTGCCGTTGGCCTTGCTGCTCGGTTTATGCAAAACCCACGTGAAAGTCATTGGAAAGCAGCTAAAAGAATACTTCGTTATGTTCGAGGTACAGTTCAGTTTGGGATTCATTACAGTGCCGAAGCATCTCCTCTATTGGTTGGTTTCACTGATTCCGATTGGGCTGGTGACCCTGATGATCGGAAGTCTACTGCCAGTTATGTGTTCACTCTTGGTTCAAGACCTATTACATGGGCTTGCAAGAAACAAGGTGCCATTTCTCTTTCATCAGCAGAAGCAGAGTATCGTGGTGCCGTAGAAGCTAGTAAGGAAGCCTTGTGGCTTCGTCAGATCCTGTCAGAGTTTGGCTTTCAGCAGCAGCATTCGACTACACTTTGGTGTGATAATCAAAGTGCCATTCAACTATGCAAAGATCCAGTCCAACATCAGCGCAGCAAACACATTGAACTGCACATACACTTCATCAGAAAGCTCATTCACAACCATGTTCTTGAAGTGCAATATTGTTCAACAGATGATCAAGTTGCGGAAATCTTCACAAAGGCTCTCACAGAGGCGAAGTTCACTAAACTTCGATTTATGGTTGGAGTTCAGGAAGTTGTCACTAAGGGCGGATAGGCTCTAGTGCCTCTTCATTCTCGTATTGTGTCATATTTGCAAATCCTTCAATCCTATCCCAAGTTGTTCTTAAGGGGGGATGTTAGGATATTCCGACACATAGGAAATAGTTAAGTACAACTTGGTCTAGTATAGAGTTAGGTATAGAGTTAGGTAAAGTGTGTTTCTTTACCTTGTACATTTTGTAACTTACAATCCGATGGTCACGATATGTAGTGATCCGACGGTTCATTCTCTCCTCGGTATTACCGACACTTGATCTGTGGCTTGACACCCGATTGGTCCATGATTTCTATTTAAAGCGCTTGGAGGGTCATTTGTAGGGTAATCCGTATATTAGAGAAGCTTATGTAAATTTTCATTCTTTTATTAATAAATTGCCTGAAGTGGCCACGTTGGCTCAGGCCGTGGACTGTTTCCCTCTTTGAGGGTTTTAACAACGTCAAAAATACTAGTGTATTGATCTGCGATCTGGTTGTGAGCGGTGTCCTATGGTGTTCTGTCTGAGGAAATTACCCTGTAAATTCCTACATATATTTGGTGCTTGACGGTTTGATTATGTCATCTAGTTGATTTATTCAACATGGTATGTTTGCAAGTTGGTTGAATGTTTGATGAACTGCATGATATGAGTATGTGTTCCAATGATCTTGTTTTAGGATGATTGTACTAACACATATGTGTTGACACTGTTGATATGTACTTGAATGTAGTTCACAGTTGTAGCATTATGTCTAATGACTATGACTTGACTTTGGGTTATGACATTATTGTTTGTAAAAGTTGATTTCAAATTGATAGATATGATTTTCTTGATATTTGGAACATGTGGTTGACATGTGTGAGCAGTTGCTGGAAACATGGTTGGTATTAGCGTGACAAGGTAATAGTTGATGTGTTTATATAACTAAGAGTTGGGTGATGTGGCAGTACATAGTAATCTCGATTGCAACAAGGTAAAAAGGTAAAGGAATGGAATTGGGAAAGAATTCCTTTGGCTATGTTTGGAAACCCTAATTCCAAACAAATGAGTACTTTGCACACATGAAGTCTTCTTAACCTTGATTTGTCTGAAATAATGTGGATATGTGCTATATTCATGGACATGTAACTAACATGTATATTAGATAGTCTATAGTTACAGGTGGATTCGTCAAGGGAATTGGAGTCCCTTGAGAGATGGCATGGGCGTGTTCAGCTACATGGAAACATTCTTGGCACAAGAAGATAAGGTATCTGGTGTATTGTTATATTTATTTATGCACTAACAGTTATGTATTTATGGCAATATGATGCAGGGGATTGCATGGAAAATAAATTTCCATGAAATTTTGAAGAAGGCTTTAGTTGAGCTTTCTTTGGGAATCATGGGGATTGAATCATGGTGTCTGTGGTTAGTCTTTTGCTTTTGGTCTTTTGCGATTGTTGCACTTGAATGGTGATTTTGTGTGTGTTTGGTGCATAGCTATGCTACTTTATTGCGTCGTCGTGTTGTTATTGGTTTTCATGGTTTTATTCTTGTTTGTTTCTTAGTATTGCATTTTATGTTATGTGTCTTGGGAATTATTTGGGAAAGAGGAAAGTTAATGGATTTTGGCGAGCGATGTGCGGTGCCAAACAGGTAATATAAGACTCAAATGAAGCTGAGTACATGAGTAAGTGTAAGGGAAGGTAAGTCTGTGATAGTTGGTTTGACAGGTTGGTCCATAATGGTAAATAGACGGTGGCAATACAAACATGTGAAAGGTTACCAGAAAAGTTAAAGTAAATGGATATGAGTTGTCAGATGCCTTGGCTATGTTGGGAACAATTTTTCTCAATGTTGTTCATGAATAAAGGGAGTTCTCGTAACCTAGACCTTATGTTATGTGACAATTATGTTATGATCATGATTATGTTGATATTTATATATGTATACATGTATGTATGTATGATGTTGTCTTATGTAATGATGATCATTTCATGATAATGATTATATATGTATGTATGTATGTATGTCACTATCTGACAGGGTCATCAGGAATCGTCCTTGTGGAGGAATGATTTCTTATGTAGGTGAATGGCATGAAGAGGTTCCTAGTAGTCATGAAAAATATACAAGGTCAGTATTATATGTTTATGAGGTTATATTATGTGATTATATTATGTCTACATTATGGAAGGGTTATACCAAGGGATACATCAGCTAAATGAAAGCAGTGTGGTTTGCGACATGCTAGGACAAGTATGGATAAGACACTGGAAGTAAGGTTGCTTGGTAAAGATAGTGCGGTTTTGGATATGTGGTACCATTGTTATGCACATGTTGCATATGTGATGTTATGTACATGTAGTATTGTGTGGACATTACATATGCAGTGTTGGGTATAGATGGTTCCATGTAGATATCTGATATGCGGTGCTATGTACGTATGGTACTATGCGCATAATGTATGTGTAGCATTGTATGCATATGTGTTATAGACATATTTGGGCACTGCAACCCCAATCACATATGTCCATAAACCAAGGGCTTCTAAGTCCCTAAAAGTGTTGTTTCATACCCTAAAGGAGTAAGGTCAGCTGATTACATCATCTCCCAGAAGTTTTCCATGAAAAACCACTCAGAACTGGTCAAAGCAAGACCATACAGACTGCCCAGTGCAAAGGGTGCGATGCATCTCACCTGCCACATGCAAAAAATGTGATGCATACTGGAAATACCTTCTATAGGGTGCGATGAGCGAGAGCAGACAAATGGCACAAGTAGTTTGCTAGGTGGAAACCTAGAGAATCTTCTAGAAATTGCTCATTTAACACTTGCCTCTCTGAGTTCACCCAGGGATGAGTAAGAGATCTAAAATCTCCAAGTGGAACCAAGAACTATCAGAGATATGACACTAATCAAAATCCCAGAAGCTGACTCACCCCCTTGCAAATATCTATAAATGGATCCCTCATCCTAGAGGCCTAGAGGTTGGAATTTGGTAATTTGCAAAGAGGTGTTGCTGGTTTCTCTTTGAAGACATTGTTGGGTGATCTTTCTTTGTGTGAGGTGAAGAGGGCTTTCAAGCTAGGAGGATGGCGCTGGGTCAGACCAAGTTGTTGTAATCCTCTCTTCTACTACTTTTACTAATAAAGCTATTTGAGTTTTTCTCCATATTCTTATGTATCTCTAAATATTGTGTTGGTATATGCATTTGTATGGTCAATATATATTTGATGCTATATTGTTTACAGTGAAAGATCTCTATGCTTTGATGGTGTTATGCTTCTGTGAATCTACAAGTGCTCTTTGAAGCGGGACAAGTAAGGAAGCAGTGGCGAGATTTTGTCAAAGGGGAAAGGAAACAAGCATGGAGCCAAGTGGAGGACTGAGGTTGGTACTCTCTGCTTCTTTCTCATCTCTCTCTCGTAAAGGAAAAAACAAGTGACTTTAATCTATTTGTTTCTAAGATAGCTACCCGTCTTAGTGGGACTAGCAGCTCTGAATAGACACTAGATTTCCTGATAACAAAATGGTGACTCTACTGGGGAGGAATTAGTTTGATTTCTTGTCTCTATTTGTTTGAGTCATAAACCACAGACAGAGCCTGAAGTCAAGCCAGCTAACCTTCGAACTACATTTTCTATGCAAGTGCAGAGTAGATCAACGCTGCTTCAGTCAATCTTCGGGTTTGTTTATGAACTGAACAATTGACTTGCAAACATCCTAAGTGCCCTAGAGGTAGCTTGAGTAACCTCATTAGATCAACCCCTATACTTTGTATTTACGGAATATCATTTGGTCGGCCTAAATCCCTGAACTAAACTGCAAACTGTGACCAAAAACCAAGTTAAAGTCTCGTCCCTGGACCATCGCACCTTGTCTTCTTGGCAATCTGGATGCATCGCACCTCCTGTGTGTAGTAGGTGGGATGCATCCCTGTTTCCCTGTGTTACAGGTGCGATGATCAGACAAGACTAAATCTGCCTCCAAATTTTGGTTTTTTCTTCACTCTCTTCAGCTTTATTCAGGAGTTTTTCTGTCTGTGATCAGTAGACCACTGTTGAAACCCCCTTTCTTTGCATCATCCAACCTCAATTGTACAAAGAATTGTGAATGTTTTTATGTATTGTGCACCATTTACAGTTATCTTTTACAAAGAAGTAGCTTAATCGAGCTGTCGTCTTTTGATTTGGAAGTGTCACAAGTGTCGTTTTCAATCAAAGAAAAGAATCCCATTGTTCTTGATATTCGATTATACTGTTACTCTTGTATTTGATCTGAATTAGTAGTATTTCAAGTGTCGAAAGCAGTTTTCAATTCAAAATTGTAAAAGTGTCGTCTTGTCTCCTTTTCATTTTTTGAAAACGAAATCGTTGGTACTGTCGCTTTGAAAGAAGGAATAGTTCAGATTTGTGCTTAGCATTGATTTTTTCATTCACACATTAAGAAAGTGGAAAACAAATACATGCATGTGCATTTGCATTTAGACTGCCTGTTGATTGTGATTTAGGACAGTGCATCTAGTGTGTGCTCTCTTCTCTATGTTGAAAGGATTTCATATCTCTATCCATAGTAGCTAGGATTTTCATTGCATAAAGAAGATTAAATGACTATTTATCATCTTAGATTGCATTTTAGGAATTGTATATCTACATCACGCGGTGAACCTTAAAGGAAAACTTCTTAAGAAAAGGTCAACTGTAAAATAAATTCAATGAACATAAAAATGCTTTGGAACCTAACGCACAACATCTAGAAGTCTAGGCTAGAGACGTATTCTAGTGTCATAAAGCCTGGTAATTGTCACTTTCATCGTAGGTTGGGTGATTCCTCCTCTTTGAGACGATAAGTGCCAATACGGACTTGTGCTCTCATGTACCATTGAGTATATATTGGGAGACCACAATAGGCTATATCCTTTATCCTTAGGAAGCTGTGTCTGCCACCCTATCGATCACAATGCACTGAACACAGCATTCAGGAAGATTGACTACCATACCGTAAAAAGTATTCTGCAGTTTTACGATTGGTTTAGTAACCCCTCTGTCTATATTTCCAGAGTAGTCTCTTTTGTTACTTTTCAGACTCCTTAAAGAAAAAGGTCCATCTAAGCACTTGTCACTTCAGGCTCATTAAAAATCAAAGGTGACTAGAGTCATCTTTAGCTTTTTCTCGACTCTTAAAAAGTGAAAAAGCAAGTTGTGTCAAAGCGTCTAAAATTCATTTAATACGGAATAATATTTTCCCCTCTTATTTTGAGTTGATCAAATAATCTGTAATCATGGAAGAAAGTCAATCAAAACCCCATCGTTTGCGGAGACTAACGAGTCAACCATCTTTGACTCCAAAAACCAAACCATTCCAGGCCAAGCGAACTTGTTTAACTGGGTCAAAGTCTCCTAGTTTGATTGAAACTTGTGTTTCAACATCCTCTGAGACTCCAGTTACTCCAACCGTTTTTGGTATCCCTGCCTCTACAAAGGAATTTCCACAGTTACAAGAGGACATTGGAACTAATCTTAGTGTAACAGTAAACACTTCGTCTCCTGAACAAACTCCATCTAGAGTTGATTCAGAAGGTGTTATCCCTCTGGCATCTGTCGCTGCAGAATCTATACCCTCTTCGACACCAGAAATATTTTACGGACCTGACGGTCTACCTCTTCCACCTAGATTGATTACTATAGAAGAGATTACAGAGGATCTCCCATCCAGTATTCCATCGCATTTTGGGACTGGGATCCACCTATATCCTTCTACTTTAGAAGTTAATACCCCTTCATCGCAAGTTCCTGTAGAATCGCTGGGAAGTCTTTTGGATAGACTCGATATGTCTGGACAACCATCGACATCTAGGACTGTCTCGTCTGATACAGCGGTAGCAGAACCTCCTGCCACCACTCCAACGATGTTCACTGGTATACCATCTGTCCCAACTAGCTCTCAACTGCTAGAAGGAGTCCACCCAGGGACTGTTTCGATAGTATGGTATGTTCCTATTTGTTCATCCAGAATAGTATCTGGAATCTCTTATGTTGAATCTCAACAAATTGATCCTTCACAACAATATCAATTTGGGCAGTCTAGTCTCCAAAGGCCAATCATTCCCTTGAGCACTAGATTGCCGCCATATGGAGGGCACTACACCCTTTCATTGTTCCCTCTAGGAGAGCAACCATATGAGAGCTCACAACTAAATTCAGGTCAAATTGGAATCACATCCAGCGGTTGGGTGCCAATAATGCCTCAACAACGAAGAGTTCTATACTCAATGCAACCGAGTCTACCTGTGTCAAATATCCCCACTACACCAGCTATTGTGACTACAAGCATTGCATGTTGTATGCCAACCTCAAGTTTCTCAGGTCGTTGTACAACAGCCTCTTGTCTCTGCGACACAACCACAATCGCTAGTTAGTGGCTCCTTAACTGGAGCAACTCAGGCTCAAACCGGTACTATTACCCCTCATCTTGGTCAAATTTTTAGTATTGGGCAACAGAAAATGGTTTCACAGCCATGACTGGTGCAACATCAACAACCGCAATTCTAAAAATCTTACCAAGGACCTGAGCAACAAAAATTTGCAGGTAATGGGCAGCTGTATATTCAAAACGGTTATCACCAATCGTCTTAAATTGGTTATGCCCAAACACCTTATCAAAGTTATTAGCATAAAATGCATTATGTTGGTATGCAAAGACCCACTGCTCAGGCAATCCCATCTTATCCTGGGTATGCTTCACTGAACCTGAATCAATAGTTGCCCTTCGTGGTGACTCTAGAGTTACCAGATCTAAATCAGCTAACGAACGATCCAATCGCTTATGCCCCTACGTGGCTGGCAATTCCTCATAAACTTCCGTCAGATATTCCTAAATTTAATGGAAATCCAGGTGAAGACTCGTCGAATCATGTGATGACCGTTCATCTGTGATGTTCGTCCAACACTCTCAATGATGATTCGATTCGGCTTCACCTTTTTAAGTGAGCGTTAACTGGTCCGGCAGCAAAATGGTACATCGAATTTCTTAGAGCTTCATTTTATAACTTCAGCGCCCTTGCCTTTAACCCATTTTCAATTACCAATAAGGTATGAAATAGGAACAGAGCTTCTTACCAATTTCAAGCAAACGACGACCACTCACATATTTGATCATATTCATGAATGGCGATGTAATCATAGAATCGTAAAAACATATATCCCTAATCAAGCACTAGCTAAACGGTTTATTAAGTCTTTGTTACCTTCTATAATAGAAGATGTGGCAAAGGGAGGGGTCGTCACTAAAGAGCAAGTCATTTCTCATGCGCAATATCTAGACTTGATCTACACTCAGTCTGGCACACTCTATGACAAAATCCCTGATGCTTCGAGACTAGAATTTTCCATTCCTCCTCCTCCTAAATCAAGCAAAGACTCTCGTGTCGGCGATGGCATGATAGGTATGACGAGCACGAAATCAACAAAGGCTACATCTAAGAAAGGCCATAATATTTCTGATCAAAATGCAAATGAAGAAATTCTTGCCTCGGAGGTTAATCCCATGTCAACTGACAAAGACAAAGAACCGAAGCAACCAGGAGGCAAGAAGAAAGGGAAGAGCAAAAAGAAGAAACATGATGATACGTCTCCTAAAAATCTTTTGCAAACCCTTATGGGCAAAAGAAACCTACTTAGCCATGCCTCATATGCGATGAGGATCATTGGATGAGAGATTGTCCATATAAAGCTGAAGTTAAGAAATTCTTTAAGAATTCAAAAACCTCAGCAGTATTGACTGATCCGTTTCCAAACCCAGGAACCAATCTGGTTGCTAGTGACAATGCTTCCCCATCCCAAGTCCTTATGCTGTCCATTTCGAAACAGCAAAATGATTCTTTGATATCGACAAGGAATAAAGATTACGGGAATCCACAGCTGTCGAACAACAAGGCTACTGATCAACCTAGTAGTTTGACAACAACTTTGACCGAAGTTGTGCCACCCATCATTCCTAAGCTAATGATAAAGCCGCTAAAGGGAGTAGTACGCAAATCAAAATTTAATCCTCGTGCCAAAGTGGCACAGAATTATAATATAGTAGAGGACCTGGCCCAATTTCCATCCGCTATGTCGACACTTGAAGTACTGCAAAATTTCCCCTCCCAAAAGCAGGCTCTATTATTAGAAATAGGTGGGATTGACCTAGAGAATTTCAATCTTGTGGCCTTTAATCATAAAGGATATGACTCGCAGTTACCAGCTCACCTCACTTTCCTCATTCAAGTGAAAGCCCTCAACAAAACTATTCATCGAACAAAACTTGCAAGTCGAACTGGGGGGCAAAACAGTATAAATTAATGTGGAAGTTATCGATGGAAACCTCGATTACAACATCCTACTGGGGAGGCCCTGGATTTATGCTATGGCTGCTGTTGTGTCGACATACTTCAGAAATATTGTGTTTCCCTTCCAAGGGGGAATTATAATTGTTGACCAACAGACATTCCTCCCCAACAGTTCGCATGTTACGGGAAGCATCCCGATGATCCACGGAAGCTCTCAGTCGCTTCAAAATATTGGAGTAGGCCTACTAAAAGACCCTACATTGATGGGTACTTTTTCCCTACCACCTCCAAATGACTTGGCGGAAGTTGCAACGATGGGAACCTGCAATATGGTATCTTCCATTCAGAAGATGTCCGAAAATGATATTAGCATGGATCGTCACCAGGTGTTGCCTCCAAGCCTAATAGAAATATTGTAGCAATCAATGTTCTCAGCATGGGAGGCAAACCCCAATGAACGCTCATCAAGCATTTGGGTAGATAGGTCTAAGGAGTATGGTACCTCTTCAGATCCTTGGTCGCATGTACATTCTACAGATGAAGGAATTGTTCAGTCAATGAACATACAGGGGGCACCATGGGAAGATTACCACCATCATTCCCATCTTCCGGATTACAACGAAGATTACTCCAACGACCTTAATCATCCATCAGTTTTTGATTTTCTATCAAATATTGTAAACACGGTGGATTCCGAGCGAAATATGTCCAATATTGAAGAAACTATCGCCATAAATATCTCAACTAAACCAGATGTTGTAGAAAATATTCATGTTGGCAAATCTTGTTCTTCTTCAGAACTTGAAATATACTACGCTCTCTTTCATGAGTTCAGAGATTTCTTTGCATGGTCATATGAAGAAATGGCAGGCATTGACTCGAGCATAGTTGAACATGAAATTAAGATGTATCCATATGTCAAACCAGTAAGACAATGGCTTCACCAGGTGCACCCGAAGAAAGCCGCTGCCATCAAGGCAGAAGTTGAAAAACTTCTCCATGCTGGTTTCATTTACCTGGTTCCTTTAACTGATTGGGTATCGAACATTGTTCCTGTGATGAAAAAGCAAGGAACAATTAGAGTGTGCGTCGATTACAGGGATGTAAATCAAGCTTGTCCAAAGGATAACTACCCTACACCCTTCATCGACCAGATAATTGATGAATGCGCTGGATGCGAAATCTTTTCGTTTATGGATGGATTTTCCGGGTATAATCAAATAAATATCCACCCACAGGACCAGTCAAAGACTGCATTTATTTGTCCATGGGGCACATTCACGTACCGTAAGCTACCTTTCGGTTTAAAGAATGCAGGGGAAACTTTTCAGAGGGAAATGAATTATGCCTTCCATGACATCAAGAACATCGTTCAACCATACCTCGACGATCTTCCGGCTCACTCGCAAAAGTGGACCGATCATCCACAGCATTTGAGAGCAATATTTCTACATTGCCGACACTACAAAATAAGACTCAATCTGCACAAATGTGTGTTGTGCGTCATTTCTAGTTGTTTACTTGGCTTTGTAGTTTCAAAGGACGGAATCTGTCTCGACCCGTGCAAGGTTCAGGAAATCATCGATTTGCCTCCACCTTCAAATTTGCTTCAGATTCATAAACTCTAAGGGAAAGAAAACTTTCTGAGGAGGTTCATTCCAAATTACACCAAACTTGCTAAAGGTTATACATGTCTTTTGAAAAAAGAAGTACCCTTCAACTAGGATCAGGTCGCGCAAGCTTCCTTTAATCCTCTAAATGAATCCCTAATAAAAGCATCACTAATGTATGCTCATGATTATCAAAGAGACTTTAACCTATATCTAGCTATAGCAGATACAACCATCGAATGGTTTTATTTCAAGAAGACAATGGAATCAAACATCCTGTTTATTATTTAAGTCAAAAGTTAAATGATGCAGAAAGAAAGTACTCATATGTTGAAAATCTAGCTCTCGCTGATGTTCAAGCAATACAGAGATTTTGACACTATGTTCTCTTTTGAAAAACTATCGTTTTGTCAGATTGCAACCCCATGACTTATATCTTGTCACGACAGTTGCTTGGGGGCCAATATTCAAAATGGATAGCAATTTTGCAAGAGTTTGATCTAGAATTCGTAAAATCCAAATCAGAGAAAGATCTAGTTTTCGCAGAGTTACTATGTGATTTTCCATTGTCGTCCAATGATTCAACATCCAAAACAAAAATCTTGGACGAATGTTTGTTTATGATATCTTTAAGCGATCCGTAGTATGGAGATATAATCATTTATCTCCAAACCCAAACATATAGGTATAATACCTCTCACTCAGAACAGCGACGTACTCGATACCAAGCAAAAGACTACATGATTTTCGGTGATACGCTTTACCATCGTGGTGTCGATACTGTTATGCGGAGGTGCCTCACCCATGAGGAGGCTGCAAAATTCCTAAATGATTGTCATTCAGGCGCATGTGGGGGGCACGAATCTGGTTATGCTACGGCACAAAATATTTTAAGAGAAGGATACTTCTGGCTAAAAATGTTCAAAGATTGCATAATCGCAGTCAAAAGTTTCCATGCTTGTCAAATCTTCGACCGCAAAACTAGAATACCACCCATGCCTTTGAAGCTAGTAGTTGTTGTTGGGCCATTTTCCAAATGGGGCATAGATTTCATGCAATGTAACCCCACCTCGGCCGACGGGCATGGGTATATCATTGTCGCAGTTGACTATTTTAAGAAATGGGCCGAGGCGCTGCCTACATTAAACAACAGTGGTGAAAAGGCCACTCTTTTCTTTTTCAATCATGTAGTCGCTAGGTTCAGTGTTCCGCAAGCTATAGTCACAGATCATTTATCACATTTCCGCAATCACATGATGGTTGAATTGGCCGCCAAATTAGGACTGTCCCACGACAACTCTACTCCATATTATCCGCAAGCTTGAGTTGGCACCTAATCTTGTACTCAGCCTTGTGGGCATACTGGACATCGATAAGAAATGCGACCGGGTTTACACCCTTTCAACTAGTGTATGGCTTGGAAGCGATCTTACTAGTTCAGTGTGAGATTTCATCTCTCAAGCTCGCAGTTTACCTCCTCTCCCGAACTTCAAAGGAAGAAGCTCGTTTCTTAGAATTAATACAACTGGATGAAACTCGTCGTGATGCCACCTTGGCTAACGAAGCACATAGGAAACGAGTCAAAGCGCAATTTGACAAGAATGTCCAACCCCACGTTTTCTCGGAAGGCGACCTGGTCTTGCTCTATGATCAAGAATCCGATAAATTGGGAGCAGGTAAGTTCTAGTATTTGTGGATGGGTCCCCATATTGTTAAGCGTGTATTAGCAAAAGGAGCCTACCAGCTAGTAGATTATGACAGAATTCCACTGTTGCAACCCTGAAACGAGTTGTACCTTAAGCGTTACTATGCTTGACTCGGCATGGTAACATCTTCATATGCTTTTGTTACATTTTTGTTTTCATTAAGAGTGATTGTTTTGGTTAGGTAATCCACTTTTGCATTTTGTCGTAGATTTCAAACCATTGGAATCATTTGTTATATATGCCAACGGGGTGAGTCGTAGTATGTGGAACCTATCTTCTGCAGCTTGGGCCATCTTTGATCCAAGCGGCGAGTTAGTGAGTTTCATAGGGGCATGTATTGGTCAATCAACAAACAACATTTCTAAATATAGCGCGTTGATAGAGCTCCTCTCTGATGCCATCGTGCATGGCATACGCCAACTTGTCATCTGGCTAGACTCACAGCTCGTCATTCTACAGCTTACAAGCATCTATTCCGTTCGAAATCCAAGTGTCTATCGTATGTTCCTAAGGGTCAAGATTTTGGAAAGGCAGTTCGATTCTATTCAATATCAACATATTTCTAGAAACTTAAACACATTAACCGATTCATTAGCAAATTATGTGTTAGATAGACATTTGCAACATTTGTAAAGGAAAGCATTTTATCAACAAACTGTATCAGGATAATACAACTTAACCAAAATAAAGCTCCGAAAATAAAAAATATATATATAACTGTTTATAGTTTGTACATAGTGTTCTGTGTCTAGGACAAAATCGGTCATATGACCCAAAAACTCAAAATGCAAGGGGGCACCCTAATCTAATGGTGCTCGTGATAACTAGTCACCGCCTATGCAATCATGCATAAGAGCCTGGTCCATCGGCTCAGCACGCCAGTGGTATGGCGTTGTAATCTCAGAGGCAACTCATCGGTCCTCACATCTGGAATACCAAGGGTGAGACCCTCGATCTGATCCTGCAACACTGCAAGGGTCTCAGATACATCCAGGTCATGAAGAATGGCCCTCCCTACAGCCTCTCCTATTGGAACGACAGCTGCTCCTCTCAGATGTGCTGCTGGTCGCACTGGCCCAATATCTGCATAATCACACGAGTTTTTATTAGTCTTAATAAACATTTAAAAAGCACAAGAATATTATGAAAACAATAAATAGAGATATGGTTAGATATTTTTACCTATGACACCCCACTGCTCACCAGCCGGCAGCACCAAATTTGGGTCACCCCGGATATCCATCCCAGCATATGGATACTCAGCATAAACCATCTGCTTATGGTTGAACCACTTAAAGAAGGCATCAGAGAATGAAACTTGCAGTTGACCAGCATTTTTTGCCATAAGGTCAAGCCATCTTTGCATCTGTGGCTCAGTCGGTGGTGGTAGGCCAAGTGAAATGTATTGTGGCTGCATCAGTGGGATCTTCTCCAAGGCGAAAGCAGTCAGAATAGAGCCATAGCCAAAGTTCCTGGATCTTCCGTTTTTCACCTTGGTAAGCTATTCTTTGATAACTAGAAGTACTATGTCACACCAGTTGAATACCTTGGGTTCGAGACATTCCAAGGCATACTGCATATAGGACCTATTGGCCAAGTGAAGGGCCGCGCTACCAGCCAATCTAGCAAAGGTGAATAAAATAGTCCTCAAAGGCTAGTCGGTGACATCTCAGATACTGATCTTACCATCCCTGCTCGGCTGAGATCCTTCCCTACAGTATCGACGAATATAATCCCTCACAGATTCACCCCCACGAGCAGAACCTGATAGTGAGAGAGGGGCACCACGCCTCAATAAACCAGTTAAAAAGTAGATGTCCTCAACAGTCATGGGGATGGCTTTGCCTCTTATCTGGAACACTTGGTTGGTAGGATCCCATGCATCGAGGAAATATTGCAACAAGTTGATTTGTTGCCTCATGCTAGAAATGCAGAAGAACTTGAGCAAGCCACAGTTCCGCAATGCAATTACCGTACCCAAATCATGTAGGGAAACCATGTCCTCTTCTTCATGCTCATGTTCATGCCATGTAATGACCATTTTTCTCCGATGAATCTCTGAAAAACAAACAAGAGAAGAATCAAGGTCCTGATTTGGCAAAAAACAGGCAAAATTTCCATGAAAAATCAGTGCAAACGTTTTCCTCCTTGTGTCCATCACACCCTATATGTGTACTGAGTGTGATGCATACATTTTGGCCAGTGGATAGCTTAAGATGCATAGCACCTTTCGATATACACTAAGTGCGATGGGGGCAGAACAAAATGTTCAAACCCCAGGGGCCCAGAAAAGTAGGAAAACATGCTCAGAATTCAAAAAGGAAAGAATGCAATGGAAGAGCTCAAGTTTAGCTCCTGTTTGGTCCAGACAGCACCAAAAATCATCCACAGAATCTCCCGAAATCAGTTGGTGAAAATCAAAGGGGAAAACACCTACAGAGCTCCAACAATCACAACTCCAAATGAAATGGTAAAGTGAGGGGTAAAAAACTATTTTAAGTTACTTTTCATGTAATTTAAGTAGGGTATTGGATTTTTAACTCATTTCTCGAGCATATTTCCTCATTTCTAATCAGTTTGATGGAGTAGCTGAATAGGTAGTAAAACCGTCAAAAGAACATAGTGTTAACGGTGAATCGAATATCAATGACCATTATCACGAGCAGTTTTACGTGAAGTTCAAGCTTGTTAAAAATTAAACCTAGCAATGAGCATATGTAACACCAAAGTTTAAGCTCATTAAAAAATGAACCCACCTCTGGTAAATAACCATTGTGAATGATTATCATCAGCTTTTGAGCCTTGGTTGTGTTCTTACCATCACCTCCACTCAGTTTTAGCCGATCATTCGCCTCCATTTGATTGTTTACCCCTTTTGAGGAACAACTGCGACGAGTGATCCTATTATCCACCTTCTTTACATTGCCATAATTGAAAAGTTCCAAACCTTACCTAGAACCAGATGCTATCTGAAAACATCACTCGTTCCTCAAAAAACGAGTCTCCTTTAAGCTCTTTTCATCTGACTCGTAAAATATGAAAAGATTGTCGAGCAATTGGCCTCTCCAGCTCGTTAAAGTGATTGGAAGTACCATCCCTCCTCTAGATTTTAATCTTCTTAGACCTGAGGAATTATTACACAAAATGATCGAGCATTTGTCTTGTTCGACTCATTAAAACTATCGAAAAGTCATCCCCTTTGCATTGTTTTATACCTTTTCGGACTTAAGGGATTATATTACGAAAAAGGAATATTGGAGTCTTGTTTCCGTCTCTTTTCAAACTCTCTAAAATTGAAAAGGACCGAGTTATCCTTGTCGTTAAACTCATTAAAACAATAGCGACAAACTTGTCCATTTAGACAAGAGCGAGTTTCACTGTTGCTAGGCTTGTTAAAAGATAGCAATGGGTTTGCCCGAAGGGAAAATTATAGAACAAGCATCTATTATCCTCCTCAAGCTTGACAAAAATAAAGAGGTACTAGTCAGAAATGACTCGGGGAAATTGGGAAGAAAACTTGAAGAAAATTTATTGGTAGCAAGTCGCTCTTGAACATGACACTTTCACTCCATCACCATGATTGAGTCAGGTTGGGTTATTCCGTTCACCGGTCATATCACCATTGGTCCACCATACCATCCACTTTTGGGGTTAACACTACCAATCCATTTCAGTGTCGCTGATATGTTCAAGATAAGTCACTCAGAGAATTCACCTACCCAGCTTGTGTCTCATCCGCGACAATAGCTTCATGCTTCATTCTTTCATGACCGCCAACTCAACCTTGTATCATCAGATCATTTTCACCTCCACGAAATCATTTGCTCCGTTCCTTATCGTATATGTGGGATCCATTAATTCCCTCCTATGACAGGTCACTTCTTGTCGACATCAGCTCATTATCCAAGAAGCCGACCTAGGGACAACCCTTCCAGTACTTTGAAGCTTGCATGCCTCAATGGCAACTTTCTCACTTCCAGCGACAGGTTTACACTAATGGCCTTTGACCGAAAGATTTTGCGCGGTGTTCAACATCAAATCATATATTGTACTACAGTACCTTGAGGGTCATCATCATTATCAACGATTCCTCTCGCACCCGTTAACAGCTCACATCACTGGCTGGTAATTAAGTGATGTCCTTCCATGTTCAACACCAGAACATATTTTCACATGGATCGACTTGTACTTTCGGGCAAATATTGGACTATTTTTGAAGACCTCGAATCTAGTTTCATCCATCTGGGCTGCGATATATTCAGGAAAATAAAAACATCAAATGTACATCAATGCTGCATAGATAATCATCCAATATAAGGGATGATGGCTCTACCAAAATCATCAGTCTACGCACAGACGATTATCTATCCTATGTACATGAAAATGAATTTATCAATCTGAGCATGGGAATGCCTGCCTCAGCTAGATCATGAAAATATTATGAAGATAACATATTGTATT
Source organism: Pinus tabuliformis (assembly GCA_031772625.1). Taxonomy (NCBI): domain Eukaryota; kingdom Viridiplantae; phylum Streptophyta; class Pinopsida; order Pinales; family Pinaceae; genus Pinus; species Pinus tabuliformis. The sequence goes on from CM062809.1 coordinate 755,658,710, forward strand.
GTGTCTTATTACAGGTCACCTTCCAGTGCGAAAAACCTCGGATCCTCATTATAAAGCATTTCACACAACATCAAAAAATTTACGACCTCATGCTTTAGGGGGCAATTGTTATAGACATATTTGGGCACTGCAACCCCAATCACATATGTCCATAAACCAAGGGATTCTAAGTCCCCAAAAGTTTTGTTTCATACCCTAAAGGAGCAAGGTCAGCTGATTACATCATCTCCTAGAAGTTTTCCATGAAAAACCACTCAAAACTGGTCAAAGCAGGACCATACAGACTGCCCAGTGCAAAGAGTGCGATGCATCTCACCTACCACATGCAAAAAGTGTGATGCATACTGGAAAGCCCTTCTATAGGGTGCAATGAGCGAGAGCAGGCAAATGGCAGAAGCAGTTTGGTAGGTGGAAACCCAGAGAATCTTCTAGAAATTTCTCATTTGACACTTGCCTCTCTGAGTTCGCCCAAGGATGAGTAAGAGATCTGAAATCTCCAAGTGGAACCAAGAATTATCAGAGCGATGAAACTAATCAAAATCCCAGAAGCTGACCCATCCCCTTGCAAATATCTATAAATGGATCCCTCATCCCAGAGATCCAAAGGTTGGAATTTGTTAATTTGCAAAGAGATGCTGTTGGTTTCTCTTTGAAGACATTGTTGGGTGATCTTGCTTTGTGTGAGGTGAAGAGGGCTTTCAAGCTAGGACGATGGCGCTGGGTCAGACCAAGTGGTTGTAATCCTCTCTTCTACTACTTTTACTAATAAAGCTATTTGAGTTTTTCTACATATTCTTGTTTATCTCTGAATATTGTGTTGGTATATGCATTTGTATGGTCAATATATATCTGATCCTATATTGTTTACAGTGAAAGATCTCTATGCTTTGATGGTGTTATGCTACCGTGAATCTACAAGTGCTCTTTGAAGTGGGACAAGTAAGGAAGCAGTGGTGAGATTCTATCAAAGGGGAAAGGAAACAAGCAAGGAACCAAGTGGAAGACCGAGGTTGGTACTCTCTGCTTGTTTCTCATCTCTCTCTCGTAAAGGAAAAAACAAGTGACTTTAATTTGTTTGTTTCTAAGATAGCTACCCGTCTTAGTGGGACTAGCAGCTCTGAATAGACACTAGATTTCCCGATAACAATATGGTGATCTGTGCATGTTGGATATGCATTGCAGTGTACATATGATGCTATGTGCATGCTTGATATGGAGTGCTATGTACATGTGGTGTTGCGTTCATGTTGTACATGTGGTGCTATATACATATGGTGTTGTGTGCATAATTGTAAAAGTGATGTTGTGTGCATATGGTGTTGTGTACATGTTGTACAAGTGGCATTGTGTGCAGGTGGTGTTGTTTACATGTTGTTCATGTGATTTTTTGTATATGTGGTGTCGTGTACATGTCGTGTGTGTGGTACTATGTACATGTGGTATTGTCTACACATTGAACAATGGTTCAGTGCACATGTCACATTGTGTACACATTGTGCAAGTGGTATTGTGTACATTTGATGTTGTGCACACATTGTGCAGATGGTTGAAGTGTACAGGTGGTACTGTGTACCTATGGTACATAGGGTACTAGTGTAGATGGATGTATTGCATGGTGTTGTATAATGTGTGTAGATGTAGGTGTGTGATGCACACTATGTGTATGTGCACATGTTCGAGGAGAAGGCACATGGTGTTTATCTAGTGTTGCAACTGATCCAGAGTGCATATGGAATAAATAGAAAGGTAGAAGCTAAGGATTGATGAAAGGATAAATATCAACATTTTATTTCAGTTTTATTATGCATGTGATTTATGACTATGGTATATGATGATTATATGTGATCTATGATTCTAGTTTATCATGGTTACATGTGATTTATGATGTTGATCTATGATGGTTTTGTTTTGAGCTAACCATATTTGATATGTTTATACATGATGTTTTGATCAAACATTTAGTTTGACCTGTTGTGACAGGAAGCCAATAGGACTACAAGTGTACATTATTGATAAACTACCAATGAGGTATGATTTGAGGTTATTTCAATATATTTGAATCTAATGGAAATTATGTGCTTGGAATACGAATACATTAACATGCCTAGTTGGTTGTTTGAAATAAACTGCAAGAATTGGTAGCAACAAAAATAGAAATTGGAACATGTAGCAGTATGTTGGTAAAATACTTCAAGAGTAGGGCCATTGTGGGACAGTGGTACCCAATAGTGTTTGTTGATCGCCATGAGCATGCTATGACTGGTATGATGGTTTTGAGGTAGGTATATGCTTTGGTTGTTTGATATTTCAATGACAGGAATCCCTGCTAAGAGATCCATCACACGGGATAGGGGATTCTGGGGAACTTCGAAGGTGAGTGACTGCACGGAATGGGGTAACCAAATTTCTCGAGAGACTATGTAGCAGAGAAGGGAAGGTCACTGATATATTGGTTTTGGTCATTAGCATTGCCAGATGGAATCATTGCACATTGGGATTGCACCCTAGAACAATGAGTCGGTAATTGTTCGCTTAGAGGAAATGTGGAGCAGGATCATAGTGTCGGACATTGGATGTAGTTTGACTGTAGCAGGGGATTTTGGACTTCCTAGGAAGGAGGTGAATCCTTGTATTACCTTGAGGGTGGAGGTGTTAGCCTTTGAACTCCTTGTTGATAGATATATGCATCATGTCATTTTATTTCCTAGTTTAGAAAATATGCATATGTGTATATGTGGTTATTCTAAATACCGTAATGAGTTGTGTTATAAAGCTCCAGTATGCAGTATGTTGTCATGTTCTCATGATGTTTTTATTTCAAACAAGTCATTCACTATATATAATACAATGAGCTAACTTATAAAGCTCCATGGGCAGTATGTTTTCTCTTAAGTGGTATTTCTGAGGCCATGGTGTGGTTTAACCCTGAGGACAATGTTCCTAAAGGGGGAGGATTCTGTAACAACCCTAGTGAAATTCCATCTAATAAAAGTAAAGGAAGGCAAAATAAGACCATGGTTAAGGGACACTTATTCCAATATGAATGTTGGGAAAATATATCCTAATCAGCATCACTAGATTTGTGTTTTTGGCTAAGGAAATTGGAAAAGGCATTAAAAAGAGAAAAGGCATTTTTGGCACATTTATTTATGAAAATGAAGGAAAATATGAGAAAAGGAAGGTAAAAGGCCACAAGTTGCATGTAAGGAGGAAAATGAAGGAAAATAATGGAAAATGAAGAAATTAGAGGCCTCATTAATAAAAAGGCTTATGAGGATCAATTGTCAAGCTTGGTTAGTGTAACCTTTTGTCAATTCAAGTTTGGATCTCTCTCATTATTTTATCTCTCTGTCTTTCACTCTTAGTCACTTATATCTTTCTTGGAGCACTCTAGTTTCGGATCAAGGAAGGAAAAGGAAGCAAACGCAAAAGAAGGAAAGCAAGGATCAACGAAGGAAAAGAAAGATCAAGCAACTTCAGTAGGAATAATTGTAGGTAACCTTTTTCATGTTTGATTTCCTAGCTGGTTTGCACATGCATGGATTTTCATGTTGGGTACAGTTCTCTTGCTATCAATGGCATGGTTTTGCTGAGTTATGATAGTGGTTTTCATCCTAGCCTTGCATTTACCTGAATGCCATGGTGTTAGGATGTTTACTTTCATTTTTGAGCTTTGTTTTGCCAAATGAATTTCAAAATCCTTGGTGGAGGTGGTCTCAAGTTGCATTCCCAAAGTCCTAAGAATCCCTTGACCAATTTTGGAAAGATACACTGTAAAACCGAAGGGGGAAGTCTCAGTTTAAGGCCTAGTGATCTAGTTTTGGATTGCAGTAAAACCTGAGAGAGTGGTATTAGTTTAGGGCCTAGTGATCTAGGATTGGATTACAGTAGAGCCTGAGAGATAAGGAGACAAAAAATTCCTCAAGGCTAGTGATGAATTTCAGATGGCATTCCATGTTCAGTTTGGTTGTGATCGGAGCACTGGTTTGGTTTAATTATGATTTGATGAGGATGGAGGTGTTTTAACCTCTCGATCCCCTTGGTTATTTTTGGATTGGTTGTTATATGAGATCCAACATTCATGCTTGGAATATGGCACGAGGGTAGTTGGCTGAAAGAAAGATTTGGTTTAGCCATATCTATGGTTGGGTGGTACGTGGAAGTCCCAAACCTGGTCGGATTTTCCTATGATTAATAAAATATAATTTCTCTTAACCTTTCACTTGTTTATATGTGGATTGGATGGTTTTCATATCTATGATATCTATATTGTTTTATATTGGCTGTAAGCATGGTTATATGATTGGTTCATGTCCTGGTTATTTCATGTATTTACTTGTAATTATTAAATGGATGGATGCAAGACCAAATTGATGTTATAACAGTTCAATGGAGAAGGTGGTGATCCTTCTGGTTATGTTTGATAAGTTCTTTCAATCATTCATGCTTTTTCGTCTATCCTAGACCTATAGGTTGCATTGATTACAAATGTTTGACAGAATGTGAGTTCCAGTTGGGGATGCTCAGACCCAGTCCTGATGTTGAATTTTGATTTGTTTATATTTTCATGATGTCTTTGATGGATTCTGGAGGTTGTAACAAGTTCTGGGCGGAGGCCAGGATTCTGGGCTAGAAAGGTGGCTAAAATCTCAGAGACCCTGACATAGGTATACTAAAAAGAGTCTAGGGGCAATGGCACATATTCTTGTGAGAGAAACTTTGGCTTTTGGATGTTGTCATGCCTATAGCATGACAGTGACTAGGGGTTAAACGGATTAAAACATCAATGGGACTCAGGGAGAGGAAGTTTGTGTGGCTTACATGTCTCTTGAGGGTATTGTTACTGATGTGGATGGGCTTGTTTGATATGTTTCGTCGATTCTATTTCCTTAAGGTCACCAAGGAGGTTGAATCCCTTATAGTGACCTCTCGCATCGCATGTTTACCCGACTAGCCGGTTTCTAGGGTAGATGTGGGAGGAGGGGGTGTTATACAACGTATCATCCATCAACAACATGATAGTCCATGTATTCACAATTCAAACCGACATAGAAATTTCTCAAAAATTGGAATGTAATATCCTTATTCTATATATGAATTTTCTTTACATGATAACAAAAACGTCACTACTACAAACTGAAAATTCTCCATTTTGTTGTAGTCCCTTTATAGTAATGGTTAGATAAGTGTGAACATGCTCGCATTGAAGTGTTTCCATTGATATCAACCAACACTCAACACTATTTTCCTTGTAATCATGACTTTTATTCTTTTTTATTGAGTTTTATGGGTGATATTTTATGGTTGTGACAATGTCTAGACTTGCATAATTATGTTTTGAATCTGAGCTATAAATCAGGTGGAAGAAGGATGTAATATACTTGAGATATGGCATCCTTGTGAAAAACAATTTGTCCTCATACTGAAGATGTTGTGATCCTCAATGGTATTTTCATACTATCCTAATGACGATCCTCTATGGGAGCATGTGTTATCCAATGATGATGGCTAAAAGTGTAATTCTAGGAATGTGTGTGCATCCACTGTATTTGAGGGGCAATTCATTTTGTTTTTGCACATGGTAATTGGACAAAACATTCAAGGAAGTCATATTTAATAGAGTTAATGTTGAAAATATCCCTCATTTGATGTAGATGAAGGAGGAGCAAGTGATTAAGGAGAAATGTTTAGAATACCAAAAAAATTCTATTGTATGAACAATGATGTTAAGTGCTCCATTACTCAGAATGCAATTATTGGTTTAATCACTCCAACAAATTATTTATCAGAGAATGATTTGAGGAGTTTAGGATAGTTGTATTGTTGATTATGTGTGAGAGAAGAGAAGTGTGTGCAAGCTATGAGGAAAATTATAGAAAAAAATTTGAAGTAGTTTTTAGGAGTACAGAAGGTAGAAGAAGCTTGTTTCAGCCAACTTATTATGCATAGAGTGAGAATATGGAGTAAAGAATGATTGCAGATAATTTGGTGTATGTTATTTGTTAGTGCATTCATTGGAATATTATTTGTATGCAGTTTTTTTTTGGATAGATTTTATATATTGCAGAGAGGATTGATTTGTTGTGGTTGTGTTGTGTAGTTCTCCTTCGATTCTAGTTTGAAAATTTATGAAAAGGTGTGGCTCTGAGAGTTTGAGGAGGTTGGGGCCACCATTCAGTAGTGGTTGAACAAGAAAGGGGTAGTTTTTCCTTACTAGTGGTGGCAAAAAAAAAATGGATTATTATCTCCATCATGTGGTGGCTAGCTAGTCTAGTGGTAGTTGGGAAAGGCTTATTAGGATTGTTGGCTTCTAGCAGGGGGTGCCTTGCAAAGTCATGCGTGTCTTCCTAGTTGGTGATGGCCAACAATACTGTCAAAGGGGTAGTGTCTCCTAGATATTTGAGGTGGGATAAAATATGTAAAATATTTTATAATGTAATAATATGCGAATGAGAAGTAGCACAATAATAGCGAGTGATTTTTGTCCCTTTGGGGTTTCCACCAAAAATCATTGTTGTCTCATGCGATGATTATTTTTATGGTTTTTTATTTATGTTTTGATGATATGATCTCTCCTTATGTGTTTCATATTTCAAGTGTTTAAAGTGTTAATTAATTGAGAAATTTTTTATAAGTTCCGTCACTACTAATTTAGTCCCCCCCCTGGATACTGAACTACATTTCCAACAAGTGGTATCGGAGTTCATTCTCTCTAGTGAATCTTAACCACTCAAGAGTATATCATGGACCATTCCCAAGAGCAAGAAGAAGAAGCCTCAAAAGAAGAAGAGCAGCAAACAAGTTAGAAAATTTTCACATTCAAAAGAACCCCCCTATTTGTCGATCAATAAAGATGAAGAATTAAGAGGTTATTGTTGCACATTTAGTGATGATGATGACCTTGAGATTGATGGGTTAGAATATGATAATAAATTGATTGAGATTGATATTTTAGACATAATTGGAGGTAATCCTTCTAGAGAATAAATTATTAGCAATGGCGGAGTAAAGGAGAGACCAGTCAAAGACCAAACCCAACTTATCACAACATTGGCTATAGTACAAAGGATCTCACATGAAAATAGAGACAACTGAAAGTTATTGCAATTTTTTTTTATGAAAAATAGTGTGCCTACAAAGAACAAATTATTAGACTAAAAAATCAAATAGAAGAAGGAAATAAAATTGAAGAAAGAATCATGACACAATACAATGAAAATTAATATCAGTGTCAAAGACTAGAGGATGAAGTAATTTCACTTAGAAGTGAACTAGAGAATAAAATGTCATAGCTGAAATTGGAAAGAAGCACCCAAAACTATACTTCATTTAAATTATATGCCATCCAACGTAAAGGAGAAACCAGTTTAGAATAAGAACTCAAAAATCCCCAAGTAATAGATGGTACCAAAAATCATAGCAACAAGAAAGAAAGCCATTAACAAATCCAATTGTCAAAGAAGGAGCAAAATAATTTTCCAAGGAAACTTTCCTCACCTAGAAGATCATTTGCACCCTTGGGAGATATTAGATGCTTCAACTCTAAGAAATTTTCACATGTTGTAGTAGATTGTAGAAGCTTGCAATAGAAAATCTAGTCGGATAGAAAGCATCCTCAAAGAAATAGACAAGGAAGACAAAGCCCATCATGAAAATCAACTTTAGTTAGGTATACTAGGCATTTTATGGTTAATGTTTCTCATGCAATGGTTTTGGCCATAGGGCTATTGTCTGTGGGGCATATGCAAGTAGCCGAAAAAAAATAGAAGAATATATGGGTCTATTCCTTTGTTAATTGGTCACATAATGTGTAATGTGTGTGACAATAGTTTTTTTGTGTGCCATAAGGCCAAAGATTTCAAGTTTCCCATGTGTTACAAGTGATCCATTGAAAGGGATAATTTCATGTAAGGCCAACCACATAAGAAGAAAGATGGCAAGGTGCATGTCAAAGATCAACCTATCGAAGTATGGAGGAGAAAGGAATAACAAGATACTGTCACCAAAAAAAGAGGTATGCATGGTCTCAGGGGGGGCATATGGCCACATCTTGACTTGCATATATACGGTGGACATGCAACCATATCAAATAGATTGTATGAAGAAAAATTTTCATGTTAGAAAGGAGATGCATGAGCTCAAGGGGATCTACATGAAGTTTCAAATATTGTTTCTATTTCAGATTGTCTACAGTTGGATCAATGACATATATATTTGTTGATGGATTTGGAGAATTTGTATGTTGATTTCTATGATATTTTTGAGGACATGGCAACCATCTGTTAGAGCTAATGCATGCTACAATGATTTATGCTACTAATGGAGAATATGCTCATATGTTTGTGATCAAGTATTAGAGTATGAACTCTTCTTAGAGATAGTTTTCAAGGACTGAAAAAATATCACATATTCAGGGGGAGCATTCTTGCTTCAAATGGATCTGCAGATTGTTGACATTGTGTTCGTTATGAAGGAGCTTGATATGCATCTATTTTACACTGGTTTATTGCACGAATATGTTGAGGAGTTTTTTTGTGGCTACCTCATGGATATTCAGATATGTTAGTATGATTTCATCGCAAAGCTAGTATGTTTCTAGTGATTATATTACTAGATTATATTTATATCATGTATTGTCATGCATGTGATGATGATATGGAGATCAAATGATCATTTTTTGGAGTAGGGACATCTAGAGTGTGCATATTTCTATTTACGTTTTATATATCTATATGTATGATTCATGTTTCTACTGAGATATTTTTCACTTATATGGCTAAGTTGTGATGAGTTTATGAGCTTAACGTGAATGGATAAAACCTTGAGAGAGGTATATTGTTGTTGATGCATGGAGAGAATATGTTACTACTTGAATCTCATGAGAATATGTTTTTTTTTCCTATGATGATTTCATTCTAATTCTTGTGCTGCTTGGGAGATTGATCTCATTATACGAGGAGAGAGAGTATTGATATTGATAGCAAGAGGTCAAGGAGTTGACCATGAGTTGCTGATAGTGCCTTACTGAAAAATATCATATTGTTGTTGTTGTTTCTTAGAATGCTTATTGGATGCATTTCTTTTTTTTCCATGCATTGATGATGTTGGAGAGATTTCTAATGTATTGGCTCATATATTTCCAGTGATGCTTTTGTTTTTTTTCTAATTTGTTGTCCAGAGCTAGAGTCGATGCTACAAAATTATGATGTTCGTTGTTGAGCCTCATTGATAAATTATTGCTTACTGGTGACGAGGATGTATATGTTGCTATCACTATGTCATGTTATTTGTGTTGTTGGTATCATTTGTTATATTGTAGATGTCTATGTAGGGTATGATGGTTTCTAATGGATGTCTTATGCCCTTATCATGATTTTGCTATAGAGAGATTATTGTTGGTGATGATGAGAGCTACACATATGTTGCTACTAATATTCTTATTTATGGATGAGGCGTTAAGAGTAGCCATGGGCTATCATATGCCATGTATTGTACTACTATCGTTGTTGTTTCATATAACACATATAATTGCTAACGGATGCCATGTACTTGTTTCATATAATTTTATTGATCTTGCACAGAGGAGAGAACACTTTTGTGCATTTGTAAAAGAGAGAGACTTATGGTGTCTAGAATATATTGTAAAAATTGTAAATTCAACTATATATGGGCTATTTGGTGTCAATGTCAAGTTTTGCATGTCATTGACATAACCTTTGCTACATTAGTTGATGATAGGCATAGTTATAAGAGAGTCATATATCAGCCATATCTTCTTATTACATACATGTATTTGCTCCATGAAGCCTTGTATTTTTATTGCTATTCATTGTATATCATTCATCAAATTCAGTTGGAGTCCTAGTCTATTAGGGGTATTCTCTTGCATTTAGCAAGGATGCTTATTGTAGAGAAAGAGAAGTGTTACTACAAAAAAAAAGAGAGGTTGATTGCAACCCCATAACATGCTTTGAGGGAGCATGATCAACATGAGAGGATGTAGGGTCTGGACTATAGATATGAGGGGAAATTGAATTCATTGTTTCACTTTCTTACCTAGTAGGAGAGACATTCCTTTTTATCAGAATATCAATTTGCATCAACTTTGTAGTCAACATGGTATTGAGAAATTCAAGGGGAGTACTTCTCTTAGTCCCAACATTGCTGGAATTGTTCTTCAGTGTTGGTATTTTTATTTTTTGAATGATTTCAAAGGGGGAGAGTATTCCACTCAGCTTCAGAAATCAATTTCAAGAGGGAAGATCATTTGGTGTATGGTAGTTTCTAGTGCGTTCGTTATAATATTGTTTTTATGTAGTATTTGTTGGCATTATGACACAGGTTTGGTGCTATGACACAAGTATTGTCCTTGATGGCAACTCATTCAAATGACAGATCATAGTTGAGGCTCTCAGAATGAAGGACAAAAAGATATACACATGTTCCTCTTAACCAAGTCGTGTATACACGCGGGATCGCCGATCAAAAGGCGCATATACATATGCACGCACATTCATGCAAGGAAAAGCACGTACATGTGGGAAAACTTTTTTTTTTTGTCCATGGTATTTAGTACTTGGTATTTGAACCTATGGTTTTGGACCATGGTATCTCGTCCGAAGTGTTAAACCTAGGTATTGGGTCCATGGTATTGATTCTCTATGGTTTTGGACCATAGTATTGACTGAGGCCTAAGATTATAAAAGGGGAAGGAGATCATTAGGAAAAAGTATTCATTGAAGAATTAAATATCTTATGAGGAGCAAGATCTAGAATACTGATCATTGGGTTATGGTGCATATCTGGATCTAAATCAAGGAGCAACCTGAGCGCAAGGAGAATGATAAGTTCTATTGATGGGTCAAGATATTAAGGCTTGAAGAGAAGTATCTTTGTGTGATTTTGATCTGTTATATTTGGTGCATGAATTGATCTATAAATCTGATGATCTAGGTATTACTGATGTCTGAATATCTGAAAAGGGTAAGATTATCTTTTATATATCTATACGTAGGTTCGGCATAACAGAGGCGCATATACATGCTAGTTCAGTAATTCAAAACATGTATATGCAGGTTGCCCTTAATACAGCAGCATATGCACACAGGTTATGCATATTGAAGTAGCGTACGTCTCATGAAATATGTTTTAGCTACTCCTGTTTATTGCTGCAGTGTTCTGGGTTCAGGATTGGTTTCTAGTTACTGTTAATGTATTCTGGTTACATCATTCAGACAAGTAATTGCTTGATTCAGTTTTGATTGAAGCAAAGGAGATTGGTTGATGCAGATGTATTTGATGTTTGATTAATTTTATTGATGGATCCAATCTCAAAATTTATGAAACGTGGTCCCTGGAAGAAAAAGAAGGTTGTAGCCTTCTGTAGGACAGCACCTACGTACTATTACTTGAGCTAGTACAAGAGCTAAGGGGGTTGTAGCTCCCTTCCAAGTGAAGCTGGAAAACGAGAGAAGGTTGTAGCCTTTTGCAGGTAGAAGCCTGCGTACTGGTATAAGACTGCACCAGTACAGAACCTTTTTAAAAATAAGTTTCTTATTAAAAGAAGATAGAGATGAATTACAGCAGGTGGTTTTCACCCACATTAGGTTTCGACCTTATATCTTGTGTTCTTGTGTGTGACTGTCTGCTCTGTTTTACTGTACATGGTTGCTATTTATATGGTTCTAATCCACAGATTAATGATCAATATCTGAAGAATAAATTAAATTATAAGTCTACAAGTTATATGCTAGTTTCCTTAATTACAGTTGTGTATATACACAGTTTTCACTAACTAAAGTAGCGCATACATATTTTATTGTGGAATGAAAATTATTTGACTTAATAATATTGATTCACCACCCCTCTCAGTATTATTTCCATCAATTGGAATCATAGCCAGGTCCTTCAAAAGAAGCTTGATCACTTGAAGGAAGATCTATCATCATGAACAACTACGAAAAAGAGGCATCTATCAGGCCACCAATCTTTGATGGGAGAAACTTCGTCTATTGGAAGGTAAGAATCACAGCCTATCTTCAATCTCTTGGTATAGAAGTTTGGGATATCGTGGAAGTAGGATACAAATTTCCATCCGCAACTCCTACAGATACGGCTAGTAAGATGCAGTATGAAAGAAATGCAAAGGCTGTCAATACTCTATTAGGGAGTTTATCTCAATCAGAATTCGTCAAGGTTATGCAGCTGAAAACTACAAAAGAAATATGGGACAAGATCGTTCTGAGCTATGAAGGAGATGATTAGGTAAAATGTGTAAAATTACAATCTCTCAAAATTCAATATGAAAATCTTAGTATGCACAATGATGAAAGCGTGGCTAATTATTTCTTGCATATAGATGAGATTGTTAATCGTACGAAAAACTTGGGTGAAGAGATAAAAGAAGTTACTTTGGTTGAAAAGGTTCTAAGATCTTTGTATTCTAAGTTTGAATCAAAGTTTCTGCCATAGAAGAAATGCAGAATCTACAAAGCATTACCATGTCACAACTACACGGAATCCTAACTGCTTTCAAAATGAGAAAAGGGGGACCATCAGATAGGAGAGAAGCTGCATTCAAAGCTTCAGGAAAAGGAGATTACAATGAGTCAGGACATATGTCATAAGAAGAGGAAGAATAAAACTTTGTCAAGAACCTTCAACGGGGTTCTGGAAGATTCAGAGGTAAGCTACCTTTCAAATGCTTTGCTTGTTGAAGATTCGGTCACTATACAACCAAGTGTCCTCATAAAGATAAGCTTGACAAAGGTAAGGAACCAGTTAGATGGAATAGAAAATAGAATGTAAGTAAGAAGAGATATTATACACATGAAGACAGTGATGGATTTTCAATTAGCGATGAAGATGAACAATGTAATGATTATAGACTTTTGATTGCTTTTGAAGATGATGATTTCTTGGATGCTATAGATGAAGATGATCTCTATGAAGAAATTTCTAAACTTAAAATCTGTTTAGAAGAAAAGAGTATGATCATAGATACTCTGACATTCCAACTTGCTGAAAGGGAAAAACACAATGAAAAGTTAGAATGTGAAATTGTGGGACTTAGAAAAGATATTAAGAAAACAAAAGCTCTTAATCTTAGATTTGCTAAAGGATCCAAAACTTTAGATGAGATTATCAAAGTGTAGCATTCTCCTCTAATCAAGACAGGTCTTGGATATTCTGAAGAAGCATCTCAAGCATAGAAGCCATCCACCTCCAAATGTTATCTTGATGCAGCAAGGAGAAGTGAACAGGTTGACAATCGACAGCAAAGGCATAAAGCAGATCACTAGGTTAATCAAGGTCAATCTACTTCAATGATGAACAAAGATCACCAAGTAAATCGGGGGCAATCTACTTCAAGGATGAAAAGAAGCTACAACCAACCACAGGTAAATCATTCTCAATTTTCCCCAAGAATGAATGTCTATGGAAACTACAACCACCTGGACGATAGGTTTGATAATTGTAGGAATTTCTTCAATTGCCAATGTTTCTCTTGTCATAACTTTGGACACAAAGCTGCTCAATGTGTTGCCTACAAGACCATCATGACTAGAGAAGCACGAAATCAAAGGAGTGTACTAAGATCATGGAAAGGAAATACAATAACTTTTCTGCTCTAAAATGAAATAGAATGTTATATTTGTAACAACTTTGGTCATGAAGATTCTGAATGTAGGAGTAGGTTTCAGCAAACAACTCAGAAGGAGAAACCTTCATTGAGTCCCAAAACATGGAGAAAGAAAGAACCGCAACCAGAAAGATGTGGTATAGCCTTATATGTAGAAGGATAAGAAAATCAGTGGTACATCGACAGTGGATGCTCGAAACATATGATAGGTGATAAAGAAAAACTTCAGTCATATAGTGCCTTAGAAAAGGAAAGAAAGGTCTCATTTGGAAATGACACTCCTGCACTCATAAAAGGTAAAGGTTCTGTCCTTTTGAAAGAAAATGTCAAAGCTATAAATTTTATGTATGTTGATGGCTTAAAGCATAATCTATTGAGTGTCAGTCAAATGTGTGATCAAGGAAATGAGGTAATATTTCGATCAAATGGATGTATGGTTCGTGAGCTTGATACAGGAGAAAAAGTGATCAAAGGCATAAGAACTCCAAATAATTTATACATACTCAAGGGAGGACAACAACAATGCTATCTAAGCAAGAATGATGAACATTGGCTATGGCACAGAAGATTGGGGCATCTAAGCTTCTCTCAGATAAGGAAAGCATGCAAATATCAAGCGGTTCATGATATCCCTGACATTAGAATTCCAGACAATACAATATGAAAATCATGTCAGTTTGGTAAGAAAACCAGATCTAATTTCCCTAAGAAGGAAGGATCAGCTAGTAAACGACTTGAACTTGTCCATACTGATTTATGTGGTCCATCCAGGAAAAAGTCACCTCGAGGAGAAGAATAATTCATATTGTTCATTGACGACTTTTCCAGGATGTGTTGGACAGGACTTTTGAAGCATAAATATGAAGCATTTGAAAAGTTCAAATCATTCAAAGCCTTGGTTGAAAATGAATCAGATTGCAGAATCAAATGCCTCAAGTTTGATCGAGGAGGGGAATTTACCTCGGATGAATTTTTCGATTTTTGTGAAGAACATGGAATAAGAAGGGAATTCTCTACTGCAATGACTCCTCAACAAAATGGAGTAGTAGAAAGGATGAACAAAACGATTCAACAAATGGTTCATGCTATGTTCGATGAGTCTAGAACTCCTGCAACCTTCTGGGGTGAAGCTGCATTTGCTGTCATTACTATTCTCAATAAGACAAACATCCAGGTGAACAACACTCAAACCCCTCATGAAATTTGGTATGGTAAGACTCCTACGGTAAAATAATTCAAAATTTTTGGAAGCAAATGTTACATCAAAAGGACTGATGAAAACCATGGCAAGTTTTAACCTAGAGCAGATGAATGCATTCTCCTTGGTTACTCTTCCCGAAGCAAAGGATATAAGTGTTACAATAAAAGACTTGGTAAATTTGTTGAAAGTATTGATGTAGTGGTTGATGAAGCTGGAAACAATCCAAGGAAGGTAAAATCCAAAGATTTTGAAGATGATGAGTACTATCCTTCAACATCAAATTAGAATAATGATGAAGAAGAAACCTATGAGGCACTAGAAGAATAGATAACAGTAGAAGAAAAGACTCTATCAAGGTACGTCCAGAAGAATCATCCAGAAACTCAATTTTTTGGGCAGAAAGAGGCAGGTGTACAAACAAGAAGAACTATTTCAGAAGCTTCAAGCTATGTAGCATTGCTCTCGTCCATTGAACCATGAAATGTAAGTGAAGCATGCAAAGATGAATGCTGGGTCAAGGCCATGAATGAAGAACTTGAGCAGATTGAAAAGAATAACACTTGGGAGATGGTTCCTAGACCAAATGATAAGAATGTCTAGGGACAAAATGGATATTTAAAAAAAAGTTGAATGAAAATGGAGATGTTATTAGAAACAAGGCCAGACTTGTTTGTAAAGGGTATGCTCAACAAGAAGGCATAGAATTTGAAGAAACATTTGCACCAGTTGCTAGACTTGATGCCATAAGAATGTTCCTTGCTATTTCTAGCTTTCAGGAGTTCAAAGTATATCAAATGGATGTGAAATCTACTTTTCTAAATGGAGACTTAGAAGAAGAAGTGTACATTGAGCAACCAGATGGATTCATCCTTGGGAATGATCCAAAACGTGTATGCAGACTCAAAAACGTTCTCTATGGCCTTAAAGAGGCTTCAAGGGCTTGGTATTTTCGTCTAGACAAATATCTCCATCAACAAGGTTTTTCAAAAGGATCAACAAATAGTAATCTATATATAAAAATTGACAATGATAAATTGCTAATAATTGTTGTGTATGTTGATGATATCATCTTTGGTAGCAATGAAGAAACCATGAGTCAAAACTTTGCTTTGGTGATGCAGAAAGAATTTGAAATGTCCTTACTTGGTGAGCTCACATATTTTCTTGGTTTACAAGTCCAACGAAACAAAGATGGTATCTTTCTATCAAAAACCAAGTACCTCAAGCAGATCTTAAAGAAATATGTGATGGAGGATTTGAAACCAGTATGTACCCCTATGGTAACAGGATGCAGCCTCAGCGCAAATGATGAATCATCAGAAGTGCATCAACCAACCTATAGATCCATGGTTGGAAGTTTGCTCTATCTGACAAGTACCTGACCAGACATCATGCATGCAATGGGAATAGTTGGAAGATTCCAGGCAAATCCGAATGAAGCACACCTTCAAGTAGTTAAGAGGATTTTCAAATATCTTCAAGGAACACAAAAATATGGCTTATGGTATCCTAGAGACATAGATCTCACACTTTATGCATATGCAGATGCAGATTGGGCAGGAAGCATGGATGATAGAAAAAGAACTAGTGGTGGTGTATTCTTTATGGGCTCCATATTAGTATCTTGGTTCAACAAGAAACAAAGTTCAATTGCATTATCTACAACTGAAGTAGAATATGTGGCTGCTGCATCTTGCTACACACAACTCCTTTGGATGATGCAAAAATTGCAAGACATTCAAATCACTTGTACTCCACCTATCTCGATTTTTTGTGATAATAAAAGTGCAATCAATATTTCAAAGAATCCAGTCATGCATTCGAAGACCAAGCACATACCTATCAAATCTCATTTTCTCTAGGAACAAGTGCTTGAACAAAAAGTCAAATTGATGTCCCCTCCAAGGTACAAGTTGCTAATATATTCACCAAACCACTGCCCAGGGAGACATTCGAATACCTTAGACAGAAGCTAGGAGTAGTTTATGCATCATCTTTCTATTGAAATTATCTATTCAAAGAATAGTGGTTGTACGTGAGTTTCATGAAGTGTATCCACGTACATATGCAGGTTTCTGTGGACATAGTCGCATATATTATGGTTTGAAGACAGAGAGTGGGGCTAGACTCAGGATGAAAAGAGTCTGATATGGGTCTGACAGAGACCATCTGGCACAGGTTCAGGGGGAGCATATAATTCTAATAATGCATTTTTGGCATTATCTTAGAAGGTCTTCGTTCAATTTCACAGCTGTTTTTATTTCAGGTGGAATAGGTGCAGAGGGAGATCATGGTTTCCGGTCTGAATGATGATTGATAGATGTTGCTGATGTTAGTTGCTGATGACTATATTTTATTATCAAGGTCATGTAAGGGCCTATTTTTGCTTCCCCACTATGCATGTGATGGATGATATAATGTTCTTGTTTTATCATGTGTAAACTTTTGGTGTATCCCCACTTGGTTGGGTGGATGAGTCAATATTGGTATATCCCCACTTAGTTGGGAGATGGATGTATGGTGATAGGAAGGTCATTTATGATGTATAAAGTCATGTTTCTTCTTATATAACATCCTTTTGCAGATCTTGCCTACAGTCAAGGGGAGCATGGACAGTACAACGGAGTAGAGATTTCAACATGTACTTAGGGGGAGCATAACCCTTTGCCCTTGATGACAAATGGGGAGAATGACTTTTAGTGACTTGGGGTTTCCATCAAGTCCAAAGGGGGAGATTGTTGGAATTATGACATAGGTTTGGTGCTATGACACAAGTATTGTCCTTGATGGTGACTCACTCAAATGACAGATCACAGTTCAAGCTCTCAGAATGAAGGAAAAAGAGATATATGCATGTTCCTCTTAACCAAGTTGCGTATACATGCGGGATAGCCGATCAAAAGGCGCGTATACGTATGCTCGCACTTTCATGCAAGGAAAAGTGCGTACATGTGGGAAAACTTATTTTTTTGGTCCATGCTATTTAGTCCTTGGTATTTGAACCTATGGTTTTGGACCATGGTATCTTGTCCGAAGTGTTAAACCTAGGTATTGGGTCCGTGGTATTGATTCTCTATGGTTTTGGACCATGGTATTGACTGAGGCCTAAGATTATAAAAGGGGAAGGAGATCATTAGGCAAACATATTCACTGAAGCATTGAATATCTTATGAGGAGCAAGATTTAGAATACCGATCATTGGGTTATGGTGCATAGCTGGATCTGAATCAAGGAGGAACCTTAGTGGAAGGAGAAGGATAAGTTCTATTGATGGGTCAAGATCTTAAGGCTTGAAGAGAAGTATCCTTGTGTGATTTTGACCTGTTATATTTGGCGCATGACTTGATGTATAAATCTGATGATTTGGGTATTACTGATGTTTGAATATCTGAAAAGGGTAAGATTACCTTTTATAGATATGTACGAAGGTTCGGCATAGCAGAGGTGCATATACATGCTGGTTCAGTAATTCAAAACAGCGTATACATAGGTTGGCCTTAATACAGCAGCGTATGCATGAAGGTTATGCATATTGAAGTAGTGTACATCTCATGAAATATGTTTTAGCTACTCCTATTTATTGCTGCAGTGTTATGGGTTCAGGATTGGTTTCTGGTTACTATTAATGTATTTTGGTTACAGCATTCAGAGAAATAATTGTTTGATTTATTTTTTATTGAAGCAAAGGAGATTGGTTGATGCAGATGTATTTGATGTTTGATTAATGTTATTGATGGATCCAGTCTCAAAAGTTATGAAACATGGTCCCTGGAAGAAAAAGAAGGTTGTAGCCTTCTGTAGGACAACACCTACGTACTAGTACTTCAACTAGTACAAGAGCTAAGGGGGTTGTAGCTCCCTTCTAGGTGAAGCTGGAAAACGAGAGAAGGTTGTAGCCTTCTGCAGGTAGAAGCCTGCGTACTGGTATAAGACTGCACCAGTACAAAACCTTTTTAAAAATAAGTTTCTTATTAAAAGAAGATAGAGACGAATTGCAGCAGGTGGTTTTCACCCACATTGGGTTTCCACCTTATATCTTGTGTTCTTGTGTGTGACTGTCTGCTCTGTTTTACTATACCTGGTTGTTGTTTATATGGTTCTGATGCACAGATTAATGATCAATATCTGAAGAATAAATTAAATTATAAGTCTACAAGTTATACACTAGTTTCCTTAATTACAGTTGCGTATATACGCAGTTTTCACTAACTGAAGTAGCATATACATATCTGATTGCGGAATGAAAATTATTTGACATAATAATACTGATTCACCCCCCCCCTCAGTATTATTTCTATCAATATTTGTTTTTGGACATATTTTTATATTATAAAGAGTAGTAGTAGGTTTCTCTTGAGTTTTGTAGTCCTCCTTTCAGTGTAGTTTCAAAATTAATGAAAGTGCGCCTCCAACAGCTTGAGGAGGTTGGGACCTCCGTTGAATAGAGGTTGAACAAGAAAGGGGTAGTTGCTCCTTGCTAGTAATGGCTAGAATTTTTTTTTAATGGGAATAGTATCTCCATCTAATTGTGGCTAGATAGTCCAATGGTGGCCAAGCGAGGCTTATTGGGAGTGGTGGCCTACAAAGTCGTGTGAGTAGAGGATTCCTACCTGGTGGTGCCCAACAGTACTGTTAAAGGGGTAGTGTCTCCTAACTAGTGGAGGAAAACTGAAATATGTAAAAGGTTTGATTATATAATAATAAGACAGTGACAATAATCACAACAAGAGTGGGTGGTTTTAGGCCCTTTGGGGTTTCCACTGGAAATAATTGGTGTCTCATGTGTTGATTATGTTTATGGTTTTGTGCTTATGTTTTAATTCTTTGATATATCCTTATTTGTTTCATATTGTTAGTGTTTAAAGGATTAATTATTTGGCAAAAATTTTATAAATTCCATCACTACTAATTCAGCCTCCCCTTCTCAGCAGTGATCTACATTTCCAACATGACATTTTGATCAGGACAAGCATTCATGATTGGTATGAACTTGCAACACTTTGGTATAAGTGAACCAAAAATAGAGGCGATTTAAATTTTATTTTTTAGCTCTATTAGCTTGTTCAGTAAATAAAAAAGGAATATGATGGGTATGCGTTATTTTTCACCACCATATTTAGACTCAGAATTTTGATTTTCATTCTTGTAAATAATATTCCAAGTAGGGCCTCCCTTTTGTTGGAAATAGTCTGTCGTGTCAATGATCCTCAAGACCTTAAGTTGGTGGTTGTTGTGAGCAGTTCAATGTCGGAAGAATGGTTCTGGTGATGAAACAATAAGGTCATGTATAATGAAACTTCAAACTGGATTGTGAGAGGAGCTTCAGAGTGAGGGTTTTGGTCTGCAATCCGAATACTGTCACAAACTCTGGGGGAGGGCAGTGCCCTGTTTGCAGAGCTTCGGAGGCATGGGATTTCCCTGGCCCAACAAATGAGGTGCGTAGGGACCAATGGGGCCCCTTCATACAAACAAGAAATGATGGATAAAGGAAAGGCCCTACTGGAAAGGGTGCAGATCTTTGGGTCTGAAAATGCAGGAAAAGATGAGATAAGCAAGAAGAAAAAGGCTAGTGGGCAAACCAAGGAAACCAAAAGTCAAAAATGGACAAATGGAATCAAGATTCTAGAAGGAAAAGACAACGGGAAACCCAGTCCTGAGTAGAAACCATAAGGAGAAGAAGGAACAAACAAAAAAAATATGGGAACTGAGGCCCTGCCCTAGCATGGCCCAAATCTGGAGGGATCTGCCACAAAGACAAGAAAACAGGAGGACCTGGGGCTCTGCAATCCCAAAAAGACAGAGAGTCTGTGGGTTGTTATCACCGACCCCGAAATGCAAGCTTATAGAGACCATATGTCAATACATGTAGTGATCTGTAAGTTCATGGGCTTTTGGCCTACGGAAAAAGTCCTCTGTTTCTGGATCAAGCAACAATGGAAGCCTAAGGGAGATGTCAGGTTACACCTGGGGGCCAAAGGGTTCTTCATTTCTATCTTTATGAACCTAGAAGACAGGGATCACATTTTCGGTGGAGGACCGTATTTCTATGCCTCAGCAGGCCTCTATATGAGACCCTGGAAACCAAACTTTGCACCAGAACAAGAAACATTCACTCATGTACCTGTTTGGATTAGCCTATTCTCTCTCCCCATTGATTACTAGAGACCTACAACATTGGGACAAATAGGCAACAAGCTAGGAACCTTCATCCAAGCCTCGGAGGCCACCTTGCAAAAAAGGTACACCTCTTGTGCAAGAATATGTGTTGAAATGGATGTTTTAGGTGCTCTACATGAAGATCTATGGCTAGAATTTAGAGATGAAGTCTTCTTTCAAGCCATAGATTATGAACAAATCCCCTTTCGATGCTGGAAGTGCCACGAACATGGACACTTATTTAGGGAATGCCCAATGAATAAGCCAATTGAGAAAGCCGGGGAAAACATAGGCAGGGATCAGGAAGGTTTTTCCTGTCCAAATGGGATACAAGGGGCCAATCAGAGAAACCAACCCAAAACAGGCACCTCCACCAAAGGAATTGTTAATGCCTTTAAAGCACTTGGGTCCGGAACAATTTCAGCTAAAAATCCCCAAGTACCAGACCTAACGCAGGAAATCTAGGATGTTCCCTCACAAGAAGCCCTAGATCCCAATTTAGATCTGACAAATGAGATCCTACAAGGTCTTGAGTTGGAAAAAGACTTAGAAGGAGATCCAGAAATGACAGCCAGTGAAATAGGAACAGAGGATATGGAACTCCGTGACATACTAGAGAGGGAAGGCATGGATCTCATTACCATGGTGGAGCAATGGAAGCAGAAATGAATAGAACATATCCCAGAAGAGGAAGTAGACAGAGTCAATTTTCTCTTCCTAACAAGGAAAGATGCAGAACTAAAAGGGCAGAAAAGAGGCTTTGGTGCCACAAAGGGTCTGGGTGTCAAGGCCCAAGGTTTACACCAAACAAACCACAATGCCAAAAATAGGAAAAAGAGAGGTCGACGAACTAACAACGAAGCATTCCATGAGCTAGGTCAGATGCTTCTCAATTCAGGTAAGATGAAAGCCCTTGAGGCTTTCTCGTTCTCTTCTTAAACCTTGTTAATCATGAAGATTATTTCATGGAATGCTAGAGGGCTAAATAGTGAAAGAAAACAAAGACTTCTGAGGAAGAAAGTCAACAAGGAAAATCTTGACATGATTTTTTAACAAGAAACCAAGTGCTCCAACTAGAAAATGAAAGGAATAAGCAAATATTTAGGAAAAAGAATGGAATACATGGAAGTGGAAGGGAATGGAATGGAGGGAGGCCTGGCCACTTTCTGGAATCCCCACTCCCTCCATCTTATAAGTGCATAGGCTTCAAGATCTTACATTTCCTGGGAAATGCAAATCATAGGGGAATCCAGCACATACCTGTGCACTAACATCTACAACCCCCAAAGACTAGAGGATAAACTGTTAATGCTAGATTGCCTCTCCAAGATGCAACGTAGACACTCCACTACTAGAGCCATCTATGGAGGAGATTTTAACATGATTACCTCACTGGCAGAAAAGAAAGGAGGGGTAAGAACTCTGAACAGAGATGTAGAGGCATTCAATAGCTTCATCAGAGCAGCAAATCTTGTTGATATCCTCCCCAAAAATGGGTTATACACCTGGAATAACAAAAGAGGAGGAGATAGGTAGATCGCCTCCAAACTTGATCATTTTCTTATAGCAGAAGCCATCCTCCTTGAGGGGGTCACTGTGGAATCAAACATTATTCCTTGTGGAGGCTTTGATCATTGGCCCATCACCCTAGACGCAGCCATCCTCGGCACTCCGAAAAATAGACCTTTCAGGTTTGATAAATTTTGGTTGGGCCATTTGGATTTCACTTCTAAAATCAAACATTGGTGCCACAAGCTGCTAGACACCCGAGACACCAAAATGTATCAGCTCCAAGCTAGATTAAAGCACCTCAAAGCTCGGCTTTGATCCTGGAACCAAGAGGTCTTCGGGAATAATTTCAAAGACAAACATGCCTTGGAGGAATAGATGGCACAAGTCCATACAAAATGGCTCAAAGGGGACATCACTCAGGATTGCATTAGCACTGAGAGAGTCCTCATGCAGAAATGGAATGAAAGATGCCAGCAGGAGGAAACATTATGTTGACAAAAGTCTCACATACAATGGCTCAAAGAAGGGGAAAAAACACCAAGTTCTTCCATCATTTGGCTATAGACTACTGGTGCACCAACAAAATCACCCAGTTGAAGGATGAGCAAGGTACTCCCCTCCACTCTCATCAGGATATTTCCTCCATCCTCACTAATCACTTTAGCCATATAGCAACGGAACTAGACATTGATAGGGAAGAGGCTATCAGGGAAGTCATGACTTCCATCCCAAGGTTAATTACTAAAGATCAGAATAAATCCTTAGACCACCCTGTCACCATGGAGGAGGTGGAAGAAGTAGTGAAAGAGATGCCTAATGGTAAGGCACTAGGGCCAGATGGCTTCACTATTGATTTTTTCAAAGCTTGCTGGGAAATTGTGTGGCTGGAGATGAGGGAGGTGGTGGAAGATTACCGAAAATATTCCTCCATCCTCAAATCCCTCTATTCCACTTTCATCGCCCTTATTCCCAAAGAGGAGGCAACCTGTACCCCTTCGAAATTTCGGCCAATTGCTTTGTGTAATGTTCTTTATAAAATTATCTCCAAAGTCATGGCCAAAAAATTAAAGCCAATTCTCCCTTTGATAATCTCAAAGGAGCAATTTGGCTACATGGAAGGCAGACATAACATGGATAATGTCTTGCTAGCACATGAAATGATTCACACTTTTCAATCCCAGAAAAAAGTAGGTATGATCGTTCAGTTGGATCTCTCGAAAGCTTATGACAAGGTTAGTTGGAAGTATCTAGAAGCTGTTCTGGAAGCTTTCGGGTTTGCACAATGTTGGATCAACTAGATTCTAGCCTTAGTCAAATACCCCAGCTGTTCTAGTTTGGTCAATGGAGCTCCCACCTTCCCATTTGCCCCCTATAGAGGCATTCGCCAAGGGCATCCCATTTCCCCTTTTCTTTTTGTCATTTTGATGGAAGACCTAACTCGCATCATTAAAACTTCAAAGGAAAGGTACAATATCAAGGGCCTTCAACCCCTGCCACTTTACCTAGCCACCACTCATCAACAATTTGTGGATGATACCATGCTTCATGGAACTCCAACAGTTCGGGAAGCCCAAGATTTCAAAGCTATTCTTGATCTCTTCAGTCAAGTGACAAGTGTGGACCTTAATTTTGAAAATTCCTCCATTTTCCTTTTCAATAATCAATTGGCGATCAAGAAAAATATTATTGCTATCATTGGGTTCAGAATGAAAAGCCTTCCCTCTAAGTATCTCGGGATCCCTCTCACTGATAAACCCCGGAAAAAGCTCCACTGGGAGAAACTACTATCTAACCTCGAAGAATGGAGTAATCATTGGACTAATAGGGTCCTTAACTTCGTTGGTCGGCTTGTCATGACTAAGGCTGTCCTACAAGCTATTCCTTAGTATATGCTCTCCATCCTTCCGGCTCCCAAAGGTGTACTCCAAAAAATCAAAAACATTCAGAGAACCTTCCTATGGTTTGGAAAAGCTGACAAATAGAAATGGGCTCTAGTATCATGGGAAAAACTTTGTAAACCCAAGATCTTGGGTGGTCTGGGGCTTCAAGACCTGGACACAGTAAACAAAGCCTGTGGTGCCAAGCTCTGGTGGAGATGGGTCAAGGAACCACAGATGCCCTAGGCCAGGCTATGGAAAGCCAGGTATGTTAAAAACCGGCTCCCTTAGGATCTCATTAGAATGACTGACCCTCTAGCCAGATCCCCCATTTGGAACCTGGCACAGGCTAATCAGAACATCATACAAGATCACTGCTTTTGGGAAATCCACAATGGTAGCACGACTCTCTTCTGGGAAGATGCTTGGCAACAACTTCCCAAGCTTGAGAGTCCTGATTATCTTCCCCTGCAGCACAGGTATCAGGAATAAGGAAAACTCAGGGTGAACCAATACTGGACTGACAGTATCGCGGACTAGCAATGGAGACATTAGCACCCTAATACTCCCCCACAGGTAGATGTGATGGGAAACCTTCTCTTATCCTTGCACTCTTGTCTGGATAAGAGGAAGATCCCCTACTCTCAGGATGAAGATCAACTAAGGTGGGGAAACTTGATGGAGGCACCTTCAACCTCAAGGAAGCCAAATTTTACTTAGAACACAGGGATCTAGAAGAGAAAGTGATTTGGCACATTAATATCTGGTACACCACCATCTCGCCAAAGATAAAGACTTTCTTATGGCTCCTAATGCATCGT
Organism: Pinus tabuliformis; assembly: GCA_031772625.1. Classification (NCBI taxonomy): domain Eukaryota; kingdom Viridiplantae; phylum Streptophyta; class Pinopsida; order Pinales; family Pinaceae; genus Pinus; species Pinus tabuliformis. The sequence continues at coordinate 755,683,919 of CM062809.1, forward strand.
AAGATCCTAACTTAGGAGAACCTGTGGAAAGAAGGATTCATTGTTCCATCCAGATGTCCCCTTTGTGAAAAGAAGAGGAGTCTATGAATCATCTCCTCAACAATTGCGAATGGACCAACAAACTATGGGTATGGATAGAGGAGATCTTCAGACAAACAAAAAGGAACAGAGAATCCATACAAGACAACATAACCAACTGGTGAACCAAATATTCTAGCTGCAACACTGTAAACATCCTATGGAGGCTAAGCCCTGGTTTTATAGTCTGGTCCACATGGAAAGAAAGAAATAGAAGAATTTTTCAGAGGGAATCTAGGCAGCTAGATACCATCAAAACTAACATCATGCAAAATATGCGAGAATCTACCATTACCAGTAGTAAATCAGAACATGAAAATAGGCTCTTCGCTAATGACAGTCGAATTCTACAACTATTTGGCGTGAGTACTACAATGGACCCCAATTCTCTGGTGCAGAGACCTTAAACCGCTCCTTCTCTGCTGTCCTGGCAACTTCCTATCTCGAGGTTCCACAAATTAAACTTTGATGGAGCCTCTCGAGGCAACCATGGCCCGAACTACCTTGGAGGTGTCATACACAATGATAAAGGGGAAATTATTTATATCTACAGCAAATCTCTGGAGGAAGCCACTAACAACGAGGCAGAATTTGCAGCTCTGGAGTAGGGTCTGCAAATCCTAATCCACCTGGGTAGTGGGGTAGCAATAGTGGAAGGAGACTCGCTCTTAGCCATTAATGCTGCGAGGAAAATGAAAAATGGTTCACGTTCTAAGAAGGTTACTAAGCACTGGCACCTCTCCATGGTTGTCGCGCTCATAGCCAAACATCTCTCCGCTCTCAAGGGAGTCGTTCTACAGGCAACTAGGTGCAGTGCGAATGCAATGGCGGATAGCCTAGCCAACCATGTAGTCAACCACCCGAATGATGACATTGACACCTATTCAAAGAGTGTCACATGTGCTAATCTTCAAAATAAATGCCTTCAAATCTCAAGGCAAGACCTCACAGGCGTGTCAGGAGAGGAGGACAACTTACAAGGTACCGATCATCAATGAATAATGTGGTTTGCTCCTAATGTTTATTCCCTAATCCTTAATGCCTGGTGGTGGCATCGCTAGTGGTTGTCCTATGGCTCGCATCGGAAAATATGGAAGATCAGCATACCTTTTATGATTTGGGGTACGTGTGGCCTCTTCTCTTAAGTGATAAGCATGGCCGTCCGAACACACTCAACCGTAATAATAGGAATGTCGTCAGTCACCTGTTGGGGATCTAGGCTGTCAGAAACATGGAAAAGATGGAAGTTTCAGTTAAGATCACGGCCCCTCGCACTGCATCTCTCACTATTTATACAGAGCCAATCGGGAAAGATTCACCTACTCACAGTATTCCTCAAAGCTTAGCCCTACGTTTATGGTTTCGTATATAGGAATTCTCATTTCAATTGTTTGCACTTGCAATCTTGCCATGGCCGAGTGCAACCTTCGTAGCTCCAAAGCTACCAGGGATTTAAAGAGAGCCCGGAAGGATTATGAGGCTTCTATCCCCAAAAAAGGAAAACAGATTATTGAAGAGCTCCAAATTGAGGTGGACAAAGATAGTGAAAGGATGGACAGTAAAGCCATCAGCGAGGAGGTAGACTGGATCTCAGACCCGATGTTATAGAAATTTTTGGGCACTGAAACCCCAATCATAAATGTCGATAAACCAAGGGCTCTTAAGTCCCTAAAAGTGTTGTTCCAACCTCTAAAAGAACAAGGTCAACTAATTACATCTTCTCCCAGAAGTTCTCCATGAAAAACTACTCAGAACTGGTCAAAACTAGACCATCTCACCTGCTCCATGGTCAAAGTGTGTTGCATCCCACCTAAATACACACAGGAGGTGTGATGCATCTTGAAAAGCCCTTCTATGGGGTGCGATGGGTGAGAGTGGACAAATGGCAGGGTCAATCTGGAAGGTGGAGGATCATGGAATCTTCCAGAAACTTCTCCTGTGACACTTGCTTCTCTGCATTCGACCAAGGATGAGTAAGAGATCATCGATCTCCAAGTGGAATAAAGAACTATCAGAGAGAGGACACTAATCAAATCCCAAAATCTGACTCACCCCCCTTGCAAACATCTATATATGGATCCCTCATCCCAGAGATCTAGAGGCTGGAATTTTGTATCTTCTAAGGAAGTGCTGCTGGTTTCTTGGCGCAACATCATAGTGTTGGGTGATCTAAGCTTTTCATGAGGTGAAGAAGGGCTTTCTTGCTAAGAGGATGATGCTGGGTCAGAACAATTGGTTGTAATATTGTTTGCTATTCTTGATTATTAATAAAGCTATTCAAGTTTTCCTCCACATTCTTGTATGATTGATGATATATGCATTTCTATGGTCAATATATATCTGGTCCTATATTGTTTATGATAGTAGATCTATGTTCTTGGATAGTGTTATGCTGCTTTGATTCTACAGGTGCTCTTTGAAGCTGGGTAGACGAGGAAGCGAGTGGCAAAGATCTATCAGAAGGGAGAGGAATCAAGCAAGGAACCAAGCGCAAGACAGAGGTTGGTCTCCTTTATTCCCCTCTTATCTATTTCTCATAAAGGAAAACGAAAGTGGTTTTCATTTGTTTGTTTCTAAGGTAGCTACAAGCCTTAGTGGGACTAGCAGCTCTGCATAGACACTAACTTTCCCAATAACAAAATGGCGAATCCACTGGAGAGTGAATAGATTGTTTGTTTATCTACATTTGTTTACTTTATAAACTTACAGACGGAGCCAGAAGTCAAGCCAGCTAGACTTCGAACTGCATTTGCTATGCAAGTGCAAAGTAGATCGATGCTGCTTCAGTCTATCTTCGGGTTTTGTTTATGAACTAAACAATCGATTTACAAGCTCTCTAATTGCCCTTGTGGTGGCTCTAGTAACCTCCTTAGATATACCCCTATGATTGATTTACTGATTACCACTTGCTTGGCCTAAATCCCTGAATTGAGCTGCAAACTGTGACCCAGAACCCAGTTAAAGTCTCGTCCCTGGTCCCGCGCACTGTCTGTTCTTTGGATTCTAGATGCATCGCACATCTCGAGTGTAGTAGGTGCGCTGCATCTCTTTTTCCCTGTGATACAGGTGCGCTGATCAGGCAAGGCCTTTTCTTCTCTTAGATTTTGGTTTCTGTTTTCACTCTTTTCAGCTCTATTCAGGAGTTTTGCTTCCCGTAGTCAGTACACCTCTATTGAAACCCCCTTCCTTGCCATTATTCCGCCTCCATTGTGCAAAGGACTGTAAATTTTTTATGTATTTTGAGCCATTTTCAGTTCTCTTTTACAAAGAAGTAGCGTAATTGAACTGTCGTTTCTTGATTTGAAGGTGTCGCAAGTGTCATTTTCAGTAATAGAAGAGAATCTGATTGTTCTTGATAGTCGATTACACTGTTACTCTTGTATTTGATTTTAATTAGTAGTTTTTCAAGTGTCGAAAGCAAGTTTTCAATTCCAAATTGCAAAGTATCGTCATTGTCCTCATTTTGTCTTGAAAAGAAACTTGCTAGTAAGGTCGCTTTGAAAAATAATTCAGATTTGCGCTTAGCTTTCTTTTTATCATTCACACATTAAGAAGGCTGAAAACAAATACATGCATGTGCATTTGCATTTAGACTGTTTGTTGGTTTGGTTTAGGACAATGCATATAGTGTGTGCTCCCTGCTCTATGTTGAAAGAACGTCATCTCTCTTTCCTTAGTAGCTAGGATTTTCATTGCAAAAAGAAGATTAAACGGTTGTTTATCATCTTGATTGCATTTTAGGAATTGTACATCTACATCACGCGGTGAACCTGAAAGGAAAATTTCTTAAGCAAGATCAACTGTAAAATAAATTTAATGAATCTAAAAACGCTTTGGAACCTAACGCACAACATTTAGAAGTCTAGGCTAGAGACATATTCCGGCATCGTAAAGCCTGGTAACTGTTGTTTTCATTGATGGTTGGGTGATTCCTCCACTTTGAGACAATAAGTGCCAGTACAGACTTGTGCTCCCATGCACTGAACACAACATTCGGGAAGATTGATTATCGTTCCGTAAAAAGTATTCTGCAGTTTTGCGATTGGTTTGGTAATCCCTCTGTCTAGATTTCTAGAGCAGTCTCTTTCGTTCCTTTTCAGACTCCTTAAAGGAAAAGGTCCATCTGAGCACTTGTCACTTCAGGCTCGTTAAAAATCGAAGACGACTAGAGTCATCTTTTGTTTTTTCTTGAGTCTTAAAACTTGAAAAAGCAAGTTGTGTCAAAGCGTCCAAAATTCATTTAATTCAGAAACATATTTCCCCTTTATTTTTAGTTGATCGAGTAATCCGCAATCGTGGAAGAAAGTCAATTGAAACCCTGTCGTTCGTGGAGGTTTACGAGTCAACCGTCTTTGCCCCCAGAATTGAAACTGTTACGGACAAAGAGAACTCGTTTAACCGGTTCCAAATCCCCTGGTAAAGTTAGAACAAGTGTTCCAACACCATCGGAGACTCCGGTTACTCCAAATATTTCTGGTATCCCTCCCTTTACAGAAGAAGTTCAGCAGCCACCAAAGGACAATAGAACTGATCCTAGTGTGAAGGTAAACACTTGTATTACTGAACCAGCTCCATCTACACCTAATTCGGAAGGTGTTATTCCCCAAACATCTGTCGCTGCAGATTCTATACCTTCTTCGTCACTAGAAATATTTTACGGACCTGATGGTCTACCTCTTCCACCTGGTCTGATTTCTGTAGAAGAGATTGTGGAGGATCCTCCATCTAGTATTCCATCACGATTTGCAGTCGGGATCACTCTATATCCTTCTTCATCAGAAATTAGTCTACCGTCATCAGAAGCTCCTGTAGAATCGCTAGGCAATATTTTGGATAGGCTAGAAATGTCTAAACAACCGTCGACATCTAGGACTGTGTCATCGAACACAGTGACGACAGAACATCCTGCTGTCACTCCAACAATGTTCGTCGGCATACCATATGTCCCAACTAGCTCTCAATCATTAGAAGGGGCCCACTCATGGGCTATTTCGATAGTATGGTCCGTTCCTATTTGTTCATCCGTAATAGTATCCAGGAACTCTTATGTTGAGTCTCAGCAAATTGATCCTTCAAGGTGTCAATTTAGGTAGTCTGGTCCTCAAGGATAAACAATTCCTTTGAGTACCAGATTACCGCCGTATGGAGGGAAATATACCCTTTCATTGTCTCCTCCGAGAGGACAACCATACGAGAGTTCACAACAAAATTCAGGTTATGCTGGAATTACATCTAGCGGTTGGGTGCCAATACTGCCTAAACAACCAAGAGTTGTATATTCGATGCAACAATGTTTACATATGTAAAATATACCAACTACGCCGGCTATTGTGACGGTGTCGCAAGTACAAGCATTGCTTGTTGTATGCCAACCTCAGGTTTCTCAAGTTGTAACGCAACAGCCTCTTGTCCCTGCGACTCAACCACAATCGCCAACTAGTGGAATGACACAGGCCCAAATGGGTACAATTACCCCTCATGTTGGTCAAACGACCAGTATTGGACAACAACACATGGCTTCACAACCATGGCTGGTACAATACCAACAACTACAATTCCAACAAGTATACCAAGGATCTGAGCAACAAATCTTTGCAAATAGTGGGCAGCCATATATTCAAACCGGTCAAAATCAACCATTCTACAATGGTTATGCCCATCAACCTTACCAAAGTTACCAGCATCAAATTCATTGTGCTGGTATGCAAAGACCAACTGCTCAGGCCATTCCATCCTATCCTGGGTATGCTTCGCCAAACCTGAATCAATAGTTACCCTTCGTGGCAACTTTAGAGTTACCAAATCTAAATCGGCAAATGAATGATCCAATTGCTTATGCCCCTTGGTGGCCAGCGATTTCACATAAACTTCCGTCTAATATTCCTAAATTTAATGGAAATCTAGGTGAAGACCCGTCGAATCATGTGATGACATTTCATCTGTGGTGTTCATCAAACACCCTAAACGATGATTCGATTAGGCTTCGCCTTTTTCTAAGGATGTTAACTGGTCTGGCAGCAAAGTGGTATATCGAGTTACCCAGAGCTTCGTTTGACAACTTGAATTCCCTAGCCACAACCTTTTTAACCCATTTTCAATTACCGATAAGGTACGAAAAGGGAACAGAACTTCTTACCAATTTCATGCAAACAATGGCCACTCACATACCCAATCATATTCATGAGTGGCGATGTTGTCATAGAATGGTAAAAACGTATGTTCCTGATCATCTTTTAGCTGAATGGTTTATTAAGTCATTATTACCTTCCATTACAGAAGATGTGGAAAAAGGAGGAGTTGTCACTGAAGAGCAATTTATTGCTCGTGCGCAATATTTAGACTTGATTTATACTCAGTCTGGCACGCTCTACGATAAAATCCCTGACGCTACCAGACCAGAATTTTTCGTCCCTCCTCCTCCTAAATCGAACAATGACTCTCATGCTGGCGATGGCGTGATTGGTATGACAGACACGAAATCGACAAAGGCTACATCTAAAAAGGTCCGTAAGATTTCCAGTCAAAATTCAAAATAAGAACTTCTCGCCTCAGAAGTAAATGCCGTCTCGACTGATAAAGGCAAAGAAACCAAGCAACCAGGAGGCAAGAAGAGAAACAAAGGGAAGAAGAAGAAACAGGAGGAATCATCACCTGAAAAATCTTCTGCAAACCCTCCTAGAGATAGGAAACCAAAAAGTCCATGCCTAATATGTGATGAGGATCATTGGACAAGAGATTGTCCATATAAAGCTAAGCTTAGAAAATTCTTCAAGAATTCAAAAACCTCGGCGGTATTGACTAATCCATTTCCAAATCCAGGGACAAATCTGGTTGCTAGTGAAAATGCTTCCTCGTCCCAAGTGCTGATGTTGTCGGTTTCGAAGCAGCAAAATGATGCTTTGATATCGACAAGGAATAAAGATTATGAGAATCCACAGCTGTCGAACAACAAGGATAAAGATCAACCTAGTAGTTCAAAAACAACTTCGACAGAAGTTGTGCCACCCATCATTCCAGAGCTAACAATAAAACCGCCAAAGGGAGTAGTACACAAGTCGACATTTAATCCTCGTGCCAGAGCAGCATAGCATTACAATATAGTGGAAGATCTGGCCCAATCGCCATCTGTTATGTCAACACTTGAGGTACTGCAAAATTGCCCATCCCAAAAGCAGGCTTTATTATCAACTATAGGTGGGATAGAATCAAAGGATTCTAATCTTGTGTCCTTTAATCACGAAGGATATGATCCTCAGTTACCAGCTCAACTAGCTTTCCTCATTCAGGTGAAATCCCTCAACAAAACTGTTCATAGAACAATTATTGATGAGGGGGCATCTACATGTATTATGTCGATGAGTTGCTGGAAAACTTTAGGATCTCCAACCTTGTCACGATCTTCGACGACATTAAAAGCATTTGATGGACAAACATATACCCCATATGGTATTCTAAGTAACTTGCAAGTTGAGCTAGGGGGGAAAACAATAGAAATAGATGTCGAAGTAATCGACGGAAACCTTGATTACAACATCCTACTAGGAAGACCATGGATATATGCTATGGCTGCGGTTGTGTCGACCTACTTCAGGAAGATTTCATTTTCTTTTCAAGGAGGAATTACAATTGTCGAACAACAAACATTTCTCCCCAATAGTTCCCAAGTTACGGGAAGCATTCCGATGATCCATGGAAGCCCCCATTCACTTGAAAATATCAGAGTAGGCCTACTAAAAGACCCTATATTAATGGGGACTTTTGCACTTCCACCTCCAATCAATCTGGCAGAAGTGGCAACGGTAGGAGCCTGCAATATGATATCTTCTATTCAAAAGATCTCAGAAAACGATATTAGCATGGATCATCTGCAGGTATTTCCTCCAAGCCAAATAGAAATATTGTAGCAATCAATGTCTTTGGCATGGGAGGCAAACCAAAATCAACGCTCATCAAGCGTTTGGATAGATAGGTCTAAGGAATATGGCACCGCTTCAGATCCTTGGTCGCAAGTGCATTACACCGACGAAGGAATTGTTCAATCAATGATAATTGAAGGGGCGCCATGGGAAGATTACCACCATCGTTCCCATCTTCCAGACTGTCAAGAAGATACTCCTGATGACCTTCATCATCCTTCAGTTTTTGATTTCCTATCAAATACTGTAAACACAGTGGATTCGAAGCGAAACGTGTCCAATATTGAAGAAAATATAGCCATAAATATCTCGACCAAAACGGATGTTGTAGAGAATATTTATGTTGGCAAATGTTGTTCTCCTTCAGAACTGGAAATATATAACGCTCTTTTTCACAAATTTAGAGATGTCTTTGCTTGGTCATATGATGAAATTCCAGGCATTGACTCGAGTATAGTTTAACACGAAATCAAGATGTATCCAGATGTCAAACCGGTACGACAGCGGCTATGGCAGGTGCACCCCAATAAAGCCGCTACCATCAAGGTGGAAGTTAAAAAACTTCTCCATGCTGGTTTTATTTACCCGGTTCCTCTAACCGATTGGGTCTCGAACATTGTTCCTGTGATGAAAAAACAAGGAACAATTAGAGTGTGCGTCGATTATAGGGATGTAAATCAAGCTTGTCCGAAAGACAACTACCCTACACCATTTATTGACCAGATAATTGATGAATGCACTGGATGTGAAATCTTTTCATTTATGGATTGATTCTCCAGGTATAATCAAATAAATATCCACCCACAGGACTAGTCAAAGACTGCATTTATTTATTCGTGGGGCACATTCGCATATCGCAAATTACCCTTTAGTTTAAAGAACGTAGGGGCAACATTTCAGAGGGCAATGAAATATGCCTTCCATGACATCAAAAACATCATTCAACCATATCTCGATGACGTCCCGGCTCATTCGCGAAAGCGGACCGATCATCCGCAGTATTTGAGAGCGATATTTCTACATTGCCGACACTACAAGATACGACTCAAACCACACAAATGTGTGTTCTGTGTCAATTCTGATCGTTTGCTTGGCTTTGTAGTCTCAAAGGACGGGATTTGTCTCAACCCATGTAAGGTTCAGGCAATCATAAATTTGCCTCCACCTTCAAATTTGCTTCAGATTCAGAAACTCCAAGGGAAAGCGAACATTCTGAGGAGGTTCATTCCAAATTATGCCGAACTTGCGAAAGGTTATACATGTCTATTGAAAAAGGAAGTGCCCTTTGTCTAGGATCAGGTCACGCAAGCTTCCTTTGATGCTTTAAAAGAATCCCTAAAGAAAGCATCATTAATGTACACTCCTGATTATCAAAAAGACTTTAACCTGTATCTGGCTGCAGTGGATACAACCATCGCAATGGTTTTAGTTGAAGAAGACAACGGAATTGAAAATCCTATATATTATTTGAGTAGGAACTTAAATGATACAGAAAGAAAGTATTCCTATGTTGAAAAGCTGGCTCTCGCAGCTGTTCAAGCGATACAGACATTTCGACACTATACTCTCTTTCAAAAAACTACCATTTTGTCAGATTGCAACCCCATGACTTATATATTGTCGCGATAGTTGCTGGGGGACAAATATTCAAAATGGATAGCAATTCTTCAAGAGTTTGATCTAGAATTCGTAAAATCCAAATCAAAGAAATCCTTGGTTTTCGCAGAATTACTATGTGATCTCCCATCGTCGTCCAACGATGAAACATTCGAAGAAACCATCGTGGATGAATCCTTGTTTCTGATGTCTTCAAGAAATCCGTGGTATGGAGATATAATCATCTATCTCCAAACCCAAAAATATAGGTCTAATACCTCTCGCTCGGAACAAAAATGTATTCGATACCAATCAAAAGACTACATGATCATCGGTGATACACTTTACCGTCGTGGTGTCGATACAGTTCTGAGGAGGTGCCTCACCCACGAGGAGGCCGAAAAAGTCCTGAATGATTGCCATTCAGGCGTGTGTGGGGGGCATCAATCTGGTTACGCTACAGTGCAAAAATTTTTACGAGCAGGATACTTCTGGCCAACAATGTTCAAAGATTGCATAACTGCAGTCAGAAGTTGCCATGCATGTCAAATTTTCGATAGCAAAACCAGAAAACCACCCGCACCTCTGCAACCGATAGTTTTTGTTGGGCCATTCGCCAAATGGGGCATTGATTTCATGACATGTAACCCCACCTCGACCGGGGGGCATGGGTATATCATAGTCGCAGTAGACTATTTTACCAAATGGGCCGAGGCGATGCCTACATTAGATAACACTAGTGAAACAATTGCTCTTTTCTTTTTCAATCATGTAGTCGCCAGATTCGGCGTTCCACAAGCTATAGTCACAGATCATGGATCACATTTTCGCAATCACATGATGGTCGAATTGGCTGCCAAATTAGGGTTGTCCCATGACAGCTCTACTCCATATTACCCACAGGCCAATGGACAAGTTGAAGCAATCAACAAAGTCCTGAAGCGGATACTGGAAAGGATGATTGGAGTCCACAAAAGGAGTTGGCACCTGATCCTGTACTCAGCCTTGTGGGCATACCGAACATCGGTAAGAAATGCAACCGATTTTACACCTTTTCAACTGGTGTATGGTCTAGAAGCAATCTTACCAGTTCAGTGTGAAATCTCGTCCCTCAAACTCGCAGACGACCTTCTCCCCGGAACTTTAGAAGAGGAGGCTCGTTTCTTGGAACTAATCCAATTGGATGAAACTCGTCGTGATGCCACTTTGGCTAACGAATCCCATACGAAACGAGTCAAGGCGTAGTTCGACAAAAATGTCAAACCCCGTGTATTCTCAGAAGGTGACTTGGTCTTACTCTACGACTAGGAATTCGATAAATTGGGAGCAGGTAAGTTCAAGTCTTTGTGGATGGGCCCCTATATTGTTAAGCTTGTATTAGCAAAAGGAGCCTACGAGTTAATCGATTACGATGGGATTCCACTGACACAACCCTGTAACGGGTTGTACCTTAAGCATTACTACGCATGATTCAATGTGGTAACACATATGCTTTTGTTACATTTTTGTTTTCGCTAAGAGTAATTGTTTTGGTCAAATAATCCACTTTTTACATTTGTCGCAGATTTCGAACCTATTGGAACCTTTTGTTGGATATGCCGATGGGGCGAGTCGTAGTTCGCGAAACCTATCTTCTGCGGCCTGGGCCATTTTTTATCCAAGCAGCAAGTTAGTAAGTTTCAGAGGGGTATGTATTGGTCAGTCAACAAATAACATCGCTGAATATAGCGCGTTGATAGAACTTCTCTTTGATGCCATCACACATGGCATAAGCCGACTTGTCGTCAGGGTAGTCTCACAGCTCGTCATACTACAACTCACTGGTATCTGCTCCGTCCGAAATCCAGCTATCTATCGCATGTTCCTAAGGGTCAAGAATTTGGAAAGACAATTTGATTTTATTCAATATCAGCATATTTCCATAAACTTAAACACATTAATAGACTCATTGGAAAATTATGTGTTAGATAGACATTTGCAACATTTATAAAAAGAATCATTTCATCAACATTTGCATTAGGATCATGTAACTTAACCAAAATAAAGCTCAGAAAATAAAAAATATATATATAAATGTTTATAGTTTACACATAATGTTTTCTAACCAAGAAAAAATTGGTCAAATGACCCAAAATTCAAAACGCTAGGGGGCACCCTAGTCTAATGATGTTGGTGATAACAAGTCACCTCCTGTGCAATCATGCGTAAAAGCCTAGTCCACCGACTCGGCACACCAGTAGTATGTCGCTGCAGCCTCAAGGGCAGCTCGTCGGTTCTCACGTATGGAATACCAAGAGTAAGGCCTTCGACCTGATCTTGCAATGCTGAAAGAGTCTCGACCACATCAAGGTCGCGAAGGATAGCCCTTCCCGCACCCTCTCCTGCTGGAGCGGCAGCTGGCACTCTCAGGAGTACTACTGGTCCAACTGGTCCAACATTTGCATGAGCACATGAGTTTTGATTAGTCCTGATAGAAGAAAGCACAAGAACATTATAAAGAGAAGTGATAAACAGAGATATGGTTTGAGAATTTACCGATGACACCCCACTGCTCGCCAGCAGGCAGTACCAAGTCCGGATCACCCCGGAAATCCATACCAGCATATGGATACTCAGAAAAAACCATCCCTTGACGATTGAACCACTCGAAAAAGGTATCAGAAAAGGAAACCTGGGACTGAATAGCATGTTTGGCCATAAGGTCGACCCATCTCTGCATCCGTGGCTCAGTCGGTGGAGGTAAACCAAGTGAAACATACTGCGGCTGCATCAGTGAGATCTTTTCCAAGGTGAAAGCTGTCAAGATAGAACCATATCCAAAGTTCTTCAATCTCCCATTTTTCACCTTGGTCAGTTGTTCTTTCATCACAAAGAGTACGGCATCACACCAGTTGAACACCTTTGGTTCAAGGAATTCCAAGGCATACTGCATATAAGACCTGTTGGCCACGTGAAGAGCCGCACTACTAGCGAGTCTAGCAAAAGTAAATAGAATGGTCCTCAGGGACTTGTTAGTGACATCTCAGATAATGATCTTTCCATCCTTACTCGACTGAGATCCCTCTCTGCAATACCTGCGAATGTAATCTCTCACAGATTCACCCCCACGGGCCGAACCTGATAATGAGATAGGGGCACCTCGCCTTGATAAGCCGGTCAAAAAATAGATGTCTACAACAGTCAAGGGGATGGACTTACCCCTAATCTGGAACACCTGGGTGTTAGGATCCCATGCATCGAGAAAATATTGCAATAGGTTGATTTGTTGCCTCATGCAAGAGATGCAGAAAAACTTGAACAAACCACAATTCCGTAGTGCATTTACCGTAACCGAATCATGTAAAGCAAGCACGTCCTCTTCTTCATGCTCACGTTCTCGCCATGTAACAGGAATTTTGCTCCAATGAATCTCTGAAACAAACAAGAGAAGAGTCAAGATCCTGATTTGGTGAAAAACAGGAAAAAATTTCCATGAAAAACTGTGCATAAATTTTCCTCTTTGCGCCCATCGCACCCCCAACAGTGTTCTAGGTGGGATGCATGCTGACTGGCCAATGGCTAAGCCAGCATGCATCACACCTTTTGATGTAGAAGAGGTGCGATGGAGCCAGGGCAAGTTTTTCAAACCCCAGAGGATAAAAAAAACCAGAAAACATGCTCAGAATTCAAAAAGGAAAGGATGAAATTAAAGAGCTCAGGTTTAGCTCCTACCTGGTCCAGACGGCGCTGAGAATCGTCCACAGAATCTCCCAGAATCAGCTAGTGAAAATCAAGGGGGAAAGCACCTCCAAAGCTCCAACAAACCAAAGTTCAAATGAAATGGTAAAATGAGAGGTAAAAATCACTTTTAAATTACTTTTCACATAATTCAAGTAAAATATTAGTGTTATAACTCATTTTTCAAACATATATTGTTCGTTTTAAACTAGTTTGATGAAGCAATTGAGCAGGCAGTACAACCTTTGAAAGAACAAAGTTGTCAATGGTAAAATCAAGACAATCAATGACCATTATATCGAGCAGTTTTAACGCAGAATTCAAGCTCGTTAAAAAATAAACAATGAGAAAATGTTCCCCCAGAGTTTAAGCTCATTAAAAAATGAACCATTTTCCGTTAAATAGCCATCATGAATGTATTATCATCAGCCTTTGAAACCTTGGTCGTGTTCTCATCATCACCTCCACTTTGTTTTGGCCGATCATTCACCTCCATTTGATTGTTTACCCTTTTGAGGAACAGGTGCAAAGAGTGATCCTGTTAGCCATCCTTGTGACACTGCCATGATTGGAAAATTCCAAACCTTACCTAGAGTCAGCTTCTACCCGAATTTATCACTCGTTCCTCAAAAAACGAGTCTCCTTTAATCTCTTTTCAACTGACTCGTAAAATATGAAAATATTGTCGAGCCATTGGCCTCTCTAGCTCGTTAAAGTGATCGGAAGTGCTATCCCTCCTTTAGATTGTAATCTTTTTGGACTTGAGGGATTATTACACAAAAAGATCGAGCGCTTGTTTTGTTCATTTCGTTAAAAGTACCGAAAATTCATCCCCTTTGTATTGTTTTATAATTTTTCGGACTCAAGGGATTATATGACGAAAAAGGATTATTGGAGTTTTCTTTACATCCCTTTTTCAGACTCTCTAAAATTGAAAAGGACTGAGTTATCCTTGTCGTTAAACTCGTTAAAACCGAATAGCGACAAACTTGTCCATACAGACAAGAACGAGTTTCACTATCGCTAGGCTCGTTAAAACATAACGATGGGTTTTCCTGAAGGGAAAATTATAGAACAAGCATATGTTATCCTCCTCAAGCTTGACAAAAATAAAGAGGTACTGGTCAGCAATGACTGGGGAAAAATTGGGAAGAAAACTTGAAGAAACTTTATTGGTAGCAAGTCGCTCTTGAACATGACACTTTCACTCTGCATCCAAGTCGGGTTGGGTTGTTCCATTCACTAGTCATATCACCATGGTTCCGTCACACCATCCATATTTGGGGTTAATGCTACCGATCCATGATGTCAGTGTCACCGATATGTTCAAGAGAAGTCGCTCAGAGAATTCACCTGTGTCTCACCCACTGCAATACATTTACGCTTCATTCTTTCATGACCGCCACCCTGAACCTTATATCACCGGATCGTTTTCACCTCCATTAAAATCATTTTCTCCGTTCCGTGTCATTGATGTGGGATTCACTAAGGCCCTCCTATGATGTATCGCTTCTTGTCGACATCAGCTCATTATCCAAGAAGTCGATCTAGGAACAACCCTTTCAGTACTTTGAAGCTTGCATGCCTCAATGGCAAGTTTCTCACTTCCGGCGACAGGTTTACACCAATGGCCTTCGACCGAAAGATTTTGCGTGGTGTTCGACACCAAGTCCCTTATTCACACCACGTGAATTGTACTGCAGTACCTTGAGGGTCATCATCATTATCAGTGATTCCTCTCACGCCTGTTAACATCTTACATCATTGGCTGGTAATCAGGCGATGTCTTTCCATGTTCGACTCCAAAACATCTCTCACATGGATCGACTTGTACTTTGAGTGAAGATCGAATGATATTGAAGACCCCAGATCTAGTTTCATCCATCCGGGCTGCGATATATATTCAAGAAAATAAAGACATCAAATGTACATCATTACTACACAGATAATCATCCAACCTAAGGGATGATGGCTCTACCAGAATCATCAGTCTACACTCAGACGATTGTCTATCTTATGTACATGAAAATGAATTTATAAAGCTGAGCATGGGAATGCCCGCCTCAGCTAGATCATGAAAATATTATGAAGATAATGTATTGTATTGTATCTTATTACAGGTTGCCTTCCAGCTTGAAAAAACTTCAGATCCTCGTGATAAAGCATTTCACCCGACATCAAAAACGATTAATGACCTCATGCTTTAGGGGGCAACTGTTATAGACATTTTTGGGCACTGCAACCCCAATCATAAATTTCCATAAACCAAGGGCTCTTAAGTCCCTAAAAGTGTTGTTCCAACCTCTAAAAGGACAAGGTCAACTGATTACATCTTCTCCCAGAAGTTCTCCATGAAAATCTACTCAGAACTGGTCAAAACTGGACCATCTCACCTACTCCATGGTCAAAATGTGCTGCATCCCACCTAAATACACACAGGAGGTGCAATGCACCTTGAAAAGCCCTTCTATGGGGTGCAATGGGCGAGAGTGGACAAATGGCAGGGTCAATCTACAAGGTGGAGGATCATGGAATCTTCTAGAAACTTCTCCTGTGACACTTGCCTCTCTGCATTCACCCAGGGATGAGTAAGAGATCATCGATCCCCAAGTGGAATCAAGAACTATTAGAGAGAGGACACTAATCAAATCTCAAAATTTGACTCACACCCCTTACAAACATCTATATATGGATCCCTCATCCCAACGATCCAGAGGCTGGAATTTTGTATCTTGTAAGGAAGTGTTGTTGGTTTCTTGGTGCAACATCATAGTGTTGGGTGATCTAAGATTTTCATGAGGTGAAGAAGGGATTTCTTTCTAAGAGGATGATGCTGGGTCAGAACAATTGATTGTAATCCTCTTTGCTATTCTTGATTATTAATAAAGCTATTCAAGTTTTCCTCCACATTCTTGTATGATTGATGATATATGCACTTCTGTGGTCAATATATATATGGTCCTATATTGTTTATGATAGTAGATCTATGTTCTTGGATAGTGTTATGCTACTTTGATTCTACAGCTGATCTTTGAAGCTGGGTAGACGAGGAAGCGAGTGGCAAAGATTTATCAGAAGGGAGAGGAATCAAGCAAGGAACCAAGCGCAAGACAAAGGTTGGTCTCCTTTATTCCCCTCTTATCTATTTCTCATAAAATAAAATGAAAGTGGTTTTAATTTGTTTGTTTCTAAGGTAGCTACCAACCTTAGTGGGACTAGTAGCTCTGCATAGACACTAGTTTTCCCAATAACAAAATGGCGACTCCACTGTGGAGCGAATAGATTGTTTTCTTATCTACATTTGTTTACTTTGTAAACTTACAGACGGAGCCTGAAGTCAAGCCAACTAGCCTTCGAACTGCATTTTCTATGCAAGTGCAAAGTAGATTAATGCTACTTCAGTCTATCTCCTGGTTTTGTTTATGAACTGAACAATCAATTTACAAGCTCTCTAAATGCCCTTGTGGTGGCTCTAGTAACCTCCTTATATCTACCCCTGTGATTGATTTACTGATTACCACTTGCTCGTCCTAAATCCCTGAACTGAGCTGCAAACTGTGACCCAGAACCCAGTTAAAGTCTCGTCCTTGGTCCAGCGCACTGTCTCTTATTTGGATTCTAGATGCATCGCACTTCCCGAGTGTAGTAGGTGCACTGCATCTCTTTTTCCCTGTGTTATGGGTGCGCTGATCAGATAAGGCCTTTTCTGCTCTTAGATTTTGGTTTCTGTTTTCACTCTTTTGAGCTCTATTTAGGAGTTATGATGCCCGTAGTCAGTACACCTCTATTGAAACCCTCTTCCTTGCCATTATTCTACCTCCATTGTGCAAAGGATTGTAAATGTTTTATGTATTTTGAGCCATTTTCAGTTCTCTTTTACAAAGAAGTAGCATAATTGAACTGTCGTTTCTTGATTTGAAAGTGTTGCAAGTGTCGTTTTCAGTCATAGAAGAGAATCAGATTGTTCTTGATAGTCGATTACACTGTTACTCTTGTATTTGATTTTAATTAGTAGTTTTTCAAGTGTCGAAAGCAAGTTTTCAATTCCAAATCGGAAAGTGTCATCATTGTCCTCATTTTGTCTTGAAAAGAAACTTGCTAGTAATGTCGCTTTGAAAAATAATTCAGATTTGCGCTTAGCTTTCTTTTTATCATTCACACATTAAGAAGGCTGAAAACAAATACATGCATTTGCATTTGCATTTAGACTGTTTGTTGGTTTGATTTAGGACAGTGCATATAGTGTGTGCTCTCTGCTCTATGTTGAAAGAACGTCATCTCTCTTTCCTTAGTAGCTAGGATTTTCATTGCAAAAAGAAGATTAAACAGTTGTTTATCATCTTAGATTGCATTTTAGGAATTGTACATCTACATCACGTGGTGAATATTAAAGGAAAATTTCTTAAGCAAGATCAACTGTAAAATAAATTTAATGAATTTAAAAACGCTTTGGAACTTAACGCACAACATTTAGAAGTCTAGGCTAGAGACGTATTCCGATGTCGTAAAGCCTGGTAACTATTGTTTTCATTGATGGTTGGGTGATTCCTCCACTTTTAGACGATAAGTGCCAGTACAGACTTGTGCTCCCATGTACCGTCGAGTATATATTGGGAGACCAAAATAGGCTTTATCCTTTATCCATAGGAAGCCGTGTCTACCGCCCTATCGATCGCAATGCACTGAACACAGCGTTCGGGAAGATTGACTGCCATACCGTAAAAAGTATTCTGCAGTTTTGCGATTGGTTTGGTAATCCCTCTATCTAGATTTCCAAAGCAGTCTCTTTCATTCCTTTTCAGACTCCTTAAAGGAAAAGGTCCATCTGAGCACTTTTCACTTCAGGCTCATTAAAAATCGAAGGCGACTAGAGTCATCTTTTATTTTTTCTCGACTCTTAAAAAGTGAAAAAGCAAGTTGTGTCAAAGCATCTAAAATTCATTTGATTCAGAAACATATTTCCCCTTTATTTTTAGTTGATCGAGTAATCCGCAATCGTGGAAGAAAGCCAATTGAAACCCCATCGTTCGCGGAGGCTTACGAGTCAACCGTCTTTGTCCCCAGAATCGGAACTATTACGGACAAAGCGAACTCGTTTAACCGGTCCAAAATCCCCTGGTAAAGTTAGAAAAAGTGTTCCAACACCATCGGAGACTCCAGTTACTCCAAACATTTCTGGTATCCCTGCCTTTACAGAAGAAGTTCAGCAGCCTCCAAAAGACAGTAGAATTGATCCTAGTGTGAAGGTAAACACTTGTATTACTGAACCAGCTCCATCTATAGCTGATTCGGAAGGTGTTATTCCCCAAACATCTGTCGCTGCAGATTCTATACCTTCTTTGGCATCAAAAATATTTTACAGACCTAACAGTCTACCTCTTCCACCTGGTCTGATTGCTATAGAAGAGATTGTGGAGGATCCTCCAACTAGTACTCCATCGTGATTTGGAGTCGAGATCACTCTATATCCTTCTTCATTAGAAATTAGTCTATCGTCATCGGAAGCTCCTGTAGAATCGCCAGACAATCTTTTGGATAGGCCAGAAATGTCTGAACAACTGTCGACATCTAGGACTGTGTCATCCGACATAGCGAAGGCAAAACTTCCTGCTGTCACTCCAACAATGTTCGCCGGCATACCATCTATCCCAACTAGCTCTTAATCGTTAGAAGGGGCCCACTCAGGGGCTATTTTGAGAGTATGGTCCGTTCTTTTTTGTTCCTCCGGAATAGTATTCGGGAACTCTTATGTTGAGTCTCAGCAAATTGATCCTTCAAGGTGTCAATTTGGGCAGTCCGGTCCTCAAGGACAAACAATTCCTTTGAGTACCGGATTACCGCCGTATGGAGGGCAATATACCCTTTCATTGTCTCCTCCGGGAGGACAACCATACGAGAGTTCACAACAAAATTCAGGTTATGCTGGAATTACATCTAGCGGTTGGGTGCCAATACTGCCTCAACAACCAAGAGTTATATACTCGATGCAACAATGTTCACCTATGTCAAATATACCAACTACGCCGGCTATTGTGACGGTGTCGCAAGAACAAGCGTTGCCTGTTGTATGCCAACCTCAGGTTTCTCAGGTTGTAACGCAACAGCCTCTTGTCCCTACGACTCAACCACAATCGCCAACTAGTGGAATGACAGAGGCCCAAAGGGTACAATTACCCCTCATCTTGCTCAAACGGTCAGTATTGGACAATAGCACATGGCTTCACAACCATGGTTGGTGCAATACCAACAACCACAATTCCAACAAGTATACCAAGGATCTGAGCAACAAATCTTTGCAAATAGTGGGCAGCCGTATATTCAAACTGGTCAAAATCAACCATTCTACAATGGTTATGCCCATCAACCTTACGAAAGTGACGAGCATCAAATGCATTATGCTGGTATGCAAAGACCAACTGCTCAGGCCATTCCATCCTATCCTGGGTATGCTTCTCCAAACTTGAATCAACAGTTACCCTTCGTGGCAACTTTAGAGTTACCAGGTCTAAATCGGCTAATGAACGATCCAATTGCTTACGCCCCTTGGTGGCCAGCGATTCCACATAAACTTCTGTCTAATATTCCTAAATTTAATGGAAATCCGGGTGAAGACCCGTCGAATCATGTGATGACATTTCATTTGTGGTGTTCATCAAACACCCTAAATGATGATTCGATTAGGCTTCACCTTTTTCAGAGGACGTTAACTGGTCCGGCAGCAAAGTGGTATATCGAGTTACCCAGAGCTTCGTTTGACAACTTCAGTTCCCTAGCCACAACCTTTTTAACCCATTTTCAATTACTGATAAGGTACGAAACGAGAACAGAACTTCTTACCAATTTCATGCAAACAACGACCACTCACATATCCGATCATATTCATGAGTGGCGACGTCGTCGTAGAATGGTAAAAACGTATGTTCTTGATCAGGTTTTAACTGAATGGTTTATTAAGTCATTATTACCTTCCATTACAGAAGATGTAGCAAAAGGAGGAGTCGTCACTGAAGAGAAAGTTATTGCTCGTGCGCAATATTTAGACTTGATTTATACTCAGTCTAGCACGCTCTACGATAAAATCCCTGACGCTCCCAGACCGGAATTTTCCGTCCCTCCTCCTCCTAAATCGAACAATGACTCTCATGCCGGCGATGGTGTGATTGGTACGACAGACATGAAATCAAAAAAGGCTACATCTAAAAAGGCCCGTAAGATTTCCAGTCAAAATGCAAAAGAAGAACTTCTCGCCTCGGAAGTAAATGCCGTCTTGACTGATAAAAGCAAAGAAACCAAGCAACCAGGAGGCAAGAAGAAAAACAAAGGGAAGAAGAAGAAACAGGAGGAATCATCACCTGGAAATTCTTCTGCATACCCTCCTAGAGATAAGAAACCAAAAAGTCCATGCTTAATATGTGATGAGGATCATTGGACAAGAGATTGTCCATATAACGCTGAGCTTAGAAAATTCTTCAAGAATTCAAAAACCTCAGCGGTGTTGACTGATCCGTTTCCAAATCCAGGGACAAATCTGGTTGCTAGTGAAAATGCTTCCCTGTCCCAAGTGCTGATGTTGTCGGTTTCGAAGCAGTGAAATGATGCTTTGATATCGACAAGGAATAAAGATTACGAGAATCCACAGCTGTCGAACAACAAGGATAAAGATCAACCTAGTAGTTCGACAATAACTTCGACAGAAGTTGCGCCACCCATCATTCCAGAGCTAACAATAAAACTGCCAAAGGGAGTAGTACACAAGTCGACATTTAATCCTTGTGCCAGAGTAGCACAGTATTACAATATAGTGGAAGCTCTGGCCCAATCACCATCCGCTATGTCAACACTTGAGGTACTGCAAAATTGCCCATCCCAAAAGTAGGCTTTATTATCAGCTATAGGTGGGATAGACCCAAAGGATTCTAATCTTGTGTCCTTTAATCACAAAGGATATGATCCTCAGTTACCAACTCAACTAGCTTTCCTCATTCAGGTGAAATCCCTCAACAAAACTGTTCATAGAACAATTATTGATGAGGGGGCATCTACATGTATTATGTCGATGAGTTGTTGGAAAACTTTAGGATCTCCAACCTTGTCACGATCTTCAACGACATTAAAAGCATTTGATGGATGAACATATACCCCATATGGTATTATAAGTAACTTGCAAGTTGAACTAGGGGGGAAAACAGTAGAAATAGATGACGAAGTAATTAACGGAAACCTCGATTACAACATCCTACTGGGAAAACCATGGATATATGCTATGGCTGCGGTTGTGTCGACCTACTTTAGGAAGATTGCATTTCCTTTTCAAGGAGGAATTACAATTGTTGACCAACAAACATTTCTCCCCAATAGTTCCCAAGTTACGGGAAGCATTATGATGATCCATGGAAGCCCCCATTCGCTTCAAAATATCAGAGTAGGCCTACTAAAAGACCCTATATTAATGGGGACTTTTGCACTTCCACCTCCAATCAATCTAGCGGAAGTGGCAATGTTAGGAGCCTGCAATATGATATCTTCTATTCAAAAGATCTCACAAAATGATATTAGCATGTATCATCTGCAGGTATTACCTCCAAGCCAAATAGAAATATTGTAGCAATCAATGTTTTTGGCATGGGAGGCAAACTCGAATCAACACTCATCAAGTGTTTGGATAGATAGGTCTAAGGAATATGGCAGCCCTTCAGATCCTTGAGTGCAAGTGCATTACACCGACGAAGGAATTGTTCAGTCAATGATAATTGAAGGGGTGCCATGGGAAGATTACCACCATCGTTCCCATCTTCCAGAATTTCAAGAAGATACTCCTGATGACCTTCATCATCCTTCAGTTTTTCATTTCCTATCAAATACTGTAAACACGGTAGATTCTGAGCGAAACTTGTCCAATATTGAAGAAACTATAGCCATAAATATCTCGACCAAAATGGATGTTGTAGAGAATATTTATGTTGACAAATGTTGTTCTCCTTCAGAACTCGAAATATATAACGCTCTTTTCCACGAATTTAGAGATGTCTTTGCTTGGTCATATGATGAAATGCTAGGTATTGACTCGAGTCTAGTTGAACACGAAATCAAGATGTATCCTGATGTCAAACTGGTACGACAGCAGCTACGGCAGGTGCACCCCAAGAAAGCCACTGCCATCAAGGCGGAAGTTGAAAAACTTCTCCTTGCTGGTTTTATTTACCTAGTTCCTCTAATCGATTGGGGTCTCGAACATTGTTCCTGTGATGAAAAAACAAGGAACAATTAGAGTGTGCATCAGTTATAGGGATGTAAATGAAGCTTGTTCGAAAGACAACTACCCTACACCCTTTATTGACTAGATAATTGATGAATGCGCTAGATGTGAAATCTTTTCATTTATGGATGGATTCTCCGGGTATAATCAAATAAATATCCACCCACAGGACCAGTCAAAGACTGCATTTATTTGTCCGTGGGGCACATTCACATATCACAAATTACGCTTTGGTTTAAAGAACGCAGGGGCAACATTTCAGAGGGCAATGAAATATGCCTTCCATGACATCAAAAACATCGTTCAACCATATCTCGATGACCTTCCGGCACATTCGCGAAAGTGGACCGATCATCCGCAGCATTTGAGAGCAATATTTCTACGTTGCCGACACTACAAGATACGACTCAATCCACACAAATGTGTGTTCTATGTCAGTTCTGAACGTTTGCTTGGCTTTATAGTCTCAAAGGACGGGGTTCGTCTCAACCCATGTAAGGTTCAGGCAATCATAAATTTTCCTCAACCTTCAAATTTGCTTCAGATTCAGAAACTCCAAGGGAAAGCGAACTTTCTGAGGAGGTTCATTCCAAATTATGCCGAACTTGCTAAAGGTTATACACATCTATTGAAAAAGGAAGTGCCCTTCATCTGGGATTAGGTCACGCAAGCTTCCTTTGATGCTTTAAAAGAATCCTTAATGAAATCATCATTAATGTACGCTCCTGATTATCAAAAAGACTTTAACCTGTATCTGGCTGCAGCAGATACAACCATCGCAATGGTTTTAGTTCAAGAAGACAACGGAATTGAACATCCTATATATTATTTGAGTAGGAACTTAAATGATACAGAAAGCAAGTATTCCTATGTTGAAAAGCTGGCTCTCACAACTGTTCAAGCGATACAGAGATTTCGACACTATGTTCTCTTTCGAAAAACTACCATTTTGTTAGATTGCAACCCCATGACTTATATATTGTCGCGACAGTTGCTAGGGGAAAATATTCAAAATGGATAGCAATTCTTTAAGAGTTTGATCTAGAATTCGTAAAATCCAAATCAAAGAAATCCCTAGTTTTCATGGAATTACTATGCGATCTCCCATTGTCGTCCAACGATGAAACATCCGAGGAAACCATCGTGGATGAATCCTTGTTTCTGATATCTTCAAGCAATCTGTGGTATGGAGATATAATCATCTATCTCCAAACCCAAAAATATAGGTCTAACACCTCTCGCTCGGAACAAAAATGTATTTGATACCAATCAAAAGACTACATGATCGTTGGTGATACACTTTACCGTCGTGGTGTCGATACAGTTCTGAGGAGGTGCCTCACCCACGAGGAGGCCGAAAAAGTCCTGAATGATTGCCATTTAGGCGCGTGTGGGGGGCATCAATTTGGTTACACTACAGCGCAAAAAATTTTACAAGCAGGATACTTCTGGCCAACAATGTTCAAAGATTGCATAACTGTAGTCAAAAGTTGCCATGCATGTCAAATTTTCGATAGCAAAAGTAGAAAACCACCCGCACCTCTGCAACCGATAGTTGCTGTTGGGCCATTCGCCAAATGGGGCATTGATTTAATGACATGTAACCCCACCTCGACTGGGGGCCATGGGTATATCATAGTCGTAGTAGACTATTTTACCAAATGGGCCGAGGCGATGCCTACATTAGATAACACTGGTGAAACAGCTGCCCTTTTATCTTTCAATCATGTAGTCGCCAGATTCAGCGTTCCACAGGCTATAGTCACATATCATGGATCGCATTTTCGTAATCACATGAAGGTCGAATTGGCTGGCAAATTAGGGTTGTCCCATGACAGCTCTACTCCATATTAGCCACAGGCCAATGGACAAGTTGAAGCAATCAACAAAGTCCTGAAGCGGATGCTGCAAAGGATGATTGGAGTCCACAAAAGGAGTTGGCACCTGATCCTGTACTCAGCCTTGTGGGCATGCCGAACATTAGTAAGAAATGCAACCGGGTTTACACCTTTTCAATTGGTGTATGGTCTAGAAGCAATCTTACCAGTTCAGTGTGAAATCTCATCCCTCAAACTCGCAGTCGACCCTCTCCCTGTAACTTCAGAAGAGGAGGCTCGTTTCTTGGAACTAATCCAATTGGATGAAACCCGTCATGAAGCCACTTTGGCTAATGAAGCCCATAAGAAGCGAGTCAAGGCGTAGTTCGACAAAAATGTCAAACCCTGTGTCTTCTCAGAAGTTGACTTGGTCTTACTTTACGACGAGGAATCCGATAAATTGGGAGCAGGTAAGTTCAAGTCTTTGTGGATGGGCCCCTATATTGTTTAGCTTGTATTAGAAAAAGGAGCCTACGAGTTAATGGATTACGATGGGATTCCACTGGCGCAACCCTGTAACGGGTTGTACCTTAAGAGTTACTACGCATGATTCAGTGTGGTAACCCATATGCTTTTGTTACATTTTTGTTTTCGCTAAGAGTAAATGTTTTGGTCAAATAATCTACTTTTTACATTTGTTGCAGATGTCGAACCTATTGGAATCTTTTGTTGGATATGCCGACAGGACGAGTCGTAGTTCGTGGAACCTATCTTCTGTGGCCTGGGCCATTTTTGATCCAAGCGGCGAGTTAGTAAGTTTCAGAGGGGTATGTATTGGTCAGTCAACAAATAACATCGGTGAATATAGCGCGTTGATAGAAATTCTCTTTGATGCCATCACACATGGCATAAGCCGACTTGTCGTCAGGCTAGACTCACACTCGTCATACTACAAATCACTGGTATCTACTTCATTCGAAATCCAGCTATCTATCGCATGTTCCTAAGGGTCAAGATTTTGGAAAGACAATTTGATTTTATTCAATATCAGCATATTTCCAGAAACTTAAACACATTAACAAACTCATTGGCAAATTATGTGTTAGATAGACATTTGCAACATTTATAAAAAGAAGCATTTCATCAGCATTTACATCAGGATCATGTAACTTAACCAAAATAAAGCTCCGAAAATAAAAAATATATATATAAATGTTTTTACACATAATGTTCTGTAACCAAGACAAAATTGGTCAAATGACCCACAACTCAAAATGCTAGGGGGCACCCTAGTCTAATGATGCTGGTGATAACAAGTCACCGCCTGTGCAATCATGTGTAAAAGCCCAGTCCACCGACTCGGCACACCAGTAGTATGTCGTTGCAGCCTTAGGGGCAGCTCGTTAGTCCTCACGTCCAGAATACCAAGAGTAAGGCCTTCGACCTGATCTTGCAATGCTGAAAGAGTCTCGACCACATCAAGGTCGTGAAGGATAGCCCTTCCTGCACCCTCTCCTGCTGGAGCGGCAGCTGGCACTCTTAGGCGTACTACTGGTCGAACGGGTTCAACATGTGCATGAGCACATGAGTTTTGATTAGTACTGATAGAAGAAAGCACAAGAACATTATAAAGAGAAAAGATAAACATAGATATGGTCAGAGAATTTACCGATGACACCCCACTACTCGCGAGCAGGCAATACCAAATCCGGATCACCCTGGAAATCCATACCAGCATATGGATACTCGGAAAAAGCCATCCCCTAACGATTGAACCACTCGAAAAAGGTATCAGAAAAGGAAACCTGGGACTGACTAACATGTCTGGCCATAAGGTCGACCCATCTCTGCATCCGTGGCTCAGTCGGTGGAGGTAAACCAAGTGAAACATACTATCGCTGCATCAGCGGGATCTTTTCCAAGGCGAAAGCTGTCAAGATAGAACCATATCCAAAGTTCCTCAATCTCCCATTTTTCACCTTGGTCAGTTGTTCTTTCATCACAAAGAGTACGGCATCACACCAGTTGAACACCTTTGGTTCAAGGCATTCCAAGGCGTACTGCATATAAGACCTGTTGGCCACGTGAAGAGCCGCACTACCAGCCAGTCTAGCAAAAGTAAACAGAATGGTCCTTAGGGACCTGTCAGTGACATCTCGGATAATGATCTTGCTGTCCTTACTCGGCTGAGATCCCTCTCTGCAATACCTGCGAATGTAATCTCTCACAGATTCACCCCCACGGGCCGAACCTGATAATGAGATAGGGGCACCCCGCCTCGATAAGCCGGTCAAAAAATAGATGTCCACAACAGTCAAGGGGATGGACTTGCCCCTAATATGGAACACCTAGGTATTAGGATCCCATGCATCGAGAAAATATTGCAATAGGTTGATTTGTTGCCACATGCAAGAGATGCGGAAAAACTTGAATAGGCCACAGTTCCGCAGTGCATTTACCGTAACTGGATCGTGTAAAGCAAGCATGTCCCCTTCTTCATGCTCACGTTCTCGCCATGTAATAGGCATTTTTCTCCAATGAATCTCTGAAAAAAACAAGAGAAGAGTCAAGATCCTGATTTGGTGAAAAACAGGAAAAAATTTCCATGAAAAACTGTGCATAAATTGCCCTCTTTGCGCCCATCGCACCCCCAGCAGTGTTCTAGGTGGGATGCATGCTGACTAGCCAATGGCCAAGCCAGCATGCATCGCACCTTTCGATGTAGAAGAGGTGCGATGGAGCTAGGGCGAGTTTTTCAAACCCCAGAGGCCCAGAAAAACCAGAAAACATGCTCAGAATTCAAAAAGGAAAGGATGAAATTAAAGAGCTCAGGTTTAGCTCCTACCTAGTCCAAATGGTGCCAAGAATCGTCCATAGAATCTCCCGGAATCAGCTAGTGAAAATCAAGGGGGAAAGCACCTCCAAAGCTCCAACAAACCAAAGATCAAATGAAATGGTAAAATGAGAGGTAAAAAGCACTTTTAAATTACTTTTCACGTAATTCAAGTAAAATATTAGTGTTTTAACTCATTTTTCAAACATATATTGTTCATTTCTAACTAGTTTGATGAAGCAATTTAGCAGGCAGTACATCCTTTGAAAAAACAAAGTTGTCAATGGTAAAATCAAGACAATCAATGACCATTATATCGAGCAATTTTAATGCAGAATTCAAGCTCGTTAAAAAATAAACAATGAGTAAATGTTCCTCCAGAATTTAAGCTCATTAAAAAATGAACCATTTTCTGGTAAATAACCATCGTGAATGTATTATCATCAGCCTTTGAAGCCTTGGTCGTGTTCTCATCATCACCTCCACTTTGTTTTGGGCGTTCATTCACCTCCATTTGATTGTTTACCCTTTTGAAGAACAACTGCAAAGAGTGATCCTGTTAGCCATCCTTGTGACACTGCCATGATTGGAAAATTCCAAACCTTACCTGGAATCCGCTGCTACTCGAATTTATCACTCATTCCTCAAAAAGTGAGTCTCCTTTAAGCTCTTTTCAAATGACTCGTAAAATATGAAAAGATTGCTGAGCCATTGGCCTCTCGATCTCGTTAAAGTGACCGGAAGTGCTATCCCTCCTTTAGATTTTAATCTTTTTGGACTTGAGGGATTATTACACAAAAAGATCGAGTGCTTGTTTTGCTCGGCTCGTTAAAAGTACCAAAAATTCATCCCCTTTGTATTGTTTTATACTTTTTCGGACTCAAGGTATTATATGACGAAAAAGGATTATTGGAGTTTTATTTACGTCCCTTTTTCAGACTCTCTAAAATTGAAAAGGACCGAGTTATCCTTGTCGTTAAACTCGTTAAAACCGAATAGCGACAAACTTGTCCATACGGACAAGAACGAGTTTCACTATCACTAGGCTCGTTAAAACATAGCGATGGGTTTGCCTGAAGGGAAAATTATAGAACAAGAATATGTTATCCTCCTCAAGCTTGACAAAAATAAAGAGGCACTGGTCAGCAATGACTGGGGAAAAATTGGGAGGAAAACTTGAAGAAACTTTATTGGTAGCAAGTCGCTCTTGAACATGACACTTTCACTCCGCATCTGAGTCGGGTTGGGTTGTTCCATTCACTGGTCACATCACCATGGTTCCGTCACACCATCCATATTTGGGGTTAATGCTATCGATCCATCATGTCAATGTTGCTGATATGTTCAAGAGAAGTCACTCAGAGAATTCACCTATGTCTCACCCACTGCAATAGATTTATGCTTCATTCTTTCATGACCGCCACCCTAAACCTTATATCACCAGATCGTTTTCACCTACATTAAAATCATTTGCTCCGTTCCGTGTCATTGATGTGGGTTTCACTAAGGCCCTCCTATGACAGATCACTTCTTGTAAACATCAGCTCATTATCCAAGAAGTCGATCTAGGAACAACCCTTTCAGTACTTTGAAGCTTGCATGCTGCAATGGCAAGTTTCTCACTTCCGGCTACAGGTTTACACCAATGGCCTTCGACCGAAAGATTTTGCGTGGTGTTCGACGCCAAGTCCCTTATTCACACCACGTGAATTGTACTGCAGTACCTTGAGGGTCATCATCATTATTGGTGATTCCTCTCATGCCTGTTAACAACTTACATCATTGGCTGGTAATCAGGCGATGTCTTTCCATGTTCGACTCCAAAACATCTCTCACATGGATCGACTTGCACTTTGAGTGAATATCGAATGAGATTGAAGACCTCAGATCTAGTTTCATCCATCCGGTCTGCGATATATATTCAGGAAAATAAAGACATCAAATGTACATCATTACTACACAGCTAATCATCCAACCTAAGGGATGATGGCTCTACCAGAATCATCAGTCTACACTCAGACGATTGTCTATCTTATGTACATGAAAATGAATTTATAAAGTTGAGCATGGGAATGCCTGCCTCAGCTAGATCATGAAAATATTATGAAGATAATGTATTGTATTGTATCTTATTACAGGTCACCTTCCAATTTGAGAAAACTTCAGATCCTCATGATAAAGCATTTCACCTGATATCAAAAAAGATTAACGACCTCATGCTTTAGGGGGAAACTGTTATAGACATTTTTGGGCACTGCAACCCCAATCATAAATGTCCATAAAACAAGGGCTCTTAAGTCCCTAAAAGTGTTGTTCCAACCTCTAAAAGAAAAATGTCAACTGATTACATCTTCTCCTAGAAGTTCTCCATTAAAAACTACTCAGAACTGGTCAAAACTGGACCATCTCACCTGCTCCATGGTCAAAGTGCATTGCATCCCACCTAAATACACACAGGAGGTGTGATGCATCTTGAAAAGGCCTTCTATGGGGTGTGATGGGTGAGAGTGGACAAATGGTAGGGTCAATCTGCAAGGTGGAGGATCATGGAATCTTCCAAAAACTTCTCCTATGACACTTGCCTCTCTGCATTTGGCCAGGGATGAGTAAGAGATCATCGATCTCCAAGTGGAATCAAGCACTATCAGAGAGAGGACACTAATCAAATGTCAAAAGCTGACTCACCCCCCTTGAAAACATCTATATATGGATCCCTCATCCCAGAGATCCAGAGGCTGGAATTTTGTATCTTGTAAGGAAGTGCTGCTGGTTTCTTGGTGCAACGTCATAGTGTTGGGTGATCTAAGCTTTTCATGAGGTGAAGAAGGGCTTTCTTGCTGAGAGGATGATGTTGGGTCAGAAAAATTGGTTGTAATCCTCTTTGCTATTCTTGATTATTAATAAAGCTATTCAAGTTTTCCTCCACATTCTTGTATGATTGATGATATATGGATTTCTGTGGTCAATATATATCTGGTCCTATATTGTTTATGATAGTAGATCTATGTTCTTGGATAGTGTTATGCTTCTTTGATTCTACAGGTGCTCTCTGAAGTTGGGTAGACGAGGAAGCGAGTGGAAAAGATCTATCAGAAGGGAGAGGAATCAAGTAAGGAACCAAGTACAAGACAGAGGTTGGTCTCCTTTATTCCCCTCTTATCTATTTCTCATAAAGGAAAACGAAAGTGGTTTTAGTTTGTTTGTTTCTAAGGTAGCTACCAGCCTTAGTGGGACTAGCAGCTCTGCATAGACACTAGTTTTCTCGATAACACCCGGGCACCCCAGCAACCAGAGCTACCCAGTTCCTGAGAACGCAAAGTGTGGCTTGGCAGATGAAAGCAATGCTTGCAAAAGCCATGAGCATGCAAGGTGCCACTTTCAAGGAGGCCTACCAGGCGAACTCCCTCGCCTCTACCAAGAATTCGGCATGGCTGGACAAGCTGGAGATTACCATCAACTCCCTCACAGAAGAACTTAAAATGCTTGCTCAGAGTCTGGGAGGGTTTATTCGGCTCTTCAAGATGTACATGCACCATGGGCTAAATGTCTCTATTGAAATCCCTGAAGATGATTCCAAAACAACCATCATCACACACCACAAGCCCCGCAATGTTCCCAAGGGAGATGATGGTGCTGGTCCAAGTGTTGCTGGTTCTCCAGGTGTCGCCAAGACTGAGCAGTAGGATTCCTAGTGGGTAGTCTTCTGTTGATGGTTCCTGTTCATCCTTTTCTTTTGTTATTGTCTATGTCTGATGAATGTAAGCTTCAACAGGCCTTTAAGCAACCTTCTATGATAGTAGTTGCTCTCGTTCTGTCTAGCAGCCCTCTGTGGTTGGCTATTTCCTATTTCGGTTAATGTGTGTCTCAAGTTAAGTTTGTGTTAGTTGTTACACAATATGTTTCCTGTCTGAACAACGATCGGCTATAGGGATTATATAAGTGGTCTTTTGGTTGGGAGGCCTACATTTTCTCTTCTCCCTCTGAAAATGGCAAGCCTTTTTTGTAACTATATGTAACATTTTTGTGATGAAACAATAATTTCGATGTATTTGGATTTTAGGCATCTGTGGTTCATTTCTTTTGAGTTTTGTCTCGGAGTATCCATAGTAGAAACCATATTTGTCAACGTTTCGAATCCCAACAGGGATCCATCATCAGGACTAATTTGAATGTCAATGTATTCACTAATGCACAAGATCCCATCTCTTGTAAACATTTAACAAGAATTCCCTACATTCCCTAACATTTGAGAGACATTATAACTTGGACAAAATCATGAACATGAAACATAGATTTGTGTTAATCTCTCTTATGCATACTGCTAAAACTTGTGGATGACCTTTTGAAATGAATCTCCTGACAACAAACTACACTAAACGAGCTTCCATTAGCATTCTAGCAACTTTTGTTTTTTGAAGATTCAATGATCTTGTCCAATTCTCAAGTAAGAATATCAACTAATCCTTCTTTCATAAGCACCCTAAGAATTTCTTGCAACACTCCTCAGTCCTCTATCCTCATTTCTTTGTCTTTCTTAGCTCCTCCATCCTCATTTCTCTATCCTCCTCTCAGTTCCCCTACTGTTGACATCCATGTCAACACTACTAATAATTTCTTCTAAGCTCTTAGCTCATCAAATTTAGTCCTACCTAAATATGTTTGTGGTAGCTGATTGAGTTTCCTTTGAATTTTTAGCTTCTCATCTAATATGTACGAAACATATCTTAATAGTTCTAAGAATTTGTTGGTGTACTCATCAAAGATAAGCTTCCCTATCTTATGCTTATGGAATTGTTTAAATGTGTTGTCATAATAACCCTAAGATAGGTAATTCTCAAGGAATCATTTCTCAAACCTCCCCCATGACAGTTATTTCCCTCTAATGCCCTTAGCATTTCTCAAATCCTCCCACCATATATTAGTTTTTCCCTTCATGCTGAAAATTGCTACTTTGACCTTTGTGCTTTCATAGTAGTTAGGTACCTAGAAGTATTTCTTCATTCCCAACAATTGGGATTCTCCCTTTTCAACCTTCTTAATTTATCCATCAAATTTATGGGGTTTTGCTTTCTTGAATTCCTATGTAATTATTTTTTTCTCTTTCCTCCCTTGCTAGTTGTGTCTTCTAACTGCAACAGTTATTAACTACTCATGGTTTTCTACACTTCTCTTTCCAGGGTTGAGTGGAGTTCCTCATCTTTGTGTGTCTTCACTTTCCTATCTATGTCTTTTCCTTCACATTCTTCCTTTTTCCCTATTAGTCTCCATTCCATGTTTCCATATTTTAGATGCACCTTGCTTGGATTTTTGATAGCTAGAAACAATCTCATGCTTATTTTTCCTTTGCAAATATGATAAGCTTTATTAAATCATTTCATTTACTTCTACTTGATTCTTTTAAGATTTGAAAATCCTTTAATATTTTCCTTACAACTTCTCAAATAAATCCTTGATCTCCTAAGTTTGTACATCTAATCAGGGGAATTTTCCTCTATCCTCTTCCCAACTTAGTCTTGTTCCTAATTATTTTGAGATGTATTTGTGTTTTCTTCTACCATTTTTTTGCTCATTCCTTATTTCCGTGTTGTAATCTTGTTTCTTCTTATGTTTTGCTACACACACTCATTTGCTTGTTAAATCAAGAATAAATAATTAAACATGTTCAATCATCACCTTGAAATATATACACCTAAGCATGCAACTCTAAAGGTGGCCACAAGATCATTCCCATGTTAGTACGAAGGTTAGAAGGAAAAATATCACATCAATATTTCATCAAGATTAGTATCCACATCAACTATAAGTATAACATGCAACACACATCTAACAATTAGAAACAACAGTTTAGATTTTATCAATCTCCTTAACCTCAATTCTACTTTCAAGGTTCTAATATTGAACCTCTATTTTAATATTACTCTATAACATAGTACTCATTTTCTTTTTTAAGTACCATTTAGTCTAAGTTTTGAACCTTGGATTTGTTCCCACTCATGTAATTGAACCCCATCTTCGTCCAAAAGGTCTAGTCTTGAATTATTTCTCTAATACCACTCTATAGTCCTCCATCCCACCCTCTTGTCCTATCTTCGGATGTGTGAAGTGTTACTTCTTTGATTTAATATAAACTGCAAGGTATGTTATGAAGATGGGGTTACAAAAACCTCCTTTTATCAAATTCTTCAAATCTCAAAATAAATTCCATAATTTCATTCTGCTTGTTAAGATCTTTCTAGTCATATAAATTTCACCCCAATTAGAATTTTGGATTGAAAAATATTCCCATCGGAATATTAACCAATTATATTAGGCCATGTCATCATTATGGTACCATATGGTGTCCATGTGTTCCCTATCTATAAACCCCCCATGGCACTTCCACATCAAAACAACATGGGGTCCACTCTATGCACATACCATGGTAGAATGGCTTACTCCATAGTTATATCCGGTCAAAGGCATATCTAGGCCTGCACCTAGGTTTTCATCCTTGCCACACCTAGATCCCTAAGCTACCATATACGAATGATCTATGACGTTAATCTGGCACAAGGCTCACCTCATACCATGCAGTGTCCATGTTGTGTCCCTCATGGCACTAGATCATAAAATTAATATGGGGTCCACTAAGTCCCTACACCTTGGCATTTATTGTTGTTCTCCCATTGTTTCTAGATATTGGCCATCCATTCCTTTTACCTTTGTGATTCCCTTCAACAACCCAAATGTCTATAACTCTACATTCACTCTACCTTCGAGGGTAATCTAGCTTAGCACCCATCTGATCATGCACATATTTGATTACCCTTTTCCACCACCATATTTCCATATCTTAGATACTATAAAGTTATGAAGTGGGAGATCTAGTCTAGATGAGATCCTGACTCCTCTTAAGTGTTGGACACTACCAACTTCTAGATCCCCTAAATCATCAAATACAAAAAAATATTAACATGGGATATCTAGCCTTCGAGGATATCTGAACCATAACATAAGTGAGTACTTTGTGCTAGCTTTGGAGCCCAGATTCACCAATTACTCTAGTGCACTAAGTAGTAAAGAATTATGGGATTTTTTGGAATTTCTTAAGGAAATAGAGTAATAGCCTAGATGCCAAATTTCATGGTGGCAAAGCCTGAGGCTGAACCTTGACCTCAAATGGCTAAAGCAAGTTTGTAACTCACTCTTAAGATTTTTATCAAGAATTTCCTATCATGGTGAATTTGGAATAATTAATTAGAGTTATTATCCAAGCAACAATAATAAGAAAATTGTAGATATTTATACTTTATAACAACTTTGACAAGACAAGAACCTTCAAACATAGCCATGTAGAAACTTAGCTCTAAGCATACAAATAACTCATAAATAATTAATATGGTAGCAGTTGCATGGCGCTACCAGTCATTAGAACCATAATTTCGAAGATAACTAGCATTGAGTGTAATAACAACTTTCAAGTATTTCCACATGAATATGCATGATTATATTAATAATTATCGATAGAACAAGCCCATTATAGCCTTAGGTCCACATATTCACAACATTATACTTACTTGAATAAATTGATATGGCTAACAACTAAAGGAGGGATTTCAACTCTCCACCCAACCATAGGCCAACTACACTACAAATCTCTCTTGCAACTAACCACCCTCGATCTAGATCTAGAGATTGAAGAGATACTTGCTAGAGGAAATTTTCACACCAAGGATTCTTCAAACACTCTGTAGATGGAGTCTATTATCTGGGTGTTTTATCAACTAATATTTGAAGGTAAGCATCACAATGACTATCTTTCTCTTTGAGACCAATCACAGGGCTCCCCCCTTGCCTAGTCGGGCTATAATTTAGTTCTAGGAGACTGAATCCACTATATAGGTGGTATATGGTCCTTTTTTTCATGGAAAGCATGTAGGGGCTTGCAATCCACTGTCTAGGTGGTTTCTTAGCTCTTTTAGCAAGCACCACAATGGCTCATATGAAATTTTCAAGAGGTTTATCATACATATAGAAAGCACCCAAGTGGCTTATTAGTTATTCAAGAAGCACTAAGTGGTTCAGTCCTTCACTGAGCCTCTCTCTAGCCATTGAAGATTAGACTCATGATAGGGCCTTCTCATTACAACATGTGGAATGACACCTTAGATATCAGAGCCCTAGATCAGAGATAATCCAAACCAATCTAGTATTTTTAACTACTCGCAGCTCTTTCTCCTCAGCTACATGTTTTTCTTTACCTATTATCCACTGTGAGAGTTCATTTACATTTTGTCTTCGCATATGTGTTCTCCCTTCTCTGTTTCTTTTTGTTGGCTTGTGTCACCCCCTACCACTATTCACCCTTCTCTTCCTCTCAAGGCATTTTTTCCCTATCTCAATCCACAAGGAAGGAGTAGGGATGGGCATTTTCCTACACCCATTCTACGCATTTCAAAAATATAATGCTCGTTAGCCCAGAAAGAACCATTGTCTAAATGTCGTTAACATAAATAAATGAGTTGGATATGGCCTACTCAAAGCATACCGCAAGAAATTCAAGCAACACATGCAACCCTCCCCCTTAAGAGCTTTGAATCTATCTTCCTTCCTTTATCCAACTATGAATTCAATTTATTTTCATAAATTTACATATGGTCAAAAATTCCGCACAATTATGTTTACATATATGAGGTGCATAAAAAAGGACTATTAAAATATTTTGATTCATCCTGGTGACCTCGAGTCAATTAGATTAAAGGAGAAGAAGAGAATCATAAATAGTAGATGTGGGAAAGCCGATGAAAGGATAAGTCGAGAGAAGAAACATTTAGGAAACCTCGTGTCAATTCTCTTATCCAACCTTTTCCTCCTCCTTTCCAACATCCAGTATTTATCTTCCTTTCTTCTTCCTTTAATCTGCTCAACTTTTGGTACTACGAATGAATCTAGATACATGATTTGAAACATCTACGATCATCAAAATGAATACTATGAAGGAAACTTTAGAGAATTCGCTATCTAATAATTCATCCCACGAGAATCTTAAATCTGCTAAGCCTAATTTACATTATCTTCAAAACCTGTAAGAATAACGTGTGCCTTATTGTAAACTTATAGAGCATACGCATATGTTTTTGCAAGGTTAGATGCAATGGTGGATCATTAACAAGATAAATGAATTCAATTGTTTTCGTTTCTATTTGATCAGCTTGGAACATACATTCATTCCATTAATTGATCCCTTCAATCTATTTATAGATTCCCTTGACATGCTTCCATCGAGAAATTGCCAATCACTTGATCTAATTGTACAAACCTAAACAGTTGAACAAGCTACTTTGACCTACAAGCATAAATGCTCAATACATATAAATAATTGAACAAACTACATTAACCTAATAACTTAAGTGACATAGTATATTTTATAAAATTAGCACTAAAAAATATACCTATATTTACACTCTAACTAAAACTAGAACCATATCTACATAACTTCTACAAGAAAATAATCATATAGATAAAATTTAAATAAACTTCATTACAAACTAAATCACAAAATAAAAGAACAACCAACCCCACCTCAAATTTTAAATCTATAATTGCTTAATGTTAAAAAAACAATAACTTAACGTCAAAAAAAAATGATAAAGACATAGTATTCTACTACTACATTAATTTAAATTTTTCTTTCATACCTATAATAGGTGGTTCTCCGTTGGTTAAGTTTCCTTTCATTATGATTTACGATTGCAAAGCATGGTGTCACTCTTGTTTATATAGAAAATAGGGTCAATGTTGTCTTTCGAAACCATAATTATTAGGATTTATGATTACAAATCATGGTGTCACTATTGTTTATATAGAAGATAGGGTCAATGTTGCCTTTCGAAACCATAATCAATTTCCATACACTCAATAATGCTAGCGTTCAGTGTATATCATCATAAGTTCTCCACATCATAAGTGTGCCACATCATAAGTTCTCTTTAGAAATATTAGGAAACGTTTACTTTATTAGGAAAAGGAAGGGTTCTCGTGAATGGCATCGATGTCACCTTTTCTTTTATTTCCTGTGAGAAGAATAACGAAGGCACCATTACTTTTTTTTAGTGTGAGAAGAATAACATTATGAGCATAATTACTTACATTATAGTAAGCTTTCCCACAGTTTAAAGATGTTAAAATTGTATTTATAAAAACAACCAGTAATAAAATTTTAACACATAACATATCTAAAGTGTCAACCATGTACATATCTAAAGTGTCAACCATGTTTATGTAATACATAAACCCGCTAGCATGGGATTGTTTAGAAACTAAACACTTTACCAGTTTTTGGAGCTTTAGACTTATTTGGTTGAGAATCGATTAGGTAAATTAATTGCTATTTTGAAATCCACTTTGAAATCACTCAAAAAAATACAATGATAATAGTGTGGTTGATATAATAAAAAACCTCAACCTAATATCAGAACCTTGAATCAAGTTCAATTCCCTATTTGCAAAATATTAAATTTCCGCACTTACTTTGTTGGGAATCAATCGCATAAACTAACAGCTAACCACCGCTCTAAAATCCACACTGTACCACTCAAGAAAAACTCAACACAATTTCGGGTTTTCAAAGGTATTAGTATACACATTGGTGGCCCCCATGTCTACAGTGTAAATCACGTCTCTTCAACATCACTCATCATGATGTCCCTTCGCATGTTGACATTTTTTTCTATATAGAGAGATGCTGTTCACGATGAATTGTTTCTCCAACGTGCCACCAACTTAGATTTAAAAAAGTACTTTCTACCCAGCAAGGAATCCACCGTTACGCGGATTGGTCGGTGTAAAGCACTTATGTACAACCAGAAAGCCAGAAAAGAAAGCTTAGATTTAAAAAAGTACTTTCTACCCAGCAAGGAATCCACCGTTACGCGGATTGGTCGGTGTAAAGCACTTATGTACAACCAGAAAGCCAGAAAAGAAAGAAAAGTGAAGGGCGTTCTTCCCTACGTGTATAAAGTCCTCACTCGTCGGTTTGGGCACGGGCTTAAACCTCCTTATCAGAATATTCGTACAGCAGAAAGCTCGGAAATTTTGAATATGGAAGGCCATTGCACTGAGTTAGAAGGCCGCAAAGATGTGGAATCGAACTCGGATTACCTCAGTTCAGATTTGTCAGGCTTTAACGACGGCGTGCCTGCAATTCCATCTCTCCATGAGCGGAGATTGTCATGCACAGCAGTTGAAGAATATAAGGATGTTATGAGCCTGAATGTTAAGCTGTCTCACAGGCGGGCGATCTCGTGTTCCTTTAGCCCTCCAGATCAGGAGGCAGCCAAGAAAAAGGAATCGAATCGTCAACGATAAAGGGCATTTAGGGTTTTTTATTAATCAAAATCTTTCTGCTAATGCATGTTTTCTGTTTTAATCTGTTAGAAAATCAGTGTTAAGAACAAAAGAGAACTACTCTTCATATCTTGGACTGCAAATTAAAGCGTTGCCATCGATGAATTTTTTTG
Source organism: Pinus tabuliformis (assembly GCA_031772625.1). Classification (NCBI taxonomy): domain Eukaryota; kingdom Viridiplantae; phylum Streptophyta; class Pinopsida; order Pinales; family Pinaceae; genus Pinus; species Pinus tabuliformis. The sequence goes on from CM062809.1 coordinate 755,722,630, forward strand.
CCTGGTTTGTTATGCTTTCCACGTTTTTTCAGGAAGCACAATTTGTATTAATATCTATGGAGAAATTTACTACAGCCGTTGTTCCAAAAAACAATAGCCAATTTTCATTGTCTATTAGTTAAAACACGCTGTAAATGCAGGTACCGCCTACCTAGTTAAAACACGCTGTAAATGCAGGTACCGCCTACCTTCAATAAGAAAATAGCAAAGATAATCTATGTATAGCAAAGATAATCTATGTATGGGGGACTGTATGATATAAACTAGATACAAAAGTAACAAAATTACAACCCTCAGAGATATGCCTGATTTAGGATACAGTATAACCCTGTTGAGAAAGAAAAACACCATCTACGATGGAGATAAAAATCCCAGCTCTTAGAGGACACTCTTTTATGCCCTGTGACCAGGCAACCGACTATTCATCAATCAAGAACAGAAACAGACCTCAGTATTGCCCAGGAGATACGCTATATCCTTAGAAAAAGAAGGTGCTCCATGACATAGATGTTGTTTTCCCAGTAAATTTCCATATACCATTTACCAAGTTCTTGGGACACCTTTTTTTTATAGTCTGTCAGCGTGCTCGTTTTGAGATCTGCCTATGTGCTGGATTGAGTAGCCATTTTGTAGTTGCCAGTAGACCTCAATTCTCTTCATCCATCCTAGTAAAGTGAGGTTGTTTATGAAGGCCTTTTCTAATACATGATCGATTATAATCTTAGAATCTCCGTATACATGTAAGACAGGAATGTTTAAAAAATTGATTATAATCCTGGAATCTCCATGTAAGACAGAAATGTTTAAAAAATTGCTGAACCATAATAAGTTGTTATGCTTTCAACGTTACTAGCAACTACTGAAAGGTTTTCAAATAAAAATCGAAAATTTATAGATAAATTCAAATTCGATTCTTGGATTATGCATCTTCAAAAATAAAGAAAGGAGTGGGACTGTAACCAAAATAATCAAATAGCAAATATTGGAATTGGAATTTTTTAATTTTGTTTATTTAGGATTGGAGTCGAATTGGGTGTAATTTTATAATCGATATTACTATTTTGAGCACTTAAAATTTCCTCTGTGGTATGTCATCACGACACAGATTTACGAGGCCAGACTAAGATTTCTTTTCTCTGTGGTATATCGTCACAACGCAGATCTATGAGGCCGGCCTAAGCTTTTTACGATCATGCACCTGTTTATTAAGACATCACAACAAGAATAAAGGGGCTTTAATAGTTTCTTCTGTCATCATCCTGTTTGACCAGAAGATTCTGTCAGTGTTATAGCACACATGTTGATCATATTTCCTATAGTGCTCCAAACTTGAATGAAGAGACTAGTAACGACAACAGGAAGTTGGATTTATTTATCTTCTTGTTTTACCAGATTGTTCTGTGAGTCGTATAGGTAAGGGTGCCAGGTTTGAATCATGGGATTATTAACCTTACCAAAATGTTATTTTCGGTAATACTCTTGTTGGACGAGGACACTGTGTCAGTTTTATTAAAGCACACAGGTTGATCAGGAGCTTTAGGTGTGAAACATGAGAAGTTTTCTTTTTAATCATTGTTGTTTACTGATTTTGGACATTGGAGATAGCGGAAACATTATTCTTAGCAGATTCACTCACACAGATTTTTTTTCTATTGACTCACCTACAAAACCTAATTCCAAAAACATCAAGGAAAACTAAACTTATAACCTCTAAATAACAAAGTGATTTAACAACTAATACTCCACAACCAACTAAATACCTTAACCACAAAGTAATTTAACAACTAATACTCAACAACCAAATACTTTAACCACCCGTAATCAACTAGTTAAGCTAGCCCTCCCGCTTGAAACAAGAGATTTTTAACCAAAATAGGATGTTGCTAGTATCCGTACAAGTGGGAAAGGCTTTTTAAGCCGTTGCTTTGCTATAAGTTGAATTCAAGTTAAGATTATTAGCAAGCAGAGTGGACTGGTGGCATACTTTTATACATCTTAAATTGATTTTTGCTTTGCTTGTCATCGTTACCAAGGGGAATGGCATGTTCTCAATAGCATTATAGCGTTAACATTATAGCTAGACGGGTAACAATCGGAGATAATGTGTATACGGTAAATTTAGAATTGGTCTGGGATTTGGGTGAGAAAATATCTCAACAAATTTATATGTGTATAATATTTATAAGTAAATATAATGTAAAAAATAATTTCCGGTGTGCAATCTGATTTTCTAAGGGTTGGCAAAGCTTGTTTGGGCCTGGGCTGGCCTCCCTCCCTTATGGGAGTGCCAAGGGAAAGTAGAGAGAGTATGTCTGCTTGTGTAGTTTTCTTTATAGAATAGATTTTCCGTTGGTTGTGTTTTATTCGTATGGGCATTTTAATCGCAACCGAAAGAGCTCATTCTATGTGTGCGTGAGTAGTAGGTCGTTCCTTGCCTATTGTGTGTGAAGTCTTCGACGCGAAATAAAGACGTTTCAAATCGGTGAGGGGCAACAGACGAACAAGGATCTTGATGGATCAAGTTGAAAGATGGGTGTAATGACCTGGCTGAATAATCAGTTTGACGAGGCGTGTTTGTCAGGCCAGGTTAGCTCAGAATTAATGAGCGCAAAACAACTGAGTGAGTATTATTCATTCAACTATTATTATTTATACAAATACAAAAACGGATCAGTTCATCTTCTTAGATGACTGTCCGGCTTCACCTCATCCGTTTCAGATTAGGTGTCAACATTCCCCCCTTAATCTGAAGGGATGTTGGTGAGTCCAAGCATCGTTCTGAATCTTTCAAGCTTTTCTCTTCCAAGCGCTTTGGTGAAGATGTCTGCAATTTGCTCGTTTGTGGAACAATGACGGAGATGGATTGTTTTGGCCTCAACATGATGTCGGATCAGATGATATTTAGTATTGATGTGCTTAGTACGATCATGGAATTTTGGATTCTTGGCCAACTTTATTGCAGATGTGTTATCAATCATGAGTGGAGTAGATTGTATTTGTTTTACTTGCAAATCTTCAAGAATTTTCCTGAGCCACACAATTTCTTTCGTTGCTTCAGCTGCTGCCACGTATTCTGCTTCTGTTGTGGAATCTGCTGGTACTGATTGTTTGCGCACAGGAGACAGCTCCTGATCCAAGACTCATAGCATATCCTGAAGTAGATACCCCAGTTTCTTTGTCTCCATCGAAGTCTGAATCAGAGTATCCAATCAAGTTGAAGTCGTCCACCTGTGTATACTTGATTCCAAGGTCTTGAGTTCCCTTCAAGTACCTTAGAACTCTTTTTGCAGCAGACCAATGTCCCTCACAAGGCTTTTGCATAAACCTGGAGAGGATTCCAACAGCAAATGAAATGTCTGGTTTGGTAGTAGTGAGGTAGATGAGACTTCCTACAAGCTGTCTATACTTTGTTGCATCCTCAAATTCTTTTCCTTCAGTAGATGTGAGCTTCAAGTTTTGTTCCATTGGAGTAGAAAGGGGATTGCACTCTGTCATGCCAAATCTGTATAACAAATCTCCAATGTATTTCTTTTGAGAAAGAAATATGGACTTTGGATGTTGGGTTACTTCAATGCCAAGATAGTAATGAACATAGCCCAAATCAGTCATTTCAAAAAAATTTCCTAATTCTTTCTTTATGGATGCAATATAGCTTTCATTGTTCCCTGTCATTAAAAGATCATCTACATATACCACAAGATATACAACTGTTTTTCCAACTTTCTTGACAAATAAAGTTGCATCATCAAGATCAAAATGTTTGAAGTTGAGTTTCAGAAGATGCTCAGTTAGTTTTTCATACCAGGCTCGTGGTGCTTGTTTGAGGCCATACAAGGACTTCACAAGTTTGCATACTTTGTGTTCATGTCCTTTCACAGCAAATCCTTCAGGCTGGGACATAAAAACATTCTCTTTTAGATCTCCATTCAAGAATGCAGTTTTTACATCCATTTGATGGACTTTCCAACCGTTCTGAGCAGCTAGTGCAAAGAGTGTCCGGATGGTGGCCCATTTTGCTGTGGGAGCAAAAGTTTCCTCATAATCGACCCCTTCCTTCTGTGCAAATCCTTTTGCCACAAGCCTAGCTTTGTGCTTGTCAAGTGAGCCATCAGCTTTGTACTTGTTCTTGTAGACCCACTTGCAGCCAATTGGTTTGGTTCCAAATGGAGGATCAACCAGCTTCCAAGTGCCATTCTTTATGAGGGCATCATACTCCTTCTGCATCGCTTCTTTCCATTCATCATGAGAAGCAGCTTCTTTGAAGGAAGTTGGTTCAAAATCTGTAGACAAGTTCAATTCACAATCATAAGTAACATCCATATCAACAGGTGAATTAGAGTTATCTACATCACCTCCATCTTGTCGGTTTGAATTTCTGGTTCCTGTTTTTCCAATTTCATCAGGATGAACACTTTCAAGTGTCTTTGTCAGCCACTTTGGGGGACCTTTCTGAGATGGTCCAGGCTGTTCTGTTGATGGAGTTCGGTCTGAATCAAGATTGAGTCTCCCAATTCTATCAATTACATCACTTAAAGCATCATCCGTTGTTGGAGTGTCATGCAGGGGAGATTGTTCTTCAGAAGAAGATTCCACATGTTGATCTAGTATAGGAATCCCCCCTTCAAGATGTGGAATCTGATTATCAAACTCTTGAAATGATTTTGGTTTTGTGAATCTATCCAAGCGATCAAGTTGCCGCTCAACAACACTGTCAGATTTGGATGATTCAAGAAAAATGACATCTCTAGATAAAACAAACTTTTTATTTACTTCATCATAAAGGCGGTATGCTTTAGATGTGTTTGAATACCCCAGGAAGATACACTTACGACTTCTAGCACCAAGTTTGTTTCTATGTACCTTTGGTATTAAAGCATAACAGGTGGAACCAAAAATCCTGAGATGTTTTACCGAAGGAACATGTCCATACCACAATTCATAAGGAGTCTTGTTTCTTATAGCACTAGATGGACATCTATTCTTTATATATGCAGCACATAGAACAGCATCAGCCCAAAACATTGTCTTTACATTTTTGAAGAAAAGCATGGATCGTACCATATTCAAAATTGTTCTGTTCATTCTTTCAGCTACACCATTCTGTTGAGGATTATAAGGCACAGTTGTTTGATGTTTAATCCCATGTTGGCGAAGATAGTGTTCAAATTCATTTGATGTATATTCTTTTCCATTATCAGTGCGAATAGACCCAATATGAGATTGTGCATCATTTTCAATCCATTTATGAAAATTCTTGAATGTTTGAAAAGCATCAGATTTGTTCTTCAAAAAATAAACCCAACACATTCTGGTGTAATCATCAATAAATGTCATGATATACTTATTTCCATTTGCAGAAGGAACAGGCATTGGACCACATAAATCTGAATGAATAAGTTCAAGCTTCCTATGTGCTCTTGAATGTGAATCATGAAAAGACTGTTTGCTATGCTTTCCTAGAATGCAAGCATCACATTGTTTATGTTTTCTAGGAATTGTAGGCAAACCAGCAACACCATTTTTCTTCAACAAGCGGAGACTATCATAGTTTAGATGTCCAAATCTAGCATGCCATAATAAACTTGATGGAATTGTACCTTCATCATGATGAGAAATATATGAAAAATGCTGTGCATGAGCAGAGGTTCCTTGCAGTTTAAGAAGTCTTTCTTCTTCTATACCCCTCATGACAAGTGAGTGGTCAGATGCCTTTCTTACCTCAAGCTTGCCATCAAACATGTGAATGGAGTGACCTTGCTGGCGGATGTGGACCAGGGACAGCAAGTTTCTCTTCAGCTGTGGGAGATATAGAACATGATCCAGAAGAAAGTCTGGAAGACCAGGCAATTTAAGCCTGATTGTGCCAAGCCCTGATGGCTTGATTTTTGACTGATCTGCAAAGTATACTGCTCCATCAACATTATCAGTGAAATCTTCAAAAAAATCTTTCCTATGAGTCATATGACAGGTTGCTCCTGAATCAAGCAACCAGTCATTTTTCGAAGAAGTAAGTGAAGCATTAAACAGATCTTCATTTACTCCAATGTTACATTGTGCCTCAATATAGTGAGCGGATTCAAGTGCTTTACCTTTGTCTGAGTCATCAGTTTTACCTTTCTGCTGATTTCTTCTCTGCTCAATCTTTTCCCATGGTAGCTTGCATGTAGAAGCATCATGAGATCCTTTTTGTTTGCAGCGAATGCAATGTAAGTCTGCCTTTTCTTCTTGATGGTGTCTGCCCCCCCTGCCTCTGAAGTATCTTCTTCTTTCTCTTGAATGCATACTGTAACAAAATATCTCTGCCAAAAACTTCTGTAAACAAAATCCTTCTGAAAAAAAAATATCTCTGCCAAAAACTTCTGTAAAAATATCCTTATATGATAGCCTTATGCATTCTCCACATATATATCACTGTTCAACAAAACTAGGGTGCTCACTGCTTACAAAAAAAAATAGCGCTCACATATATATGACTGCTTACATATATCAATGTATATCACTGTTTAAAAAGGGTACTCATATACATATATATGACTGCTTACATATATCAATGTATATCACTGTTTTTAAAAAAGGCGCTCATATACATATCATTTCTCCCATACAAATCAATGTATACCACTGCGCTCATATACATATCATTTCTCCCATACAAATCAATGTATATCACTGTAAAAAAAAGGCGCTCATATATTTCTCACATATATATATCAATGTATATCACGACCTTTAAAAAAAATGGCTCATGTACTTTCAATTTACCAACGCATACTATTCAACGATCACCAACCGCAGACGCCTTAATGGTCTCAACATTCAATGCACAAAGATAACCAACATCCATATGCACCAGCAGAGGCTTCAGTGTACAACGTTCAGGTCTCATATGCAGTGCATTTTTTAATCCAACAATTTGCAATTCCTCGATGCAGCAGAAATACGAGTCCTTCAAGAACAGGAATCTGGAGTAGGTTAATGCAGCGTTTAACCAAGTCAAGGCAGAGAGAGAGAGGTTTCGACCAATGGGAATGGGATTTGAATTCTGGCAGAGGGACAAATTCTGCGAAAACCTTAAGACGGTGCTCAAAAAGAGACGCAGTCTCAGCTTGCATACCACAGTCTCAAATAAAATACCACAGTGTTTAATACCACAGGCTACAAATGAAAAACGCAGTCACAAAGAAAGAACGCAGTCGGCTTGGAACTTCGGCGGCACAATAACAGTCAAAAACCCCATCCACACACGATGCAGAAATGCCCTCGAGGTTGGCATCCCCAGGCAGCGTGGATTTCCTGGCAAACTTAGGGCTCCTCTTTCTTTCCACTCGCAGATATTTACAGTTCTTACAAAAAAAGAGGGATACCACAGTGCAGCGTAACCACAGTTCAAAAAAACGCAGCGATTTCATAAACGCAGTCTTTATAACAGAAAACGCAGTCCATTATTACATACAATGCAGTCTAAAAAAACGCAGACACCATAGACTATTGATATCAGTGTTTGAATGAAACGCATCAACGTAGCTTACATTCAACAGCGCGCTCCACGCTCACCGCTCTGTTCTGTCAGAGGCGCTCAGATCACCGCCAGAAGCATGCAGACAGAGGTTTCATGAGGCAGTAGAAACCTGGCAGAGGCAGGAGTTATTTCTGGGACCTGTGCTCTGATACCATGTCAGGCCAGGTTAGCTCAGAATTAATGAGCGCAAAACAACTGAGTGAGTATTATTCATTCAACTATTATTATTTATACAAATACAAAAACGGATCAGTTCATCTTCTTAGATGACTGTCCGGCTTCACCTCATCCGTTTCAGATTAGGTGTCAACAGTGTTCAGTATCTGTTGGAACATTATCTGCGCTACAGTCGAACTACTACGCGCCAACCAGCTTGACCCGACTTGCCAGTCCATCTGGAGACTTGGAAATCCGTGTGGAGTTTACAGCTGCTCCAGATTTCTTAATTCAAAGGTGGCTCCTCTCCGAATGACTTCACTTCTCCAAAAGAATCTGGGATTCACGCTGTTGTTCTTTGACGGCTGCCACAGCCTCTTAGAAAAGGCATCTCGCTCTACGCAGATCACCTTTAGCAGCCAAGAGCAAGACAGGGAACCGAGAGCGAGAGTGTGGATCTACCAACGACTAGAAAATTCGGAATCGTTTCCCTCTTCAAAGCTCAGATCAAAGCCCGATGTGGCCATGAAGCTGGCAGATAACCATGGACCGAGAGTGTTACATTTTTATTTTGTGTCAAAGGCATTCGTGTCTAGCTCGAGTACTGTCACGCCCCTACACCTGCGGTAGTCTTCCAACCGCTTGTAGCGAGGTGCGGCACCACCGAACGCTTTCTTTTTAACAATACTAACATTAGTGGACTACGCCTACTTCAACATTAACATACTTAGTTTGTGTTTCGCAACCAAGTAAAAGCTTTATCCCTTATACTTAATGAAGCCCATACTCATTTATTATCCATATGCAATTAACCGAGAACATCAACAATTGCAAACAAGTATAAAGGGGAGGGGCAACTCCCCGTAATGTGAGTATGCCCGACAATTTTATTAAGAATATCAGTTTACAATACAACAGTGTGTCTTGGCCGAACCAAGTCTCACACTTAACCGAATTTTACAACAGGCAGGCCACCTGCCTTTTACAATGTATCGTGCACCTTTGCACAAGAAGAGGTGCTCACCCGAGCCACCCAACCTTCCTACCAAATCCTGCACGAAACTGTACACAAAACGAACCCCGTCACACTAGCCTCCACCCAAACTGGCATTAGAAATCCAAACTGCACCTTAGATAACAATGTGCATGAGATGTGCGTATCTCCTTATCTTCCTTGCGCAGATTTCCTTTCCTCTTATGCGTATGAGTGTATGATAGTTCGATGATCTTCAAATGAATCAACGCATGTTAATATATATGCGTCCTAACATAATTTCATGGTGGGCAGTGGCACTCCAACCGACCCCCAAAATACTCTCATTACACCCCTGCGTGCGTCCTTTCACAAGTCGGCCTGTTCACATGGTCGCTCCACGCACAAGGGTATAAGAGTTCATCGCATACTCTTATGACTTAGTTATTTTTCCACATATCGTTCATTGCTTCTATCGTCACACTTTCCGCAGCTCCGTCGTGTCGCGCGCCCGTCGCGCATGCCGACTCGCCCGCATTCATGCCCGGAGACCTTACATTCTCCTCCACCTAAAATCGTTGTCGTCCTCGACAACATACCATCATCCATGATGTTGTCTCCTCCACATAAGGCAAACATCACCGCAACATATGTAGAACCACTGTCATCTGCAATATGTTGTCCATGTGTGTGTCTCCTCCAAAGTGAAGAGATCATCTCATCAAACTGACTCTCGATGTGCCCCATTCAGGTCCATGAAGCCCTCTCCATCATCTGCAATGTGCCATCCTCAAGTCTTCATAGAAACAAGTATGCACTTGTCTCACCTATCCATGTGCTGCCCATGATCCTCGATCAAATCAGCTCTCATGTATAGAAAGTCGTTGAGTCTCGGCTCAACCCATGCTCAAGTGTATCACCAAAGCATCATCATCATCATTGTAACTTCATCACCTCAAAGTGCCTCTTATCGATCCTCTACATCAAGTCACTCTTCCAAGCCATGCCCATACATGCACTTTGAAAGTATGCATCCCATACTGCATCAAAGTCACCTGACCTCAGCTCCTCAATGTATTAGATCTTTAAGTCCACCATACATGAAGTCCCTAAAAGTCACAACAATCTCATGTCCTCATGAGCTCCATAACTCATCCCCATGTAGTAGGAATGCTCCATAGCTTCTCACAAGTCCATCCAAGTCTTCAATCAACTCTCGATGTGCCCCATTCAGGTCCATGAAGTCCTCTTCATCATCTGCAATGTGCCATCCTCAAGTCTCCAATCTTATCAACTCTTGATGTGCCCCATTCAGGTCCATGAAGTCCTCTTCATCATCTGCAATGTGCCATCCTCAAGTCTCCAATCTTATCAACTCTTGATGTGCCCCATTCAGGTCCATGAAGTCCTCTTCATCATCTGCAATGTGCCATCCTCAAGTCCCCATGTCACACTAGCAAGTCCTCCTGCATAACATTCCTGCCCTAGCACTCCTCTTTGGATGTCCCTTGACGTCTCTACAAATGCTTCCACACAATGTCCTTGCATAGGTCTGCCATGCTCCATGTCTTCAAGTCTCCAACCTGATGTCCATGACTAAGCTGCCCATGTAGTCCAACCAAGTAGACACATCACAACATCTAGCCATCTCATCCAAGTCTTCGATCTTTGGTTTAGTGAACTCGGTCACCCAACCATCTCATCATTATGTCATGAGTCCCTTCATCATAGCTCCTCCACCAAAGTGTCCATTAAGACTCGCTCTTGGTCTTGGCCATGAGAATTCCACCCAAAACATCACAAGTGTGTGCCCTCCTCATTCTGTCCATGAGTCATGCCGGGCACTTAGCCAATTCTTCATGTGGCTAAAGCATGACCCAATCCTCCACAACGATCATCAAGTTCCACCCTTGTCCTGGGTCCTTGCACCTTTCATCATAAGGTCACAAGTAACCCCAACAAGCCATGCAACGGTTGACAATCCTTACTTCTCCATACAAGGTTCCATCATAGTCATCCATGGTAAGATGTCCTCTTGCCTTGGCAAACTGGATTTGCCCTTCCCTGCACATGGTCCATCTCCCAAATTCCCAAATGAAACACAAGTACCATTACTTACTTCATCATCATGAGGCTCCTCCATGTGAGTGACCTCATCCATACATGTTGACAAACTTCACGATCGTGGTTCAACTTGATCAGCCTCAAGTTCATCCTCCGTCGTAGACATGTCTGCAACATCTTCGATCATCACGGCTTCCTCTTCCTTGATGGCACAATCTGCAACTTCACCCTGCTCCATTGTCCAACCGAGTTGAAGAAGCTCTTCCTCAACATCCTTCTCCAAGGCTTCAAGTTCTTCACGGATTCGGGGTCTCTCTTGCTTCAACCTCTTCAACCTGTCCAAGGTAAACAAGAGCTTCCTTCCACCTTCTTCCAAACTCGCCATGCCTTGTTGTCAACTATCACGAGCAACCTTTGCTAACCAGCTCCAACCGAGCTCTGATACCAACTGTCACGCCCCTACACCTGCGGTAGTCTTCCAACCGCTTGTAGCGAGGTGCGACACCACCGAACGCTTTCTTTTTAACAATACTAACATTCGTGGACTACGCCTACTTCAACATTAACATACTTAGTTTTTGTTTCACAACCAAGTAAAAGCTTTATCCCTTATACTTAATGAAGCCCATACTCATTCATTATCCATATGCAATTAACCGAGAACATCAACAATTGCAAACAAGTATAAAGGGGAGGGGCAACTCCCCGTAATGTGAGTATGCCCGACAATTTTATTAAGAATATCAGTTTACAATACAACAGTGTGTCTTGGCCGAACCAAGTCTCACACTTAACCGAATGTTACAACAGGCAGGCCACCTGCCTTTTACAATGTATCGTGCACCTTTGCACAAGAAGAGGTGCTCACCCGAGCCACCCAACCTTCCTACCAAATCCTGCACGAAACTGTACACAAAACGAACCCCGGCACACTAGCCTCCACCCAAACTGGCATTAGAAATCCAAACTGCACCTTAGATAACAATGCGCATGAGATGTGCGAATCTCCTTATCTTCCTTGTGCAGATTTCCTTTCCTCTTATGCGTATGAGTGTATGAGAGTTCGATGATCTTCAAATGAATCAACGCATGTTAATATATATGCGTCCTAACATAATTTCATGGTGGGCAGTGGCACTCCAGCCGACCCCCAAAATACTCTCATTACACCCCTGCGTGTGTCCTTTCACAAGTCGGCATGTTCACATGGTCGCTCCACGCACAAGGGTATAAGAGTTCATCGCATACTCTTATGCCTTAGTTATTTTTTCACATATCGTTCATTGCTTCTATCGTCGCACTTTCCGCAGCTCCGTCGTGTCGCGCGCCCATCGTGCATGCCGACTCGCCCGCGTTCATGCCCGGAGACCTTACAAGTACAGTCTAGAATCCTACACCGTGGTCATCATGGGTGTGTTTGGTAGTGTAATGATAGTTGAAATCTTTGATTCCTTTCATAAATCATGGAGGGTTGCAGGGGAGCTACGCAGGGATTTAATGGAGAGGAATAGGAGTGGAGGGGTAGTTTTCTGTGATGGTTTCTTCTACTATCTGACCTGAATTCCTTGTGGAATTATGGGTTTCAACATACGAGATGGGACCTCCATTGTTTAGACCTTACTCTTGCAGAACAACAACGATAATAGAGTAATGAAATTGCCGCGGATTGCGGTTGCTAGTCGCCAAATTGTCAATATTGTCGATCTTGAAAAGTTCATTAATGATGGTCCAACAAAAATGGTCCAACAAAAACTTGTGTTGAATATAGTTCAAGTGACTACTTCCAAGGAATTATGGGTTTCAACATACGAGATGGGACCTCCATTGTTTAGACCTTACTCTTGCAGAACAACAACGATAATAGAGTAATGAAATTGCCGGATTGCGGTTGCTAGTCTCCCAATTGTCAATATTGTTGATCTTGAAAAGTTCATTAATGATGGTCCAAGAAAAACTTGTGTTGAATATAGTTCAAGTGACAACTGGAAGTAGTGGATGAAGAAAGAGTGATGTTCACAAAAATTTCAGAGTGGATGTTAGCCTTGATGAAGACCAGTGAGAAAGAGACTAATTGTATTGTTGTAATATGTATTCTCTATATTGTAATTTGTGTTATTTAAATTTTAACATATAAATCTTAAGAGAGGCACTTTGAGATAATGTTTACATGGTAAATTTAGAATTGCTTTAGTATTTGGTTAAGAGAATATATCAATTCCTATATTTATATTTAAAATTAATTAGATCTCAATCCAACTATATATTTATATAATATTTATGAATAAATATAATGTTAAAAATAATTTGCTTACAATTTGATTTTCTAGTACAACATACATGGTGTATACTGTGTATAGATTGTAAATTGTGTATCCCACTTGAAACAATATATATTAACCAAATTAGGACGTTTCTAGCATCGGTACAAGCGGGAAAGGCTTTTTATGCCCTTGCTTTGCTATAATTTCGATTATTAGCGAGCATAGTATAATGGTGGCATACTTTTAGACCCCTTGAGTTGACTCTTGCTTTGCTTGTCATTATTACTAAGGGGAATGACATGTTCCTCAAAAGAATTATAGAGTTAACACTATAGCTAGAGGGAAAGCATAGTGTATAGATAAGGTTCCCATTGCACGAATATAAAATATGAATGATTTGCATTTTTGTTGATGATAATTAATCTTAGATTAGGCATTTCATCTCAGCTCGAGTATAAAATTCATTTTCAGTTTTATATGTGAGAATAATACATGTAAATGGATGAGTCGTTTTTTAAAATAAATTGTGAAATGAGTTCATCTATAAGGTTATAAATTCATTTCGTTAAGTATTATATATTTTATTATTATGATGATTAATATTTTATTATTATGATGATTAATGATAATTTGTTTTTGAATATGGAAATGTAGAGATGGAAATTTATTTTTATTTATAGGTTAATTCTAGAGGTTTCATTTTATTTTGTTATACGTTGGTATTTAGGAATATGTATTGAATATTATTATTTCTGAAGAAAGAGTAACATAAAAAAAATTAATAGCTCACACAGCTTGAAATTTATATGGTGAAAATTTGACAGTGTGTCATGGAAACATTTACCAAGCAAAGTAAAGTATTTTATTATTAAGGGAACCAACACCATCGTACAAATTACCAAATATTTATCTGAAGTAGATTTTAGTTTTTACAAGTTCTTTTAAATTTTTTCACTAATTCCATTTTCACAATAATTTACCTAATATCTCCTTAAACTTTTTTCTTTACAAAATGATACTTTATATCAATATGCTTAGCCTCCTAGACACTTCATATAAAAGGTTCTAGACAACTAAACATTCAACATATTGATCTCATTTATGTTTTTTCTTGCAAGAAACATATCATCAACACATAACACCAAGATAATGAATATATCATTCAAACTTTTAAAATAAATATAGTGGCATATTCACTTTCAGTATAAGTTTGGATGATCACTAAAGGAATACAACTTATTGTAGTATTCCTTGATGACTAGTTTAAGCCATACCATGAATTCTTGATCTTGCAAAGTCTTTTGTGATGTTAAAAAAATCCTTTTGATAGTTTCATGTTCATCCCCTCATCCAAATATCCATGTAAAAATATCGTCTCAATATCTAACTACTTTAACTCTAAATCGGGTAAAGAAACTAATGGTAATACAATATAAATAGAAAAAAGATTAACTACTGGTGAAAGGATTTGATGGAAATCTATATCTTCCATCTAAGAGTACCCCTTTGTGAATATTCTATCTCTATATCTTTCAAATTTACGATTAATGACTTCAATTTGTAGACCCACTTACACCCAACAAATTTTCTATGTTTATGAATTTCTAACAAGTCCCAAGTTTGGATTTTATAGGAGGCGTCATTTTCTTTTCCCATTTCTATCTTCTAATTAGCATTATCTACATTGTCTATTACCTATTGATAAAAAAAATGTTCTCTGTCATCAACAATAAAAACAATAGTTGAAACAAAATTAGCATATATAGTCCCAACTTTATCTTTTTCTCCAAGGCATCAATTTCTTCTTCCATTTCTACCTTCTATTTAGAATTATAGACATCATCTATTACCTATTAGTAAAAAAAATGTTCCCCATCATCAACAATCAAAACAATAGATGAAAAAAAATTAGCATATATTTTAGGAAGATTTTGTAGATCTTCTTAATGCTAGTTATTGAATTTTCATGTTCTCCTAAATATTTACAACATCAACAAATCGTTTATCCTTAGAACCTTATTTGTGCTTCCTAGTTCCTGCAAATGATTGAGTCTTCAACCTACTTTATTGATTTAGTGGTCATTGATTTTGTTTTAAGTCAAATTTACAATATTGGATTCAATGAAGGGGGATTCATCAAATAATGTGTCTCTGCTAAAAATGATTTTGTGCAAGGTAGGATCCCATAATTTATATCCCTTATCTAGATAATCATAATCAACAAATATGTGTTTTTCATTATGGAGTCGAGCATACAATGTTGATTTCCAGGATTAAGGCATAAACATTACTACCAGAAATTTCTAAATTTGAATGATCGTAACAATAACTTGTCCATGCCTCTTTAGGAATTTTAAAATCTATTGCAATTCATGTTCATTAATTTACATGATAAAAATATGTAGTGACTAGCTCTTCTCACATATCTTATTGCAAAATGACATTGTTGAGCATGATTCTTTCTCTTTCTAGAAGAGTCATGTTCATGTGTTCTACCATGCCATTTTGATAAGGAGATAAAAGTTTGATGTCTTTCAATGCTAGCTTATTTTCCATATTTTTCAAATTCTAAAGATGTCAACTCACTTATCTTTTCTTAAATATTTGATGGTTGTTTCTTATCTCTTTTCTACCATAACTCTAAATTTTTTAAATGTATTAAACACATAAATTTCTTTTCAAGACATAGACCCACACTTTTCTAGAGAAATGACCTAAAATATTACAAAATATGACAATAATCTAAAAGAAATTGTAGAAGATGATGCCCAAACAACTAAATGGATATAATCTAAAACACCTTTACTAGTATGACTTTCTACTATAAACTTCTATCTATACTACTTTCCAAAAATACAATCTCTGCAAAAATTTGAATTCAAGGATTTTAATCTTAGAAGTACCTTATGGTTTATCGATACCTATATTCATTTATCACTCATATGGCTCAATCATTAATTCCATAAACAAATATATTCGTTCACCTCCTCAGTTACCACCACTACTACATTAATTTGAGTGCTCCATTCAAACTTGTATATGTTTCTTATCTTTGTAACTTTCATAACCACTAAGGTACCGTTGTACACCTTAAGTGCTCTACCTTCACTTGTAAATTTGTAAGCTCCAAAATCCAAAACTCTAAAAAAAAGTTACATTATTCTTTATTTTAGGCACATATATAACCTATAAGAACAATATATAACCTAAAAAAAAGTTACATTGTTCTTTATTTATGTCATTATAATACCATCATTTATTTTAATCTTGATGCTTCCAACCCCAATAGTCTTACAACAAGCATTATCTCATGTAAGAACAATATTGTCATCAATAACTTGAGTAAGAAGAAAACCAACTTATATGCGTACACATATGATGAGAATTACTAGAATCTAGCAACCACTCTTCATACTATCAAAGTACATTACATGTAAATAAAAATTCACCCATCGTACCTATACCTACTTTAACTAGATTTACTTCTTTTCTAGAGCCTTCTTTGGATTCCTATTTATTTCAACAATATTTCTTCCTATTCCTTGACTTAGTACAATGTCAACATGTGATTTTACTCTTCTTTCCTTTTGACCTTGATTTGGATGTATCTCTCAACTTCTCTTCATTTTCTCTAGATTAACTTCCAACCACTATGGCTTGTTGTGCATATTGCAATACTGGATTTCCATTTAACCTCTTGAGATAAAAATTCTCCTAAAACACAATCATATTTAAAAGTATTGTTTTTACTAAAAGTAATAGAAGTGAATGATCCCATGATTCAAGGAACAAACACAACCATGTAATTGTATTATATTCCTAATCAACTTTAGCATCCATACTAGCCAATTGACATAGAATAGTATTATATACATTTAAATGTTCTACAATTTTATTACCATCTTTTGTTTTTAGAATTTACACTTGTCTCTTCAATTATATTTAGTTTGTCAAGTACTTTGTCAATATAAATGACAACCATTATGCTTTATTATCCTATTGTCAGTTTTTCTCCTATAATCTTAAACAAAATATCACTTGTAAGACATAATCGATTGTTGCTAAGAATTATTGCATACAAATCTTCTCATTCCTCATTAGTCATATTTGCAAGTTTCCTTGTCTTTTCACCTAAAGTCTTGTGTAGTCCTTATTGAACTAAAAAATCTCGCATCTTGATCTTTCATAATTCAATTTCTTTTTTACCATTAAACTTTTCTACCATGAACATGGTATTTGTCATCATCACCATTAATTCGCTACACAAATACTCCCTACAAATTGTTTTTGTTTTCCTTAATATGTCATTTCATTATATATATATAATTTCACTAAGAAAAATAGAATCCCATGGCCTTCATCAGAGTTTGAGTCTAAAAATAAATTACAGACCTCCAACAATTTTTTTAAAATACATATATATCTTCTCTATGAAACAAAAAAATGTGACCCCTCTCTCTCTCTCTCTCTCTCTCTCTCTCTCTCTCTCTCTCTATATATATATATATATATATATATATATATATATATATATATATATATCCTATCTCAAGATCTGGGGAAATACTCCCTATCCTATCCTCTTCATCGAAGCTGACATGTCCCCCTTTGAAATTATGACTATGTTTACATATTTGATGTATAAGAAGAAGCTTTACAACATGGAATCTAAGAGGTTCCCAAATATTGCTTCTAACATTAGTCAAAAACCCCACGTACATCTCAAGCGCAGGTGGCAAAAGGATGCCCATTCTTGGCTCAACCATTGAGGATTAAGGAGGAGATCATCATGGGAAGCAAGGATAGTGTCAAATATGCTATTACCTCCAATTTTAAGGACAAATTGTGGGATGATAAGGAGGTAGAGGATAAAGGGAAGCTAAAATACTATAAGGAGGTGATCAACCCCACCCTCGATAACCAAAATTATCTCTCTGCATTGACCAACACTAAGGAAAAATGAAAATCGCTAGGACAAGAACTATATCTCATGAACTTCGAAGTGAAACTCGGTGATGGTCTACTCCCAAGATTCCTTGGAGCAATAAAATATGTCATATTTGCGATACTAAGAGGGTGGAAGATCAAAACACTTCTTTGAAACTGACCTGCTCTTACCCACATTCGCTCTCAAGTCCCTAACATCTTCCACAGTTCCAATCTTCTTGACTTATTAAGTCAACCCAACTATAGCAATTTTGGATGTCTTCTTACCCTTCCTTTTTTATCATAGAAACAAAATTTTGAAGAATCTCAATTATATTATTTTTATTTTTATTTTTATTTTTCTTTTTCTTTTCTTAAGGTCCGATAGACCACATTGGTCTTAAAGGACGTTAATCATCACCATCATCATCATCATATATATATATACATATCCTTACCAAAAATATCACTATATGGATTTAAAAATATACACTTGTATAGTTTTGGCCATGCACTAGTGGGCCAGGCTCCTTCATTGTGGATTTGAGAATAATGTTCACATCTTTTCCTTTATGTGTCTAAAGCTTGTGAACTCATGCACTAGCAAGTTTTACCTCTTTGACTATTACTTGGATTTTGCTCTACGATGACTACTCAGACTATGGTCTATCACAACAACTAGGGCATTGCACGGGAGAAGGGTTTGGGTGCTACAGTTGGCACAGGAAACCACTACACAAGTTTTGGTTCAATTATGAGCCTAAGACATTCTTTATGTGCAATACTACTCAATTTCTATTTTATGGCCCTTTGCTCCACTATTCATTTCTTTTGTGTCTACTACATGATTATATGTCTCTCATTTTCTATACATGATGAATAAAACTTAGTCCCTTTTCACTTTAGATTTCTCCCAACTAAACTCCTCTTTACTTTGGATTTGGCCACTTCTTTCTTCTACACGTGACTCTCCTCTCCTCCTTTACATGGGTCAAATAGCTTCCATAGGCAAAGAAAACCCAAAGAAAATTAATGAGAAAGAAAAAATGACTCAATTATACAACACATATTTATACGCTAAAACCTTGAAAGCATGCAAAGAAAACATTCACAACGTAGATAAAGTATTTTAGGAATGTATAATAAAATTATATTTACAACCAACTAAACCTATCTCTCCAACTATTATCATGTCTTATACAAACCACCATGTGTTTAATAAAAAAATAAAATATTCCAAAAATTTAGTTTATTTTCTCTCTCCACTACCTCATAATAAGGTTTGTATAGAATCTCTAGCCAAGGGGCTTTCAACATGGACATGTTTCTTTTCTCCTCCATCTGTGCTTCTCTCCTCGAAACTGGATACCATTTGTCCATTAAGGTGTGCTTTATTTTCGCTTTTGATCAAGAAAATGCATCAACTTGTCCACAACTCAAACACTCCAAGAATGGCCTCTTTTTAGATTCATAGTAAAGAATCGCTCAAAACAACAATAATTTAATTCAATTGTTAAAGATAACCCAACTATCCAAACGACAACTTATCTTTTATGTGGACTATCGACTTAGACAAGTTGAGATACTTTGCAAAATTAAAATGGCCTGTTTTCATATTTATCTCTCTTGCAGTCTGCTTTACCAATTGTTACGCTACTAGGGAAAATGCAACTATTATCCACTTGAAAAGAATAAAATCTTAAAATAATAGGTGATTGGTTTGAATTATAATGAGTAACTCACCATGCGGTGGAGAGCGAGAATATGTATACACAATTTAAAAATCCTGAAACTGATCAGCGTAACTTAGTCTGATGACACCAAGAAACCTATTTTGATTGAATACTTCCACCAATTTCTCTAATTTACAGGAGGGGTCAGAACCACACTCACTATTCACACGCCATCCATCCTTCCTAGTTGGTAGACCATGGACGTTGGACCAGCTTGCTACTCAACGTTCTTTCCTGAAATTTATCACTTTTTGAAAGCGGTTAATTCAAGTTTCAAAGAAGTTCATCAAATTCGACTAAATTAAAGTTGATTTTTTATTTTTATTTTTATATAATATATATATAGCCAGACAAATTTTATGAAATATTTTTTTTAATGTAAATGTGTATATGTTACATTTAGTTTTGATGGTTAGTTTGGTTGGTTATTAAAATATATTTGTTGTTAGGTGTTGGTTATTAAAGTATATTTGATATTAAGAGGTTATGGGTTCAATTTTGTCAACATTCTTAGAGTCGGGTTCTTTGGTTGAGCCAACACGAAGTGATATTTTTGGTAAATCTGTTTAGATGTAACAACCACTCACTCATGTAAGACTCTCAACCACATAAAAAAAATGTATATGTTAAACATTGTATGTATCAATTAGAAATCATCTATATTAAAAAATGTTTTTAATAAATCAGTGTAATCAAAATGTATAATTCATTTTATATAGAACTTGGAAATGATATGACAATGAAAAAAATTCAATATCCACTTTATATGAAATATATATATATATATATATATATATATATATAATCAAATATAAAAAAAACAAAAAGATTTATTTTTTATTAATTTTTAGTAAGGAATTGATAACAAAATATTTCCCTCCCGTTTAGTTTAATAAAATATTTTAATGTCATGATGTGTTATATGTACTCCAAATAATGATAAAATTGTAAAATGAGTTATATGAATATTTTTTTAACCTTTTTTTTATTAATTTTTTTAATATAATTAAACTTTTTTTTTGTAGATAAAGGTTATAATTAAACTTTTTTTTTGTAGATAAAGGTTATATATATATATATATATATATATATATATATATATATGAAATTGAAGACAATGATAACAAGTTAATAAGTATTTATTTAATATTGAATGATGTCAATTTTTTTATATAATGCTCATATTATAGTACACATGTCATGTCATTAGAGTATAGATTGATATAATGAGAGTTGTAGAAATTGTAGAAAATTGTAATTTTTAAATTACTTTTTTGTAAATTGAAAAATAAAACCCATAAAAATTGTCTATTCAATACTTTACACCAATGAGAAAATGGATTTTTTAAATTTAATTACAAACCATTTGTGCTTATGGTACATTGTAATTAATATATAATATTATTTTTCAAATTATTTATATTTATTAGATATAGTAAATAGTAATTAATGATATAGTACACAAAAGTCAATTCTTGCCATCATTACACAATAAGAGCAGAGACATTTCTACCAATCGTATTTGAAATAAATAAAAACAAATTTTATTTAAAAATAATAAATTTAATTTCATAATGTTAAACTTTGGACAGATTTTAAAATTTTTTAGTCAAAGAAAAACTAATAGCATGTCAATGAAAAATTGAATACTGCTAATAAGGACACATTATTATAATTCTTACAATTAAAATATAACTCTTGTCATGGGATATGTAACTTGTTGCATATTAAACGATGAGTTAGCACATGCTATATATATATATATATATATATATATATATATATATATTGTTGGAAACAATGATAATACTAAGAGAGGGGTGAATCAATATTAAGGCTAATTTGAAACACTTAGACCTATTTACTTTTCTTATTCAAGATTAGCACCCATCCATATAATCAACAACATTATTTAATATGGCAGCAGCACAAAATCAACATACAAGCATACACACTATGAGTTTTATACACATGAGACACAAAGTTTTCACGTGGAAACCCTTTCAGGAAAAAACCACAAAGCTTGTTGTTGTTATTGATGTAAAATAAGAGCCCCTATTCTATTACATCAATCTGTTTTGTGAGCATCGACTCGCAGGAGACACCGACTAGTATGAAGTACCAACTCCCTCTTTTTGTAGACACCTATCTAGTTTAACAAAAGCACCTTGTGGAGCACCAATCTCATGAATTTGTTGCAAGCACCAACTTGCAGGTCCTTAGATTTATGCAAGCCCCAAATTACAGGAGGCACCAACCTCCAAGCCTTCTCAAGCACCCACTAGAAAATGGATGCACCAACTTCTTGTATGCAGCCACCAACCCACACTCAAATAAGAGTTGAATGTTCTCTGTAATTTGGCAGCCACTCTGCCTAATAACATATTTGATCTCCGCTCACTTTGCAGTAGCCCACACATCTACTCAATAGCAATCACTCATGAACTCTTTGTTCTTTATTCTTTATCGGCATGCTCTCAGCTCTCGACGTCCTTTATATGTGCACAAGCGCTTTTGACCTTTCTCATACAACATGGGCAACTACAGGCTTGCTCATACAACGCATGCAACTTTTGTCTTTCTCACGCAGCACACAGGCGACATCTGTCTTTCTCACACAACATAAATCTTGAGGTCTTTTTGCCTCTGCATAGGCACTCTCGGCCTTAATTCGCAGAAAAAGATCTCACTTAGACTTACACAACAATGCACACTCATAAAGATTTTTCCTTAGCTCACTGGCCACTACGTTGCTTCCCCTCTTTGCTCATATGAGCTCCTAGGTTCTGTTCCTTTGCTACTCCCCGATCGATGCTACCACTACATCCTGCATTCAACATTGCGCACTGTACCTCGACATGGATCTTCCATGATGTCGTTGTGTGCACCACTCCATTAAACAAGAGAATGGGCACTTGACTTTCTCCATACTAAGAATTAATTCCTAGTCCACTTGGTCACACAAACGAGGCACAATCCTCTCTGTCTGCAACTCTCTTATTACTGAGGCTCTTGATGCTTATTCATGGTTTCACGACACTTCAACATGGATTCTTTGTGGATCATTGTCCTTGTTTCCTTGTCTCATAGTTTTCTGTTGATCCATCTATCCACTTAACTCATAAAGACATGCATAAGAGCATAGGAATAAATTTTCTCACCTAAAGGTAGACCCAACACTCTTTCCCTATGATCGTGGTCCTTGCCCTTAACCCAACAATCTTTGGCAATTGACATTTACTTTTGAGATCAATTTCTCTACCTCTGCATTTACTCTTCATCTTCCAACCCATACATTTTTAACTCCTCTTTGCTGCTATATTGGAGCTTTTACACCATAGTGAAATATCAGAGCTTTGCCTTATCGAAACTTTATTCTCGAAAGAAATATGAAAACAACGAGTTCTGATTTTGCCCTTCGCCCTTTTTGTTTAGACCTCGTCTAACATCTCCACCATAGAACCGAGTGTGGTGACTAGAGGCCTATCCTTAAGGTGCTAAGTTCTCTAAAACTCTATTGGTGGCCCTTTTCATTTGTTATTTCTCTACACCCTTGTTTCTATTATTTTCCACTTGACCATGCGCTAACACATCAGAGCCCCCTTATCGGCCCTTTTTGATTACCAACTCTTATAAATTGTCGAAATCCTCAATCCTCTGATCGCCAACTCCCAATATGATGTCATCACTGCCACATGGCATTTCCTGAGTGGTGACACGTGTTACCTAGATATGGCCCATTAGTACCCCTAAAAATGCCAAAAGTACCTACCATGTGTCCTTCTGTACTGCCACATCATGGTGATGCCAACTACCACTTGTACCTTATCGAAGCTAATCAGATCCTGCCATGTGTCCTTTTAGAGGAGAGAGAAAAAGGTCTCGCCCACCTTGGTTTTACACCAAAATCCTTTGGTAATTCTCTTTTGGCCTTCCTGATGACTTTTAACGCAATCAGAACTTTACCCATATCTCAACTTTTAAAGGGTTCACACTTGGAAAGTTCTGATCTCTGATTTTCCAATATGTGATTCACTAATATCTGGGGTTCTGATCTCCTCTAATCACTGATATGTGATACGACTTGCTCCGATGTTGCGACCACTGATCTTTGATGTTGTGATGCACCGATTTTCATGTCCTCTGATATGCGATCATGAGTAATGTCGATACGAAGAATCCTAATCTCCAATTTCCAATACACCAATGTGTTGACCTCCGATTGCGATCGCCGATTTGTTGGGCCTTCAATATGCGATCGCCGATATGATGGAACCCCAATATGCAATCTCCAATAAATCAAACCTTCGATATTCCTTCCTAAGGCTTTAGTCCTTGAAATTCAGTAGGCCATATCTTTTGATCCATGAGTCCAATATTGTTGGACTTCAACATATCGTTGGAAAGCTCTTCTGGAGCACTTTCCAATGGAGAGGGTGTTAGTGTCAATATCTGCATACTTCCATCAGGGATCAAATTTTTCTCTTTGCATTTTCATTTTAGGGGTCCCATATTGAAATTTTACATCATTTCATTAGGTCATGCCAAACTAATCCATAGATGGTTGTCTACTCTTCAAAAAAGAGTATACTTGTTGACCCTTCTTCAGATTGTCTTCAGTCATGGTTTCATGGTCAATTGGTAATCATGCTTTCATTAGGTCATAGGGCATGTTTTCATTAGGTTTTTCATTAGGTCATAAGGAATATTTCATTAGGTCTTAGGGTTTCATAACCATGGTCAAGAGCCTGATTTCAAAATGTAAATAAAGGTCAGCAAGGGTATGAGGATGATAAATAAGTCAAGCATGATGGCTTGTAGGTCATAATCACTGAATAATTATCTTTTAACCTAATGTAATTTTCATGTCAAAAACATGTTTTTGACGTGAAAATAGAGTATTTTGAGTTTATTTGTATATCTTATGTAATTTTAAGTCACTATATGTGAAAAATGTTCCGAGCTACACCAAAACATCTCTCCTTACTGCAAGACAAAGAAACACTGCAAAAATCAGTTCAAGTTGAGCACTATCCACCTGCAAAGACACAAAGAAGAAAAGGCATTAAAACAAAGTTTTCAAGAAGGACAAGAAACATTAGAAAGTGGGGTTTTCAAATGAAAAATCAAAATCTACTCCTATTTAAGCTCCCGCATTTCATTTTCAAGTTCATTATTATCCTTTGGCAAGCCAAGAGTGAAAAAGTGA
This sequence comes from Pinus tabuliformis, assembly GCA_031772625.1. Lineage (NCBI taxonomy): Eukaryota > Viridiplantae > Streptophyta > Pinopsida > Pinales > Pinaceae > Pinus > Pinus tabuliformis. The sequence continues at coordinate 755,747,471 of CM062809.1, forward strand.
GAAGAAGAGGTAAGCTTGAGCGAGTTTTGGGCGAAGGAAGGTTGGTGCTACGTTTCTGGAGCGGTGGTGGAGTGGCACTGTGCATTGGCAGAGTGGCATTGTGCTTCTGAGGTAGGAAAGGTTGGTGCTGCATGTTCAGATATTGGTGTTGTGCGTCTGGCAAAATTCTGCAGTGTAAATTTACACTGGCGCTGTGCTTCTAGGGTGGCATTGTGCGTCTATGCACTAGCACTATGGGTTATGCACGAGGGCTAGAAAAGACTCAAATCTTCAAGAAACCTCCAAATTTTCCCTCTCTTACCTGCATACAAGTAAGTGGTCCTCCATGCTACATTGGTTGGTTTGCAATTTAACTTCTAAACTAAATTTTCCATTGGAAAATTTGTGCCTAAAAGCCCTAAACCCTAAAAATCTTCCTAATGACGCCTAAACCATAAACCCTCATTGTTCATCCAATCACCTATCCCTACATCTCTAAACTCTATCCCCTTATTCCCTATCCCTTTATCCCTATCCCTATTCCATATCATTCCCATTCCTTTATCCCTCTTCCCCAAGGCAAATTTCCCAAACAAAACAAGCCCTCCCTCTCATTTTATCATTCCTACTCCCTCATGCATTTTCTAGCCCATACGGTCATCTCCCATCTCCCACTCCTAAAAACACTTTCACTCATTCTCTTCATACAAAATCAATTGCAAACATGGACAGAGAGGACCGAGACTATGAGGAGGAGGAAAACACAGGCAGTGACACCTCAACAGATAGAGCTAGGAAGCAGAGAAAACCACACAAGGGAGGCAGAATTATCGGAGAAGAGCCATCAAACCTTAGGGAATTTCAAGCCTCTCAGTTGGCTGTCACATGTTTCAGATATCTTGGCTGCTATGAGTTCTGTGAGCAGGTAGAGAGAGTTCAACACCACCCTGAGCTCACTAGACATTTTGTAGCCCATCTTCAGGAAAACATGGTGACTCTTGCTGGGGTAACCTTCACAGTTTCACCTTCCATCATTTCAGATGCCACCAGGATTCCGAATGTAGGGGAGAAATGGTACAAGGCCCAGGACTTGGATGAACACTACTATGAGCCTTATATCAAACCCCAGTAAAGAAATGAGGTCAAGAGACTTTTCCCTTTCAGATTTTTCTAAGGTAAGTATGTCCCCATGATGAAAATCATCATCAAGTATCTCACTTGTGAGGGAATATTCTCTAAGCTGTAAACCTATCACATCAGGCTCCTCATGCATTTTACCAGGGTGAGGATGTTAAACCTTCCTTACTTCTTGTTCAAGAATATTGAGAAGATGGCTCATTTTGTGCAGAAGAAGCCATACCCTCAGCAGATGAGCAGTCTCTATCACTATTCCCTATTCAAGATCATTGTGCTTCATCATCTCAATCTCCTCAACATCTCTTGGGAGACCTTTATTTCTCATGACATCTTTAGGGGTCCTCAAATTCCTCCACCAGTGTGTCAAGAAGCTGGGGGACCTTCTAGCAGTGCTCAGGTGAAAATAGATGAGGAAGCCAAGGAGATTAGAACTACTGAGGTGCCCGTTTTCATGACATATGAGAAGGGCACAAGGATATTATTTGCAGACGATAGGCAAGTGTTTTCTCCATGGGATGTGGAAGGGACCTTGCCTTCTTCAGTAGCTCATAGGCAAATTCTAGCTCCAGAGGATGTGGAAGCGGCTTTGCCTTCTTCATCGACACAACAGGTATAGGTGCAATAGCTGCACAAAGGGGAGGAAAAGATACCGGAGGAGAGTCCTAATGATGAGGAGGAAATGGACTTTGACTTAACTGAGCATGATGAGCCAGAGTAGCATTATACTCATCATGGAGTTGAAATCATTGACTTAGAGACTCACGATGAAGAAACCATAAAAGACATCATGATACAGGAAAGGGAGGCTCAAGTACAAGCTTTGGCGAATCACTTGGAGAGGGCCAAGTATGTCATCACATATTTGGAGCAAGAAAACAATCAGTTGAGTCACAAACAAGTCCTCATGGAGATGGAAATGTTCAAGGTAAAACAACAAAGTGGCAAAGAGGCACAAGTCACTTTGACTCCCATTGAGAAGGAGATTGAAGAAGATAGAGAAACTTGGCTTGAGAGAGTCAACTTGCACCTTGAGAAGCTACTACAGAAGGTCAATAAAGACAATCAGATGATCAGACACATGGCTTATCATTACAGGACCCGAAACAAGATTTGCGATATGAAGGTCATGAAGATGAAAGCTAGGCTTAGGCAAGATTTGAAAGGAAAAAAGGAGGACAGACTTAGGATGCTTATTGAAGCTTCCTTGGCTCATCAGCTGGTGCTTCTCACCAATTTTGGGCAAGTTTGGAGCAATTTTTTTCATTTGCCAGTTTTTGAAATTCTACACACAGGAGAACTGCCTAAACGCACAGCGCCACTGGAGTTGTGCTTTTCCTAGGAGCACCCAATAAAGAAATGGTTTGTATTTTTAGATTTAGAGCGATGAGGACATGCACGGTAGAAATTTTCAGAGCTTTTTGGGGTAGATATGGTCCACCAAAAGGTCAAAAAACACCCTAAAAATGACCTTTCTGCCACTTTTTGGACACACAGAAGCATCCTTGGGAGAACCAGGTTTTGAGGGGTCAAATGAGCTTCAAATGCCGAAATTCCAGATTTTTTGGAAAGTAGACTTGAATACCTTTCCAATGAGTTATCATGATCTCACTTTAGATGCCAAGAAGGCTTCCAAAAGGGACCTGAAAGTGGCGCTACACATTGGGCCAGTGGCACTATGCGTAGGGAAGTTTTTGCTCAGAATGCCTATTTTTCCAGTTTTTTACTAAGTTCTTGGATTCTATCTCATGGAGGTTGTTTAGCCTTTGTAAATGATGACTTGGCATGTAAATATGATAGATAAAAAGTGATAGAGTGTAGATTCATTGCTTTGGAAGTCAGTTTGAGCTCAAATGAATCAATTTTTCACTTTTAGAGGCAAGTTGTTGAGTTGCCTGTATTCTTGTTTCTTGTTCAGTACTAGTTAGATTAGCTCCTCATCTTAGGGATTCAACCCCTGAGGATGGGAGGAGGTTGAAATCATGTCTATATCTTCTTCTTCTTTCTCATTTTAAAAGGTTGGACTCAACTGGATGCTTAGACGTTGATTGTAGACCTTTTGTAAGCAGTTTGGCAGGAGATTAATAAGAATTGCAGTTATTTTTATGGGATCCACGTGGTATGAGTTTTAGTACAATTTCTTCTTATTTGATCATTTGTTAATGTGTTTTATGTATTCCATTAATCATTTCATTGCTTCTAGTTGAATGTTTTCAAGTTCATAGGTAGAATTCATTACATCAATGCTCTGCCTTGGGAAACGATTCACCATTTCATGTTTTCTGCAGTCTAGGAAGGATCCATGGTTTTCACATGATCTTCTTAGCTTCTCACCAGTCTGAAAATCTCACCCCATTAAGCCCTTGAGTGCTAAAGCCTATGCCAACCTTTCCCCATTGAACACCTTGCAATTCTGACCTAATTCCTTAGAACTAAACTATCCAGCTCTTCCTGATCTGACAAAACCCCTTCAAAATCCAATCAAAACTTCGTGCTACTATACCTAGCCTAAGATCCTTATGGAGAGAGCCCTCTCCCGGCCTAGTAGGGCTAGCTACTTGGCTAAGTGTGGTTTGTGGTTACCCTGGCATTGCCTTCCTTTAGCTTGAGGTTCAATCAAGGTGATAACATAGTGGCGACCATACTGGGGAAAACGAAAGACTGATCACCCAGGTAATATCTTTCATTTGAATTCTTAAGCTTATGGATGATGAGTTTTAGAATTTACTAGGCTGAATTGGAAATTTGTAAAGCAGTATATATATTTCGAAATTTGAGCACATTGGCTTCGAGAAAGTACATTAGGGCTAATCTAGATCCAAATCCTAGCCCAGTAGTGGATAATCCTAATCTAATTTCAAGAAGACTCAAAAAACGAGAAAGTTCAGTCAGTCCCACCTCTTCAATAAAAGTAGATTCTTGCCCCGATGAATGGTTGTTTTTAGAAGACCTCCAATTGGATTTGTCATTGACCTTTCCCTATTTAGAACCGAGTCTGAAAGTGCACTTGATGACATAGTTCTAGATCCGGAGTTTATTGAAGATCTCGAAGTCCAAAAGGCAAATCAGTCAATTGATGAGTATATTCTAAATTCCCCTTAATCATCCCTCACTACTGCTAAGATCCATGAGATTTTTGATCTGGTGTCCAACACCCTTAGTTCACCATTATTCCTTTCAACCTCTGAAATTCATTCCCCACCTCCATTTATACCCTCGCTTCCCCATCAACCTATCATTCTCCATCAATCACCTATTACTCCGAGTTCTCCATCAACTACTCCATCAACTCCTAGTAGCCCGGTCCTTACTTTAAATCCACCTCGAGTTATGGGTACTCAGTATGCACCCCTTGTTTTACCTCAGAATCTCGGTGCCATGCCCGTTGATTATCAAACCAAGATACCTTTCTTTGATGCCACTCAAGCCATTACAACTCAACAACATTTTGATAAAATGAATGATTTCTTTGACCTCCATGAAGTATAAATTGAAGACGTGACGATGAGATTGTTTGTACAAAGCTTTGGAGTTGAAGTTCAAAAATGGTTCAGAGCTTTACCAGTAGCTTCTATCACCACTTTATCAATCCTCCATAGGCAATTCCTGGATCAGTGGGAGGTGAAGAAGAATCCACTTCAGATTTTGTTTGAGTATGAGAATATCAAAAGAAATGTCGGTGAGAGTGTGCAAGACTATTGTGTGAGGTTTAATGTAGTATACAATGGTATTCCTGCCAACATTAATCCACTAGAGGGATTGTCTTTGCTCAAGTTTCCATACGGTTTCGATGTTGATATGGCATATCAGTTGTGGGAATGAGATCCTACCACACTAGAAGACATGCAAAAGAATGCAGTGAGTGTAGAAGCAAACTTGCTGGCCAAAAGGGCAAGAACAAGATCTGAGAAAAGAGTGACCATAAAAGAAGAATCATCTACTTCAGATGTAAAGATGGATACATTGATTCATACAGTGGAGAGGATCGTTGACCGGTTAACCATCATAGATAGACCTGAACCACCAATGTGAAATCCAAATTTTAGAGGACAACAACAGCCCCAATTCTAAATCAAGCAGAGAGAACAAAAGGCACCAGAGAAACCAGTGTAACAGTAGCAGATCAGAACTCCCTTACAACAGAATTATGTTCAAGGAATGGAAGAAGAAGATGACGAAGACCCGGTAATAGAAACAAATCACTTTTTTACTGCTGATGGTATGCCTATATTTCTGACCAAAGATGAAGAATATACAGAAGTTCCAAAATTTCAAAGGGATGAAGATTTCATCTTAGCAAATGATGTGGTTTTGGAGGTTGAATTTGATGATTATCAGCGTGGTTATATGAATGCTTTGACTGCACAACATAGGCAATCCTCTTTAAGGAGCAGAGATGTACTGGTCAATCCCATTCAGAAAAGAAAAGATGTGCAATCCAAGAATGATTCCTCAAACACTCAGAAGAAAGGGAAAGAGCTTGCTGATCCAAATCCCAGCAAGGTACCATCAACAAGTATCACTACAAACAAGAAGAACAATCAACAAAAACATAGTGCGGCAAAAGAGAAAGCAAATAAGAAGGACATTGGTGTCAAAGAGGTAGAAAAAGTTTCATCCTTTAATTTAGAAAGTGAAATTGCTAAATTAAAAGTGTCCATTCCTTTGACTGAGCTGGTTAAGAATAGAAATTATAAACACCATGTATCTAGAATATTGCAAATTGATCCTTTGTTAGACATGGTGAATGTCGAAGAAAATCATCCTGAACTCATTTTTGGTCTAGTCATAGAAGGTCAACCTAAAGATAGTGAAGTCCCTCCCTTTTATCTGAGTCTTAGACTGCATGAGTACATTCTCCATAATGCTATATTAGATTTCGGAGCTTCCCACAATTTGATGCCTAAATCCATTATGGAAAAGTTGGGCTTGGATATCACCCGGAAATATCATGATTTGTACTCCTTTGACTCCTGTAGAGGTCGTTGCATTGGTCTCATCAAAGATTTAGTGGTTTTCTTAGATCAAATCCCAGCCAAAAATGTCTTGATGGATGTGGTATTTGCTAATATACCGCCACGATTTGGTATGCTATTATTTAGATCGTGGGGTGCTAAGCTCAAAGGCACTTTACAACTTGACTTGTATTATGCTACCATCCCTGTTTTTGGTCAATTGAGGAAGTTGTACTAGGAAAAGAAAATGAAGTACATGATCACTAGTAAAGAGAAGCATGTGAATCATCCAATAAATGTTGTACATACTAATTTAGAGTCCTTTGTTTTGTGCTTTGATAGTGGATTGAATGATGTAGATATTCAGCTTGTAGAAGCAGATGATGTACTGGAAATTTCTGAGAATTTTAGAGCAGTTCTTAATCAAGAAAAAGAAAAGATAGGAAGTTCTTTTAAGCAGCCTACACAGCACCAAAAATTCAGTGAAGAGCAGATAAATGAAGCAATCAGCCAAGGTAAGGTAGAGAAGGAAACAAAATTTCAACATCTAGAAGATGAAGGCAGCCTTTGGAGCATGGACTTTTATGGAGCTGTGGGTAAGTATGGTGCTGGTATTGGAATTTTGATTCGAAGCCCCACTTTCCAGCCTACCAAAGTCCCAAGTAATGTTAGAGTATGTTGCTACAAGTTAGCTTTTGATTGTTGTTGAGTGATAAAAGGTGCCTTTTTTCAACTCCTAATTATCTTCACATTAATTATCAATCCGGGCAAGTCTTTCTATTTCAAGAGTGTACACAGTATGTGGCGGCTATTTAACTTAGAGAGTAATGTTTCTAAATTGCTGTATAGATCTTCCAAATACAAGATTAAACGAATGCATCGAGTAGTTTCTAATTGCAGTTAAAAGAAAACCCAATCCTTTAATGAAATCAAATCCTACAACAATTCAGGTAATAGCAATATGCAATTCAAGTAACAACAGTATTAGTTAAGAGTACAGCGGTGATAACTCTTCTCTTAGAAACTGATTGAATTTAAATCAAACACACTAGTCTGTAAAACAACGATGGCATCAATCTGAGAGCCTAACAGCAGTAGTTAATTCTCATTACAATTGATTACATTCAGCAGGATAGTAGAAAGCAATAATCCTATCAAACTGTCACACTTGCAATAATTGAAAATATATGACACAGGTAAAGCAGTGAATTCCACCGGAAGCTGGGTCCTTAGCCACCAGCGTACATTGCTAGTTACTTCAGATAAATGAAAAGGAACAACAACTCCTCTTATATATTAATCACGAAAGAGTATTACAACGTATTTGCATTCTTTGCTACAGTGAAATTCTATAATTGAGAATTACAATAATAATAACAACAGTCACCCCTTTCTTCTTACAATCATTTCCTTTTATAATGAGAAAGGGGTAAAAAGATAAATAGTAAAAGTGATCCATCAGGATCTCTTGATCCTGAGGGATTCGCGCAATTGTCTAAGTTCAAACATCTTTCCCTTCTTGCACTGATCCTTCTGATTTGTTTGGCCTTATTTGTAACTGCCACGCTCCTTCCTTAGCTCGCTACTTTTTCACTGTTCGTTAGTTAGGGAACAACAGTTGTCCTTTTTTGTACTTTCCTGCATAAAGAAGGATAATAATTAGCCAAAGCATAACCACAAATAATTTCTATATTTCTTACCATAATTTCTTAATAGATTAGCACATTGAGATATAGAAAGGATGGGAAGGAAGGAAAAGGATAATAAGTTAATAGTAAATGCATACCCTTCCCGTGACCCAACATACTCCCCTGATTACCCTTTTTCATGTACTCATGAAAACCATATAGTTCATATGCAGAGAAGTCAAGGAATAAGCTGGAGAAGGAATGTCGAAAAGTGGTCTGAAACAATGATTCTTGGCTAAGATTTCAAAGATGTGCCCTGTCTGTCCTTCAGGCAGTTCATATATAGCCTTGTACCCCTCATCAGGATACCAAATAATAGGGCTACAGAATCGACAGCCTAGCCAATAAGGACCTTCCCTTGGGATGAGATTACTATAAATGATAAAGCATTCTGCAGCCAGTTTAAAATTTTTGTAATTAAATGGCTCTCTATTCTGTACATTGTTATTGGAAACTATCCATCTGAACTTGGCTACGGCCAAGGAGCTTTCCTGAATGGAGAGGAAATACTCTACTCCTTTTTGGACAATTTCTTTTTGAATAGGCCCCAGAGTTTTGATTACTCCTTCCCTCTTCATCAAAATTTTGTGATTGGCCAGCATTTGTAATGGGTGTTTTGGTTCACCTCTAACCCAAAGGTCCAATCCATTTTCCTACCTCTAGAATGTGTTATGAGCCTTGAACCATTTCAGTTGGTTAACAGCGAATGAAATAAAAGCTTGAAATTGTACATCCCCTACAAAAGGACTGGGGTTCTTTTTAGTTTCTTCCTCTAATACAAAATTGTGTAAATAAAATTCACACAACAACCTCTGAACTTTTACCCCATGATGTTTGCAACAGTTTATAAAATCCTCAATTGTTTTCAACTCTATTGGTTTTCCAGCTTTGACAGCTTTGATCTTCAACTGTAAGTATCTTTCCATCAAAAATAGGGCATAGTTATTGGTAGGAGATCTGCATGCCAATATGTCAGTATATAAGGAGAAAATAGTATCCATTTGACTCCTGATCTTTTCTAATCTGAGCTTCATTTTCTCAGTCCTCTCTTTTGCCTTCTAGTATTTATCAAATGCCTCACTTTCTGAGATGTTCATGTCCCGCAACTGCCTTTGTAATTCCTGGTATTTCTGCTGGGGGACTATTTCTAGTTCAAGGCGTTCTATGGTAAGCCGAGCCTGGGCTAAATCTATTTGAAGATTCACTATACTGAGGTCATTGCTCATCATGATATCTTTGGCTTGGGTATTTGTCTATGTACTCCTACTATGAGAATGGATGTTGATTGTTGTGTTTCTTTGCTATAGGAGGCCCAAACTTCTGTCTAGGTAGATGTGTTGTAAGAGGGTGTCATCTCTATCTAAATGGCTAAGTCCTAAGAAAGTATAACCTCTATTTGGGTAGCTATTTCTGCAAAAATTTCCTATTGTTCCCTAATAGGTTCAGTGAGTATGGACTAAGTTTGAGTCATTGTAGCTTATGTTTCCTGTAATTAAGTTTAGATGGTTGCGTTTATTGTTTCCGGGGTTTTATCTGGAATTTTCCCTGCTAATAACTGCCTTATTTTTCGTTTGAGCTTCTTCACTATTTTCTACAGCCTCTGCTGTTCCTTCTTGACCTTTTTAATTGTGGCTTTGTTCTTTTTATGGGGAGTGAATGTTTTGTTGGTTGTTTCTACTCCTAACGGGCCTGGTTGCTTGTCTTGAATCTGCTCTAAAAGAACTATGTCCCTAGATTGATTGTCATCTTCTTGGTCTATCTCCATGTCCTCTGTTTGGTCTATATTTTCTATATTTAGGTCTACCTGGTTGGGTGCTTCTGGAGGTATATCGCCAAGTTGGTCTGTCTCTTCCTGAGTAACTTCTGCTCCTGTTTCTACTTCACAAATTACATCTTCTAGTATTCTCCTGTTGTGGCCAAAGTTTTCTTCCGATTGGGCTACTCCAATGTTAAAGTTGAGCGGGCTTTCGGCCTATATAAATTCATTCATATTGGCCAAAATCTGGGCCAATTCAATATCATGCAGTAAGTCTCGTGGGGGACTCGTATTTGGTGTTGAGTGCAATTCTGTTTCATTTCTTTCCTCTTCATTAGAGTGTTCTATTTCCTCGTCAAGTTATGACTCTAGGTCATCCCGTCCTTCCAACTGTAAATATTACTCATTTTCTGGACTAAGTAGTTCTATGGGCTGGCTGCTACTACCCTAGGAATTTTTAGCTCTTCCCAAACTTATTCTTACTCTGGTAGAGTGTCTGCGTCTTTGTGGAATTTTTTTTGTGCGGGTAGTCATTTTTCTTTTTGGAACAGGGTTAGGACTTAGGAGCAGGTAAAGCTAACCCCCCTTCTGTGGAAAATATTAATTCTTCCCAATTTGTTTGTTGCTGGGTGAGGTTGTAGCTAACAATCAACCTAATTAAACAATGATGACTTACGACTGTTTCTATGTGTCGGTATCTCATTATTCTTTCAGTAGTATCATGTAGTAAGAAATTCAAATATGCAAGTAGATTTATTGAACTTTTTTTGCTTCAAAACTGCTAACAGTTTAAGTTCACGCAGCCTTACCACGTCTTTGCACCCATCACATGTAATGAAATTCTGAACAACTCTGGCTAGTTCTCCCCACGATTCTCCAAGGGATGATGGTCGAACTCCTTTTCCTTTGATGATCAGCTCTTGCCCTTTGTCTTTAAAGATTTCCATGCCAGCTTCAGTCGTTTATTTGTCCACACGGGTCCTTCAGCTGGTAATCCAGAAACTTCTGCAATCACAACATCTGAGACTGTGATTTGTTTGCCCCTCACCATAGACTGGTCATTCTGTAAATTCTGCAGGAATTCTATGGTGATTGTTTCGTTGGGTTGCTGAAATCATGTGAAATATGCTACCCATCCGGCTCGGACTAGAATTTATCTAGTGGCCTCATAAACAGCTAGTATCAGTAGCTCCCTGCACACTATTCTTCCTCCCATATTGCCTGAATTCTACACACTGCAAGTTAGCACAGGTAACACAACAATAGATAGAGCCAGCGATGGAACAACAAGGTGTTATGATTTTTATATCGGATGATATTTTTCAGCATAAATATTGTTAAATACTTGCTATTATGGAATGTCATATAGTTTGGCATAACCAAATAAAGGACTGACACACATGCATAAGTACTTTGGGAGTCACCCTCGCCCCCCTTTGAAATGATAGATCGCCTTTGACTGAATAAATGAAGGAAAATCATGCTGGTGGCAACGTACAGGGATGGTGGAAGTTGTAAGGTACACATATTTATGAAAGGATCGCAAGAGATATTGGAGTGTTGAAATCAATGCATATACAATAATTATCAATTAGTGAGGAGATGCTATGAGGTGATTTCGAAAAGGGAAAAAGGACATCTGACACAAAAAGATACTTTACCATCATCATTCCACTTAAAGCTTATTATGATTGATTTTTTATAAGATATTCATGCATAAAGGTTCAACATAAATTAGGAACATAATCTCTTTGTAGTAAAGATACCAAATAAGGAAAGGGACTTATAATAGCTATTGATGTTGGAAATATGACTTCAATACCATCAGCAGTGCTTCTGTTTCCTGCAGGCATCTATAGCCTCAAAAGAGTTGCTTTCTAACCCTTTGGAACCATGGTCCTTTATGTAAAATAAGGAAAGTGCTTTATGCTATAAGAGTGGAGACCAATGTGTTGGCTTGGTGACTAGATGAACACATTGCCATTCACTAGGAAGGAGCAAAAGGTGGGTAGGCCGGCTCGTGATGAGACCCCCTATCCTCCATCTGTAACAAAATCATACAATTGTTAGTAAACATATGTGTGTGTATATATATATATATATATATATATATATCTATATATATATATATATATATATATATATATATATATATATATATATATATATAACAACACTTCCTATTTATACATAGAGGGTGGTTCAACAGTCCTTAGGAGTAGGAATGGCGGAAGAAGTCTAAACATATCAAATAGAAGAAAGTATGCCCTTAACCTTATTTGATGATAATGAACAGAGAGAGTTATAGGGTTTAGGGAAGAACTAGCATGGTACAAGTAATCAATCTTTTTGATCTATAATGGAAATGAGGACAATGAAGTGATATAGATGGTTGTGTCCTTTCTTTTTCGATCAATACAAAGCAATCTTGTTTAAAGATGATAATATTCAATACTTGCTTGTTCCAGTAATCCTTAGATTTGTATCCTTTCATATATATTTGTACCCTTGTGCTTGATAGAGGATCATAACAAGTGAAATAATATTCACAAAGTGCTTATTTCCTAAGAAAACCTCACACAAAGAGTGTTGTTCCTTATAGGGAACAGCAAGAAAAGGCACCCAAAAAGGTGTTGTTCCTTAAAGGGAACAGTAGTTGTTCCCTGTAGGAACAACGAATGAAAAATACACGTGGATGGTGTTGTTCCATGTTGGGAATAGCAAAAGGATATATACATGATGGTGTTGTTCCTTATAGGGAACAACAGTTGTTCCTTAGGAGGAACAACAAGAAGAAAAATTGCACACTGAAAGTGTTTTTCTTTAGAGGGAACAACAAATGTTCCTTAGAGGGAACAATAGTTGTTACACAGTAATTTGTCACTGCCTTCCTGTCAATCACCCTGCTGTGTCAATCACTAAGCTTCATGTCTTCTGAACTAGCCCAGAAACCCATTTTTCTAAAGTTTTATGCCTCAGCGCGTCTGTTTAAAAAATATCCGCGATTACTGGCGCTCCATAGTGTATTCAATGCGCTAACAGCTCGGAAGGACACCACTTTTCTGCGCTGGTCGTCAGCGCGTCTTTCCCGTGTTCTTCCGCGCTGACATGACTGTCCCAGTTATGTAGACGCGGCGACATCGCGTCAGTTTCCTCATTATCTGCGCTGATCCAGTTTGGGCAAATTTGTTCAAACAACCAGCCTTCCAGATAACTCCAGGCTTGGTTGTTAGCTTTGTGAATGTCGACTCCTTTCTATGGCATGACTGTTCGACCCTTTGCAACCGTTTCTCTCAAAGATAAGCTCATCCTTCCACCTTTTTAGGAGACTCTTTCTCCTATATAAACTTCCACCATTACCATGAGCAGCTAGTTAGACTTAGTTTGGAATAGCTTGGATTGTACAGAGCTTGTAGTGCTCAGATTGCTGCTATAGGTGTGGTGTGCTAGGTGTGGAAGTGATTGATTGCTTAGGGAAGGTTGTTTGTGCTATTTATGTGAGAGAGAGAGTTGTTTGTCTTGGGAGAACCATCCTCAAAGGTGAATGCTTGAGATACATGCTGACTGGCCCCTCCTGAGAAGGTTACCGACGTCAGAACATTTGGTTGTACTCTTCTCTATTCTGATTAATAATAGATGACTGCTATTATTGTTCCATTCTCATTTGTCTATGCAATGGTTAAATGTGAATTACATCTTTTCTGACTGATGTATGGTTACTTTTACTAGATTTCACGCTTGTGTTTGTTTCCTCTTCGTGTGTGCAGGTATCTATTCGCGGAGATCGCGGAGGATTGTGACCAGCCGAAGCGGAGGAGCGAAGGCAACATCTCTTCGTCAAACGACAGCGCAGGAATCCAAGTAGGTGCTTTTTACCTCTTGTTTAATTGTAATTAGGAACATGCGTAGTAGCATTGTGTGATTGTTGCTAGACCCCTGCTGGGCTAGTAGGGATCGCCTCTATCTGTAGAGGGGATTTACCTCTCCAACAATTTGGCGACTTCGCTGGGGATCAGCCTTTTTGTCTCTTGAGTCCACTTTTGTGTTTGGCTTTGATTGATCTCTTTTCGAGTTTTTGGGATTGTCTCTTTTGCTTATGAACTTTCTGGGCGTTTCTGGGAAGCATCTTTATTGTTAAAAAGCTCTTGCCTTTGGTTTGGGAAGTTTTTAGTTTGGCCTTGCTTGTTTTTGCGCTCAGCGCGTTTTAATTCCAAACAGTCGCGCTGACATCGCGACTCTGTTTTTGGGTTTTCTTACCGTCGCGCCTGTACGTCTAACAGTCGCGCTGACCTCGTTTTCAGAGACAGCGCGCTTTATTCGTGTCCTTCCGCGCTGGCATCGCGCCGCCGCTTCTTTGTGTTTCTTGTCATCGCGTCTGTGTGTTTTCTTTCCGCGCTGACCTCGTTTTTCTGAGACAGCGCGCTTTATTCCTGTCTTTCCGCGCTGACGTCGCAAAGTTGCTACAGGCCTCCCCCTATCAGCACCGAGTTGCTGAAGGCTACCCGCGCTGATCCTGTAAAACTCATTTTTGACCAAATTGGCCTCCTGAACCTCTTGCTGTGACTTTCCCTTCTTCTCTCCACCTGTCTGATGACTTGTTTTTCATTGTTTGAACTCTGAACTGCTTGATTGCGGAGCTTGTTTCCATAAGGTTTCGTTTTTGCTCAGTTTCAAGTTTGCAAATACCTTCCCTTTTTTGCTTTCGCTGCTTGGTTTGTGTTCCCATCATCGCTTTTGCAATTGCTGGATTGTGTTGTGTCTCTAGTTGACTGGTTGTGACTCTCGTCCTTCGGGTGTTTGCTTTTTTCTATTGATTTCGCACTCTAGCTCTAGGACATCTAGAGGCCGTGTGTGTGTCAAGCCTGCCGTAGGGAGCTTATTTGCTTGTTCGACCAGCCGAGTTCAGATCTGTTCATGCACTTGTTCAGTGATTGTTGGAGTGTTTTGGGTTGTGTTTCCAAGTGGTTTCTTTTCGCTTCCTCCTTGCTTGCGATCCTTGCTTGTCTTGCAGAGCTTAGATCACATAGCTCGTGCAGACCTTTGTTTTCCTTTGATTTGGAAGCTTTGGTTGAGTGTTTCAGGAACTTTGCGTGCTTTCATTAAGTAGTTTACTTGGTGTTCCGGTTCCTCCAAATTATTTTAGATGCTTTGTGTCACTGAAAGAAAATCAAACTAGTGGCTTTGCTTTTGAAAATTGAAAAGGAAAAGAACATTTCATTGATTTGCATCTTCAAAAGAAAAGTTTCCTTTCCTCGCTTTAGTTGCATTAAGTTGCTTGTTTGCTTGTACTTGTTTTGTTTGGTAGAAAATTTCTTGCCCTCTCGTAGCTATAATTCATCGAACAAAACGGAATTCTTTGGCATATAGATTGCATCTAGGTAATTGTGAGCGAACATACGATAGAGCTTGAAATCGAAACTTAATCTCAAGATCAACTATAAAATGAACCAAATGAATCTAAAAACGCATTGGAACTAAACGCAAATATCTAGAGGTCTAGGTTAGAGACGTGTTCCGGCGTCTTTAAACATAGTCATTGTTGTTTCACATTAGGTTGGGTGATTCCTCCTTCTGTGACTCGATAGTGGTCTAACACGGACTGCGCTCCCACGTACCGTCGCGTATATAGGGAGACCCCACTAGGCTTTTATCCTTTATCCATAGGAAGCCGAGTCGGCCGCCCTACGATTCGCAATGCAGTGAACACAGCATTCACGAAGATTGACCACCCGTACCCTAAAAAGTATTCTGTGGTTTTGCGAAGAGTTTGGCACACCCTCTACCTAGAATTCCAGAGCAGTCACTTTTGATCCTTTTCGGACTCCTTAAACGAAAAGGTGCCTGTGAGCGTCTTGTCACTTCGTGCTCATTAAACATTCGAAGGAGACTGGAGTCATCTTTTCGTCCTTTTCTCGACTCCTGAAACATGAAAAGGTCAAGTTTGGTTCTTGTGTCTTAAAATTAATTTGGCCACGATAACATCACCTATTTTAGATCTTGTGTGCGATAGTTTTGAGTAGGGTTTTATCGTTAGTTTCCTTTAGGTTTTCTAAGGGGTCTGGTCATCCTGGCTGACCCATCAACTCCCGGTCAAAGTGATCAAGGTTCTCCGTCCTCTGTCGCTCCAGAGGTACCAGTTGTAAGCGGTACTCTTCCCATTGTTCCGAGTATCCGGCCTATCAACGTACGTGCCCCAGGCGACGAAGATTACATAGAGGATTGGAATCCCATCTGGGAGCCCGATTATACCCCCCGTACCCCTCGTACCCCTCTCGGTATGTCGTCTCCAATGTCTTCTTCCCACATGGATGAGGCAGCTTCCAGCACCGGTGAGACACCCGTGGTCACAGACGTCGAGACCCCGATCCCGGCTTCCTCTCCCCTCCCTCCACGATACCAATCACTGAGGGATAGGTATGCCGCTAGAACGACTTCTACAACTATATGGGATCCTAGTGTTGCTGCTTCCACTGGGCCTTTTGTTTCGCAACCCCTTAGTACACCCCTTACGTCAGGGCTTAACACTCCCGTCACCTCAGTTCCCACTCAACCTACTGTCTGTGTAGCACGTTCGACTCCGGTCGTCAGTGCTGTACCAGTTTCCTCGTCTGAAATCCCTCAAGCTGGTTCCTTTGTTGGTGGAATTCCAGGATCAGGGCCGTATGATGCTTATGGGGAACCCATAACGGACCCGGATTGCGAAGGTCCCTTCTTTTTCTATGATGAAAACGGTGAGTTCCTTGAGAGCGTCTCAGGCCTCCCTCATCGCCCTTTCGAAGAAAACGAGGAACCCTTGAATATCACGTACGATTACGCTACTCATATGTTCAAAGGGAACCGGGATCCTCCCAGGCAGCCCATAGGACCACCCAATCAAGGCCAGCCATTCTACGTGCAAACCCCCCAGGGGCAACCACTTTATGGCCCGCCTGACCCAGGACAATCTGGGGGCCCACAAGGTCAACCTTACCAGGAACAACCCTTGGGCATTGGAGGTCCGCCATATCCATATCAAAATCAACCCACTGGACAACCGGAGCAACCTTCTTTTCAACAAGGCCAACTCGGTTTCCAGCAAGGGTACCCCTCTGGACAAACTGGCTCAGTTTACAATCCTCCAAATCAACCAGTAGTCCAGCAAGGGTATCCTCTTGGGCAGGGTGGACAACCCTATGTACAACAGGGCCAACCTACCGCCCAGTCTGGTCAATTCCCTGGGCAGGGTGGACAACCCTATGTTCAACAGGGCCAACCCACCCCTCAAATCATGAATCCTTCTGGGCAAGGGGGGCAACCTGCTCTACAGCAAGGCCAACCCTCTGCTCAGCCCATGCACCAAGGGGGGCAACCTGCTATGCAGCAAGCCCAGCCCTCTTCTCAATTTGGTCACACTGGGGGACAAACGGGCCAACCGTCTATACAGCCGAATCAACCCGGTGTCCACCCTCATCGTCAAACTGGACAAGCTGGCCAACCTCGGCGTCAACCAGCTATCCAGCTGATTCGACCATTCGTTCCACAAAGACAACCCTTGGTGGCACATGGACAACCTGGCGCCTAGCAAGGCTACCTTGCTGGCCAACCAGGTCCATCTCGAATCCGACCAAGTCAACCTTCGGGACATATGGTTCAACCCCAGCCGGTTCAAGGACATTACTCTGGGCCTCAAACTCAAACAGGTTATCAACCTTCATACCAAACGCAGCCTGCTTACCAGGCTCCGTATGGGACCCAGCAGTCATCTGGCTACCAGCCACCCCAGGGGCAAAATCAGTATGCTCCTTATCAAAATTATCAGCAACCACAGGCCACTCCTTATCAAAATTATCAATATGGTCAACCTGTCGGGCAAGCTGCTAATACTTGGGGAGCTGGGGGGCAGACACAGGGACAGCCGTCCGCATATGGCCAAAATCCATACGGACAAAACTCCTACGGACAAACTCCCTATGCGCCAGGTCCTTTTGGACCTGGTCCATCGGGACAAAATTCCTACGCGTCAGGTCCTTTTGGGCCGGGCCCGTCCGGACAAAGTTCGTCGGGGCAACCCCAATCTGGGTGGAACCCTAATGTCGCCTCGAATCCGCAGCCACAGATGTCCTTCAACCCGCAGCTACCATTTTTGGCAACGTTGGAACTACCTGATGTGTCCAAGTTAACAAATGACCCTATCTTGCATAATCCATATTGGCCACCGGTTCCAACCAAAATACCAGGTGACTGTCCAAAGTTCGACGGCAAAGCCGGAGAGGATCCTCAGGCCCATGTAATGACTTATCACCTTTGGTTCTCATCTAACTCATGGCTTGATGATTCTATCTGACTTCGCCTCTTTCAAAGGACCCTCACTGGTTCAGCTGCTAAATGGTACATCGAACTCAATCGCGGCATGTTTTCTGATTTTAACTCGTTGGCTATGGCCTTTTTAACTCATTTTCAGTTACCCATTCGGTACGAGACTGGGACCCATCTTCTCACGTCTCTAAAACAGGATACGGCAACGCACATCTTCGATCATATACATGAATGGAGAAGGCGCCGTCGCTTGATTAAATTTTGGATCCCTGATCAACTCCTGACCGACTGGTTTACCACGTCCTTTGTCCCTAAAATTGCCAAAGATATCGCAATGGGGGCGTGTGTAACTGAGGAGCAAGCAATCGCGCGAGCTCAATACCTGGACTTAGTGTATTCTCAGTCAGGTACCTTGTATGAGTATTTGCCAGATGCCCCGAGACACGGACAACCCAAAGCTCCACCAAAGCCTTCTGTTGATGGAGTTATCGGTTCCGTAAACTCACCATCTAAGAAATCGGCCGCGAACCCTGGGAAGCAGAAACAAAATGCATCTAACGAGAATGCTTCTCAGAGCCAATCTATTCCTGGGAATACCTCCGAGGTAAATGCCGTTCAGTCCATCGCGGCAGACAAATCCTCGAAAGGCAAAAAGAAAGGGAAGGCCAAAGATAAATCTGGACAGCCGAAGCAGAACCCTCCTAAACCTCCCTCCGAGGGAGGAGCCAAACGGAAGCCTAAGTATCCTTGTCTCATTTGCGAAGAGGATCACTACACCAAGGATTGCCCCAGGCGGTCCGAGGTTAGTCGGCTTTTGAAAGGTGCTCCAGGGTCCCCTGCCGTGCTGAAAGAGCCTTTCCCATCCCAGCAGACGCATCAGGTGGCAGATCCTTCTCAATCCTCTTCCTCGTTCGGTTCTCAGGTGTTCATGGCTGGAACCATCCCCATCCATGTTACAACTCGAGCGAAAGATTACCCATCTTCAGCCGGGAAGGAGCCGGAAGTTCCCTCCAGCGCTCCTCCGTCCAGTTCTGGTCCCCTTCACATCGAAAGGCCCAGCACCGAGATGATCCCCCGACCCCCTCCCAAAGGTGTACTCAGGAAGTCATCTTATAATCCCAATGCTCGTGCTACACAGCATTATAGCATTGTCGAGGACTTAGCTCAGGCTCCGTCTGCTATGTCCGCATTAGAAGTCCTCCAGAGCTGCCCCTCCCAGAGGAAGTCCCTGCTATCAGCAATTGGTGGCATAGACCCGGCAGATTCGGATTTAATCTCTTTTGATCTCGAGGGTTTTACGCAGAGATTGCCTCACCAGGTGGCCTTCCTTATACAGGTTCTCATCAATGGCAAAACGATCCATCGTACGGTCATTGATGAAGGTGCCTCAACCTGCATCATGTCGGTTGCTTGTTGGAAGGCTATTGGTTCCCCTGCTCTGAGCCAGTCTCCTACCACCCTAGAGGCTTTCGATGGAAGAGAATCTCGTCCATATGGTATCCTCCCGTGATTGCCTATCTCTTTAGAAGGGAAAACGGTAGAGGTCGAGGTTGAAGTCGTTGATGCTAATCTCACTTACAACCTCCTCCTTAGACGAAGTTGGACGTATGCCATGTAGGTCGTGGCTTCCTCTTTGTTCTGTGTCGTTTGTTTTCCTCACCAAGGGAAAATCGTCATAGTGGACCAGCTGTCCTTTTTTGCTTCCTCTTCTGAAGGGAATGTGCCATTCGTAGAGCATACCTCCAAATCGCTAGTGAGTGTGGGTGCTGGATTATTTAAAGATCCCTCCCTGATGGGAGTCTTTCCCCTCCCACCTCCAAATCTTGCCTCCGTTAACATGATCTCAGTACGTTCCGATCCATGGGTTCTCCCTCCCTTGAATCAGGAAGACTCTTGGGGCGAGATGATGCCGTTGAGTCCCGCCGAGCTCAACTACATCGAGATAGTCGCTGCATCGGCTCCACCTCCCGAACCTGCTTTTCCAAGCAGTGTTCCCAATTCATATGACCGCTTCCCTTGGATGGGAGGAGAGGCCACTTCGGATCCCCTGAAGGAATCATTTCCCTCCGACGAGGCTATCATTGAGACTATGTCTCCCGAGGAGCTCCCTTGGTCAGATTACCACCATCGCTCTTCGTTTCTCCCTCCTCATTTGGAAATGGCCACATGTCTCGAGCGGTTTGCTTCATGTGTCCCATCTATCCCTCTCCAAACGCCTGTTCAGTTGTATCAAGTGTCTTCGGAAGGAAACATGGGTAACATTACGCAAACTCTAGCTATCGACATCTCTGTCAAAATAGGGGTTGTCGAAAATATTCATATTGGAGTCACATGCACTCCTGAGGAAATTCAACTTTACACTGATTTATTTCGTGAATTCCGTGACGTTTTCGCATGGTCTTACGAGGAAATGCCTGGCATTGACCCCAGTATCGTGGAGCACGAAATCCCTACTTATCCCGGCGCTAAGCCTGTTCGTCAACGCTTACGCCCAGTGCACCCTCGAAAGGCTGCAGCCATCAAGGCCGAAGTTGAAAAACTCCTTCGAGCTGGTTTCATCTATGCCATTCCTCTCACGGAATGGGTATCTAATATAGTCCCTGTGAATAAAAAACAGGGTACTATTCGGGTTTGTGTTGACTATTGCGACATCAATCGCGCCTGTCCAAAAGATAACTTTCCTACGCCTTTTATTGATCAGCTTACCGACGATTGCGCAGGAAGCGAAATTTATTCATTTATGGATGGCTTCTCTGGTTACAACCAGATCAACATAGCCCCCGCAGACCAGCACAAGACTGCTTTCATTTGTCCTTGGGGCACCTTCGCTTACAAGAAGCTACCTTTCGGTCTCAAAAATGCCGGTGCTACTTTCCAGCGTGCGATGTCGTATGCTTTTCATGATATCCGACACATCGTACAACCTTACCTGGATGACCTACCAGCTCATTCAGCTAAACGTCAAGACCATCCATCTCATTTACGCGAAATCTTTCTCCGCTGTCGACACTACCGTATTCGACTCAATCCGCATAAGTGTGTCTTCTGCGTAGAATCTGGCCGACTGCTCGGGTTTATCATCTCCCGGGAAGGTATCCGTCTGGATCCCCTTAAGGTCGAGGCCATTTTGAATCTTCCTCCCCCTGCCTCTCTACAGCAGTTACAGAGCTTGCAGGGGAAAGCCAATTTTCTCAGACGATTCATCCCAAATTATGCCGAGGTGGCTAAGGGTTTCACGCGATTATTGAAGCGAGACACGCCCTTTCGCTGGGACACTATCGCTCAACAATCTTTTGAGCGTCTTAAAGACCTTCTGGTCTCAGCTCCGCTCCTAAGACCTCCAAATTACCACCGTGACTACACCCTTTATTTGGCCGCCGCTGATACCACCATCGGCATGGTTTTAGTGCAAGACGATGATGATGGCACCGAGCATGTTGTATATTATCTCAGCCGCAACCTTTTGGATACGGAAACTCGCTATGCATACGTCTAGAAGTTGGCATTGGCAGCTGTCTGTGCCGTCCAACGTTTCCGTCATTACATCCTGTTGCGTACGATGACCGTGATCTCTGATTGCAACCCCATGACCTATATTTTGTCACGTCAGTTGCTGGGGGGCAAATACTCCAAGTGGATCGTAATCCTCCAAGAGTTTGACTTGGAATTCACTGCAGCCAAGTCTAAGAAATCACTGGTCTTCGCCGAACTACTCTGCTCCTTACCATCTCAGTCTACACCATCTCGTTCAGAGGAACATATTCCGGATGAAACGTTATTTCTCATCAGCACTCTCGACCCATGGTACGGGGACATTATCGTATATTTACAAACGTCTTCGTTTCGTCCCAACACATCGAAAGATGCTCGACGACGAATTCGTCACCAAGCTCAACCATACCGCATTTTGGGCGATACCCTGTACCGCCTCGGCGTCGATTCTGTTCTTCGCCGATGCTTAACCCTTGAGGAGGCTGAGAGAGTCTTAAATGACTGCCACTCCGGCGCTTGTGGCGGCCATATGTCTGGATATGCTACCGCTCAGAAGATCCTCCGTGCTGGTTATTTCTGGCCTTCTATTTTCAAGGATTGCATCCTTGTGGTTCGTGCATGTCACGAATGCCAGGTTTACCACCGGAAGATGCGTGCACCTGTTGCACCACTGCACCCTGTCGTAACCGTAGGTCCATTTGCAAAATGGGGCATCGATTATACGTCCTGTAACCCTCGTTCGGCCGGGGGGCATGGGTACATTATCGTTGCTGTGGACTATTTCACCAAGTGGGCCGAAGCGATGCCTACATTAAACGAAGACGGTTACACCGCGGCGCAGTTTTTATTCAATCATATTATCACTCGTTTCGGAGTCCCTCAGGCTATTGTTACAGATCATGGAAAGCATTTCCGAAATCATATGATGACGGAGCTAACAACCCAACTAGGCTTGCGCCAAGATAGTTCGACACCATACTATCCGCAATCTAATGGCCAAGTTGAAGCCGTGAACAAAGTCTTGATCACTATGCTTCAGCGCACCGTCAATACGCACAAGTCTAACTGGCACCTTATGCTTTTCCCAGCCTTGTGGGCCTACCGGACTTCTGTGAAGGATGCCACGGGTTTCACCCCTTTCCAGTTGGTTTATGGACTGGAGGCTACCCTTCCCGTCGAATGCGAGATTCCTTCATTAAAATTAGCTGTCGAGTTACTCCCCAACACCACTCCGGTGGAGGAACGGCTTCTTTACCTAGAACGGTTAGACGAGACTCGTCGTTTGGCTTCTCTGGCTATCGAAGCACAGAAGAAGAGAGTCAAGGCTCACTTCGATCAGAATATTCACCCGCGTTCCTTTGTTGAGGGAGATTTAGTACTGCTCTACGATCAAGCTAAGGATAAGCTGGGGGCAGGAAAACTCGAATCTATGTGGTTAGGTCCCTACATCGTGAAAAGAGTTTTACAAAAGGGCGCATATGAGTTGATTGATTATGAAGGAAATCCTCTGGACAAGCCTCGCAACGGGCTGTACCTGAAGAAATATTATGCATAACTTCGCACATTCACTTTGTATATACGTGTGTTTTGTGTGTTGTGCATGTTTTCGTTTTGCCTTGGTGTGAAAGCGTGTTTGCCTCTTATTGTGTTTTCTTCTTCTTGTGCAGATGTCTAGTGCACCTTATGTTGGTTTCGCTGATGGCGCCTGCCGTAGTACTTGCAATTTGTCATCTGCGGTGTGGGTGATCTACGATCCTCATGGAGAATTGGTAGACCTTCAGGGTGTCTGCCTAGGTCGTACCACTAACAACGTTGCTGAATATAGCGCTGTAATTGAATTACTTGCCGAAGCGGTTGACCTTGGCATCCGTGAACTAGTGGTGAACCTGGACTCCCAGCTAGTCGTCCATCAACTCAACGGGTGATATTCCGTCAGAGACCAGCGCATATTAAGGATGTACCTACGTGTAAAATTGTTAGAACGGAACTTTGATTACATTACTTATCAACACATTCCGAGACGATTAAATACGTTGACCGACGCATTGGCAAATCATGTGTTAGATAGACATTTGCGTAACAGATAAACATCATGCAAGAAGACATAGAAAGCATAATAGAGTAAAGCATATGTAAATAAATCATTTCAAGCATAGTTTGCATATGAGTGCTTTTAAGCTTGCATTAAAAAATATAAAATCCATGGGTCATGTGTCGTGCAAATTCATACATAAGATCACAATTGTATTGAATAAATGCATAACATAAACAAAACATCATCACATGTAACAATGATCCATCCAAAAACCGGTATGTATATATATATATATATCGTGTGGCGCACTAAGGCGCTCAAAAATAAGTGTATATGTCCAAAAATCAGTATGTCTGAGTCATGAGTCTCAAAATAACAGTGGAAATAAAGCCTAGGCGACTATTCGGCTGGGTGATGCTCCCTGTAGTACACAGCTGCTCGTGCCACCCGCCTCAGAAGGCGGTGCACCCTGGGTTGCACCCCCACTGTATGGATCTGATGCTCTATGGGGACCTCCTCGACCCCCTAGTAGTCAGGCACCCCCTCCAGCAACCCCTCAAGGTTGCGAGCCACAGTCTCTGACGTATCAACCCCTGGAGGGGCTAAGGCCAGGACCCCAGCTCCTTGCCCTTCTCTTCGTGCCGTGGCAGCCAGGCCAATCGGTCTAGTAGGCCCCACATCTGCATACCATGACATTTGTTAAAGACATGTACATAAAAAATCCAAAAACATTAAAAAATTCAAAAGTCAAAGTGTTATACCTGCATCATCCCACTGTTCACCTGGGGGCAGTGCCAGATCAGGGTCATTGCAGAAATCCATGCCCACATATGGCCAATCCTCCACAAAGATCTCCTGCTGATCCAGCCAGTCTCGGAAAAATGCTCCCCAGCTATGTGGCCGGCCGCCACCTCCGCGTGGCATGATTCGAGCCCATCGTGAGGCCCTCGTCTCCCGAGGATCCCTAGGAGCATCCACGGCCATCGTCTGCATCCGCATGGCTGGCACTCGCTCTAGAATAAGCGGGACTAAGATGGACCCGTAGCCGAACTGTTTCGTCTCCCCGCGACGACAGTTGCTCAGCTGCCTCTTCATGTTATTGGTCACTGCTGTGCACCAATCAAACACTGTAGGCTCAAGGCAATCGAGAGCTAACAAGAGATGAGTCTTTGAGGCCTCGTGGTTAGCCATACTACTCGATGCCCGGGTCACCATGAACAAAATGGTGCGAAGAACTATGTTTCCCACTGTGGGGATTGCTACTTTCCCACTTCGCGCCTTCTCAGCCTCCGGACATACCCGAGCCATCAGATCATCTAGCGTGCCGCCGCTAGGTCGCTGCCCCTCTATGATGGGCCTCGCACCTCGGCGTGACAGCCCGGTCAAAAAGAAGATATCCATGTGGTCAAATTCGATATCCTGGCCCCGGATAGTGAATTTCATATCCACCGGGTTCCATGCCCTGATCAGTAGCTCGAGAAGATCATGCTGAGCTCTTAGGCGAGGTGTGAGGAAAAATTTCATAAAACCGCAAGCCCGCATGGCATTGCAGCAATCCGCATTTGCCCAAGCAGCAACATCTTCGACATCGTGCACTCTTTCCTGCCATTGGAAAGCCATTACGTCCTGCAGGAACCATGAAAAGAAATTAGAAGTGCTGCCTTTGGATTTTTTACGTTCAAATTAAAACCAAATAATTTTTCCGCGCCAGCGCGGCTGTTTTAAAAACAGACGCGCTGGCCATGACAGCCCTTTGTTAATTTTCGAGGTCAGCGCGGAAGAACACGGGTTTTCCGCGCTGACCCGAAGTTGGCCACGTTTTGTCCTAATTCGGCCAGCGCGGACCCGCGTGGGATATCCGCGCTGACCGAGAGCGCATCCATGCACCAAGAATTCGCCCGATTGGGCAAATTCGACCGCTAAAATTCTACCAAAAACGACCAAAATGCAGGGCAAGAGAGCGAGGACCTACCTGGAAGAAGCGGTTCGAGAAATGGTGTCCGTACGGGCTGGAAATCACTCCGTCAACTTTCTGGCTTCTCCACGTCCTTCACATCCAGAAATGGTAAAATGGTAAAAATGAGTTTTCACCCTCTTCTATTTATAGCAAAAACTTATAAAATTGTCATATTTTGGGTTTTTGCCACCTTTTGCCATAAATTTAGCCCTAGTTTTGTCAAATACATGTTTTGATATGTTTTTTTTACTCATATCGAATGGATTTATGTGGGTAGTGCTCTTTTGCAGGTTAATATAAACGGTGGAAATCATCATGGTTCTGAAATCACTTAGCCCCCAACAATGTCGTCTTTGAGCTCTTTTCCGACATAAAACGAGAAAAGATGGCCGAGCCTCCTTTCAGCTCGTTAAAGGGAACGAGAGGCGGTCATTTTCAGCTCTTTTTCCGACCGTATAACTTAAAAAGATTGCCGGGTGTTTGTCGTTTCACACTCGTTATTGGTTCTAAAACGACGTGTTTTCGACCGCTTTTTTACTTTTTCGGGTCAAGAACACTATTTACGAAAAGTACTCCTCGATCGTAATGGTCGGGCGGTTCTTTCGAGCATTGTTTTATACTTTTTCGGGCTCGAGAGACACAACTGTACGAAAAAGGACCCCCCTGGAGTCTTCTTTTCTGCTGTCTTTTTAGGCTCTCTAAACAAGAAAAGACGCCGAGTTTTTCCTTTGTCAGGCTCGTTAAACACTTGATGACATCGGACATTGTCAAAATGACACTCTTCAAGCATATGCTATCCCCGTCAAGCTTGTCATCCAAAAATAACCGGGGTACCTGCCAGAAATGGTGGGGAAAATGGAACTGTAATCGTAGTCGTGTCGGCAGTATGTCGCTCTTGAACATGGCACTCTTCTGCTTCGTGTCTGGGTGGGATCATCTCATCTTGTTTTTCACTGGCCTCCGTGGGTTTGGGTTATCCTATTCGACCTCTCATCTGCCCATTGCCATCATCACTATATCCTTTGCTCATTTGATGTCAAATACTGCCAAACCCGCTACAGTGCCGCCGATATGTTCAAGAGAAGTTGACCTCTGCAATAATACAACCTCATCTGTCATCTCACACAAATCATTTTTCCTCTGTCTCGCGTCGATGATGTGGGAATCATTATGGCCCACCTTCGATCAAGGTCCCTTCCTGTCGACTTCAGCTCATTATCCGGGAAGGTGACTTAGAGACTCCCTTCAGGTGCCTTAGAGCCTGCATGCCTCAATGGCAGGTTCTTCGTGTTCGGCGAGAGGTTTTCATCATTGGCCTCCGATCGAGTGATTCCGTGGATGTTCGACAACAGCTCATTGATTCACATGCCGCGGATTGTACCTATAGTACCTTGAGGGCCATTGTCATTATTGGTGGTCCCTCTCGCGTCTGTTAACGGTTTTCATCATTGACTGGTAATCAGACGATGTTCATGCATGTTCGACTTCGACTCATATATTCACATGTTTGAACTTGTACTTTGTTCGGATCGGGACGGAGCGCAAAACCCTGGATCCGTGTCTGTTATGGGCCAGGTTGCGATTTTGTGGATGATCATTACATGACTCATTGATGGATGGCTGCGCCCATACCCGAGTCTTCATGGATGGCTGCGACCATACCTTGTCATTATTATGGTCTCTTTAGCTGGGTGGCTGCGTCCATTCCACAGACCTTTTCCATGTCTTTTGGATGGCTGCGCCCATGCCTAGACTGCATGTACTTGATTGTCAGAGATATTTCGGTCCTTCCTGGTGGTGTTCCAGTTCGGCGTGTGTTGTAAAGTATTTCACCCCTCCCACTCTCTCGGTCTTCATTCTTTAGGGGGCATCTGTTACACAGTAATTTGTCACTACCTTCCTGTCAGTCACCCTGCTGTGTCAATCACTAAGCTTCATGTCTTCTGAACTAGCCCAGAAACCCATTTTTCTAAAGTTTTATGCCTCAGCGCGTCTGTTTAAAAAATATCCGCGATTACTGGCGCTCCATAGTGTATTCAATGCGCTGACAGCTCGGAAGGACACCACTTTTCCGCGCTGGTCGTCAGCGCGTCTTTCCCGTGTTCTTCCGCGCTGACATGACTGTCCCAGTTATGTAGACGCAGCGACATCGCGTCAGTTTCCTCATTATCCGCGCTGATCCAGTTTGGGCGAATTTGTTCAAACAACCAGCCTTCCAGATAACTCCAGGCTTGGTTGTTAGCTTTGTGAATGTCGACTCCTTTCTATGGCATGACTGTTCGACCCTTTGCAACCGTTTCTCTCAAAGATAAGCTCATCCTTCCACCTTTTTAGGAGACTCTTTCTCCTATATAAACTTCCACCATTACCATGAGCAGCTAGTTAGACTTAGTTTGGAATAGCTTAGATTGTACAGAGCTTGTAGTGCTCAGATTGCTGCTATAGGTGTGGTGTGCTAGGTGTGGAAGTGATTGATTGCTTAGGGAAGGTTGTTTGTGCTATTTATGTGAGAGAGAGAGTTGTTTGTCTTGGGAGAACCATCCTCAAAGGTGAATGCTTGAGATACATGCTGACTGGCCCCTCCTGAGAAGGTTACCGACGTCAGAACATTTGGTTGTACTCTTCTCTATTCTGATTAATAATAGATGACTGCTATTATTGTTCCATTCTCATTTGTCTATGCAATGGTTAAATGTGAATTACATCTTTTCTGACTGATGTATGGTTACTTTTACTAGATTTCACGCTTGTGTTTGTTTCCTCTTCGTGTGTGCAGGTATCTATTCGCGGAGATCGCGGAGGATTGTGACCAGCCGAAGCGGAGGAGCGAAGGCAACATCTCTTCGTCAAACGACAGCGCAGGAATCCAAGTAGGTGCTTTTTACCTCTTGTTTAATTGTAATTAGGAACATGCGTAGCAGCATTGTGTGATTGTTGCTAGACCCCTGCTGGGCTAGTAGGGATCGCCTCTATCCGTAGAGGGGATTTACCTCTCCAACAATAGTTGTTCCTTATAAGGAACAGTGAAAAGAGAAAAATAATTGGATGCGACATTGTTGTTCCCTAGAGGGAACAATAGCTATTCCTCAAAGGGAATGACAGCTATTCCTTAGACGGAACAATAGAAAAACATATGCAGACGAAACTGTTGTTCCTTAGAGGGAACAACGGCTATTCCTTATAGGGAACAACAACTATTCCTTAAAGGGAACAGTGAGAAAACAAGTCCAAACAAGAATGCTGTTCCTTAGAGGGAACAACGAGAAAACGAATCCAAATGAAACTGTTGTTCCTTAGAGGGAACGACAGCTGTTCCTTAGAGGGAACAGTAGTTGTTCCTTAAAGGGAACAGCGAGAAAACAAATACATATGGGATTGTTGTTCCTTAAAGTGAACAACAGTTGTTCCTTAGAGGGAACAACAGCTATTCCTTAGAGGGAACAACAACTGTTCCTTAAAGGGAACAACGGGAAAACAAATCCAGACGAAACTGTTGTTCCTTAAAGGGAACAGTAAGAAAAAAAACACACGTGAAACTATTGTTCCTTAGATGGAACAACAAATATTCCTTAAGGGGAATAACGAAAAGGAAATACACACAAAACTGATGTTCCTTAGAGGGAACAGTAGTTGTTCCTTAGAGGGAACAACAAAAATCCAATACACATGAAACTGTTGTTCCTTAGAGGGAACAACAAAAGTAAATGTACAAGGGCTGTTGTTCCTTATACGGAACGACAATTGTTCCTTAGAGGGAACAACAACTGTTCCTTAAAGAGAATAGCACGAAAACAAATATACAGGGAACTGTTGTTCCTTAGAGGGAATGATAGCTGTTCCTTAGAGGGAACAACAACTGTTCCTTGATGGGAACAACATGAAAACAAATATATACGGAATTGTTGTTCCTTAGAGGGAATGACAGTTGTTCCTTAGAGGGAACAACAACTGTTCCTTGAAGGGAACAACACGAAAATCTGTACACAAAATTGATGTTCCTTAGAGGGAACGACAACTATTCTTTGGAGGGAACAACAGTTGTTCCTTAAAGGGAACAACAAAGGAAAAGTAGAAAAAAAAAGAGAATTTATATACAATTTATACAAGAAAATTCAATCAAGATAGAAAGAAAAAAATCTATGTACAAATTTCAAAAACAAATGAATTATTCACTGGGTCGATGCTAAGGACGGGTTGCCCTCCTCAGCAAGAATTTGTATGGTGGAATCTTCCCGTAATTGTTGGCAAAAGGACTCCCTGGTAAGCGGTTTGTGATAGAGTCATACTCGATGTCCATTCTCTTTAAAAGAGTAGCTAGACCCATCGATGGTGGCTCATGTGAGGGTGCCATTATCATGCACCTTTTGTATCTTATAAGGTCCTAACCATCTGGTCTGGAGTTTTCCCAGGAAATCCTGGAACCTAGAATCATACATGAGTGCCCAATCTCCTTTGTGGAAGATTTTCTTTTTGATAAGGGCATCATGCCATTTCGCTCTTTGTTGTTGGATCAGTGTAGTGTGCTGAAGAGCTGATAGCCAGATTTCATCCAATTCATTGATTTGATGTAGCCTATTAATCTGTGCTTTGTTTAAGTCCAAGCCTACCTCCTAAGCTATCATCAATGTTTGGATTTCAAATTCAATTGGGAAGATAGGTTCTTTGCCAAACACTAGTTGATATGGGGAATATCCCATGGTATTTCTCCATGTCGTGTAGTATGCCCACAGGGCTTCGGGCAATCGGGTAGCCTAGTCACATCTATGTGATGCAACTATCTTTGTGAGTATTGCCTTGATTACCTTATTGGTGCTTTCTACCTAGCCATTTGCCTGCAGGTGGTATGGAGTCGTGATTATGTGCATGATATGATGGTTCTTTAATGTTGCAGTGATCTTATGGCCTATGAATTGTGGTCCTCCATCAGTAATTACATCTCTAGGAAATCCATATCACATGAACAGTTGGAAAATAAAGTGGATTACTAAGTCCTCTGTTGCCCTTGGTAGTGCCTTTGCCTCCACCCATTTAGTCACATACTCTATTGCAACTAATATAGATGTCTTTTAATTAGATGATGGGTTTATTGGACCGATGAAATCTAACGCCCATCGCTCAAAAGGTTTAATGACTATCTGTGGGTGCAGGGGCATCTCATCAGACTGCCTAGGGCATCCCATTCTTTGGCAACTGTCACATGCCTGGACAAACTTCTTGGCATCTTTAAAAATGGTGGGCCAATAATAGCCCATCTGTAATACCTTGTGACCAGTCCGACGATCTGCAAAATGTCTGCCACAAGGCCCATCATGGCAAGATTTCAAGATTTCAAAGATCTCGTCTTCCCTGACACATCTTCTAATGTGCATATTGGCCCCTGTATGAAATAAATAGCCTCTGATCCAAGAGAATCGCATGCTGCATTGTACTATTTGTTTTCTTTCATTAGGTGTCAAGTGCTTGGGTAACTTGCCTACTGCCAAGTAATTTGTGACATCCACGTACCACGGTGTTTTCACGGTTACAACAAATAAATGTTCATCAAGAAACTGGTCTTCTACTATTGTGGAGTCATCTGTCTTTGGCATTTGTGAAAGGAAATCTGCTACTGGATTTTCTTTTCCTGGTCGATCTTTGATAGTGATATCGAATTCCTGCAAAAGAATCAACCATCTTGTCACTCTTCCATTTGTAACAGGTTTATTAGCTAGATATTTAATAGCAGAGTGATCAGTGTATAAAACCACTGGTTATCCTATTATATAATGTCTAAATTTATTGATATAATAGATTACAACCAAATATTCTTTTTCAGTAACAATGTAATTTAATTCAGCATAAGATAGATTTTTTCTGATATAGTATATTGCATATGGCTTTTTATCTTCCTCCTGGCCGAGAACTGCTCCAATGGCTGTGTCTGAAGTGTCAGATGAAATATAGAATGACAAATCCCAGTTTGGGCCCCTTAATACTGGGGCTGTTGATACAAGTTGTTTTAAATTTTCAAAAGCACTGTCACATTTATTAGTCTAAATGAAATCAATATTTCTTGTTAATGCATATAGTTGTGCAGCAATTTGAGAAAAATTCTTTATAAATCTTCTATAATAGCCAGAAAATCCCAAGAAACTGCATACCTCAATTTGTGTGGTAGGAGCAGGTATTAAAAGAATTATCTGAATTTTTGTTGGATCTACCTAGATTCTAGCTGCTGAGATATAGTGACCCAAGATAAGGCCCTCGGTCATCATCATCTGGCATTTTTCATGGATTAAACAGAGTCTGGTGGCAATGCATCTTTGCAGAACTTTCTCTAATGTTTGTAATGTTGGCTCGAAGGCATCTCCATAAGGTGTAAATTCATCCATGTACATCTTGAGACCTTCATTTATAAGATCTGAAAAAATGTTGAGTATAGCCCTCTGAAATGTGGCAGGTGCATTGCACATCCCAAAAGGTAAGACCCTGTAAGCGAATGTTCCCCAAGGGCAAGTAAAAGTAGTCTTATCCTGATCTTCAGGGGCAATCTCAATTTGATTGTATCCGCTGAAGCCATTTAGGAAAGAAAATATTTTTTTCCTGCCAATGTGTCCAATACCTGGTCAATGAATGGAAGGGGAAAATGTCTTTTTGGGTTGCTTTATTAAGCTATCTATAGTCAACACATATACGCCACTTTCCATATATTTTCGGCACCACTACTAATGGAGAGACCCATTTTCTGTCAGATATGCGGTAGATGAAGTTCACATCTAGTAATTTTTGTAGTTCAGCTTTAAC